>JAPDVU010000008.1:68619487-69249487 GCA_026230045.1 Corynorhinus townsendii
AGCAGCAAAAAAATCATTTATTTAAGTAAATTAAGTTGTCCTATTACCAATATATTCTTACTGCTTAATAGCAAACATAGTACTTACTGTAAACCTAACTTCATGTTTATAAATATTAAATCTTTTTTTAATAAATCTTTATTCAGATTATTACAATTGTTTCTCCTTTTTCCCCCCATAGCTCCCCTCCACCCGGTTCCCACCCCACCTTCTGCCCTTACCTCCCCCTCACTGTCCTCCTCCATAGGTGTACGATTTTTGTCCAGTCTCTTCCTACACCCCCCATACCCCTTTCCCCCTGAGAACTGTCAGTCCACTCCCTTTCTATGCCCCTGATTCTATTATATTCACCAGTTTATTCTGTTCCTTGGGTTTTTAATTCACTTGATTTTTAGATTCACTTGTTGATAGATATGTATTTGTTATTCATAATTTTTATCTTTACTTTTTTCTTCTTCCTCTTTTTAAAGAATACCTTTCAGCATTTCATATAATACTGGTTTGGTGGTGATGAACTCCTTTAGCTTTTTCTTATCTGTGAAGCTCTTTATCTGCCCTTCAATTCTGAATGATAGCTTTGCTGGGTAGAGTAATCTTGGTTGTAGGTTCATGCTATTCATCACATTGAAAATTTCTTACCACTCCGGTCTGGCCTGCATAGTTTTGAGAAATCCGCTGATAATCGTATGGGTGCTCCCTTGTAGGAAACTAACTGTTTTTCTCTTGCTGCTTTTAAGATTCTCTCTTTGTCTTTTGCTCTTGGCATTTTAATTATGATGTGTCTTGGTGTGGTCCTCTTTGAATTCCTTTTGTTTGGGGTTCTGTGCACTTCCTGTACTTGTAAGTCTATTTCTTTCACCAGGTGGGGGAAGTTTTCAGTCATTATTTCTTCAAATAGGTTTTCAGTATCTTGTTCTCTCTCTTCTTCTGGCACCCCCATAATTCTGATGTTGGTATGCTTGAAGTTATCCCAGAGGCTTCTTACACTATCTTCAACTTTTTGGATTTTTTTTTGCTTTTTGCTTTTTCGGTTGAGTGTTTTTTTCTTCTTTGTATTTCAATTCTTTGACTTGATTCTTGTGTTCCTCTAGTCTGTTGTTGGGTCTCTGTATAATATTTTTATTTCAGTCAGTGTTTGTTTAATTTATAGTTGGTCCTTTTTCATATCTTCAAGGGTCTCATTATATTTATCAGCCTTTTCTAGGATATTCTTGAAAAGCCTTATAACCGTGGTTTTGAATTCTATATCCAGTCGTTCGTTTTCCTCCATTTCTTTCATTTGTGATCTGTTTCTTTGTTGCCACATTTTCACTGCTTCCCTGAGTTGGTAGGGTAGCTTTGTGTGCTAGGTTTCCTATATGGCCCAGTGGATCAGCCTCCCCAGTTAACCTGAGGTGGTCACTCGTGGTGCACCCCTTTGTGGACTGTGTGTACAGCCTTGTTGCAGTTAAGTCTTGATTGTTGTTGGTATCACTGGGAGGAATTGACCTCCAGGCCAGTCAGCTGTGTCTACACTGGGAGAAGTTTGGTGCTGGAGACAGCCTTATAGGATTAGACTTGTCAAATTGCAACAACCTCTGTGCTCAGTTTGGATGGGGTGGAGTCTCAGGGCAGAGCAGACAGTCTTGGCTTCCCATCAGCCCTGCCATTGCGCATACACGCCCACAAGACCTCTGCTTTCTCTGGCTCCTGAGCCTCCACCCAAGAGTCCAGATTCCCCCCTGCAAGAGCGTGGGTCCCCAGGGGCTCGCCTGGAACTGGGGTTCAGTGCAGTCAGAACTGGGGTTCAGTGCAGTCAGGAGCTTCCGACTCCCTTCTGCTAGGGAAAGCCTGTGGCAACCTCCACAGTCTTTGTGCGCACTGGCGCGCGTGCCCGGGTGTCCGAGTCTCTGAGTGCCTTTCTCTCTACCTGACGTTCCAGACTCCCCCTGTATGAGCCTGGGTCTACGGGGTTTCGCCCGAAACTGGGGTTCAGTGCAGTCGGGGCCTTCCTTCTCCCTCCCGCCAGAGAAAGTCAGCCAGGCTCTCAGCCGCCCTTCCTCTCTGCGTGCACAAAGACCCTTTGCCATACCTCAACTCTGCCGTTCCTCCAGTTCTCTGTGAGCTTTTCTCTTTCCTTCTAGTTGTAGAATTTCCACTCAGCCAGCGTTCCTGTTGTTCTGGATGGTGTCCGTTCTGTCTTTTAGTTGTAGTTTTGAAATTGTTGTGTGAGGCAGCAGTTTAGGTGCTTACCTATGCCGCCATCTTGTTGTGCCTCAATCCTTTTTTAACTTCCATGTTATTCACATCAAGCATCTCAAAATCTATAAACTAAACAACATTTTTTCTTTTTTCTTTATTTTTATTAATATAGTTTAAATTTAAATGTAGTTGTTATAAAACAAATAACACAAACTAAATTTTAAATGGCTGCTATTTGTGCCCTCTCTAAATTCATCTTTATTTTTCTGGTTTTATGCTGTTCTTCTATCTTCCTCCTTTCCATTTTATATTAGTGTTTAGAATTCTATTTTTGTCCTTCTTTCCAGAAGCCTTACTTCCACTTCCACTCACACACCCACTTTACACATGTTCTGAAGTTAGCTTTAGAATATAGTTCCTTATTCCTGAGTCAAAATCAAGTTTGAAATTTAATTTTTCAATTTTATTGTTTTGCTTTGATTTGGGGTTTTATGGGAGTGAGGGGGGGTGTATTTTGTTTCTACTTGAACTGTGGGGTTCAGTTACTATAGCACTGGCCCCTGTCACCTTGTGTTAGGAAATGTATTTTGTCATCCCTGATTTTTCCCAGCCCACCACTGCTGTGTGGAGAATCTGAAAGATCAGTGAAAGATAGAAAAAGCACAGTTACCACTTTGTGCCAGGGTCTCAGTCCAGGGTGTCTCAAGTCTATAATGGAAAAGAGGCTATGCTATGAGAGCTCCTGAAGGAGGGCTGTTGCAGAAACCTGCATCGGCTACTCTTGAGAACAGAATGATCAAAAGTGAAGTATGGTTATAGCCAGGCAGTTTTATCAGTGAAAAAGTTATTTCTTAAAGTGGAACAGAATAGGAGTAAAAAAGCAAAGTAGAGCATATCCAGGGAAGGAGAGTGGGTATTCCTGAGAGTGTTGAATGGGTGTACTGACGGCCAGTGCACTGAGATTTCCCATTTCCCGGTTCTATTCAGCTCTTTCCGCTTTAAGTTTTGTCATCTAAAATACTTAACCTATCCTTGTGATTAGCCATAATCCAAGGCTTTAGGCTGGTAGTAGTGATTCACCTGTACTATGATAAATCAAGTAGATTATAAACATTAAGGTAGTTTTTAACTTTTCTTTAATTAGCATTTTTTATTACCACCCAAATTACTTCTTTCTTCCAAATTCCAAGACAACACTGCAACCTGAAAAGTTTTCAAAATTGAAATTAAACATTTTTTAAAATATTTAGGTACTATAGAAAGGTCTTATCTCAGTAATTCTTGATTAATACTTTAAGAAAATATATACAATTTACATGAATAGTGATAACTGAAAATATATATAGCAAATAACACTTTTTTAAAAGTCAATGTATATATCATGAAATTTAAATACAGAATTATGTTGATTTAATATTCTATTTTTATAGAATTTTGGACAAAGGGTCCAACTAAGTTCAAGTGAGCCAAAAGAAGCTACAAGGGATATTTCTAATATTGAAGAAGGTATGTTTTAGCTTAAACATTTTCCCCTGACCAGGGGATTTTTTTTCTTATATGTATTTTCCCAAATACTAACATACTATGTGAGTATTCAAGCACCACTTGGGACTTAATTCTCCTACCCCTGCCCATTTAGATTGTTGCCAGTTTTTCTTTATTCTAAGTTGTAATGTACTGAACATCTTTCTATATAAGCCTTTTCCTGACTTTTCAATTCTTTTCATAAGTTAGATTCTCAGAATTAAAATTATAGTAATTGGCATGTAATAGGCATTTAATAAATATTTATTGAATAAAGGTTTGTATTAAATAAATTCTGGATTAAAGCATATAAGTATGTTATGGCTTTTCATATATATATATTACTATATTTTCCTGAGTGTATTATTATTCAATTTTGGGGTATGTACTAACTTGAGATATATCACTTATATTATTTGCTTATATCACAGGAAAAAATATGGTGTTTTGTTGGTTTTGATATGTATGTTGTTTATTAATATACTTAATTGTTTTTGTATGTATGTTTATTTTTGGTGAATTATTTCTTTATATTCTTTTGCCCTGTAGATATTGGAGTTTTTGTATTTTCTTACCAACTTCTATAAATTCTTTAAATATCAAGGATTCTAATCCTTATATTGATTGCAAATATTTTTTCTTTACTTCAGGTAACACTTTATAGGCATTATTATGTCCTCAATGCCATCATTTGGATATCTTTTTTTTTTTTTTTTTTTTTTTTTTTTAGTTAGGGATGGGGAAATGCTAGATATAGAGGGTTCTGAAAAACAAAATGCAAAGGAACAGAAGATTCACTGGGTTCCTGTTAGTGAAATGAATAGATATAGACATGTCAGTTAAGTATGTATAAGTGCTGATCCTAAAGACAAATAGGGATCAAAGAGTAGTTAATGTTAAGTTTCTTTAGTTTCAGATAGTACTTCTGAGTTTTTGATGGCTGAAAACCTAGTGAGATCTTCAGTGGCTGAGGATGACATTCTGTCTATCATGAGTAACAAGCAGCTACAGAAACCAAATCTGGCTTTAAATAGGACCCAGCAATTGGACATCTGTACACTATCAGCTGAAGAGCAGAAGATCCTGCAGTCCCTTAATCGTCTCAATGAAAGGTTATTCTGTAAGTGTGGAAGAACACCTTTTGTAAGAAGGGTTATATTTTCTACTTACTATTTTAATTTAAAATTTAATTTAGCTTAAGAATTAAAAATACAAAATGTATCCAGATTATCACCTCTTAAATCAAGTAAATAACAATTAAAAATATATTTGAATATGCCATACTTTTGCATCATACTCATATCCTGTTTATAAATAAGATATTTAAAACATAAGGATATGGAAAAGCTTAAAATAAAAAAGATGGAAAATAAATTCTAACAAGCAAATCCTAACCAAAGGAAACTGGTTTAAATGTATTATTATCAGACAAATTTGACTATAAAGCAGAAAGCATGGCTGTACACATAAAAAATAACTTTGTGATGATCAAAAGTTGTAGTTCCGGAGAAATAAAAACATATTTTCACTTTGTATGCATTTAAGAACATAGCCTCAAAATATATAAAATATTTTTTAGCTATGGTGAGAGATTTTTTTTACATTGTTAGTAATTGATATAGGCCAAAAAAATCAAATAGATATATAAGAATCAAACATGATTAACACACTTTATCAAAATACATATAGAATATTTATAATAATGGACCATATATTATAACATAAAATAGGCCTTCACACATTTCAAAGGATTGAAGTTATGCACATCCTCTGACACCAATTTAATTAAACATGAATAACAAAATGATAACCATTAAGAAACACATTTGTAAATAAACCATGGTTCTGAAAAAGTACCATAATGGAAATTACAAAATATTTATGTTTTTTTAAAATATAGTTTTATTGATTTCAGAGAGAGGAAGGAAGAGGGAGAGATAGAAACATCAATGATGAGAGAGAATCATTGATTGGCTGCCTCCTGCATGCCCCCTATTGGGAATTGAGCCCTCAATTCAAACATGTGCCCTGACTGGGAATTCAAACATGACCTCCTGGTTCATAGCTCTATGCTCAACCACTGAGCCACACTGGCTGGGTGGAAATTACAAAATATTTAGACATGAGCAATAACAGTATTTTATGTGTGAGTGTATTTAGAATGGTCTCTCAACCTTGGCACTACTGACATTTTGGGCAAGATAATTCTTTGTTGTAGGAGCTGTCCTGTGCATTGTCAGATGTTTAGCCACATGTCGGACCTCTCTACACACTGAATGCTATATAGTACCACCAGTCATGAAAAGTGTCTCCTGACAAATGTTCCCTGGGTAGCAAAAATCACCTATGGTTGAGAACCACTGGGGAAAAAATCCAATATAATATATACACATACATTCCTACATAAGGCATATATAAAAATGTATGTGTATGTATTACGTGTGTATTCCACTTCTGCTTAAAATGTAACTATAATGTGTCAGTCCCACCCTAAGACTAAGAAAAAGCAAATAAACAACAACAGATAAGCTGTTTGTCTCTCCATATCGAAATAATTGGATACAAAATAGAAAATTAAATTGAACCCCTACCAAATGTCATACATAAAAAATAAGTTCCAAGATTAAATGTAAAAGAAAATATATAAAGCTTTTAAGGGATAATATAAGTAAGTATTTTCTAGCTTTGGGGTAAGGAAGAATTTTTAAACAGAGCAAAAGGAACATAATCCATAGAGGAGAAAATAAATTTGATTATATTAAAATCACAAACTTCTGTTCATATCAAATGTCATTAAAAGAATGTAAAGACAGTTCACAAATAAAGAGAAACTATAACACAAAGGATAAAGGACTCATTCAAAATATGTAAAGAAGTATAACTCAATAAGAATAAAAGACAACTCAAAAAAATTGGAGAGCCTGGGCAACATGGCTCAGTGGTTGAGCATCGATCTCTGAACAAGGAGATCATTGTTCGAGTCCCAGTCAGAGCACATGCCCGGGTTGTGGGCTCAGTCCCCAGTGGGGGGTGTACATGCGGCAGCCAATCAATGAGTCTTCTCATCATTAATGTTTCTATCTCTCTCCCTCTCCCTTTCTCTCTGAAATCCATAAAAAATATTTTTTAAATAAGAGGAAAAAGACTTGAAGAGGAATTTCACAACAAAGGAAATGCAAATGACAATAAACATTAATAGATATTTACCTTCATTAGAAATAGGGAAATGCAAATTAAAACAATGAGATATATCCTCATCAGAAAGAGCTAAATTTAAAAGCCTGGCAATGCTAAGTGTTGGTAAAGATGCAAGCAATTGGAGCTCACATATATGCTGGTTTAAGTGTAAACTGGGGCAACCTGTTTGGGAAATGTTTTGCCACCACTTAATAAACTGAACGTGAACATACCCTACAACCAGCAATTTCACTTCTACATAAAACCTTGCACATGTACATCAGGAGACTTGTTAAGTATATAGAGCCAAACTTTGAAAATTTTAAATTTCAAAAGGGAATAACTGTCAGCAAGGAAAATGAACAAACTACATCTACAAATATCATCATAGATGAATCTAGGCAATATATAATTTTGAGGAAAATCACAGGAGAATAAAGACAGTCCAATTTAATTTATATGAAGTTCAGAAACAGGCAAAACTAAACAGTAGTCTTTGGGGGATGTATACATATGTGTTAAAACTATAAAGGAAGTCAGAGTACTAGGTTACCTCTGTGTGAGTAAGAGAAAGGAGTGCAATCCACAGGGCACTATAGAAGGGATATTGTTTAATTTTATTAATCTAGGTGGTTACACAGACATTAGCTATATTATTCATTAAAATGTACATGTACTATATTCCCTGTTAATTCTAAAATTAAATCTTTAAAATTTATTAATAAATTGGTGCTACAACACAAAAGCAATATAGAACTAAAGCTTTAAGTTTAAAATGCAAAATTACGCAGAAAAAGGTAAAAAACCCTCAAGTCAATTTTTATGTAGGGGTTTTTTCCTATTATATATTTCCATATATTTAAATGCTTCCTGCAAAAGATTCTGCCTGAAATTTTCTTTCTTTTGCCCAGACCCTTGCTATTATATAGACAAAGGCCTAAATATTGAAAAGGCAAGAATTAAACTTTTTTGTGCCTCTATAGCTAAATAAACATCTCTTTCCTAAGATGTTCCAAGAATGAAATTCATTTCTTTGGTGTGTTTTTTTAAAGAATAAGAGGAAAAAATGAAGAAAACCTAGCATTTGAATAAATATTGTTACAGAATAGTCAAAATGCTAGAAATTCCATTTATCAACATAAGTTTTATGTATTATTTTTAATCAAATTCTATTCCCTACTCTAATATAAGTCTAAAGACTACTTCTGGGAACAATAGAAAAAAGTCTCTTACTCCATGTTGAATATTTTGTTACATCAGAATTTAGTATTTGATTTAGTCATTCTTTTTCAATAAACATAGCAATTATATTTTGTATTATTATAATTATTTCAGATGTACAAGCAACCATTTGCAAAAATCCATCCATTAAAAATACCTTACAAATAATGCCATTTCTGGTAAGTATTTTAAGAAAGTGTGTGCTTTTTCCTTTTTAGGAAACTTCATGATTGTATATATAAGAATCCTGTATTAATATTAATTTTTGAGATTAGTTTTTAGGGAGTTTTTCTCCTCAATCAACTTTCAATTATAAGACATTCTCTTAGAATCAAGCAAATATCCTCTCATTAAAAAAAAACCTGTAAATATTTTTACATCCAGAGTGTTTCATCAGTCATGAGAACAGAAACAGGTGTCAGTGTGCTAGTTTTCAAATAATTTTAGATATGTACCTAATTGGAAAATTGTTAAGAAATTTCATTGGCAATGATCCCATCATTGCCCATATCCTTTCCATGTCTTCAGAGTTCAAAACTAGACCCTACTGCTTTGAATTTTGTTTTTGCCTTGGCATTGGATCCTGGTAAAGATACATATATAGATGAAAAACAGCGATTCAGGAATTTTCAGTCTAAAGGAGAAAGACACACATGGACAGTATATCCAGGGAAATAATACAAGGTAAGCTAAGACTGTGCTGCATAGTGTTAGGGAATCACAGGAGGAAGAAATCATGTCTGCCTAGAAGTAATAGGAGACATTCAGGTTTATAAAAGGCACATCATCAATTTAGGTCTTCAACAAAGAAATGTTTTGTTAGAGAATTAATTGCATGTTTGTTCAATTGTTTTTCCGTTATATACCCTCAATTCTGAAATCTTGACAGGAAAAAATAAGATTATGCAGTATACTTCATTTCTTTTACATGAAGTTATACATTTCTTACCTGCGTTTCAGATTTCTGCATGCTCTGAGTGCAGTGGTGAATAATAGGAAGTAGAAAAAGACTGTCCCTGCCTCCTGAAGCTCTTTTAACCACTGGACACATATTTCTTAGAAATGGTCTTTCTAGTGTAGCATTTATGATGCTGTAATTTTTAGACACAACTCATTTGGCAATGTTTACTTTGACTCCTGGTATATTATTTTTCATGGTTACTTTTTACATGCTAATTTGGATTTTTTGACCAAATTTTCATTTCTATCAATTCAGCAATTTTAAGTAATTTTTGCAGTGATAGTTTTTCTGTGTCTGAATTTTAACTGTGACTATGTTCAGTATATTAGCACATTTATGGTTCTTACCTCACTTTGAGAGTAAGACCTGCAGTGACTGAGATCACTCTCCTATACACCTCAGCTCATCTTGAAAACAGTGTACTAACCACAGACAAATAACTGATCATGAATTATAAATACTCAATAGGAAGAGAAAGTTACCTAATCAGCAAATTACTCTACTGAACACATTGATGTACTATGTTAGTATATTGTTAGAGTATCTGACAACTGAAAAGTTAATGGTGAGGATTAGGGACCAGGAGTAGAATTGAAATAATTTTTATTTTACATCTTTTTTCGTTCTTTATGACATGTGGTAACCATTAGCTTTATTTGGTCTCTTTATCTCCAAACATGTTAGTCTTCCTTATTCTGACATCACTAACATAAGTCAGAAACCTTCCATTTATTTTCAGGGAAAATAGTATAAAATCACAGAATTATTAAGTGCTTGTTTAAACAGCCAACATTAAAATTACCCTGTCCCCCTCTGCCATCAAAATTCATTTGCCATATTCTGAAGGGGGATTTTAACATTTTATTCTTGTTTGCCCTTTTTCTGTGATATTTTTATTTGGTTATTGTCGACATTTTTGCCACACTTGCTTTATCTAATAGATGGATGGATGATGGATGGGTGGAAGAAGAGAAAAGAATAGAATAAAATAGAATACAACAGGAGATACATACACACGCAAACATAATGAACTGTTTGAAAGTAAATTACAGACCTAATGATACTTTCCCTCTAAATACATAATCACAATACCATCATCACGCCCAATAAATTTAATATTGACACAGTATTATCTGATACACATTCTGTATTTAAGCTCCTTCGTTGTCAGAAAAGTAATGGCTTCTGTGGCTACTTTACTTCTCTAACTCAGGATCCATCCCAAGATTATACATTGCATTTGATTGTCATATCTCTTAACCTAGAAAACTCTTTTTCATCTTTCATGCACAGTGACACTTTTGTAGACTAGAGTCCAAACCAGTTGTCTTGTTGAATACCCCATCATCTGTATTTGTATGATTGTTTTCTCACTATTAGCATTTATGATGAATATATAGTTTCAAAGTTTATATTTTTATAGCTTTTTTGTTTTCTTTTGTCACCTGGGATTACCTGCACCTCTATCTTGCCTTCAATTCTTCTGTTTAGCTGCTTGTAATTTACTTTAAGTTCAGAAAACATATGTTCAAACTTTTTGAGTTATATGTAAGGCAAGAATACATTGGTATTTAGTGCCCCCTCTGGAAATAAAGTAAATGGGCTTTAGATATACTTTTGTCTTTTAAAAGCTCTCAAAATTTTTTCCTGGATCCCACTGCATTTCAGTAAGCAAAATTATTTAATATGTAAGTTCTCAAAAGGCAATATATAATTTTAATTTTAAACTTCTTGTATGTATGACACAGGAGATCATCAAACCTATATTGTATTTACCAGGACAATTGTGGTTTAGCCTAGTTTTTCAATAGGGATGTTTCTTAGAAAAAGATTTCCATCTCTCTGTACAATAGCAGAAATATCTATTTGGGAGTATTTGTTGTTTTGGAGATATTGCAGGTAAGTTTTTTATTAACGTTTTTATTTTCTTTTACATCCAGCTCCAATGTTTCCATACCCATATGAACTTAGAAATATTTTGTTTTTAAATTCTAATGTGTCATATAATATACTAGAGGCCTGGTGCATCGATTCGTGCACCGGTGGGGTCCCTCAGCCTGGCCTGTGGGGATCAGGCCAAAACCAGCTCTCTGACATCCCCTGAGTGGTCCTGGATTGCAAGAGGGTGCAGGCCCGGCTGAGGGACCCCACTGGTGCACCATCAGGGCTGGGGAGGGACCACAAGAGGGCTCCAGGGTATGTCCGGCCCATCTCACCCAGTCCCAATTGGCCGGACCCCAGCAGCAAGCTAAGCATCTGCCCTCTGATGGTCAGTACATGTCATAGCGACTGGTCAAATGGTTGAATGGAAGGTTGGACACTTAGCATATTAGGCTTTTATAATATAGGATGTCTAGTTTTACAATTTACAATATATTGTGTAGTTAATTCAGGAACTGAATTTCTCAGCTTAGCAAGAATTCCTACCACTGAAAAGTACTGGATCCCTACCACAGAAAAGTACTGTGCTGCCTGGTTGGTGTGGTTCAGTGGTTGAGCATCAACCCATGAACCAGGAGATCACAGTTCAATTCCCGGTCAGGGCAAGTGCCCAGGTTGCGGGCTCAATCCCCAATAGGGGGTGTGTAGGAGGCAGCCAGTCGTTGATCCTCTCTCATCATTGATATTTCTCTCTCTCTCCCCTCTTCCTTCCTTTCTCTGAAATCAATAAAAACATATTTAAAAAAGAAAAGTACTGTGCCAAATGTTGTCACACATATTCTATTGTTTAACCTTCTAAACTAGGGACATCAAATAATGTCCTCAAATCTTAGTGCTGTTCAATGGCAGAGCCAGGATTTACACTTTCCCCTCACTGCCTCCCCACCCCCCAAACTATGTTCTACTTTTTATAATTATTTATTTATCTTTATGGTTGAAACTATTACAGATGTTCCCTTCCTTTTTTTTTCCATTGACCCCCTCCACCTGCACCCGTCCCTCCCAGGCCTTCAACACACTATTGTCTGTGTCCATGGGCTGTGTGCATATATGCATATAAGTTCCCCGTTAATCTCTCCACACCCACCCCTGGCTTCCCTCCAAAATTCATCAGTCTGTTCCATGCTTCTATGTCTCTGAATCTATTTTGTTCATCAGTTTATTTCTTATTTTAATTAATGACCCCATCATCCACCAAATTTCCCAGATAAAAATTAGAAGTCTTATCCAAGCTTCTCATTCTCTCATAGCCCTAGACAATAAATCTTCTAATAACGCTAAGTGCATCTCAAATCCATTCACTCCTCTCTACTCTTACTGATAGTATCTTAGTTTAAGAATTTATCATCTCATCTGGACCATTTCAACAGCCTCCAGGTTTGCTCTCTCCAGTACATCTTACACCCAATTACTACCAGAATAATTCTTTTTAAAACATGAACATATCACTCTCCTGCTTAAAACCTAACCTCAGTGGTTACCCATTACCAAAAAGACAAAACTCAGGAGAACTGCATTCAAGACCTTTCCACTCTCACCTCCATTTGCTTCTCAGCTCATAACTTGCACACTGCTGAGTAAAGGCTGATCCCAGAACTCTGCACGCTCCCAGGGCCCATGCTGTTCCCACTGCCTCACAGGGATTGCTCTCATAAAAGCCTTTCTCTTACTCTTTGAGAATTGACTTCAGTGTCATCCCTTCTAGAAAAGCTTATTCAGCCCAAGCTTTGTCCTGTCCAAAATTACTTTGTTCTGTCCTTTTGGCAACCATAGCAGCATGATTTTTTTTTAAGTTATCATATTGGTCTCTTCATTGAATAGATATTGCCTAAATCTTGCCATGTTCCGGGCACTCTGCTAAGACTGGGACTAGGAAGAGCAAAACATTTCCTGTTCTCAAGTAGCTTATATTCTAATAGAGATAATATGCAAACAATACAGATAATATAGTTACTGCGGGGCATCCTTAGGACACCTGCATGATTTTTCAATATAAAAGCTATGAATCTATAAGCAGAATTTTCATTTGGAATATTTTACTTACTTTTTAAAATAAAATAAATTTAATGAATTTTGAACAATTACCTTTCAAAGCAACTTCTTTAGCCCAATGCATGTTGTTAAACTACTCCTAAGGTACTATATGAGTTACAAGTGCTTTCTGTAGAAAATAAAATTATTAAATTTTAAACATTTACACATCAGATTATGATTTTAAAAACCTCTTAAACAGCTGAAACTGGTTTGGCTCAGTGGATAGAGCGTCGGCCTGCGGACTGAAGGGTCCCGGGTTCAATTCCGGTCAAGGGCATGTTCCTTGGTTGCGGGCACATTCCCATTGGGGGGTGTGCAGGAGGCAGCTGATTGATGTTTCTGGCTCTCTATCCCTCTTCCTTCCTCTCTGTAAAAAATCAATAAAATATATTTTTAAAAAACTTTAAAAAAAAAAACTCTTAAACAACTTTTACCAATAGCAAAGAGTGAAGATTATGAACTATTGTAATTAGTCAGATGTCTTACATAAGGTGGTATTCTATGTTGAGATTAATGCATATGTAGCATTTGAGAGCTTTAATTATGAATTTAACCTTATTAAAATCTGTAATCTATAAGGAGATCCACTGTAAAGTCCATAATACAACAGTAAAAATATTCTGAAATTATGTTACAGAACATGCAGCCAAGGACCAGTCTGTCCCCCAACATTGGATCCAGATTTCACAGAAAATACTGATGAAGTATACCAGTAACTATTAAATGGAATCATTATTTTTTAAAATCTGTAAATATATCATTTATTTATGTATTTTGTTAATGATTAAGTCGCTATAACCATAAAATAAAGGTAAAGTATAATATGGGTAATAGAAATAAATTAACTAGTTTACATTTTTGCTACAAATTATACTTTATTATGTATTTTTATTGATAATACATTTTTAATGAATGGAAATATTTATTGTTTTTAATGAGCATGCTACTGGAAATAAATTCATTATATTTAAAAAGAAAATGAAGGCTAATTTGTTATTCAAATTATTAGCTACAGTTGAGAAGCTTTGTTTTTCTGAAATTTCCAATAAATCCTATTAAATTTATGTACAGTGGTATACAAAGTTCATGATTAATAATATCTGTCATTAGTAGTAAAATTGTTTAGGACTTTGAAGGATGTTATCAAGGGGTCTTGTTCTCATTTCTGCATGTCAGAAATTAGTTATCATTTTAATTTTGATTGGTGTCTAAAGAACTGACTTCACTAGCAAGGCTCACAGGGTAAATGGTAAATATAAAACATCAACTACAGTCCCACTGGATTATTTGAATTGCCTAATCAATATGTTCTTTTCCCAGGAGAGATGTCTATTGGGGAAACCAGTTATATTAGAAGATTGTTTTTTTTGGTTTTGGTTTTTGTGTGGGGGTTTTGCCACAAAATTTTTTTTAATCTTTATTGTTGAAAGTATTACATATGTCCCCTTTCTTCCCCCATTGACTTCTTCTAGCCTGCCTCTGCCCCACCCCCACCCCAGGCCTTCATCACCCTACTGTCAGTGTCCATGGGTTATGCAAATATGCATACAAGTTCTTCCCACCCACCCCCGCCTTCCCTCTGAGATTTGACAGTCTGTTCCATGCTTTTATGTCTCTGGATCTAGAAGGTTGTTTTTTAAAGTATAAAAACAAAGACAAAAGTTGTATAATTACTAAAAAAGATGTATAGAATTATGACAGTCTCATACATCCTTTTATTTCCCCTCAAATATTTCTACTTCACACTCTCATCTAGACTTTTTCAAGCTGAATTTCTTAACTTTGGCATTTCTAACATGTGAGCAAAATGGCCCAAGTGAAAATCTGTTTTATCAGTCTCCTCTTAAAGGTTTTCAGACAGCGACTGGAGGAAATGTGCACTCCTTATCATAACATCTAAGGTTCTTCACATTCTGAGTCCACATTGCTTTCTTGGCACCATCTTTCCCACCTTTCCCACCACATCACTTACTCCAGTTCCCAAATGCCATCTGCTATTTCATGCCTCTGCCTGCTCATACACTATACCCTTAGCTTGGAATGCCTTCCCTCTCATCCTTCCTATAAGTACCTGATAAACTGTTATTTATTGCTTTAAATTCTGCTCGGGTTGAACTTTCTTCATTTTTTTTCTAATAATCCTCTCTACTACCTCCTCTCTATAATTACATCCTTTGTACACTGAATCATAATTCTGTATGTGTGTATATAAGTCTGTTCTTCTAAATGAAGGGCTCCTGGAAGGTAGAGATTGTCATTCATTTCTGTGCCCTTCGGAATTAAAATAGGGTACATAGTGGCAGATCAAAATAATGAATAAAGGAAAAAATTCATTTGATCAATTATCCAGTCCCTATTATGTGCTAGATACTGCTCTATGTGCTAGGAATACAATGAAAGATAAAAGTAAGTATTTGCCATCATGGCGCTTAAATCTGGGTATAGAGATTTTAAAACAAGAATATACCACAAAAAAAGAATATACCATCAAATAGTTATAAAGGATGCTGAATGAGCCTAACCAGCATGGCTCAGTGGTTGAGTGTTGACTTACGAACCAGGAGGTTATGGTTGGATTCCCGGTCAGGGCATATGCCCAGGTTGTGGGCGCAATCCCCATGTGGGGTATGCAAGAGGAAGCCAATCAATGATTCTCTCTCATTGTTGATGTTTCTGTCTCGCTCTCGCCCTCTCCCTTCCTCTCTGAAATCATTAAAAAGTATATTTAAATAAATAAAGTATACTGAATGAAAACCAGAGAATGGTAAAGGGACAGAGAGTGATGACTGTACTATTTTACATAGAGAGGTAGAGTGTCAGAGAAGGTCTCTGAGAAGGTGACATTTGATCAAATATCTTAGTGAAGTAAGAAAACTAACCTTGATGACAGTGGAAGAATAGCATTCTACACAGAGTGAACAAGTCCAAAGGACTTATACAGGAGCATGCTTAATATGTTTAAGAAATAGAAAGGCTGCCTGGTTGATGTTGCTCAATAGGTTGGGCATCATCCCATGCACCAAAAGGTTGCCAGTGCAATTTCCGGTCAGGGCACATGCCCAGGTTGTGGGCTCCATCCCCAGTAGAGTACATGCAGGAGGCAGCCAATCGATGTTCCGATCTCACGTCAATGTTTCTCTCTCTCCTCCCTTCTTCTTTCTAAAAATCTATTTAAAATTTAAAATTCTTTTAAAAAAATAAATAAATAGAAAAGCTAGTGTGGCTAGAGAGCAGGGAGCAAGGCAAAATTAGTGGGAATGAGGTTATAGAGGTGGCCACAAGCAGGATCATGTACGGCTTATAAACCATAGGAGGGGTTTTGAAGTAATACGAATGAATCATTTGCAGGGTTTAGAGCAGGGGTGGGGAACCTTTTCTCTGCCAAGGACCTTTTGGATATTTATAACATCATTCGAGAGCCATACAAAATTACCAATTAACAATGAGCCTACTATATTTGGTCAAGCATTTCATTAATTCACTCCTAATGCCTTGGCAGGGCCAGACCAAATGATTTTGCAGGCCTTACTAGAATACAGCCCTCAGGCCAGATGTCCCCTAATTTAGAGTAAGAGAGGGATGTGATTCCCTTAAAAGGATCACTCTGGTGTCTGGAGAATACACTTAGGGGACGGAAGGAGGTGGCAAGTATTTAAGAAGTGGGACCAATTAAAGAGCTTTTGTGGTAACCTAAATGAGAGAAGTGTATAGCTTGAATCAGGTTAGAAACAGTGGTGGTAATAAGAGGTCAGATTCAGTGTATATTTTGAAATGCTTATGATGGATTGTATGTGAATGATAAAAGGAAAGGAGGAATCAAAGATAATTCCAGTGGTTTGTTTTTTTTTTTTCAGCCTGAATAGCTGTGTGAATGATGGAGAATCCAAGGGGAGAAGCAGGTTTGGGTTGAAAAGCAGTTTTTTAGGTTTAATATGCTTATTAGCTATGCAGGTGGTGATATTGAATGGACAATTAAATCACAAGCCTGGAATTCAGGGATGAGGTCCTGGCTCTACATATAATTTGGGAATTATCAGTGTGGGGGTGGTATTTACAGCCATGAACACCTGGAGAGAGAGAGTTGATAAAGAAGAAATCTAAGGAGCCCAGCAAAGAAGGGAGAAGCTGAAAGGAAGTTGGAGCTAGATTAAGACTGAGAAACTCCCATTGGATTTGACAGCCTGCAGGTCACTGGTGGCTTTGACAAAAACTATTTCAGTCCCCTTTTGGGATAAAAACATAATTGAAATGGGTTCAAGAGAGAGTAGAAAAGAGATAATAAGATATTACTAGCAACTTTATGGTAATAAATTTAAAAGTTAGACAAAATGGAAATGGTAAGCAGAATAATGGTCCCCCAAGATGTCCATGTGTTTTTCCTCAGGACTTGTGACTATATTACTTTACATAGCAAAAGGAAATTTGCAGATATGACTAAATTAAGGATCTTGAGATAGGGTTATTATCCCGAATTATTAAAGTTTGTCCAATGTAATCATAAGAATCCTTGTAAGTGAAAGAGGAAGGCAGGAGAATCAGTATCAGAGTCAGAGCAAGATTTGAATATGCTAAGTTGCTGGCTTTGAAGATGGTGATGGAAAAAGACATGACTTGGGGTGGTGAACACACAATGCAATATACAGATGGTGTATTATAGAAGTGTATACCTTAAGCCCATATAATTTTATTAACCAATGTCACCTCAATAAATTCAATTTTTAAAAGCTCAATGGAGCCCGGCCAGTGTGGCTCTGTGGTTGGGCATCAACCCATGAACCAAGAGATCACGAGTTCTATTCCCAGTCAGGGCATATGCCCAGGTTGTAGACTCAATCCCTGGTAGGAGGTGTGCAGGAAGCAGCACTCTTTCTCCCTCAAAAAAAAAAAAAATCCCTTAGAAAATGTTAAAATCCAAATCAGGCTGGGCAAAAAAAAAAAGCTTCACTAGTGAACTGGTAAAGCAGGACAAGATCTGTATTTTACTAGAACTTGTACATGATGATTCTGTCCTTTTATGAAACTATGGTATGATGAGAATCCCTGTACAATACTGGCAGTAACTCCTCCAGAAAGAGATGTTAGAATTTTAGTAATTCCAAATTGGGTTCATTAAAAGTGACAAAAGTAGAAAGACAAATGAAGAGTAAAGATTTCTTGTGAATGAAAGTGGAAGAGAATAGCATTTTGCATACTATAAAAGTGAAGACTAACTGAGATTGTGATAAAATGCATTTATAACATTTTTAAATACCATAAGAAAGAAAAATACAATCAGTTTTAAGTTTTAGAAAAAAAAGAATTCCCTTTCAAATTGAGAAGTTTAGAGGAAATCAAAGAATGTATCACTTTGCTTAATGAATATAATTATAAAACTCATTACAAGTGATATTAATCTTGGACAAAAGATACTAAAATATCAAAAGAAACAATTAGATACATTTGTGAGAGACAGAGCTTCTAATAACTTATGAGAGAAATGTAGGAAGGCTTATCTTTAAAACTGGAATCGGAGAATCACTTGCTTACAAGAAGAGAACATTAAAACACATTTGGATATTAGAACTATCTAAGGATGTGTCCTGGAAATTTTTTAATTAAATAACATATATATAAAGTGTAAACAAATAGTATGCATATATAACTCAATAAAACTTTATGAAGTTGACACACCTGTGTAACCAACATCCAGATCAGGATAGGGAACATTACTAGCACCTCAGAAGTATTGCACGTTATTCCCCAAAGATAACTGCTATTCTGACTTCCATCACCAGAAGTTTGATTGCCCACTTTGGTCCTTTATATAAATGAAATCATAATGGGAAAAATATATAATCTATAATAATAAAAGCATAATATGTTAATTAGACCAGACAGCCAAACAACCTTCCGGACGAAGTTGCTGCGGCGGGGGCCAGGCAGAGGTGGTTAGGGGCAATCAGGCAGGCAGGCAGAGTGGTTAGGGGCGATCAGGCAGGCAGGCAGGCGAGCAGTTAGTAGTCAGTTGTCCCGGGTTGCTAGAGGGATGTCCAACTGCCGGTTTAGGCCCGATCCCACTGCGGTATTGGGCCTAAATCGGCAGCCGGACATCCCCCGAGGGATCCCGGATTGCAAGAGGGTGCAGGCCGGGCTGAGGGACCTCCCCCATGCACGAATTTCATGCACCAGGCCTCTAGTAATAAAATAGGCATCAGATAAGATTACCATGACCTCATTTTAAATCCATGTTGACAATAAAATGCACCACCGCCACTCAATAAAAGAGCTAATTTTTTAAGACCTCATTAGTTTGAACCAGAATGCCAATGCCTGTGTTCCCATAACTATTGATACTTATAGGGAAAACTATATTGAATACATGTGTACAAGTAAATAAAAGTGTGTGTATACACACATGTATATATTTTGATAAATTATTACACGTACTATATTTTCTCAATGTCATGTAACTTCAACTTTTTCAACAAAAATAATTCTTTTTTTAATTTTAATTATAGTTTTAATTCTTTATTGTTGAAAGTATTACATATGTCCCTCTTTTTCCCCCATTAACCTCTCCCAGCTTGTTCCTACCCCCCAGCCCAGGCTTTCACCCCCCTATTGTCTGTGTCTTATATGCATACAAATTCTTTGGTTGATCTCTTACCTCCTCCCCAACCCTGCCCACCCTACCGTGCCTTCCCTCTGAGGTTGGATGGTCTGTTCCATGCTTCTATGTCTCTGGATCTATTTTTGTTCATCAGTTTATGTTGTTCATTATTTAACACAAATGGGTGAGATCATGTGATACTTAACTTTCTCTGACTAGCTTATTTTGCTTCGCATAATGCTCTCCAGGTCCCTCCATGCTATTGCAAATGTTAAGAGTTCTTTCTTTTTTACAGCAGCATAGTATTTCATTGTGTAGATGTACCACAGATTTTTAATCCATTCATCTGCTGATGGGCATTAGGCTGTTTCCAAATCGTAGCTATTGTAAATTGCGCTGCTATGAACATAGGGGTGCAAATGTTCTTTCTGATTGGTATTTCTGATTTCTTGGGATATATTCCTAGAAGTGGGATTACTGGGTCAAATGGGAGTTCCATTTTTAATTTTCTGAGGAAACTCCATACTGTTTTCCACAGAGGTTACACCAGTCTGCATTCCTACCAGCAGTGTACAAGGGTTCCATTTTCTCCACATCCTCACCAGCACTTGTTTGTTGATTTGTTGATGATAGCCATTCTGACAGGAGAGAAGTGGTATGTACCTCATTGTCATTTTGATTCACATCTCTCAGATGATTAGTGACTCTGAGCATTTTTTCATATGCCTCTTGGCCTTCTGTATGTCCACTTTTAAGAAGTGTCTATATAGATCCTTTGCCTATTTTTTTATTGGATTGTTTAATCTTCCTTTTGTTAAGTTGCATTAGTTCCCTATAGATTTTGGAGATTAACCCCTTATCAGATGTAACATTGCCAAATATGTTCTGCCCTACAGTGGGCTTTCTTGCCATTTTGTGGATGGTTTCTTTTGCTGTGCAGAGCTTTTTATTTTGTTTATTTTATCTTTAGTTTCCATTGTGCTAAGAGCTGTATGGGTAAAGATATTGCTATGAGATATGTCTGATATTTTGCTGCCTATAGATTCTTCTAAGATTTTTATGGTTTCCTGTCTTACATTTAAGTCTCATCCATTTTGAGTTTATTTTTGTGTATGGTGTAAGTTGGTGGTCTAGTTTCAGTTTTTGCATGTATCTGTCCAATTTTCCCACCACCATTTATTGAAGAGACTGTCTCAACTCCATTGTGTGCTCTTGCCTCCTTTGTCAAGTATAAATGGAGCATAATGGCTTGGGTTGATTTCT
The DNA here is from genome assembly GCA_026230045.1 of Corynorhinus townsendii. Classification (NCBI taxonomy): domain Eukaryota; kingdom Metazoa; phylum Chordata; class Mammalia; order Chiroptera; family Vespertilionidae; genus Corynorhinus; species Corynorhinus townsendii. The sequence goes on from JAPDVU010000008.1 coordinate 68,640,379, forward strand.
GGGCTCTCTGTTCTGCTCCATTCTGGTCTACATGTCTGTTCTTGTGCCAGGACCAGGCTGTTTTGAGAACAGGGACTTTGTAATATAGCTTGATATCTGGTATTGTGATCCCTCCAACTTTGTTCTTCTTTCTCAGGATTGCTGTGGCTATTCAGGGTCTTTTTAATTCCATATGAATTTTTGGAGAGTTCGTTGTAGGTCTGTGAAATATGCCTTGGTATTTTAATAGGGATTGCATTGAATCTATAGATTGCTTTGGGTAGTATGGACATTTTAATGATGTTGATTCTACCAATCCATGAATACAGTATATTCTTCCACTTGTTTATATCTTCCTCTATCACTTTTTCAATGTAGTTTTCTGAGTACAGGTCTTTTACCTCCTTAGTTAAGTTTATTCATAGGTATCTTCATGTTTTTGTTCCAATTATAAAGGGGATTGTTTTTCAGTTTCTCTTTCTGTGGGTTCATTATTGATATATAAAAATGCCATAGTTTTCTGGGTGTTAATTTTGTATACTACTATATTGCTTAATTCATTTATTAAATCTAGTAGGTTTTTTTATGGAGTCTTTAGGGTTTTCTATGCACAATATCATGTCATCTGCAAATAATGACAGGTTTACTTCTTCTTTTCCAATTTAGATGCCTTTTATTTCTTCTTCTTGTCTGATCACTATGCTTAGCATTTCCAGTACTATGTTAAACAGGAGTGATGAAAGTTCTTAGGGAACATGGTTTTAATGATGTTGGCTATAGGTTTGTCATATAAGGTTTTTATTATGTTGAGGTATGATCCCTCTATTCCCACTTTGCTGAGAGTTTTTATCAAAAAAGGATGTTGGATTTTGTCAAATGCTTTTTCTGCATCAATTGATTGATCATGTGATTTTTGTCTTTCAATTTGTTTATGTCATGTATCACATTTATTGATTCGTGGATATTGTACCGCCTTGCATCACCAGGATTAATCCTACTTGGTCATGGTGTATGATTTTTTTAATGTGTTGCTGGATGTGATTTGCTAATATTTTGTTGAGAATTTTAGCGTCTATATTCATCAGGGATATTGGCCCGTAATTCTTTTTCTTTGTAATGTCTTTCTCTGGTTTGGGGATTAGGATAATGCTGGCTTCATTGAAAGAACTTGGAAGTGTTCCTTCCTCTTACAATTTTTAGAATAGTCTGAGGAGGGTAGGTGTTAGTACTTCTTTGAATGTTTGGTAAAACTCCCCTGTGAAGCCAGGACCAGGGCTTTTGTTTGCTGGATGTTTTTGTGTTTCTGCTTCAATTTCATCAGTAGTTGTCAGCGTATTCAGATTATCTGATTCTTCCTGATTGGGTTTTGGAAGATTTTATTTTCCTAGGAATGTATCCATTTTTTCTAGGTTGTTCAGTTTGTTGGAATAGAAATGTTTGTACTATTTTTTTTTTTTTTTTTTTTTTTTTTACAATCCTTTGTATTTCTGTAGGGTCAGTTGTTAATTCACCTCTTTCATTTCTGATTTTGTTTATTTGGGTCCTCTCTTTTTGTTTCTTAGCCTGGCCGGAGGTTCATCAACCTTGTTTATCCTTTCAAAGAACCAGCTCATGTACTGGTTCACATCTTTTGTTCTGTATTTCTGTCGTTGTTTGTTTGGTTTGGTTTGGTTTGGTTTGGTTTGGTTTGGTTTGGTTTGGTTTGGAGTTTTTTTGGTCTCTTATGTCATTTATTTCTGCTCTGACCTTTATTATTTCCTTACTCTGGGCGTTCTTGTCATTCTCTAATTCTTTAACTTGTAGGGTTAGTTAACTTATTACCAGTTTTTCTTTTTTTTGAGGTAGATCTATAGTGCTATAAACTTCCCTCTCAGGATTGCTTTCACTGTGTCCCATAGATTTTTGGGTTGTTGTGTTTTCGTTGTCATTTGTTTCCAGGATGTTTTTTATTTCTTCTTTGATCTCTTTGGTCACCCATTCATTGTTTAATAACATTCTATTTAGCCTCCATGTGTTTGATTGTTTTTTATTGTTTTTATTGTAGTTGATTTCTAATATTTCGCCATTGTAATCTGAGAAGATTCTTAATATGATTTCAATCTTCTTGAATTTGTAGAAATTTAGCCTATGTCCTAATATGTGGTCTATCTTTGAAAATGTCCCATGTGCACTTGAGAAGAATGTACAGTCCATAACTTTGAAGAGAAATGTTCTGAGGATGTTATAATTAGTTCCATCTGATCTAGTGAGTTGTTTAGGATTACTGTTTCTTTGTTGATTTTTTGTCTAGAATATTTATACAGTTATTTCAATGGCTATGAAAGTCCCCTACTATGATTGTGTTACTGTCGATCTCTCTCTTGATATCTTCCAGAAGTGTTTTTATGTATTTGAGTGATCCTGTATTGGGTGCATATATGCTTACCAGAATTATATCCTCTAGTTGTATCCATCCCTATAGTATTATGAAGTGGCCTTACACATGTTGGTGAATTTCTCATCCAGATGTTTGAGCATTCTTATAATCATTACTCTGAATTCTTTCTCTGACAAATTGCCTCCATTTCACTTAGTTCCTTTTCTGGTGATTCCTCCTTTTCTTTCTTTTGGGGATTGTTTCTTTGTCTCCCCATTTTTGGTGTCCCTTTGTATTTGTTTCTATATAATGAGAGTTGCTGTCTCTTTCTGGTCCTGGACCACCTGCTTGAGGTCTGAGAAATTGAAGCCCCTAGCAATCTAATGGTCCAGGATTCCTTAGCCCAGAGGCTGGGTCTTCCTTGAGCCTCATGCCTTTATTGTCTATGCTCTGAGTTGTACTCCCTTACCCCATAATCTGGTCCCTCACTTGTCCGCTGCAGATGCTTAGGGTCGGTGGGGGCACATGCTCAGTTCCTCTGTTGTGTGACTCCCTCTGAGGTCCCAGAGCCCTCTGGCATGCAATTCACTGTGCGGCCCTGGCACCCGCAGCAGGATGGTGCCCCAGTGCAGTGCAGTTGCAGCACAGTCCTGGGGCCTAGGTGAGGCAGGGCGCAGGGTTCCCTGGCTTGCACTCACAGCATGGGGTCCTGGAGTGCAGGGTCCTGGAGCAGAGGATATGGGAGTGTGAGGTCCAGGAGCCTGGGCGGGCAGGCGCAAGAAGTCTCTCTGGAGGGCAGTCACTACAGACATCTGGAAGCCCACATCGAGTTAGTGTGCACTCACTGCAGGGGCACAGCAGTGGTCCCTTGCAAGTTATGGCTGGCAACTGGCTCACTGCGCAGGTCCAGGGTGGTGTCTGAGGCCCATCTGGGTATGGCTGCACTCCTGGTCTCTGCTGCTCCCCCCTTCAAGATGGCATGGGATCCACACCAAAGTCACACTCGACCTCAGAGTGCCTATGGCAGTAGCAGGGACTACCCGACCAGGCGAGCCTGATCTGCCAGTCCCTGAGACACCTATGAAATCTAACTGTCCCTTTCTCACCCACACACACACACCACACACCTCTCACTCCTTTACTCACTCACACTCTCTTTCTCACTGCCCTCCTGCTGGCCACCATGTTGGGATCCTCAAAAATAATTCTTTAAATATATAACTATAATTTAGTTTTTATAGCTCTATAACCCTTTTATATAAAAAAATTCCAAAATTTTTTCCAAAAATTTTTATTTCCCTTTTTTCTTTACATTGAGAAACTCGGCTCTCATTATTCACAATTGTACACCTATGACAAACAAATTCACCAACTATAGTACAGTGTTTATGCCATTTTATCTTCAGCTTTATTGATTCACTCAACTGAGTATCTTCCAAAGTTACTTAGGGCAGTTCCTTTCTTTTCCAACCCCTTCAGTGTGGTTATGTCATCAATTTTAATACAGTTAGATGTAGTCATCATAATCTGCATTCCATGTTGAGTCCAACATCTTTACACATAGAGTTATGCATCCTTTACCACTCACTGTACCATGAAGAATGGCTCCATTGAGCCAAAATTTATCTTGTGTAGCCCTGACCAACTATTGATCCATTTTTTGTTCTTATGACTACCTTTTTAAGAAGGAGAATTCTAGAATAAAACCTGTTAGCCAAATGGCAAACAGAACCATTTTGGGCCAAGTAATTAATGCTAGTGTAAGAAAAGGATGAAAGAACAAGGGTTATTTAGTCTCAGTCATACATTTCTAAAGTGTGTGTCATCCCCCAAGGTGTCATGGGGAAAATATAATGGAAACCTCAATTATTGTCCAAAATTCCCTTTCTCTTTCTTATTTGCCAAAGCCTAACTCTCTCTCACCATCAGCAAATCAAAACAGTCTGTCTTTGGTTTGCTTTGGAGGTTGTTAGCTGCTTTACAGTAGGATGTATAGGAGAGGATGGAAGGATCAATGAAGAGATTAGGTAGAAAAATTATCTCATTACATCATCTGTTCATAGCACTTCTCTACCACAGCTATAGAAACAAAATTAATGCATCCTCTGCCTTCCAGTATCTCAGTTTTCTGGAGAAAAGAGACATAAGTAATCAACTGTAATAGTGTTACACTTGGCCGCAAAGGAGTGGAGTGAGAAAGCAGTACCTGCATTTATCTCTGCCATTTTGTCTTCAGCTTTATTAATTCACTCAACAGACTATCTTGGGAAAGTCATGGCATTGGGGCTTGATGTGTAAGTTGGGGTTCACCAGGCAGAGAGAAGCACAAACAATATCCCAGGAAGAGAGGACAATGTGTGCAAGGTTACAAGTAGTTCAACGTGACGTGAGCTCATGTTTCAAGTTGAGTAGTGTCAGGATATTCGATCTGAAAGGCAGACATAAGGCAAAAACACATAGATAACTGCCTTCTATTATCATGGTTTTTTCTTACTGAATTGTATAATGTTTTAATTCATCAAATTATCGCTAACTCAGTGTATGCCATATAGTAGGTCCTCAAATAACATTAAATTAATAGTCCAACATGTTTCTAAGTGTCATTTTATGTCTAACCTAATCAGTTGCAAAACTAAGTCAATATGTATTAAGCTAATGTCTATTTTTTTAATCAAATGTAGTATACTGCCCTCTAGTGGCCTTTTCTATCACAGTCAATGCAAGTCGCTTTCACCCTTTAAATACTGATTGTTTCTGTATGTTGGCTATTCTATCTAATAAAAGAGTAACATGCAAATTAACCATCACTCAGCTACACCCACACACACCACGCCCACCAGCCAATCAGGAGCAAGTATGCAAATTAACCCAACCAAGATGGATGTGGCCACAGAGCGAGCAGTAGCAGGAGGCTTGGGTTTCCCTGGCAGTGGAGGAAGCCAAGCTTTCTGCACACCCTGTTGGGCCCAGGCCTCCACTCAAGACTACAAAGTTTCAATTATAGAAGATAGATAAATCCCTACAAAAATGGCGGCAGCCATGGAGCTGGAGAGAGCAGGAGGCTTGGGTTGCCCCCGGTGATGGAGGAAGCAAAGCTCCCACAGCCCTGGCCTGCCTTGGCCTCTGCTACAAAGTTTCAATTATAGAAGATAAATAAATCCCAGATCCCAGGGCCTCCGCTTGGGTTGCCAGGGGGTGTGGCCAGCCTGAAAACCACCACAGGCTCCTCATCCAGGCACCCCATGCCCCAAGGGAGCCCCTCCCTGACCCGGGACACCCTTCTGGACAAACCAGCTGGCCCCCACCCATGCACCAGGCGTCTAACCTATCTAATAAAAGAGTAATATGCAAATTGACCATCACTCCAACACACAAAATGACTGTCCCCTTGTGGTCAAAGGTGGCTGCCCCCAGGTGGACACAAGATGGCCACCACAAGATGGCCAGCAAGGGAGGGCAGTTGAGAGGGTCCAGGCCTGCAAGGGAGGGCAGTTGTAGGCAATCAGGCCAGCAGGGGAGGGCAGTTGGGAGAGACCAGGCCTGCAAGGGAGGTCATTTGTGGGTGGTCAGGCCAGCAGGGGAGGGCAGTTAGGGGTTGCCAGGCTGGCAGAGGAGGGAAGTTGGGGGCAACCGGGCCTGCAGGGAAGGGTAGTTGGGGGGGAGAGGGGGAGGCAAGCCTACAGGGGAGAACAGTTGTGGGGGGGACCAGGCCTGCAGGAAAGGGCAGTTAGGGGTGACCAGGCCTGTAGGGGAGGTCAGTGAGGGGTGACCAGGCCTGCAGGAGAGGGCATTTAGGGGCAAACAGGCTGGCAGGGGAGCAGTTAGGCATCAATCATGCTGGCAGGGGAGTGGTTAGGGCGTGATCAGGCTGGCAGGCAGAAGCAGTTAGGGGCAATCAGGAAGGCAGGCAGGCGAGCAGTTGGGAGCCAGCAGTCCTGGATTTTTAGAGGGATATCCAACTGCCCATTTAACACTAGAGGCCCAGTGCACAAAACTCGTGCATGAGGGGGTGTGTCCCTCAGTCCAGCCTGCACCCTGTCCAATCTGGGACCCTCAAGGGATGTCCGACTGCCTAAACAGACATCCCCCATACACTAATAGAAGTAATTCAAAAGAGTAAATATATCCTTTTCTCATTTATATACATTTCACATGTATCGTCTCAAACAAATCTCTACTATAAAACTCTACTTTTATTCTTCAGCATTAAACAGGTAGTCGGACATCCCTCAAGGGGTCCTATATTGGAGAGCGTGCAGGCTAGACTGAGGGACACACACCCCCATGCATGAATTTTGTGCACTGGGCCTCTAGTGCTATATAATAAAACACTAATATGCAAATCTACCAAACAGCAGAACGATCAGTCTCTATGACGTGCACAGACCACCAGGGGGCAGATGCTCCACACAGGAGCTGCCTCCTGGTGGTCTATGTGCTCCCACAGGAAGAGCGCCATGGTGGTGGCAGGAACCTCTCCCGCCTCTGCAGCAGTACTAAAGATGTCCAACTGATGGCTTAGGCCTACTCCTGTGGGCCTAAGCTGTTGGACATCCCCCAAGGGCTCCCAGACTGTGAGAAGTTGCAGGCTGGGCTGAGGGATCCCCACCCCACCCCCAGGTGCACAAATTTTGTGCACTGGGCCTCTAGTTGTAAATAATGCTGCAATGAACATGGGGATGCAAACATCTTTTTGAGATACTGATTTTGTTTCCTTCTGATAAATATGCAGAAGTGGAATTGCTGGATCATCCGATAGTTCTATTTTTTAATGGATTTTTTTATTTTAGAGAGAGAAACATTGATGTGAGAGAAAAACATTGATCAGTTGCTTCCCACATGTGCCCCAACTGGGTATCAAACTGAAACCTAGGTATGTGATTCCTGACCAGGAAATGAATCCACCACCTTTTGGTGTACAGGACGACGCTCCAACCAACTGAGCCACACCGGCCAGGACTGATAGTTCTATTTTTAAGGAATTTGAAAGTTGCTATGGTAATCATTTCACAATATATACATATATCAAATTATGTTGTATACCTAAAAATATATATCAATTATATATCAATTTTTTTAATGCTGGTGACAACCAATAAGATAGCTTTACTCACTAATAGCTTGCCACCCTGCTTGAAAATCAGTGGTCTCTGACAGCACTTGTTTATTTTAAAATATTGTTTTGTAATTATATATGAGTATATGTTTATGTATATAATACATAGACTATGGTTCATGATATAATTCATTCTGAAAGTAGATATGATTTAACTTTTTCCTCAAATAGTTAAGTTTAATAATACAATGATGTAAATAAAATTCCTCATACACTAATACAAGTAATTCAAAACAGTAAATATATTCTTTTCTTATTTATATACATTTCACATGTATCATCTCAAACAAGTCTCTACGATAAAACTCTTATTCTTCAGCATTAAAGACTGAATGTCTTCAAGAATAACAAGGCAAATGTAATAAAGCTTATTGTTATAATAGGAACATTTAATAAAGCACTCTACGTGACAATAGGAAATTTGTTAAATTGGGTACATTCATATGATAACCATTAAAATCATGTTTTTACAGAATACTTAATGAAATAGAAAAACAGCAATAATTCATTGCTAAGTGGAAGAAGAGGGTTATGGGGCTGCTCTTTTAGTGTCTTAACTCTGAGAGGAAACAAAGACAGAGAAAACAGGAAATTAATGCAGGAGTTTTATTGCTTAATAAGTTTTTATATTTTTCACACTACTTCATGCATTTATTTTGTTTTATCAGATAAGTCCAAAAAACTAAGAGCACTGTTTGAAAAAAGTGTACACATGAAAGGAGAAAGAAAGCTCCTCAACATCAGGCGTTCCAATTTCCTGTGACAGTTTTCCATAATGGAGGTTTGAGTTTGCTCGTCACAAAATCATTTTCCAGGACATTCTTTAAACAAAATATTTTTAAAAGGGGCTTCTGTACCTTCAGAATTAGAAGATGAGTAACTTAGCATAAACTTGCTTTACTTCCTCCTATATGCAAATATCAGTGAAAAACTCCCCAAGAACTTCCTTTGGAATGGTTACCTCAGCCTGACTTTTGTTCCAGGGGGTTGGTGCTATCAAAAACGAAGTATAATAAAACACAATTAGAGGCCCTGGCCAGATGGCTACGTTGGTTAGAGCATTGTCCTGATACGCCAAGGTTGCAGGTTTGATCTCTGGTCCAGAGCACATATAGGAAGCAACCAGTGAATGCATAAATAGGTGGAACAATAAGTCATTGTTTCTTTCTCTCTCTCTCTCCCTCTTTAATGAATAAATTAAAAAATAAAGCACTATTAGAACATTGCACGATAAAACGATAAACTAGACAAGCAAAAATACAATATTAAAGGGTTACCTTATGATTGTTAATGCTTATGTTTCCTAAAATTTGGATTATGACCGAAAAATGTTTATGAGACACCTAAATATTTTTTCAAAACATTTTTTAAATCTCTCCATTTTTTAAATTTATTTTTATTGATTTCAGAGAGGAAGGGAGAGGGAGAGAGAGAGAGAGAAACATCAATGAGAGAATCATTGATCAGCTGCCTCCTGCACACACCCCACTGGGGATCAAGCCCACAACCTGGGCATGTGCCCTTGACCAGAATCGAACCTGGGACCCTTCAGTCCACAGGCCAACATTCAATCCACTGAGCCAAACTGGCTAGGGCTAACTCTCTCCATTTTTAATATTTTATCCTCATAGTTTATTTCTTATGTAGTAATTGTCATAATGCCTTTCTTCTATAGAGTTTTTATAATGCTTAGATATTAGATGTTTAAGTAGTAAACATTCAAAGAATTTTAAACTAAGAAAGAACTTTACCCATCATCTACTCCACAATCCTCATATTAGTGATGAAATCTAAGTACTTTTTAAGTGGCTTTAGTTAAAAGCATTAACATCTATAATTCTAATGTCCATGGAAATAAAACTAGTAATTTCCTTTTTTGCTTTCTACAGTCGAGCAAAGAAAGAAAAAAATATATATATTTATCTACAGAAAAATGAGAGCTTTATAAGTTACCACATTTTTAAAAATCTATTCAAAGTTCTGTGACTTGTTTATTTACATGTTAATTATTGAGTGCCTCTTAATCATCTCCAATAGAAAACAAATCCAGGCCCCTGTCAATAAATGTATATCCTATGAGTTCTTAAAGGCTGATAAACAAGCAATTACAGCAGAGAGTGATAAATGTTACAAGTAACAAAGATCATAATGCAATCACACATCTAAACCAGATGTGGGCTGTGAAGGCACGCTTCCTGGAGAATGTAACTACTAAGCAGGGCCCTGAAAGGTGGGTTAGACAAGCAAAGATGGATAGGGAAGGAAGGGTAATTTCAGGCATCCGAATTAGCATTTGTCAAATCTCCACCTGCTTTGCTTTTGCTTCATAAATCGTCAAATCGGAATACTGAGAGAGCTTTCAAACAAGGAGAGCAATTGAACACACACTTGTACCCCTGCTCCTTCTTGAACCCAGCTTAAGCAACTGAATGGTAAAGAGGAGAGATATAAAGACATCACCAAACCTCGAAGTTTAGAAAGCGGGTGGTCAAGTGGTAAGTGACTTAGATGACCAAAGAAAGCTAACAACTTTGCTGGCAGTGGGGGAAGCCTAAAAGCAAGCAGGTCTGTCCTGCCGAGCCACAGAAAAGCCCAGGTTTGAAGGAAACTGGGGTAAAGGTGAGACTGAAACAGGATTAGTTGAAAGTCTGTTTAAGAAGCAGACACCAGATCCGATTTCCCCCATAATACAGCTGGGCAACTCCCTTTCTTTTACCAAAATAGGAGTGTTTAACAAACTGAAGAATAAAAAAGAACATCTTTAACCCGTTAAAGGGGCATTTGATGGTTGCTGTGATACACTGCCAAGATTCCCCCTTCAGGACTGAGGAGTGTGCAGGCTGAGGGAAGGTCGGCAGCTGACAGTTCTCAACTGAGTCACTCTCCAGACATTGCCCTCAGGCCAAAACCTCTTCACTTGGTCCTTCTCCAATGCCTGGTTTGCATGGGGTACAAAGGCCAGGCCCATTTGCCTTAAGCTAGGACAATTCTGAAAATTCAGCATGACTGTACACCAGCAAGAAACAGAAAATATAATTCTTTTAAAGAAAAGATACCATTTACATCAATGGCAAAAATTTTAAGTATCAATGATAAACATTTAAAAAGATATGTTACAGAAACCAAGATGGCAGCATAGGTAAACACCTAAACCACTGCCTCGCACAACAATATCAAAACTACAAGTAAAAGACAAAACGGAACCACAGGAAAGCTGGCTGAGTGGAAATTCTACAACTAGAAGGAAAGAGGGAAGCACATTGAGACTCAGAGGAGCTGCAAAAGGCTGAGGTATGGAGACATGTGAGCCCATGGAGAGGATGGGTGGCTGAGTGCATGGGCGGCTGAGTGCACGGGCAGCTGAGTGCACGGCTGGCTTTCTAAAGCAGGAGGGAGAAGAAAGCTCCCAACTGTGCTGAACTCCAGTTCTGGGGGAGTTACTGGGAACCCAGACCCATTCAGGGAGAAACTGGACTGTATGGCAGCGGGCAGAACTCGATGGCGGCTTTCTCTCAGAGGTGCTTGCAGTGATTACCAAGGGACACTGAGACCCAAGGGCCTCATAGGGCAGGGCTGACTGGAAGCCAGGCTGGCTGCTCCGCCCTGAGACTGCCCCATCCAAGCTGAGCACAGAGGCTTTTGCAATTTTGCAAGTCTTGTCCCATAAGGGTGTCACCAGCACAGAAGCTCTCCAGTGTAGACACAGCTGATCCTCACAGCCAATTGGCCTGGAGATCAATTCCTTCCAGTGATACCAACAACAATCAAGACTTAACTACAACAAGGCTGTACACTGAGTCCACAAAGGGGTGCACCAAGAGTGTCCACCTCAGGTAACTGGGGAGGCTGAGCCACTGGGCCATACAGGACACCTAGCACACAAAGCTACTCTACCAACTCGGGGAAGCAGCGAAAATGTGGAGACAAAGAAACATATCACAAAATAAAGAAATAGAGAAAAGCAAATGACTGGATATAGAATTCAAAACCACAGTTATAAGGTTTTTCAAGAATCTTCTAGAAAAGGCCAATAAATTTAGTGAGACCCTCGAGGATATGAAAAAGGACCAACGAGAAATTAAACATACACTGACTGAAAAAAAAAATATTATACAGAGACCTAACAGCAGACTAGAGGATCACAAGAATCAAGTCAAAGAGTTGAAATACAAAGAAGCAAAAAACACTCAACCAGAAAAGAAAAAAAGAATCCAAAAAGTTGAAGATATAGTGTAAGGAGCCTCTGGGACAACTTTAAGCATACCAACATCAGAATTATGGGGATGTCAGAAGAAGAGAAAGAGCAAGATACTGAAAACCTATTTGAAGAAATAATGACCGAAAACTTCCCCCACCTGGTGAAAGAAATGCACAGAAATGCACAGAACCCCAAACAAAAGGAATCCAAAGAGGACCACACCAAGACACATCATAATTAAAATGCCAAGAGCAAAAGACAAAGAGAATATTAAAGGCAGCAAGAGAAAAACAGTTAATTACCTACAAGGGAGCACCCATACGATTGTCAGCTGATTTCTCAACAGAAACTATGCAGGCCAGAAGGGAGTGGCAAGAAATATTCAAAGTGATGAACAGCAAGAACCTACAACCAAGATTACTCTACCCAGCAAAACTATCATTCAGAGTTGAAGGTCAGATAAAGAGCTTCACAGACAAGAAAAAGCTAAAGGAGTTCATCGCCACCAAACCAGGATTACATGAAATGCTGAAGGGTATTCTTTAAGAAGAGGAAGAAGAAGAAAAAGGTAAAGATAAAAATTATGAACAACAAAATGACATCAAATACATACCTACCAACAAGTGAATCTAAAAATCAAGTGAATAAAAAACCTGAAGAACAGAATGGACCAGTGAATATAATAGAATCAGGGACATAGAAAGGGAGTGGACTGATGATTCTCAGGGGAAGCAGGTTGTGAGGGGTGCGGGAAGAGATTGGACAAAAATCTTACTCCTATGGATGAAGACAGTGGTGGGGTTTAAGGGCATGGGGTGGGGTGGGGAATCAGGTGGAGGGGAGCTATGGGGGAAAAAAAGAGGAACACCTGTAATAATCTGAACAATAAAGATTTATTTTTAAAAAAAAGAAGAGGAAGAAGAAGGAAAAAGGTAAAGATAAAAATTATGAACAACAAATACATATCTATCAACAAGTGAATCTAAAAACCAAATGAATAAAATATCTGATGAACAGAATAAACTGGTGCATATAATAGAATCAGGAGCATAGAAAGGGAGTGGACTGACAATTCTCAGGGGGAAATGGGTGTAGGGGGGTGCGGGAAGAGACTGGACAAAAATCATACACCTATGGATGAGGACAGTGGGGGGAGGTAAGGGCAGAGGGTGAGGTGGGAACCAGGTGGAGAGGAGCTATGGGGGTAAAAAAGAGGAACAATTCTAATAATCTGAACAATAAAGATTTATTAAATTTAAAAAATAATAAAAATTTAAAATTCTATTACTAAGAAAAAAATTAAATAAATAAAATAAAAAGATATGTTAATAAACACTGACTTTATAATCATTCAAAGTGTGTATACATTTTTGGAGATACCCTGTGTCTAGCCTAAGTGTCTAATAGGCTATACCAGTGGTCAGCAAACTGTGGCTGGCGAGCCACATGAGGCTTTTGAGCCGTGTTTTGCCGCTCTATTGATTAATGAGTGTTCTGACCACTGACCTAGACTCTCAATTCTAATAATTACAGGCTGTTGTTGTTCCTTGTGATTAAGCCCCTATTCCAGTGGTCGGCAAACTCAGTCAACAGGGTGGCAAACCACGGCTCGCGAGTTGTATGTGGCTCGTGAGCCGCAGTTTGCTGACCACTGTGCTATACCATCTAGTTTTGTGTGAGCACACTCTATGATGTTCACACAATCATGAAATTGAAATCCCCTAGTGACAGATTTCTCAGAAACATATCTCTGTCATTAAGTGACGCATGACTGTAGTGAATGTATTAGAAACAGACTATTCTCACCCAATGGGCTACTCTTCTAGGAAGCAGTCTTTTCTCACAGGTGCCTCATTGGCCTAAGCAAGACATTTTTCCAAGCTGCTTCCTCCTTCACTCTCTCCTTTCTCAGGTGTCAGACCCACATTATAATATCAAGGTTTTCCTAGAGCCGTGGTCGGCAAACTGCGGCTCGCAAGCCACATGCGGCTCTTTGGCCCCTTGAGTGTGACTCTTCCACAAAATACCACGGCCTGGGCGAGTCTATTTTGAAGAAGTGGCGTTAGAAAAAGTTTAAGTTTAAAAAATTTGGCTCTCAAAAGAAATTTCAATCGTCATACTGTTGATATTTGGCTCTGTGGACTAATGAGTTTGCCGTCCACTGTAGAGAATCCCTGCTCCTTCACCCTTGTTTCCCACCAGTAAATTTCACACAGCTCTAATTCCATCAAGGTATCTGCTTCTCAGAAACTGAACTGACATAATTGGTGCTGGGAATGCCCCAAGAAAGCAGCCTGTAGGGCAGAGATTAGGTCACTCCCCAGCTGGCAAGGAGAACCCCAACTGAGTGGATTGTTGGCCACAGATTGTCTCTGGCACAAGGTGGTGGCTCAACTGCTGAATAATTCACAGGTGATGACCTGGGGAAGGATTCCAGTGGAGAAGGCTGACCAATGCAATAATTCAGGCTTTTAAAAGACACAGGAGTGACAGTGCCTGCAAGGACAGCGACTGGTTATTACTAAGTGAATTGAAGCCCTTCAGAGGGATAATGACAAACTGAGGGCAGTTAACAACTAAAGGCTAAGTGTGAGAGCCAGTCTATACTTGTGATGGGATAGCCTACAAAGCAATCCTTATATCCCTCCAGTGGAAGAGAACATAGCTGAGGAGCAATCCCGGGACTTGAGAGTCAGAATGTGGAGCAGCAGAGGCAATTCAATGCCCTCTTAAATTAAAGTAAGAGCACTGAAATATGGCATGGAAACATCTACGCAGAATTTGGGTTCAACAGATCCCAAGCTCTGTGCCCGCTCTCCTACCATCAGCCCCAGCCTGCAGAGGGCCACAACTGAAGTTCTCAGATGTGCTGGTGCCTGCCTCTCCCACCATACAGATCCTTCTTCCAGATCTTCCTGGCCCAGCACTTCCCTAGCTGTATTGTGCTGGATTTAACCATCGTTATCTTCCTGTCAACCAGGAGAGAAAGTGGGGATAACTCTGAGTGGTATCTATCTTGTGGTAGAGAAGCCTCAGTAGGGCTCTTGCATATGGGGTAAGTGAGGGGTGGTATCACTAAGAACTTCTGTTGGTTCTCCTCTGTAGGCCAAGGCTGAAGGTATGAGACGGTCACAGAGCAGGTCTCATTAACAGTGATGGACATGACGAGCCCCCACATTAAGAGAGACCTGGTAGCAGCACTTAACTGCTAGAAGCCAGGAAACCATAGTTACCACCACAACCAGCAAGGTTAAAGAGGCAGATTCTAAGCTCTAAGTCTAGAAAGCAACCAGCCCAGACATATACAGAAGGGATGGCTACAAGAAGATAAAAATTATAGGACACCTAGTATTTTTTTAATGTCATTGCCTACTCTGCACCCTGGCAGAGTAGGAATTAGCAATAAATCATATTAAAACTAAACTGAAAAATAATTTTTAATAATAATTAAAACAAAAATTTGAGCAAAGAAAATATATTCATAGAATACTAGATGACAACAGTAAAAATTATATTTACATTGACTATAAATAATTATTAAATATTAGCACAACAAAAAATATAATAATATAGTGGTAAGTACTTTTGTAGGCTGAAAGGGAAGTGTGGGGAGAAGAGTAGAGAATGGTATAAGGAATAGTATATAGTATGAGGTTAATATATCACATGTTAAACTGAAATATCAAGAATGACAGTATAAGCATGTTGTTTAGAAATATGGAGGTAAATACTAAAAGAAAGAGCTAAAAGAATTAAAAGTTGTTAATCTGGGGAGAAGAAATGAAGATGGACCCTGATAACTGTTTCATGATAACATGTAGATTTTTAAGTTCTGACTAACTTTGGTAAAGTTGAAATTTAAAATAATTATTTAAAAATCAATGAGGTTGCAACAATTTGACAATCATATGGAAAATATATAAAGAGTTCTTAGAAATGAATAAAGGCAAACACCACATTGTAAACATAGATAATTCATTTAAAAAAACTAAAAATGTGAATAAGAATATAAAAACATTTCATTTCAGAATTAATTGAAAATTAAAAGAAAAAAATGAGACCACTAGATATATGGCTGACAGAATTGAATATATATGTCCATGCAAAAACTTGAATACAATGTTCATATCAGCATTATTTATAATAGCTAAAAAGAGTTTATGGACCCAAATGTTTGTCAACTAATGAATGGAAAATAAAACATGGTATACCACATAATGAAATATTACCCAGCAATAAAAAAGAATGAAGTTCTGATACATGCTGTAAAATAGGTGACTCTTGAAAACACTATGCTTAATGAAATAAGCCAATCAAAAGGCCATATGTTATATGATTCCATTAATATAAAATGTCCAAAATAGGCAAATCCACAGAAGCAGAAAATAGCTTAGTGGTTGCCCGAGGCTGGTGAAAAGAGAAACACAGAGTGACTACTTATGGGTATGGCGTTTTTTTAAATGGGGTTATAAAAACAGTCTAAAATTAGATAGTGGTGATGACTACACAACTCTATTAATGTTTTAAAAATCACGGAATTGTATACTTTATAAGGGTAAATATTATGGTATGTGAATTATATCTTAATAAAGCTGTGGTAAAAAAAATAAAACCACAAAAAAATTAAAAATACCAAAAAAAGCAATGAGAGAAAAAAATAAAGAAAAATGTTAAAAGTAATGAGAAATGTAGAGTAGAAGAAAATAGTAAGATTAAAAGGGGAAGAAAAAGAAGAAAAACAAAAAACACAATTCAAGCCAACGTATTTCATGGTCAAATCAATGAGTGATAAGTTATAGATCCTCACTCAAGGGGTCACACATTGAAGTTTATGTCTTAGATTTGCACACAATAAGTATAAAGGTCATATTCCCTTTTTTAATGCTATCAATTTCTGGATGTTGATTTGTTTTTGGTGTGTGTTTTTAATATATTTTTATTGATTTCAGAGTGGAAGGGAGAGGGAGAGAGAGATAGAAACATCAATGATGAGAGAGAATCATTGATTGGCTGCCTCTGGTATGACCCATCCTGGGGATCGACCCCACAACCCAGGCATATGCCCATAAACAGAATCGAACCCAGGACCTTTCAGTCCACAGGCTGACGCTCTATCCACTGAGTCAAACCAGCAGCATATTCCTTTTAATGTGTCATTACTGTATACAAAGTATTTCATTTACATACCAATTACCACAAAAAATGTTCAAATAGCTCGATAGCTTTTTTTTTTTACGGGCTAGGGATTAGAATAAAAACATATCACAGAATCTATTTCATCAACAAAGAAAGTAGGGTTGCTTTCTCCTTGGCTTGAGAAAAAAATAATAATAGTGGGATTTTCTTTTATAATGAATGATTAAAGCCACAGGCTTAGCAAGCAGCTACCACATTTCTAAGATAATCTAGTTGATCTACCCCAATGAAAAATATTCCATTGTATTTATTTAGGTTTCTTTCCAAATGTGTGTATTACCTGAAAGAGAGTAAGGTTTTCAAGTGGCTTCTTGCCAAATGGATTGGGAAGGCAAAAATATCATCAAAGACCCAGAGATGCTATCAGAACATTATAAGAAAAGACTTGGAAGGTGTGCTCGGCTAGGAAGCCTGGAGAACCGTGAATCCAAATGAATCATGAGCCAAAAACATCATTTTAAAATGGGGAGAGAATGAAATCAGCCTCTTCCATAAAACCATCTCCTCAATTTCCAGTTTATTTTCATTACAAGCTAGAAATTATCTGTAATTTAATTGGCAAGGTTAGCTTTTTAATAATTTAAGTCATATTTATTAGTCAGATATAAACAAAGGATAATCTCCTCGAAGCATCTGCTAGAGTGTTTCTCCTACATGGAACTTTCATTGACACATTTTCTCAGTCGAATCAATTCTTAAATAGTGCATGTAACCTCCTCTTTCAGCTTGAGTACCTAAATAAACATCAAATAAACACAAATACTTATTTTTTAATTTAAGAAAAGAAAATTTTAAAAAAGGAATTCTTTTAAAGCACAGGGCACTGAAGCATTGCATTTCAGATGTTTGGAAGTCAAGACTGTTTGTAAGCCTCTAAACCTAGCTAATACTAGTACATTTATCTCTTGAGAATATTTTTATTGTTATTCAGAAATGTGATAGCAATATTAAAATTTGTATATAATGTCCAAACTTTTGTTAATATAATTTTTAATGTTTCTATCCTTACTATTTTAAGAATTTTCTACTTTTAAAAAGAATGACCTTTTTTATATTCCACAATTTCCAGAATACATTTAATTTTAAGGTAAAATTCAAACTTCCTATTATTGACATACTTTGATATGTCTTTTTTTAAAAGATGAAAGTAATCAAATAAAAAGAATTCAAGAGACAGTTGTTTTAACATATATAACCTGACAATAGATACAAGTAACCCATAGACAGAAAGGCAAGAAAGATCCAACTAAATTTTAGTCAGCTTTTATTGAGAACCAACTTTATATTAAGCCATCATAAATTAAGATACTCAAGATAATTTTTCGGAAGTAAACAGTGGTGTGCAGTCATGGGCAGATTTGAACAAGTTACAGTAATGATAATTTATTGACATTTATAATTGATGCCAATTAATATTAATAGTGATACTTTAATGACAATTTACTGAACACTTACCAAGTGTTTATAGGCGCAGTACATGATAATCTCATTTGATGCTCTCAGAACCTTACAGTGTAGGTGGGACAGTCTTCCCTCTTTTAACAGATGGAAACTGAAACAGAGAAATTTAGAAACTTGCCCAGAGCCACACGGAAAGTATGACAAGCTAGAATTCTAATTCAGGAGATCTGACCCCAAGACCTATATTATACTACCTCTTGAAATTCAGAATGAATTTTCCTTTGGAACCATATTGTAACTGTAATTAGTTTTGCAAGCTAGTCTGTAAAAGCCAAGAAACATGTCTAGACAACAGACTATACACACTTAACCGAACCTTAATGACTAGTGAGCCAATTCAGACACAGAAGAAATTGGTAGCAAAAAAGAGTATTTTATCTTTATATTTAGCAATGGTCATTACTTGAAAAAAAAGAAATTTAAAACATTTTAAAGCCAAAGAATCCCCTTTGCAAGTAAAATGTTACCCAGTACTTCGGTTTCTACAACAGATAAGAGTAGGGCTGTTTTAACTGAATTGGGAAAGCAAAGGCCATACTCTCCTTTTTCCATTCCCCAAAATAGAGCCTAAGATACCAAAAATTCAGGGTTTTGAGGGAGACAGACTGAAGAAGATTGAAGTAGACAGATTGCCAAAGACCCAGTGGATCTTAAAGAACCTCATGATGTTCTAGTAGACAAGGTATAAATGTGAGTTGTAAGATAGTACGGTTACTTGCAACAGTAAAGCTGCCCATCTACTGGAAGGTCTTTAGTGTCAGACGACTTTGTATCTGGTCCCACCAACATTTTTCATCAATAACTTGGATGAAGTCATAAAAGGTATGCCTTTGAAACAAAATGGAAAACACTTGTAAATTATCAACAAACATAATCAAAGAAAGTGTGAGCTGCAAACAGTTCAGGATTATACATTTTAATTCGCTGAGTATTTTCCACAGAAATCCTTTTTGGCGAGACCTAGTGTGCAGCAGTAGACAAGCACTCAAGATTTCATCTTCATCTTATAACCTGGAAAGCTCACTCCCTTCCTTCCTTACACAGTTAACTTTCCAGTTGTGTGAATCCCTGCCCTCCTTCCCAGGCTGCAGGAATGGATTGCTCACAAGACCACAGGGAATGCCAAAGTAAAAAAAAAAAAAAGCTAAACATCAAGAAGCCAGAGCGAACTACAAATTAAATGGTTTAGAAGCAGATACTAAAACCAGGGTAAGGCGCCAAGAAGAATACAAAAACCAGGGAAACAGGCAATAACTGATCCATGTCAAAGAGAGGCCTGGGTCAAATGCTGTTCTTTTGTTTTGCTGATATAAACTGTCCCAAGTGAAAATAGACACCATTCTGCCCTGGCCTGTGTGGTTCAGTTGGTTGGCACATCCTCCAGTACACCTAAAGGTGGTGGGTTCGGTTCTGGGTCAGGGCACATACCCAGGCTGCAGGTTCCATCCCAAGCAGGAGGCAGCTGATCAATGTTTCTCTCTCATAGCTCTCTGTCTCCATCCCTCTCTCTATAGACACCATTCTCTCCAACGTAGGGTGGAATCAGCATTTTCCTGGTTTTCCATAGGGAGTGGTAATAAGTCCTAGGCTACTCTTGAAGTGAATGCATATCTATATGATCTCTTTCAACCTCCCAATCACTGTTATAAATGTACTAACTACTTAACTGAGTTAGTGCCCAAAGCCATCCAGTGCGTTTCCATTCTGCAATTTAGTTCCCTATCTCAAATTAACAGAGTGCAGGGTAAGGGCAGGGTTTCAGCCGGCTGGGTGAAGCAAGGAGGTGGTGAAAAATGGGGCAAATAACCATGGAGGAGAGGAATTACAGTGGGAATATATCGTAGCATTGGTGAAATTCCACCAAGATGAAAGGTCTAATCTCTGGTTGTTGCTGTCTTTGTTGTTGTTTTTTATGGGAAAGCAATGCTACATATTGGAAGGAGAAATAAACAGTATCTCCCTTATTGCCCAGTAACAATAGGTCTGTGCTTTGTACTATTAGTAATACCCACATAATGTTTTTTGAGAGAACTAAGTGATAACCCATGGAAAACGTTTAGAATAATGCCTAGCAAACACAGTACATGCTAAAAAATATTAGCTATTGTTTTATTGTTTATACTAGTGGCCCTGTGCACAGATTCGTGCACATGGAAAGGAAATTAATGAGAAGAAAGATTCGTGTGGTAATTACGTTACTGCAAAAAATTACATGTCAAAATAGTATATATAATATAGTACTATGAAATTAAAACATGAGTGTGATTGGCACCAGTGAGCGCTTTATATGTATTGTGCATGTGCTAGTCAACATCTATTTTTAAATTGCCAGTGTGCATCATATGTACCGGCTGGTCAGTTGGTCGGATGGCCATATGAATGTATGGTCGGTCACTTAGTCTTTGATATATATAGATTATCATCACTATGATTATCATCCTGGCACCTATCTATCCTCTTCAACAGCCTCTAAATTCTTCAGTTACTGGCCAGCTACTGGGATTCAGAGAGATCATGCACTGTGAAATGGCAGTGTTTCAGCCCAGGTCTGGGATAAGGGCAAGGCTAGGTCTAGAACATATATGAATGCCAACTTAAAAGTTGATTTCCACTGCCTAAGATGTGTCATCTATGAATTGCCCTGTCTGGACCAAATGAGTGGTGCTGCTTCCTGTAGGCCGAGGCTCTGGGGAGTTTGTGTAGGTTGGAGAGCAGAGTAGGAGCAAGGAATGATCCAGGATGCTCATTAAACTAGTATCTAAGTAATGGTAGCACAAAAAGAGCACTAGGAAAGTAGAGTGATGAAATCGTTACAAGTTTGCAACTAGATAAGTAGGGATATACTTTGTTTTGAACTTGAATAGGGACTGTACAACTCACACCCTGACCACCAGCTCTGTTTTGAATTACCCCAATTTAGCAGATCACTTTCATTCCCAGCCAGAGTCTGAAAACATCCTTTGGTAAGTGACCATTGCTCAGGATTCAAGGCCCATGTGGGAAGCTGATGGGAAGGGAGGTTGTATGAGAGTTTATAAGAGTCATAGATAATGTTATTGGCAGCATTCAAGTGTAGATGAAATGCAATGTGGGTTTACAGGCAATAAAGACTAAAGAGCTAGAGGGCAACTTATGAGGAAACCTATCAATCCTCGTAATCCAATCCCATGGCCCTTAGCAGAAAGTGTCCACCAACAAAGACGACCTCTCCCAGACCAAATTGGGTTTAAGGAGCAGCTGGACCAGGATTTGCAGTATGTTTTCTAGTCTTTTTTCTTATGTATCATGTGCTTTACAAATAATGGGTTCATCACCACATATCTTTTACTTAGCTGCTCTTTTTTACCTAATAATATCAAGAAGTTCTTTCTACATCATTAAACAGTGCTTTATCAAATGTTTTATTCATTCAACAAATATTTACTGAGCACACACTGTGTGTCAAGTGTTGTCTTAGGCCCTAAGGAGATGACAGATTAGGTTCCCAGTCTCACAGAGATCTCAGTCTGGTGGGGAGAAAATAAGTAAATAATAAAGAGAAAATGAAAATGCCAGGGCTGACAGGTGCTAAGTAAAGACTGAAACAAAGTGATGTGATTGTATCTGAGACTACTTTCAATTGATCGTCAGAGAAGGCTTCTCTGAGGAGGTCTTATTGAGATCTTATAACAACAGCCATCCATGGAAAGATTAGGGTGAGGGAATTCCAGAAAAATAGAAAGCTAGGGCAAGGGCCTAAGACAGAAACAAGCTCAGTCCATGTAAGAAACAGTGAGAAGATACAGTGGGGAAGGGAGATGAGGTTGCAGAGATTAGGAAGGCCTGGGTCCCCTACTAGAGAAGAGAAGCGTGTGGAGTTCTGTCCCAAATGTGAAGGGAAGCCACTGGAGATTATTGCCTATGAAAGTATATGTGTGTGTATCAGTTTTATTAAGGTATAATTTATATGCAATAAAATTTCCCCAATTTTAGGTCTATAATTTCATTAATTGCAATAAGTGTATATGGTTGTGTAATCAACGCCATGATCTATGATGTAAAACATTTTAAGCGCTTTAAAAAGTTTCCTTCTGCCCTGGCCAGGAGGCTCAGTTGGTTGGAGCATTGTTCTGTGCACCAAAGGGTCTTGGGTTTGATTCCCAGGCAGGGCACATACTTAGGTTGTGGGTTTGATCCCTGGTTGGGGCACATATGGGAAGTAACTGATTAATGTTTCTCTCTCTCTCTCTCTCTCTCTCTCTCTCTCTCTCTCTCTCTCTCTCTCTCTCTTTCTCAAAAAAACAATAACATATCTTTAGGTGAGGCTTAAAACTTAAATAAGTAATGAAAGTTTCTTCCTGCTTCTTTGTAGTCAATCTCCTCTCCCCTAACAACCACTGAGCTGCCACAAGAATTTTAACTTCTCTAGAATGTCTTTTCAGTGGAATCATACAGTCAAGACAGCTACACAATTTTCAGGGCCCAGAGCAAAACAAAAAATGTGGAGCTCCTTCTTAAAAAGTGATTAAGAATTTCACAGCAGCAACAAACAGAGCACAAACCAACCACAAGTCCCTGTGTGACTACACAGATTGCACAACCATGAAGCCAGATCTACATTCAATATGCAGTTTTTGTGTCTGGCTTCTTTCACTTAGCACGGAGATTTGTTCATGTTGCATGTTTCTGTAGTTTGTCCTCTTTTATTACTGAGTAGTATTCTATTGGGTACTATTTACTTACCTACCGATGGATGGACATTTGTGTTGTTTTCAGTTTGGAGCTATTTGAATAAACTGCTGTGAACATTCAAATACAAGTCTTTGTGTGATGTCTCTTTTACATATACATATATTTTTTAGTATTGATTTCAGAGAGGAAGGGAGAGAGAGAAAGAGAAACATCAATGAGGGAGACCTAATCTCTGGTCGTTGCTGTCTTTATTGTTGTTCCTACTGGGGATGGGGCCCGAAACCTGGGCATTATTGAGCCATGTCAGCCAGGCTGTGTGTGCTGTCTTTTAAAGAAAAAAACAAAAATTTTTTTTTAATTTTGATATAGTCCAATTGATCAGTCCTGGGTCCCGGCCACCCACTCCGGGGAACCGGAGCCATGCTGCCATTGGCCTGGCCTCTTGGTCCCTCCTCCCCACCCACAGGCTCTGGGGAACCAGAGCCATGCTGCGATCTGGGAATTTTGGTCCCTCACCCCCCCAAGCCCGCAGGCCCCGGGGAACCAGAACCATGCTGCGATGGGACTGGACCCTAGCCGAGGGGTCCCAGGTTGTGAGAGCGTGCAGGCTGTGCTGAGAGACACGCCCTGCCTCCTCCCCCTCCCTTCCCTCCCCCGCCCCCCCTCCCCCCCCCCCCCCCCCGTGCACAAATTTTCATGCATTGGGCCTCTAGTGGATTATAAAGAAATGGAAGTAGAGAGGAATCCAAGATGGCGGCGTAGGTAAACACCTAAACTGCTGCCTCGTGCAACAATTTCAAAAATTCAACTAAAAGACAAAACGTCTAACACCCAGAACCACGGGAAAGCTGGCTGAGTGGAAGTTCTACAACTAGAAGGAAAGAGAAAGGAGCATCGAGACGTGCACGAGCGCTGAAAAGCTGAGGGAAGCAGCCAAAATGAGGAGACAAAGAAACATGTCACGAATGAAAGAAACGGAGGAAAGCAAACTACTGGATGACATAGAGTTCAGAACCACATTTATAAGGTTACTCAAGAATCTTCTTAAAACCGCTGAGAAACTTGATGAGACCTTCAAGGAGCTTAATGAGAATGCCCAAAAAATGGAAAGGGATCAGTCAGAAATGAAGCATACGCTGTCTGAAATAAAGAATATACAGAAACTCAACTGTAGATCAACGTACCCCAAGAATCAAACCAAAGATCTGAAATATGTGGAAACAAAAAACATCCAACCAGAAAAACAAAAAGAAAAAAGAATCCAAAAATATGAAGATAGTGTAAGGAGCCTCTGGGACAACTTCAAGCGAACCAACATCCGAATTTTTGGGGTGCCAGAAGAAGGGAGAGAGCAAAATATTGAAAACCTATTAGAAGAAATAATGACAGAAAACTTTCCCTGCCTGGTGAAAGAAATAGATGTACAAGTCCAGGAAGCGCACAGAACCCCATACAAGAGGAATCCAAAGAGGACCACACCAAGACACATCATAATTAAAATGCCAAGGGCAAAAGACAAAGAGAGAATATTAAAAGCAGCAAGAGAAAAACAGTTAATTACCTACAAGGGAGTACCCATACGACTGTCAGCTGATTTCTCAACAGAAACTATGCAGGCCAGAAGGGAGTGGCAAGAAATATTCAAAGTGATGAACAGCAAGAACCTACAACCAAGATTACTCTACCCAGCAAAGCTATCATTCAGAGTTGAAGGTCAGATAAAGAGCTTCACAGACAAGAAAAAGCTAAAGGAGTTCATCACCACCAAACCAGGATTACATGAAATGCTGAAGGGTATTCTTTAAGGAGAGGAAGAAGAAGAAAAAGGTAAAGATAAAAATTATGAACAACAAAATGACATCAAATACATACCTACCAACAAGTGAATCTAAAAATCAAGTGAATAAAAAATCTGAAGAACAGAATGGACTGGGGAATATAATAGAATCAGGGACATAGAAAGGGAGTGAACTGATGATTCTCAGGGGAAGCAGGTGTGAGGGGTGCAGGAAGAGCTTGGACAAAAATCTTACTCCTATGGATGAAGACAGTGGCGGGGGTAAGGGCATGGGGTGGGGTGGGGAATCAGGTGGAGGGGAGCTATGGGGGAAAAAATAGAGGAACACCTGTAATAATCTGAACAATAAAGATTTATTTAAAAAAAAAAAAAAAGAAATGGAAGTAGAATAAGAAAGATCATTTAGGAGACTACCTGTAGTCCAAGTGAAAAAATGGAGCAGGAGTGGGAGTGGGAGTGGGTGAGACTAAGAAAAATGGTTGGGTTTGAAATAGGTTTTAAAAGTAGAGTTGATAGCGGCTGCTGGTAGATTATCTGTAGAAGATAAGGGAAAGATGCAAAATCTTGGGTAATTCTCATATTTGAGACTTAAACTGCAAAGAAGATGGAAAGGCTGTTTACTAGGATGGGGAAGACTAGAAAGTGGTGGAAGAAGCAGGAGTGGGAGGCGGCCTCTTTGGGCCATGTTAAATGGAGGTGCCAGATGTTAAGGAGGCATTTGGAGATACAAGTCTGGAATTTCAGAAAGAGGTTAGAGCCAGGGATTTTTTTTTTTTTAACACACACCAAAAAAAAAATGGCAAGTAGATGGTATTTAAAACTAAGATAATTTGTTATGTATGTATGAAATTGTGTGTCCTCCCCTCCAAAATTCGTAGGTTGAAATCCTATCCCCCCCTCCCATGTGATTGTATGTGGAGATAGAGTCCTTAAGGAAGTAATTAAGGATAAATGAGGTCATAAAGGTGGGGCTCTAATCCAGAAGAACTGGTATCCTTATAAGGAGAGGGAGAGGCACCAGTACAAAACTCCTAAAAGATGGAGTAAAGGAAAATAAAGAAGAAACAATAAGATTTAGAAACATTGGAGCTTACTTATGATCTTGACAAGAGCGGTCTTAGTGGATTGATGCAGATAGAAGTTTTACTGGAGCAGAAGGAGGAGAACATGTGAAATCAGATGGTGACTAAACAAGTCTTCAAGATGTTTGGCTGTGAAGGGGAATAATAAATGGGCTAATAAACAGAAGGTGATATGTAGAGCAAAGAAGTTTTTATGGATTTGTTATTGTTTGTTTTGTTTTTAAGATGGAAGGTAACAGTGGATGTGTTTGTGTGAACGATCAAGTAAAGAAAATTAAGTAGAGAATCAAGTAGAAAGATCTAATGCAGGTGAAAGGAAAATAAATGCAGAAGGTAAGTTCTTGAAGAAGTAGAGGAGGGGGAATCTAGGTGAAGGGTTTGATGTTTGGCAAAGTTGATGGTGTGAAAATGAAGGGATTGGCTCTAATTGCTTCTATTTTTCACATTCAAATATGAGGTAAGGTCACCAGCTAAGATGGAAATGGGAACGTATAATTTAGAGGTTATAAGAGAAGCTGTGGTATAGTTGTTTTTGAAAGTGGAAAAGTGAACATAGTAGAGAAATCTCATATGACAGTCCAGGGAGAAAAGTCTTCCCTAAGAAGCTTCCAGCTGACTTGCCTTCTATTTCAACAGCCTAAATGAACTTCAGATGTACCCCTAAACCAGGGACTAGAACTCCCTGCATTGAGAATATTGACCTCTATCTAATGTGAAAATGTATAACTCTCTTAGTAAGGAAGAAGCCTGGATAGGCAACCAACAGTATCTGCCATACTTTGCCAAGTTGCTAAGTGAAGAAAAAGGACATCATTATTTTAATTTGCACTTATTTCTTTGATAATTAGAAATACTAATGGGTTGGGGTTTTTTTCCATTTGATTGGTTTTTTAATGTTTTTTCTCTTATGAATTGGATGTTCATGTACTTTACCCAACTTTCTATTTTTTAAATTGATTTTTATGAGCCTTTCCTGTATTCAGAATAGCAATCCTTAATCTATTTTATTCATTTCAAAATACATTCTCCAATTGTCATATGGCTTTCTTTTTTGGTTATAGTGTTTTACATGTGCAGATGTTTCTATTTTCATCTAAATCTGTCAATCTTTTTCTCTCTTGAATGCCATGTTTAAAAATAATGTCTCCAGATAACTCCTGTGGTGTCATGCTTTGAGGGACAACCCCAAATATCTATAAATATTTACATATTTTTATAGTAACTTTAGGATTTTATTGTGTGTGTGTCTTTAATCCACCTGGAAATTGTTATATAGTGTGAGGTAGATTTGATTTTTTTTTCTAGGTGTTTAGTCATTTATCTCAATGCAGCCCTGATGATGTTAGGCCTTTAATTAAATACTGTCAGAACTGCCCCTACTCTCCTAACCTTAACTCCAAAATATGTCCAGATTTCCTGTCCTGGCATCCAATGCACTCAGTGGCCTGACCCTATTTCTTTCCTGCCCTATTTCATGGATTCTGATTTTCCTACTGGTTTTCGAACTGTACTCAGATGAGACCTAGGGAGTATGTGAAGCCCTCTGAGAACCATTTTGGCATAGCATAAGGGAGCCAAACAGGTAAGCACTCACTCCCACTTCAAGCTCAGAAACTCTCCTTTCACCTCATTTACATGTTGATTCTTTCAGATAATTTTATTGGAAATTCAAATGCTTTCTAAATCTGAAAAAAAGATCAGCCCTAACCAGTTTGGCTCAGTGGATAGAGTGTCAGCCTGTGGACTCAAGGGTCCCAGGTTCGATTCTGGTCGAGGGCATGTACCTTGGTTGTGGGCACATGCCCAGTAGGGAGTGTGCAGGAGGCGGCTGATCGATGTTTCTGACTCTCTATCCCTCTCCCTTCCTCTCTGTAAATAAAAAAAAAATCAATAAAATATATATTTTTTTTAAATCTCTCTTTTCTAGACCAATTAATCCTTCTATGCAAATCTCACCATGTCTGCTTATCATAAATCAAGCTTCATAGAAAACAGACTTTGAGGCAGACGCCTATGTATAAGAGATTTATTGAGGCATGTACCCTATACAGGAGTAAAGAAAGTAAGACTAAACAGAGGTGTTGGAGCGAGGAGGCAGTTATACAGAGTCCAGTCCATTAGAAGGAACTGAAGCTTGGATGAGATGTCCCAAATTGAGGTCAGGGGGCAGCATTGTCCTATCATTGGATTGTGGCTGCCCTGACAATTAGTGTAAACTTGGGTAAAGCGCTCTCTTTGGTTATGTGCATTTCCTGGAGAGATACTCAGAGATGTAAACCATCGACAGACCACAATTCCATCAGTTAGGGAAATGAGTGCCTCATTTCTGCAAGGGTTTCCAGATGGCACACATAGCAAATGCACTTCTATCCATTGACTCAGGCTATTTTTATCAAGGATAACATTTCTCACCACCTCCAAATCCTACCCATTCATTAAGCCTAGCTCAGATACTATATCCTCTATTAAATATTGCCTGATTCTTGTCATTGTAAATAATATTTTTCTCCTCTGAATTTCAAGCAATCTAACTATATTCCTCTTATGGTACTATGGCATTTATTTTCATTTACCTTCCATTAGAACTATTTCTTATTTTAATAAATTGAGAACTTTCAGTAATACAGGTAATCAACTAGGACCTGAGAATATAGGATGAATAAAAGAGCTATAATCCTCTTCATACTATATAATTGGAAGTTAAAGAGTTTACTGTAGTAAAAGAGCATGTGGAACAGAATTTAATTAAAACAAAGGTATCAGGGACTGCCTCTAAAGAAGTGATAGCAAATGCAAAATAATAAATAGAGTAGCTCAGTGAAAGGAAGTGGTAGGATAAGGAGTGGGTTGCATTTAAATAAGAGAAAGCTACAAATGCTAACATTGACATGTATGCAGCAAATATAAATATATTGATCTCTTCCAGTGTGCCAGACATTATCTGGGTAGAGTTCCAACACTAAGCAAAACAAAAAAATTTCTCTTCCCCCCGCCCCCCGCCACCCTCTACTTAGCTTACATTCTTCCTAGAAAATGAAAGAATCCAATATAGCTAGTGTTTAGAGAACAAAGGAAAAAGGGGTGCAAGATGGGACAAGATGGGGCTATAAAGGTAGGTAGAAGCAGATCACTACTAGTGGCTTGTTATGAATTTGAAGATGTTCATATCATAGGATCTGATCAGATTGCTTTTTTTTCAGTTATAGTTTACTTTCAATATTATGTTGTATTGGTTTCAGGTGTACACATAGTAGTTAGACCATCATATACCTTACAAAGTGTTCCCCTCCTGATATTTCCAGTACCCACCTGCACCACACATAGTTATTGCATACTATGCTGTACTCATATTGCTTTTTAAATAATCACTCTGACTATAGTATACATGTCCTGTCCCCCCTACTATATTGTAAACTTTTAGAATATTGCTCTGTAGCTAATAAGCATATAGACCCCTTTGTAAATAATGGGCACCCAATAAATAATAACAATGGCTAACACTTGATTGTTTTCTATGTGCAGGAGATTGGTCTAAACACGTTCCTTAATCCTCACACCCCACCATCTCAGTTGACTGGCTGAATGAGAGGAGGTATGCTTATTCATTTGAAGCACTGGGACCTGGACACACCGGAGACTCTGCAGAGTGACTCTATGTGCATGGTAGAGGGAGAGGGGAGGAGCAGGGGGGGAAATCAAAATGTCGTATGTTCAGCTCCATATGCTTTCTTATTCATATCTTATTCAAACTAAAACATTCATAGGGAACTACAAAGATTTAAAAAATATATGGACATGCCTGGCAGGTGTAGC
Organism: Corynorhinus townsendii; assembly: GCA_026230045.1. Classification (NCBI taxonomy): domain Eukaryota; kingdom Metazoa; phylum Chordata; class Mammalia; order Chiroptera; family Vespertilionidae; genus Corynorhinus; species Corynorhinus townsendii. Next base: position 68,670,049 of record JAPDVU010000008.1, read on the forward strand.
TCAGTGGTTGAGCATTGATCCATGAACCAGGGGGTTACAGTTCAATTCCCTGACAGGGCACATGCCTCGGTTTCAGCCTCGATCCCCAGGAGGCAGCACATCAGTGATTCTCTCTCATCATTGATGTTTCTCCCTCTCTCTTTCTCTCTCTGAAATCAATAAAAACATATTTTAAAAAATAAAACAAAATTTAAAGAAAATATTTTTTAAAATACATGGACATGAAAATGACTTGATCCTATAGTCAAGAAAGGCTGGTATACACATTTGCACATCTTTGAAACCCTCATCATAACATCTGTGTTAATAATTATTGAAATGTATGTCCATAGAACCTGATGAGCTGGCTTATCACAATGACTGTGCTTCCTGAGAAGCCATTTATTACAAATATAACAATCTCATGAAACATCAACAATAGACTATCCCTCCCCCAAAAAACATACACATTTTTTTAAATCTCCAGAATGTGTCACCTGGGATCTGTAAAGAGACCTGCCTGACTGGAGACCCCTGACCCTCACCCCAACATGCCCTGACATTGCAACACACAAAAGAAAGACTCCCCTGTGGCCTGGAAAGAGGGGTTGTGCTCACCTAAGAAGTTAGATATTACACTTATGAAGAGGCACCAACAAACAGTCACAGACTGAGCCTCCCAAGTATAGTCCTATTTCCAAACGAGAAACACAATGAGCCAGAGCATCTCAGAAGATGAGGAAAAGCAGTGAAGGTGTGAAGACGTGGCTGTGGGGTGAAAGGCACCCCATTCCAGTTAATACTGATAACTGGAACAGTGAGCTGAGGTGTTTTCCCCGGGTCTGATGAATGAGCTCTGAGGACCAGAAGATTGAAGCAAAAGTGTGGAAAATTTATTACAAGCAGATTCAGACTCCCCACAAGGGGAGGGGGACTCAATAATGGATTGCCTGTTAAAGCCTTGTAGTCCAGGGGTATATATTTGCTACAAGCCTGCTTCTATATTTATCCCTTTCATTGCCTGATTGATTCCCTCAATTGTTTTTTTGCCCAGCAACTAACCTGAACTTTCCGTTTCTATGTGTTCCTACACCTTGGTTTCCCATGCCTCCCACTTTGAGTTCAGAAATATTGTATTACTAGAGGCCCGGTGCACAAAATTTGTGCATGAGTAGGTTCCCTAGGCCTAGCCGGTGATCAGGCCCAATCTGTGGAGCAACCAGCAGGGCGATCACCCCCTTCACACCCACCTTGGCTGGCCTGGGGCCTGCAGGCTGGGGGCAGCTCCTGTGTTCAGTGTCTGCCCCCTGATGGTCAGTGCATGTCATAGTGACTGGTCATTCTGCCAGTCCTTCCCACGTTCAGTTGATTTGCATATTAGGTTTTTATTATATAGGATTTCTGCTTGGTTGTTTCCTGTGATTAGGCTGGCTCAAACTGCTGTGTCTCTGCCCCTGCCTATGTTCCACCTGCCTTTGTTTTCCACTGGACCCTTGCCCTATCTGTGTGCATTTCAAGTTAATCCTCTCAATATGGAGGATCTTTGACCAGAATTCCATTTTAATACAAAACAGCATAGAGATCCTTTCCTGCAAGCAATCCAAAACAGTCAGTTCTTGGATTAAGTATAGGTTTAGGTATAGGTTTACCCATAAAGAAAAACGTATAAATAATAGTCAAGAGCCCACCCTCCCCAACTTGAGCTTAGAGCCTTATTTCTGCACACCAATTTCCCTAAGATTCAACTCCGGCTTGTCTCTAGCTTCTCTCCAGCCAGCCTTATCTCACTCCCAGTGCTGAAGGCAGGGTGGACTGATCTGAAGAGGAAACCGGGTCCCTTGCTTTATACCATTTCATAAACTTCATTTAAACAAGTGCAACCAGGATTTTGCAATAAAAAGCACTTTTGTAGAAATCAAACAAGACTAGGAAGGCAAAGGGACTGCTTTTCCCGACAGCCATAAAAAGCTTTACGTTAATGTCGGAGGCAGGAGCTCTGTCACAGGACAGAGCCGTGTTCCAGCTCCTACTTGTTTATATCTTCCTGGGGCCATAACTCCACCCCATCCAGCCCCCCTCCACACCATCCCCTTGGGAGACATCTTCCAGAAACAAAAGGCGGTCAGATGTAACCCTTTCCTTTACCACAAGGCCTTTTAACTGCCAGCAGAAATGTGACATGATGATGGACAGGCTGCTGCTCTACTAAACGTAGTCAAAGTCAATAAGCAAATAATAATATTCTTTAGTCAGCACATACCAGGAACTGTGATAAGCACATACATACATTTCCTCAATAAATTCTTGCAACAACCCAGTTGAGAAAACTGAGGCTTGGAGAAGGTAGCTTGCCAAGTTACCTTCGCACAATTAGCAAGTGACAGAGTGAAGAGTAGATTGGCTTGATTTACCTTAAAATCTATGCTTTAGCCACAGTGCCACACTACCTACAAATTAAATTTATAAAATGTTACTGGTAAATAGGCTTCTCAATCCTTAATAGCTCAAATTGTTTGAAATTAAATATATCCAGACAGCAAGTGTGCCTCTGGCTAAACTTAATGCTTACAACAAAAATATAACTAGTTAACCTCATCAAATTGTCTTTTTCACACAGAATATATAACATAGATCAGTAAAATCAGATCAGTAAATTTTTATTTACTCAACAAGTTTTTTTTAATTTCCTCCTATGTACCAGTCTGCAATGTTAAATAGAATTATCAATCTCCGATCTCTTGATGTTTACGGGCTAGTCGAGATAAACATTGACTACAGAAAAACACAAATATTTAAATAATTGCGCATTGTTGTAAGTGCTCTGAGAGACAAGTATGTGTTATGAGAGAATAACCAGGAAAACCATTTTGACTGGGTGGTCAGGAAGCTCTCTAATCTGAAACCTGGAGGTTGCACAAAAAGTAGCTGGGCTAAAAGTAGAGGGGAAGAAGGTACTCCAGGAAGACTTCCTACCGAGGCTCTGAGCAAGAAAAGAGTCTGGCTCTTTCCAGACCAGTGATCCCTGAATAGGGAACATGGGGGGGGGAGACAGGAAATGAGGCTGGAAAGGGAGAATGTAGAGTAGCAGGAGTTTGGATTTTACCTTCATGCAATGAAAACCCATTAAAGAATTCTCAGTGTCGTTTCAGAATCTGATTTATCGATTTTAAAAGCTCAGTCTGGCTGCTGTGTGCAGAATGGATGTCAGGAGCACAGGAGTGGAAGAGAGACCAGTTAGGAAGTTTTACTTACAGTCATCCAGGCCAAAAGATAGTGGCTCGGACCAAAGTGGCAACAGTGGAACCTGGAGAGAGGTGGACAGATTGCATACACATTTAGAAGATTATAACATTAAATGATGAATTTGATATAGGAGAGGCTAGGAAGTGGGTGGGACAAGGTAGGATCAAAAATAAGTTCCTGGTTTCTAAATTTGAGCAATAGGCTGATGGAGACATAGTGTAGCTTGAAAATAAGAGGAAAGGGGGTGGGATTAGTAGATACAATCAATGGCTATTGTAGGAGCGTAATCACAAGGAACAACAACCGCCTGTAATTATTGGAATTGAGAGTGACCAGGGGTCCTCAAACTACGGCCCGCGGGCCACATGCGGCCCGCCGAGGACATTTATCCTGCCTGCCGGGTGCCACTGCCTGTCCTGCTTAGCAGCTGACTCGTCCCGGGCCCGCAGTGCACATAGGAATTTGTTCATAGTGTTTTTTTTAAACTATAGTCCAGCCCTCCAATGGTCTGAGGGACAGTGAACTGGCCCCCTGTTTAAAAAGTTTGAAGACCCCTGGTAGACCTCCACTTCTCATTTAATGTATATGTGAATCACCTGAGGAATCTTGTTAATGTGAAGATTCTGATTCAGTAGGTCTGTGATGAGACCAGAGTCACTGCAATCTATAAGTTCTCAAGTGATAATGCCGTTGGTCCATCAACCACATTTTGAGTAGCAAGGTTCTACTCTAGTGACACACAGGTTTGTAAACTTTTTGCGACATTAAAAACAGACACACACACAAAACCCTTTTTTATTCGATTATCATTATTTCCTAAAGAAAGGCTATTTTAACTACAAAAGGGTGAGAATAATTTTAAAATAAAGTGCTTTAATAAAGTTTTAATTTTAGAAAAAGTACATCACTCTTATTTTTCATTTGGCCACAGATGAAATGAAATTTTTATTTTGAGCTGACTTTTAATAGCCACTGATCTAAATAAAACAACTTATTGATAAACAACATTTTTCAAGTTTCAAGTAGCTATGATCACAGTCACTGTTTCATTCTTCAATAAAAGTCAAAAACTATCATTATCAGCTTTGTGCAATGGCAGTATCGTAGCCAATGAGGTTTATCTGATGCGCAATTATTGCTAATTGAAAAAAAAATCTATCATTATTTATCAGGAACATACAACCACCAGAATCAACCTAATATTGTTCGGGGCTTCTAAGTCTGTTTGGCAAATCTTTTTCAAATCATTAAAATCTTAGAAAGTTTACACCAAGTAGAACCACAGAAAGTGCTGTTTTGGAACATTGATATAATTTGATATCTCCATGGTATAAATGTACCACATCTTTTTATCCACTGATTTGCAGATGGGCACTTGGGCTGTTTCCAGATCTTAGCTATTGTAAATTGTGCTGCTATGAACATAGGGGTGCACACGTTCTTTCTGATTGGTGCTTCAGGTTTCTTAGGATATATATCACAGCCAAATATGTTCTCCCATACAGTGGGTTCTCTTCGCTTTGTTGGTTTCTGTTGCTGTGCAGAAGCTTTTTGTTCTGATGTAGTCCCATTGTTTATTTTCTTCTTAGTTTCCTTTGCCTTAGGTATTTGTATTCTTTTTGCTTCTTTGTTGTTGTTTTCTCTATTAAACATGTGTTGCTTCTGTGATTTTTTTAAATTTAGAGATCATTGGGAGATACTAAAAAACAAAACAAAAAACATTATCAAGCCTGAATTAATAAAGGTTGTATAGATAGAATATATACCAATCATGCATATTTAAGTGACAACTAACAATTAGAAAACTATCAATTTCCAAGTAAATACTGAACTTTCAGACTATGTACTCAAAATATAATCACTGATTATAAGGTTGAAAAAAAGATGATGAATTTCATCAACATGATAACATGATTTATTTTTGAATAATGGAAAAAATAAGCAAAGAAGTTCCTAAACTTAAATTAGTATCTTAAACCCAAAATGAAAATAACTATACCTGTATTTTTATTTTGGGATTTAAAATAAAACACAAAGAGCACATATATCAAATTTCATCACATTGTACATTTTAAGTACGTGTAGTATATCAATTAAATCTCGATAAAGTTGGAAAAACCTAGAAAAAATACTATGTGGTTAGGTCCTGTGGAAAATGCTCTTATGAAGGATTAAGCAGGAGAAACCAAGATGGTAGCATAGGTAAACACCTAAACTGCTACCTCGCACAACAATATTAAAACTACAACTAAAAGACAAAACAGACACCATCCAAAACCACAGGAAAGCTTGAGTGGAAATCCTATAACTAGAAGAAAAGAAGAAAGCACATTGAGACTCAGAGGAGCTGCAAAAGGCTGAGGTACAGAGACTCGCACGCAGAGAGGACAGGCGGCTGTGTGCACAAGTGCTGAGTGCGCCTCTGGCTTTCTAAAGCGGGAGGGAGAAGGAAGCACCCAACTGCACTGAACTCTAGTCCCGGGTGAGATGCTGGGAAACCAGACTCATTCAGAGGGAATCTGGACTGTGAGGAAAAGAGAAAGCACACTGAGACTCGGGAGCTGTGGAAGGCAGAGGTCTGGAGGCGCGTGTATGCAGAGAGGACTGATTGCTGAATGCACGGGAGGCTGAGTGCGCAGCTGGCTTTCTAAAGGGGGAGGGAGATGGAAGCTCCCAACTATGCTGAACTCTAGTTCCGGGCAAGTTTCTGGAAACCCTGACTCATTCAGGGAGAAACTGGACTGTCTGGCAGCAGCAAAACTCGAGGGCGGCTTTCTCTCAGAGGTGCTTGCAGTGATTACCGAGAGACAATGAGACCCAGGGGCCTCATAGGGCAGGGCTGATGGGAAGCCAAGGCCATCTGCTCTACCCTGAAACTCCGCCCCAACCAAGCTGAGAACAGAGGCTTTAGCAATTTTGCAAGTCTTGTCTCATAAGAGTATCTCCAGCACAGAAGTTCTCCCAGCGTAGACACAGCTAGCTGATCCTCACAGCCAATGGGCCTGGAGGTCAATTCCTTCCAGTGATACCAACAACAATCAAGACTTAACTATAACAAGGCTGAGCACACAGTCCACAAAGGGGTGCGCCAAGAGTGTCCACCTCAGGTAACTGGGGAGGCTGAGCCACTGGGCCATATAGGACACCTAGCACACAAAGCTACTCTACCAACACAGGGAAGCAGTGAAAATGCAGAGACAAAGAAACATATCACAAATGAAAGAAATGGAGGAAAACAAACGACTGGATATAGAGTTCAAAACCAAGGTTATAAGGTTTTCAAGAATTTCCTAGAAAAGGTCTATAAATTTAGTGAGACACTCAAAGATATGAAAAAGGACCAACGAGAAATTAAACATACACTGACTGAAATAAGAAAATATTATACAGAGACCTAACAGCAGACTAGAGGAACACAAGAATCAAGTCAAAGAGTTGAAATACAAAGAAGCAGAAAACACTCAGCCAGAAAAGCAAAAAAAAAAAAAAAAAAAGAATCCAAAAATTTGAAGATAGTGTAAGGAGCCTCTGGGACAACTTCAAGCGTACCAACATCAGAATTATGGGGATGTCAGAAGAAGAGAAAGAGCAAGATACGAAAAACCTATTTGAAGAAATGACAGAAAACTTCCCCCACCTGGTGAAAGAAATAGACTTACAAGTCCAGGAAGCACGCAGAACCCCAAACAAAAGGAATCCAAAGAGGACCACACCAAGACACATCATAATTTTAATGCCAAGAGCAAAAGATGAAGAGAGAATGTTAAAAGCAGCAAGAGAAAAACAGTTAGTTACCTACAAGGGAGCACCCATATGATTGTCAGCTGATTTCTCAACAGAAATTATGCAGACCAGACGGGAGTGGCAAGAAATCTACAAAGTGATGAATAGCAAGAACCTACAACCAAGATTACTCTACCCAGCAAAGCTATCATTCAGAATTGAAGGGCAGATAAAGAGCTTCACAGATAAGAAAAAGCTAAAGGAGTACATCACCACCAAACCAGTATTATATGAAATGCTGAAAGGTATTCTTTAAGAGGAAGAAGAAGAAAAAGGTAAAGATAAAAATTATGAACAACAAATACATATCTATCAACAAGTGAACCTAAAAATCAAGTGAATTAAAAATCTGATGAACAGAATAAACTGGTGAATATAATAGAATCAGGGGCATAGAAAGGGAGTGGACTGACAATTCTCGAGGGGAAAAGCGTGTGGGAGGTGCGGGAAGAGACTGGACAAAAAGTGTACACCTATGGATGAGGACAGTGGGGAGAGGTAAGGGCAGAGGGTGGGGAGGGAACTGGGTGGAGGGGAGCTATGGGGGTAAAAAAGAGGAACAATTATAATAATCTGAACAATAAAGATTTATTAAATTTTTAAAAATTTAAACAGGAAAAAATAAAGAATTAAGCAGAAATAATCACCAGATTTTTTTTCTTTTTTCCATTTTTTTAAAATAAATCTTTATTGTTCAGATTATTACAGGTGTTCTTCTTCCCCCCCCCCCCCCCATAGCTCCCCTCCACCTGATTCTCCACCCCACCCATGACCTAATCCCCCACCATTGTCTTCATCCATAGGAGTAAGATTTTTGTCCAATCGCTTCCCGCACCCCTCACACCTGCTTCCCCTGAGAATCATCAGTCCACTCCCTTTCTATGTCCCTGATTCTATTATATTCACCAGTCCATTCTGTTCTTCAGATTTTTTATTCACTTGATTTTTAGATTCACTTGTTGGTAGGTATATATTTGATGTCATTTTGTTGTTCATAATTTTTATCTTTATCTTTTTCTTCTTCTTCCTCTTCTTAAAGAATACCCTTCAGCATTTCATGTAATCCTGGTTTGGTGGCGATGAACTCCTTTAGCTTTTTCTTGTCTGTGAAGCTCTTTATCTGACCTTCAACTCTGAATGATAGCTTTGCTGGGTAGAGTAATCTTGGTTGTAGGTTCTTGCTGTTCATCACTTTGAATATTTCTTGCCACTCCCTTCTGGCCTGCATAGTTTCTGTTGAGAAATCAGCTGACAGTCGTATGGGTACTCCCTTGTAGGTAATTAACTGTTTTTCTCTTGCTGCTTTTAATATTCTCTCTTTGTCTTTTGCCCTTGGCATTTTAATTATGATGTGTCTTGGTGTGGTCCTCTTTGGATTCCTCTTGTATGGGGTTCTGTGCGCTTCCTGAACTTGTAAGTCTATTTCTTTCACCAGGTAGGGGAAGTTTTCTGTCATTATTTCTTCTAATAGGTTTTCAATATTTTGCTCTCTCCCTTCTGGCACCCCAAAAATTCGGATGTTGGTTTGCTTAAAGTTGTCCCAGAGGCTCCTTACACTATCTTCATATTTTTGGATTCTTTTTTCTTTCTGTTTTTCTGGTTGGATGTTTTTTGTTTCCACATATTTCAGATCTTTGGTTTGATTCTTGGGGTACGTTGATCTACAGTTGAGTTTCTGTATATTCTTTATTTCAGACAGTGTATGCTTCATTTCTGACTGATCCTTTTCCATTTTTTTGGCATTCTCATTAATATCCTTAAAGGTCTCATCAAGTTTCTCAGCGGTTTTAAGAAGATTCTTGAGTAACCTTATAAATGTGGTTCTGAACTCTATGTATCCAGTAGTTTGCTTTCCTCCGTTTCTTTCATTCGTGACATGTTTCTTTGTCTCCACATTTTGGCTGCTTCCCTGTGTTGATGGAGTAGCTTTGTGTGGTAGGTGATCTATAGGGGACAGTAGCTCAGCCTCCTCAATCACATGAGGTGGATGCTCTTGGTATACCCCTTTGTGGGCTGAGTGCAAAGTCTTGGTGTAGTTAAGCCTTAATTGCTGTTGGTACACTGGGAGGAATTGACCTCCAGGCCAATTAGCTGTGAGCACTGACTGTGTCTATAATGGAAGCACTGCTGCGCTGAAGACACGCTTATGGGGCAGGACTTGTTTCAGTGGGGCTTTGGTGCTCACTGAGTCTGCCTCTTAAATGTGTCACTTATGGATGTGAGGAGTTGATATCTGTGTCTCACACTGACCACTAGGTACACTGGCTTCTGGATCTCCAATGGGGTTCAGGTCAGCTACTGTCTGAGGCCACGCAGCAGGAGCTACAGTGAGAGCTACAGTTTTCTCCTCTTTGCTTGGGGTTTGGAGGTTTTGGAGCTGTCTGACCTGGGCTGCAATTTTGCTAGGTTAAGCTGTGATAGGGCAGGCCTTTCTTATGCTAAATCCGCTGCTTGGAGCTTGGGTGGGTTTGTAGGTTGTGCAGGGCGGGGTCTCAGGGTGTCACTAGGCTAGGGCGTGGCAAACAGCGATGGCTGGTAGTTAGCTGGCTCTGCGTCCCCGACGGCATCCCCGAGACCCGTGCCCCAGTGCAGTAAACAATTATTCCTGCACTCAGCTCTGCAAGCAAGCCACCCTCACTGGCAGACAGTCCAACTTCTCCCCGTAGGAGTTTGGGTCCCCTGTGTCTTCCCAGAGACTGGATTTCAGAGTAATTGGGGGCTTATCTCCCTTTGGGTTGAAAAAAGCAATGCCTGCCACCAGCCCGGATCACGCGCCTCTGTACCTCAGCTTTTCAGCGCTCGTGCATGTCTCAATGCTCTTTTCTCTTTCCTTCTAGTTGTAGAACTTCCACTCAGCCAGCTTTCCCGTGGTTCTGGGTGATAGAAGCTTTGTCTTTTAGTTGTAGTTTTGAAATTGTTGTGCGAGGTAGCAGTTTAGGTGTTTACCTATGCCGCCATCTTGGATTCTCTCTTTTTTCCATTTTTTTAATTAAGCTATTATATGTGTACATATCTTACCATTGCCCCTCCACCCCACTCTCATATATGCCCTCACCCCCCAATGTTTTGCATCCGTTGGTTATTCTTACATGCATGCGTATAAGCCCTTCGGTTGATCTCTTATTTCCCCCACCTCTCCCTAACCTTCCTGCTATAATTTGACAGTCTGCTTGATGCTATCTTTTTTGTTCATCAGTTTATAATGTGTTTTTTATTATCCACAAATGAGTGAGATCATGTGGTATTTTTCTTTCATTGACTGGTTTATTTCACTTAGCATAATGTTCTGGAGATCACCGGATTTTTTTTAAGGACCATTTCAATTCAGTGGGTTAGAAATGCTCAGTCTGCTTATCAATGTACAGAGCTAGGTTAAATGGAAAATCGTGTGGAAAAAATTGAATGAGCTTAAAAAATTATTTTGAGCTGAATCATGGACATAAATGTGAGACTATTTCCATGAGTCTATGTAGGCAAAAAAAGCAAACATGGCACATAAAATAAACTTAATTGTGCTTCATTAAAATTAAGACTTTTCTGAACATCAAAGCTACAAACAAGCTACAGACAAAAAGGAAAATATTTGCAACACATATAGGGTGTCCCCCCAAAAATGTATACACCTTTAACAGCTGATGGCTGTAGATTTTATTACATTTTGAAAATTAAATGTATTTTAACAAACACTGCCTTTATAGTGTGTATGAATGTTTGGGGGGGACACCCTGTATATCTGGCACTGGACTTACATCCAGACTATTATAAACTTCCCATAAATAAGAAAAGACTGACAACCTTTCATGGGCAAAACACTTGAATAAGCACTTCACTGAAAAAGATACCCAAACAGTCACTAGGCATATAAAAAATTGCTCGACAACATTAACTATCAAGGAAACGCAAACTTAAAAATCACAATGAGAAATTAATACACCCTCACCAGCACGGGCTGTTTGCAAAAATGTAGAACAACTGGAAATCTCACATTGCTAGTTGCTGTGTAAGTTGATCTACTTTAGAAAACTTCTGGCAGTATCTAGCAAAACCAGCATGCCCTATGGCTAAGCACTTCCACTCTTGGATATATTGCCAACAGGAATGAGTGCGTAAGTCCATCAAAAGACATGCACCCTGCTCTGGCCCCACTGCTTAGTTGGTTGGAGTGTCTTCCCATACACCAAAAGGTTGTGGGTTCTATTCACCTAGGTTTTGGGCTTGATCCCCAGTTGGGGTGCATACTGGAGGCAATCCATCGATGTTTCTCTCCTCTCTCATTGTCTCTCCCTCTCTCTCTCTCTACCTTCCTCCCTCTTTCAAAACATATCCTCAGATGAAGATGTAAAAAAAAAAAAAAAAGACATGTCCCCGATGTTTGTGACTGCTTCCAGAATACCCTCAAACTGTAAACAACCCGAAAGGATAAACTGTGGTTTAGTAATATAATGAAGTACTAATCAACGTGAATAAAATATATATTCTCAGTGTGTGTGTGTTTATCTCTCCATCTCTCCTGCTGTTGTGGACAGGGATAATCAAGATCAGTTCTTGAAGACTAGGGGGAAAGGAAAGGGGATTAGCAAAGGATCTGGCTTCCGAATCTGTGGGGGAAAAACGATCCCCACATTCCAAAGCCAGATGCACTGCAATTACAGAAAACAAAACAAGAATTATAGATACAAAAGGTAATTTTCAATACAAAACAAGAAATGTGTTTCTATTAAACAGCCTATCGTACTGTGGTGTGTATGTCAAAATTGTTTTAGCCTCCAGATGTCCCTTTAACAAAAAAAGAGCCAGGTGGTAAAACCATCGTTTCCCAAGCAGTCACGTAGTCGTAAACATTTGTCTTCCAAAAGAGATGAACCTAATGAGTTCAGAATAATTTTTCTTCAGAAATGTTTGAGTCATCAAACCTAGATAACTATAAATCCGAGATTACAACCATTGAGACTAGGAAACCAACCCACGCACAGTTATTATTATCAAGAGTTCATTTCTGCAAGAATGCATTGGCAATTTTTCTAGTTATCACAGCCGCTAGGCTGGGGGTGGAGGAGTGTGACTGCTGGGGCGCGGGAGGAGCGTGGGCACCAGCTCCCCGAAAACCCAGGCGGTTTCCTGGGGCCCTGCCCGCCCCTGCTCGCCCTTGCCCGCCCTTGCCCGCCCTGAGCTAGGGACAGAGGACCCGACCCGGGAAGACGCGTGGCCCCGCCCCCGTCCCCGCCCCGCCCCCACGGCGTCGGCCTCCGCGTCTCTAAGGAAACGGCGCCCACTTCGGCGCAGCGGGGACCACGATGGCGACCGGGGAGCCGGGGGATTTGGACGGCTACTACTTCAGATTTCTGCCTCAGAAAACCTTCGCGTCTCTGAGCACGCAGGAGAGCACCAGCCGGCTCCGTCAGTGGTGAGGGGCCGGGGGCGAGGAGGAGAAACCCTTGGCCTTCGCGGCTGTGGAGACGCGCGGGCCGGCGTCGGGGCGGCCCCGTCCTGAGTGGGAGCCCGAAGGCCGGTGACGCGCGCAGGGGCGGGCTCGGGGGGCGGGACTGGCCGCTGTGCGCTCCGGGGGTACGGGTCCCAAGCTGACTTTCCCCTCCTGTGCTCCAGGTCCATGCTGGGCAGAATCAAGGCCCAGGCGTTCGGGTTTGACCAGGTGTTCCGGGGCTATCGGAAGGATGACTTCGTTATGGTTGGTATGGGGGCTGCAGAGTCTCGGGGTCTCTACTGATTTTAAATCCCCCCGCTTGGGCAGGGGGGATTTATGAACACGCCACCACGTAGGGGCGTTGTTTCTTGGAGTTGGAGAATAGCACATGATACTTTTTTAAAGGAACGTTTACGTTTCCCATCACCATACATTAGCACATCGTCAGTATCCTTCCATAGAGATATTTACAATTTTAGAAAATCAGCCTCTGTTTTTAATAGGCACATCTCATTTTTGAGTATTTATTACCCAGCTTTATCACCAGCTTTAATCACTAGGCTTAGCTTCAAATTACTTTTGTTTGTGGAAATCCAATCTGTCTTTGAGAGAACAGGCTCCAAGAGCACTCCCAAATGAGGAATCAAAAAATAATAATAAAAAGTTTTTAGCTACTAGAAGTAAGTGGTTTGAAAAGGAAACAGCTCACTTGAAACTCAAGTTCTGGTGTGTGTGTTAAAATTAAGTCACATTACTTTTATTTTTTTAAATATATTTTAAAAAATATCACACATCAATCGGTTGCCGCCTGCATGAGCCCCAATAGGGCCAGGGACAGGGAGGAGCCTGCAACTGAGGTACGGGCCCTTGACTGGAATGGAACCCGGGACCCTTTGGTTGCAGGCCGACACTCTATCCACTGAGCCAAACTGGCTAAGGCTTCAATTTTTATATACTTACTGATGTGAGAGAGACAGAAACAGAGAAACGAGGAAGGAGAGAAACGTTGGCCAGTTGCCTCCTGCACACACCCCGACCAGGGATCCCGTAACCTTTTGGTGTACAGAATGAAGCTCCAACCAACTGAGCTACACAGGCCAGCCCTTTGGACAGATTTAAATAAGCCCCTTTTTATTTATTTATTATTTTTTAAATATATTTTTATTGATTTCAGAGAGGAGGGTAAAGGGAGTTAGAAACATCAGTGATGAGAAAGAATCATTGATCAGCTGCATCCTGCACTCCCAACATTGGGGATCAAGCCTATAACCTGGGCTTGATCAAATTGTGACCTCCTGGTTCATAGGTCAATGCTCAACTACTGAGCCATGCTGGCCAGGCAATCAGCCCCTTTTAAGAAAATCTTAACCATTAGGGATGTCAGCCAAATTTTTTTTTTTTAAATATATTTGTTGCAAATATTTTCTTCCAATCTATTGGGTTTTTTTATTGCTTATCATAGATAATCATTATTTTTACTGACTGCCCAGTACCTTTTGAGCATACATGTGATTTGGGGGTAATTTTATTTTTAGGAAGTCCAAAGTGGAACCCAAAACACTTGCCTCCTTTGCACTCAAAGCACAAACCTGGGGTCCAGGTTTACCAATCAGACTATCAGTGAAGATGTGAGCAACTTAAGGAACGAGGTGCACAGAGAATCCATTTCACTGGCAACAGTGGTGGCAGAGGCGTCCAGGTTTCAGGCAGGGCAGTCCTGGCAGGAGTGGCCTTAGTGAGGAGAAGGGATGGGGATAGCTTCTTTTAATGCTTGATGTGAGCAAGGATGACTGTTTCTTCATCAGGCAGTTCTACATAGAGTAATGGATTGTTCCCAGGGCCCAGCCTTTAGCCGATTCTCTCCGCCTCCTGAAAATTATGTGGACTGCCTGATGAAGTTTCTCTTCTCAACTTTTCAGCCTGAGTCAGCTGCTGGTGCTTGAAACTAAAACTCGACTACTTTATTTTCTTTTGCCATATAGAAAAGTTCCTTTTTTAGGATGTCAAATCTATGACTTAGTTATGGTGCTCCCTGCATAGATTTAAATTGGCAATCACTTTTAGATTTAGATCTAGTTGGGGAAGGGTGGTGATTACCAAGACAATTTAATTGGGAAAGCAAGATAGAAGAAAAACCAAATTTCAAACATTATATAGCCTCCTTTTCACTATAAATCATTATTTTCTATTTATTGAGTGTCAAAGATATCTATACTTTGACATAGTGTTGTTCATACTGTTCCAACTTGAAGGTAACAAAACTGCACTTCTTTATAAAGCATTTATTACTTAGACATTTTACTGATTTAAAATTGCCTTTCCCCAATTGAGTTAAGTGAGATTTTACTGTAGTTATTTTAGAAGTTAATTCTTATTATTGTTTATAATAAAGTATCTAACTTGTTTTCTCAAATTTGTATTTTAGGCTTTTTTCAAAGACCCAAATGTTATTCCCAATTTGAAGTTACTTTCAGATTCTGGACAGTGGATTACATTAGGTAAATAAAATTTATTTTTATATTTTCTGATGACTATTTTACTGTCATAACAAAATTTTGTCCCAGGAATTTTTATTAAAATACAGATTGTGAATAGTCGTTTGGTAACATCAAGGTCAAGTATGAACAGCTCTGCCAGGCCTGACCTGCATCTTTTCCTGGCTTAGCACATAGAGCAGTTTTTCTCTTTTCATTAATGTGGAAAGTATTTATTTTGCACTTTCCATGGACTCTGCCAGATACAGGGAACATTAAGATGAACAAAAGAAAACCTGTACTCAAAAATTTGATATGTGGAAAAATATGTGCAATAATCTATCACTGGGGCTACCAAAGCAGTGGGAGCAAAAGGAGGGAAATGGTCAATTCTACACAAGAAGAAAGGGTCAGGTAAGATGCCACTGGTCTGAGGATGCTTAGGCAAAATCTCATTTGGGGCAGGGTAATGGATTTCTGAAAAGAACTAGCCACTATGGGTCATTCTTTTATTTATTATATAAAAGCCTAAACGACTGGCCAACCAGCCAACTGGCTGGTAGCTGTGACGCACACTGACCACCAGGGGGCAGACGCTCAACACAGGAGCTGCTGAGCTGCGGTGACTGGGCAGCTGCGGTTCTCAGGTGGCGCACCCGGAACCAGAGAGGAGGGAGCCTGATTCCAGGGTGTATCACCCAAGAACTGCCCTCTTGCAATCTGGAACCCCTCGGGGGATGTTGGAGAGCTTGTTTTGGCCCGAGGGAACCTACCGTGCACCGGGCCTCGTGTGTGTGTGTGTGTGTGTGTGTGTGTGTGTGTGTGTGTGTGTGTTTATTTTTTTATTTCAGAGAGGAAGGGAGAGGGAGAGAGAGATAGAAACATCAATGATGAGAGAGAATCATTGATCGGCTGCCTCCTACATGCCCCACACTGGGGATCGAGCCCAGACATGTGCCCTGACCAGGAATTGAATCATGACCTCCTGGTTCATAGGTCAACGCTCAACCACTGAGCTATGCCGGCTGGGCTATGGATCATTTCATTGAAAAATAGTAATACCAGCCGGCCGAGGTGGCTCAGTGGTTCTGTTACCAGTCAGGGCACATGCCTGGGTTGTGGGCTTGATCCCCAGTGGGGGACATGCAATATGCAGCCAATTAATGATTCTTTCTCATCATTGCAATTTCTCTCTCTCTCTCTCACTCTCGCTCTCTCCCTTCCTCTCTGAAATCAATGATAAAAATATATTTTAAAAATGAAAATAATAATTCTGTAACCATAATAAATTTAGTTTAAAAAATAATAATATGTTAAATCTTGGAAGAGTCTTAAATTCTGAAACGAAGAACTTTATATACCTAATGTTTTCAAGGTATATTGAAATACAGCTAGAAATCTTTAAAGAAAATTACCAAGACACTTAGGAACATTCAAATCTCTAAATAACTCTCAGGTCAAGGACTAAGAGTGTTAATAGAAGACTATTTTGGAAACAAAAACTTGAGAAATATATATTTTTAAAAATATCTGTTTTATTTTTGATTTAAAAATTAAAGTTGACATACAATATTATTTTAGTTTTAGGTGTACATTATTTTAGTTTTAGTTGATTAGACATTTATATAACTTATGAAGTGATCCTCCTGATAAGTCTAGAGCCCATATGACACCAAACTTAGTTATTATAGCATTATTGACTATATTCCTAATGCTGTACTTTACAGCCCCATGACTGCTTTTATAACTGGCAATCTGTACTTCTTAATCCCTTCTCCTTTTTCACCTATCACCTAACCCCCTCTCATCTGGCAACCATCAATTTGTATATGAACACTATATTTTAAATTTTAGATTGAGGCCTCTTAACAATCATCATTCCATTTAGGAGGAAAATCTGGTTGATAATGTGAATTTGTGCTCAAGAACAAGCAAGTTGATTTTAAATTGGATGAGGTTGTTTCAGTGAATTCTTACATTGCGTTTTTATGGAATTCTATTAGCCTTGCACTAAAATAACTTTTCTTGGTATTAGTCAAAAACAAGATTTCAAACAGTTCATGATGTTAGACTTAGTGGGTCAGATTTTATTGCTTTTGGCTAAAGGACTACTGCAAAATTTATAGAGTAAAAAGCTGGTACAGCATGATCTTCAAATTACTTACAAAGTTAAACAGCATCTGACCAAATGTATTTACCAATTCAAAATCTTCAAAAGGAAATAATTAGAGCCATGTATCACTGTGTTTATAAAGCATGTTTACAGTAACCAGTCAATTCATTTATAAAAATAAGGTTCGTTGAGAAAAGTGTTCACCCTTCCCCTGTGTTGTTACGTACTTCACAAAACACTCACTTTTTTCTAAATTTTAAAAAAGGAATTGCAAAAGGAGAGGTTCTAAAACTCCACATGCTCCTGACAGAATCAATTAGAAGTACTCTGAAAAACAGGGCAGAGGAGGTAGCCCTCATTTCAGAAACAGATTTCTAGTGGATTGCTAGTATTCTTCCATTAGCTTGTTTTTATCTCCCCCTACTTACTTTTCTTCTTCTGAAATATGGTCTTCTCTCTGATTTTCCTCTGGGGGCCTTGATAAAAAAAGAAACAGCTTTTTAAAGTGAGAGAGAACATTCTTCTAGCAAGTGAACCAATGTTAAAGAAATGAGATGAACCTCCTTCACTACTGACTGCACTGCTTGATTGCCAGTGAGTGTTGGTTCATCCTCTCAGCCAGCTGCCATTGCCCCCTTCATTTACACACAGTTTTCTCTTTTTTAACTTATATATAATGGGTGCTTTCTATGTGCTCAGAAATGTATTAATAATATACATTAATAATTCTCAAAACAACTCCGAGGGAGGTATTATTATATGTTTTTATTTCACAAATAAGGAGTGAGAGGCATGAGCTAAGTAATTCACAGTTTTACCCAGCTGGCTGTGTAGAGTTGAGATTCAAATCCAGGCTCCAGAACCCAAAACCTTGACCACTGCACCCTCCTACCTCTGCCACTTCCACATTAATGAGGTTGCCAGAAAAGTGCCAACTTGGACAAAAAAACAAGACACACAGTGTATTATAATGCCAGGTGAAAAATAGTACATTTTTAACTTTCTGTATGATCATAGTGATGCATTATCCTATATAATAAAGAGGTGATATGCAAATTGACCGTCACTCCACCACACAAGATGGCTGCCCCCATGTGGACACAAGATGGCCGCCACAAGATGGCCAGCAGGGCAGGGCAGTTGTGGGCGATCAGGCCAGCAGGGGAGAGCAGTTGGGGGCAACCAGGCCTGCAGGGGAGGGCAATTGGGGGTGACCAGGCCTGCAGGGGAGGACAGTTGAGGGCAACCTGGCCAGCAGGGGAGGGCAGTTAAGGGTGACCAGACCTGCAGGGGAGCAGTTAGGTGTCGATCAGGCTGGCAGGGGAGTGGTTGGGGGTGATCAGGCTGGCAGGCAGAAATGGTTAGGGGCAAACAGGCAGGCAGGCAGGTGAGCAGTTGGGAGCCAGCAGTCCTGGATTGTGAGAGCGATGTCCGACTGCCCGTTTAGGCCCACCAGGATTGGGCCTAAATGGGCAGTCAGACATCCATCGAGGGGTCCCAGATTGGAGAGGGTGCAGGCTGGGCTAAGGAACATTGCCTCTTCCCCCACCCCCCCTACCCCCCGTGCACAAATTTCGTGCACTGGGCCTCTGGTACATATTTTAAATGCTAGAGACATAGTGTAACTAGATTCCTACATAACAGATAGCATGTCCTATGGACTGAATTGTGTCCCTCCAAAATTCTTACACTGAAACCTTTACCTTTAATGTGATGGTATTTGGAGATGAGGCCATTAGGATATAATTAAGTTTATATGAGGTCTGAAGGGTCCTCATTATGGGATTAGTGCCCTTATAAAAGGAGGAGGAAATAGCAGAGCTCTCTGCAATGTGTGGACAAAGTCATCTGCAAACCAAGAAGAGAGTCACAGAGGTGTAGCCACTGCCCTATGGATCTGGAATCAAATCAGCCAGCACCTTGATCTTGAGTATCTCAGCCTCCAGAGCTGTGAGAAATAAATGTCTGTTGTTATGCCACCCAGTCTATGGTATTTTGTGATAGCAGCCCGATCTAACTAATACAGACTTTGGAAATGGATTGCTTCTGTAGCAAATACCTAAAAATGTGGAAGTGGCTTTGAAACTGTGTAATGGAAATGGGTATAAGCTGGATGAGTTTTGAGGTGCATGCTGGAAATATGGTTGTTAGAGTTGATTCTAGTGAGGTTTCAGATGGAAATGAGTAATATGTTATTGGAAACTGGTGTGAAAGCAATCCTTGCCATAGAATGGCAGGGAACTTGGTTGAACTTTTTTAGTATTTTGTGGATATGTTGTATTGTAAATCATCGAATGAGATACAAGACACCTTAATGAGCCAATTAATTAGGAGTCATTATTGCGCATGGCCCAGACGGAGGTATCTTTTTTCCAAATCTCTGAGCAACCCATACAGGAAGTTTTTCCATATTATTCTTTTTGAGCCTCTTTGTTTGCAGATATTACAAAGGGCTCTGTGTGAGTTATTGTTACAGACAGTTGTAACCTTGAATACATAATGAGTTTGTACTTGGCATAATTATTATCAATATTAGTCTATTACATTGGATGGCTAGCTTGCAAGGTCAGACAGTTAAGTTTATGTTTTTCTATTATTTGAACTAAAAACAAAGTCATTTTATAGAATAACAGACTGTCTTAAAGTGACAGAGTTTATAATGACAGAGTTTACAGGACTAGGGACTATCTAACAATAGCAGAGAATTCAAACAGCAGTTTTTTTTATACAAGATGGAGGTTACTATGCTTCAGATAGTAGAACTTACAAGTGATAAAATTGGATATTTAACTGAGGAAACTTCTGAGCAAAGTATCAACTTAGTTCCTCTAGAATGCTTATAGTAAAACTAGAGGCCCAGTGCACGAATTTGTGCACCTTGAAAGGAACTGTGGCCCACAGGGCTGGGATAGACACAGGGGCAGGTCTCGGCCCATCCTTCATGCCCCCGCCTGGCCCCTCCCACTGCCCCCCCCACCCCCGTCCCCTGTCTGCTGGCGGCCCCTCTCCTGCTGCTGCAGCTCCCACGCGCTGACGGCACTGGCCCTGTTCACACCCACTGACAATGCGGAGTGATTGGGACCGGCGCCACAGTGGGTGCTAGCAGGGCCGGCACCATCAGCAGGTGTGAGTGGCGGCTGCTGCCCCAATCGTCCCTCAGGAGCAGGGGGAGGTGGAGAAGCCTCAGGGGCAATCAGGACCAATAGCCGCTGCTCACAACTGCTGATGGCGCCAAGTGGTCAGGACCAGCACCGGGCAGGGCACCAACAGCAGGTGCGAGTGGAGGCGCTGGCTGCAGGTGCAAGTGACAGCTCCGGCACTGGTAGTGGGTGCAAGCAGGGCCAGTACTAGCAGCAGGTGCGAGCGCCAGGCAGGACTGCGGTGCATGGGAGCAAAGAATTTTCAGTAACCACCAGAGGCTCGCCCCGATGACAGTGACCGGTTGCCCCGCCTTGGTCTGGTGCCCCCACTCAGCTGCTCTACCATCCTGCCATGGCCAACACCTGTCATGTTCCACACATGCCCCCCGGTGGTCAGCACGTGTCATAGCAACCGGTTGTGCCGTTGTTCTGGTTATTCCGCTGTTTGGTCTATTTGCATATTAGCCTTTTATTATATAGGATATGAAAGGAGAACAATGAATTGAACAAGTAACTGTTAAGCAGAAAGGAACCATATCTTAAAGATTTGGAAAATTCTCAGCATATTCATATTGCAAAAAATGAGAAAGCTTGTTCTAAAGAGAACACTAAGAGTGTGACTGAGCTACCATTTGATAAAGAGATCACGGGCTCAATTTATAGACTTAACTGGCCATTTCAACAGAAGCCAAAAAATGAGATGGGGATTATACTAGCAAAGACACTGCCAGGTTGAACAAAAGACGAAATGAAGACTGTCAAACATCTTATATCCTACAGGAACATACCATAGAGCCATTCAGCTACAAATATGCTCTATCTATAATAATAAAAGCATAATATGCTAATTAGACTAGACGTCCTTCCAGACGACCTTCTGGATGAAGCTGGGGCTGTGAGGGAAGCGTAGGTCCTGGGTGCCTGCCAGTGGCCAGAGGGAAGCCCGGGTCCCAGGTGTCAGAGGGAAGCCAGTGCCAGCAGCCGGGGGAAGGAAGGCCTACTCTTGCACGAATTTTGTGCATCAGGCCTCTAGTTTCTCAATAAAAGAAAAGAACTGAGAATGCAATTCAGAAATCATCAGAGCCATCCCCTCCGTTTCAACAACATACTTCACCTTGAGGAATCACAGAGGTAGAGCCTATGGATCTGGAAGGCAGTGCATTGAACCAGAAGGATTAGTTTTGGGGCTTCAAATCTAATGGAATTTGCCTTGATAAATTTTAGGCTTGCTTGGAATCATCATTCCTTCCTTCTTTCCTGTTTCTCACTTTTGAAATGGAAATGTCTATCCCTATGCCTGTCTCACCATTATATTTTAGAAGTGCATAATTTGTCTGGTTTCACAGGTTCATAGTTGGAGAGGAATTTTGTCTCGGGATAAATCATACCTCTAGTTTCACCCATACTCAATTTAGATGATATTTAGATGAGACTTTGGACTTTTAGAGTTTATTCTTGAATGATTAAAACTTCTAGTGCTGTTGGAATAGAATAAATGTATTTTGCGTATGAGAAGGACATGAATTTTGGGGTCCAGAGACAGAAAGCTATGGACTGAATTGTGTCCCTTCAAAATTCATATGTTGAAGTCCTAACCTTATCCATTGCCTCATCTAACCCTAATTACTTTCCAAGGGTCTAATGTCCAAATACTGTTACATTGGTGGTTGGGGTTTCAACATATTAATTTTAGATGGACACAATTCAGTCCATAACAAACGCTATTTCTATGCCTCAGATTAAGTAATTTGTATTTGATTACCTTCTCCCATAATCCAAACCCTCCTGTCACTCCTCAGTTCAGAGCTCGGGTACATTTGTTAAAATGGCAGGTTGCCCAATGTTTATCTCTCATTCTGTGGCCACCAACCCATTTTTGAAAACTGTCTTGCTCTCCACTGCTCTTGTTCTTTGACCTTCTAAATATTGCTTAGACCTACTCTGTCATTTTCTGTGGGCTTTTCCCTTTATTCCCCCAGAAGATTTTGCCTCTAAAACACAAGGAGCTTTTCTTAGCAGCATTGCTTTTGGAATTACTGAGTATATATAGTTCCTGGCTCTGGGCATCCTTCTTGCCTTTACACTAACCCAGCTCAGGTCCTAGCAGGATTCTAGGTGGACAGCCAGAGGGAGGAAGTGCAAATAATTGCCAGTATTACTCCTCTGAATCTCAAACAACTTCTTGGGTTAAAGATCTGGCAAATGTATGAGGAGAGGACACACCAAAAACCACCATACCTCGGTCTACAATCTCCATAGAACTTTGAAGAAAGAAGACCAAAACCGCTCTATATCTCAGTGAGAGCATGTGTATATGTGGATGCATAAAAGGGGGGAATTGAACGATTCATTAAGGAAATAATAAAAATACTCACTTTAACCTTTATGTATTTCTGTAATTTAATAGAACTTCTAATAACAGAAAATCCATCCCTGAAAGACATATTCAGGAAATAAGTCGGGAGGGAGAAGAGTAGAACTACAAGAGAAAAATAGACAAACACCATGATTTCACATTTCTCTAATCTCAAACTTGTGATAACTTGATTAGGGCCTGGTTTGAAATATACCTTAAAAAGGAAAACTTTTTTTTGCAATAAATACTCTAAATGAGATCACAATGAAGAAATTTTTAAATGGAAAGGGACATTTTTGAGACATCCTCAATGACTTTAGAAATACCCATTAGTTATATTAATTAAAATTTTGTAATATGCATTAAGCATAATATAAATCCAAAGTCATAAAGTAATTCCTGTGTTTTTATAGGCAATTCTGATATGTGCATTAAAACTATTCTAAAAACCTACTACACACAAAAACTTCTATTTTATTTTAAAGCACTTTATAATTTATATATCCTTCATCTAGGCCTAAAATGGTGAAATTTTGTTATAAAACTTTAATGATTTTTTTTTTTTTTAATCCCCACCGGAGGATATTTTTCCATTGATTTTATAGAGTGGAAGAGAGAGGGAAAGACAGAAACATCGATGTGAGAGAAACACATAGATTGGTTACCTCCTATATGTGCCCCTGACCAGGGCTCGGGCCAGGGAGGAGCCTGCAACCAAGGTACGTGCCTTTGAGTGGGATCGAACCCAGGACCCTTCGGTTGGCAAGTTGATGCTCTATCCACTGAGCCAAACCGACTAGGGCACAAACTTTTAATGATTAATAAAAATGAAAAGCTTTAAAATAATAATTTAATTAAATTCTTAAACTAATGTATCTTTTAAATATATCAAAACGTGCCTGATATCATTACTTTGAACCTCTGCATAGTAATGCTTATTTTGGAAATAATTGCAAATATTAAACTAATTTTATATGTCTATAAAATACCTTTTTTTCAGGAACTGAAGTGAAAAAAATTGAAGCTATAAATGTTCCTTGCACACAGCTTTCAATGTCATTTTTTAAACGGTTATACAATGAAGATATTGTACGAGACAGTGGACATATTGTTAAATGTTTAGATTCTTTTTGTGATCCCTTTCATATTTCTGATGAGTTACGAAAGGTAAGTACAGAATTTTTAAATTTCACAAAATTTTATTTCAGAAAATGCTTCACGTCAAAAACTTTTGCCTGTCTAAAACCCACAAAATACCACTTAGCAATTAATAATGATCAGTACATTGGTAGGTTTCTTGGATGACACTTTTAATATCAACTTAATTATTTGTATATTTCAGTAGTTCTCAACTGGGTGTTCCTGGCATCTAATGGGTTGAGGCCAAGGATGCTGCAAAACATCATACAATACACAGGACAGCCCCTCACAACAAAGTTATCTGGCCCAAATGTTCAGTAGTGTGAGGTAACAAAACCCTGACCTATGTAATAGATGGCTGTTTTTCTTCAATGTGGGGCTCTTAACTTTCCAAATGAGTATTTAAAAACACACCTGGAATAAAATAGAATTTTTATCTCCTCTCTGAGATTGTTTTTAAAAGCCATTTGATTAAGTTAATTTTTGTTTTAGTGTGCAGTATTGAACCTGGAATCAGAAGACATGGATGATTTTACCTAATTTCTGAGTTATGTATAAGATAATAACTATAGGTAAATCATTCAATATGTTGAGCCTCAAGATCTTACCTGCATAGGTTAAAATGGCCATTTAGGCTTTGGGCAGGTAGCTTGGTTAGAGCGTCATCCCGATGTGCTAAGGTTGCAGGTTTGATCTCAGGTCAGGGCCCATACAAGAATCAACCAATGAATGCATAAATAAGGGAAACAACAAATCTCTCTCTCTCTCTCCACTCCCCGTTCTCCCCTTCCCTCTCCATTCCTCTCTCTCTAAAATCAATAAATTTTTTATAATGTCCATTCTACTTTCTTCCTGAAATCACTGAGAAAAATTAGTGGACAAAGCATTTACATACTCTTTTTAAAAGGTATAAAATGCTATTGAAATATTATCATTATTTTAATTATTGAGAAAGTATTTACAAAGTGGTTACAAATTAGGGCTTTGTTATCAAATAGACATAGGTTCAAATCCAGACTCTGCCACTTTATAATTGATACTTAATGTCTGTAAAGCCTCAGTTTCTTATAGACATTACATTATCTTACGAATTATGTAAGATAATGCATTTAAAGTGCTTAGCACAATGCTTGGCACTTAGTAAGCTTTTGATAATATTAATAATAATTACTATGCTTATTCTACATTAAGCGAAAGGGAGATGTGCAAGTCTAATGTGTTGCAAATCCATATAGAAATGAACTAGGGAAGCTACTGATGTACCATAATAGACACAATAATCCTGTCTGTAGGAGACCAAGAGGCATCCAGCTAGTCTATACAGTGATCTACACTAGTACAATACCTAAGAGAACTCTTAGTTTAAGAAAATAAAATGAACTAATTGAGAATAACCAAACTCGTCCAATTGAATGAGACTATAGTTTGGTCTTAAGTGAAGTATATTTATATATAATAAGAATATAAATACTATACAGTGAGGATCTGATATTAATTCTACTCCTTCTTACCATGTATTGGAAATTATCATTCAAAAAGTGTCTAGTCTAGTCTGGGTTTCTCTCCTTTTGGGTACAATTAATCTCAGCTTTTCTCTCTGTCACTGATCTGTGTTAACTTTTTTTTGTCTCAAGGCCCTTACCCCTAATTTTGGAGAGTTTTACCAACACTTCTACAGAGAGCCTCAGCAATGGGCTTTTTAAAAAAGAGGATTTGATTTCCCAATAGAGTACTCTGTTTAAAACTGCCTGCTGTGGCTTGTCTTAGTTATGCCATGAATAGTGTACCTTTATTCAGGCAGTGCTGGGATTCAGTGTTTTTCTGAAAGTTGCCTGTATGTTTTGCTCCTGTGTTCTTTGTTACTCTGTTCTTTTAATTTGATTGCTTTCCAGCTGAAAAATAAATAACTCCCAGATTTAGCATGAAATATAAAGGGCCCCCCATTGTACAGCAATATGGATTCTATTGGCAATACTGTGTAATATAAGTACTGATGATAATAACCTCCTTTCTGACTGCAGCTTGGAAGTTGGCTCCTTAACCGTTGCATACCAAATGACTAAACAGATCTACATGTGAATGGAGAGAATGATCGATCATGGAATGTTACTGCTTAACATTCATTCCAAAAAAATTTTCTAATTATTGTAATTTTTAAATTGCATAAGCTAGTCAACTCAACATATGAGAGTGCTTGTAAGGAATGTGTTAACAATTCATTCTTTTTAAAAATTAAATATATCAGGGTGACATTGGTTAATAAGATTATATAGGTTTCAAGTGTACCTTTCTATGGTACATGAGCTGTGTATTGCATTGTGTGCCCACCACCCAAAGTCAGATCATCTTCCATCACTATATATTTAAACTGTTCATTCTTAAGGGCTTTAGTTACCCTTGTATTAAGCCAGATCTTTAGGTAGCTACAACCTTGGACTTTAGTACCACATCATTACTTACAGAAGGAGAGGAAGGGGAGAAGGGAGATCTACAAGTGGCCCACCAGAGAGCAGTGAACTACGGACCACTTCCCCTTACCTATCTTACTATACGTTAAATACTTTGGCTTTCATCAAGTCATTATAAGTAAACTTTATATAGACAGCACCGTAGAGTTTATTATTTTTTAAAATGCCTCATATGACATTGTGATGAATTTTCATTTGAGATTGGGGTCAATAAAATGTTAAGCTTAATCAGTTTTCCTAATTAAGTGTACTTCTTGCTACTAGACAGTGATTATTGTATAACTTATGTTTCCCTCTTTTATCTGTATGGTGATGTTAAGTGTATGTATAATATTTATAACTTTTCTCCATTTAGAGTTCCTTATGTGTGTTTGTTTTCTCTTCCCATTTTATTTCTTGGTAAGAGTTTTTAAAATCCCTTATTATGTTTATCTTATTTTATCTATATTTTATTGTTAGCTATTTACCGTACTTTAAAAAGTATATGGGATATAAACAATTTAATAAAATAAATGTATGTTATAGCATACATTCATCACCTTGTTCATGTCCACCACAGTCAACAAATTAATCAATTGCCTGTAATGCCCAATGATATAAGAAAATCCCTAACATCACACCTAGTCAAACTATTTTCTGAAAGAGAGCAGGAATGGGAGAGGTGGTTATGAGGCTCTAATTACCTGATAGTTCAAAATGGGGTAACTGTGGGGGTAGGGAAAGTAGTGACCCAAACACCGGAAATTGAGAGGACATAGAAAATGACCATTGAGTTTAGCCTCCATAGAAGCAAAAACTATAGACCTAATTCGATGGAGAAACTTCTTTTATTTGTGCTCCAGTTGTTTCCAAATAAGATTTTAGGTGACTCAACACTAAATTGCAACAGCACTAAAACAATTACTGAAGATACAAACTAGAACAAAGAAAGTAGAAGAGAAGGTTTAAGTTTAGATTTAGATTTGTTTCTTTCATTGAAGATCAGTACCTAAGGATAAAATGGGGGTGAAAACCAGCTGCAAGTCTCACAGATCACTCTCACCAGTTCTCAGGATTGGTTATTAAAATAGGACTAAGATTATATAAATTGAAACTTGCAAAAACATAAAAATTAGAACCTCGAATTATGTTACATTAAGATGAATTTCTCATCTTACAAAGGTTTTGCTAGTGGAAGACTCAGAAAAATATGAAATATTCAGCCAACCAGATAGAGAAGAGTTCCTGTTTTGTCTTTTCAAACATCTTTGCCTTGGTGGAGCCCTTTGTCAATATGAGGATGTGATTAATCCATATCTGGAAACAACAAAGCTTATCTATAAAGATCTAGTAAGGTAATGTTGCTAGATTACAATATGTAAACCTCTAGTTAAAAGAGTAAATTATTTGTTAAACTATGGTGGGATTACCCAGCATCTGTTTGTGGTCCTGTTAGCAACCAAAGTAAATAAAAATGGCACCACCTTGACCTCCTCATAGCCTCCTTCTCTTCCAGGCTAGAAAATGTCTCGATTTCTCTGTCCCCACCCCCCCCCTTTTTTTTTTAATATATTTTTATTCATTTCAGAGAGGAAGGAAGAGGGAGAGCGAGAGAAACATCAATGATGAGAGAGAATCATTGATCAGCTACCTCTATTGGAATTGAACCCAGCACCCTTGAGTCCACAGGCTGATGCTCTATCCACAGAGCCAAACTAGCTAGGGCTCCCTGTCCCTCTTTTAGTGCTCAGTCCCCTCATTCTTCACCTTCCTCTTGTTGTTTCCTCATTCAGATCTGTTACCTGCTCCATTCCTCATTAGCAACTACCATCTTCCAGGTCTCCTCCTTTACCCCAGGCCTCCTATTAAATCTCAAGAGAACAGAAGATCCCTCAGGATGTTTGAATTTGCCTGACTAATAGTTTAAAAAAAATTTACCTTTGTAATTTTTGGAAGAATTTTCATCTAAGTGTAATCTTTACTTTTTAAACTAATCCCAAATCCCAGTTTGTTTTAAGTATTCTACTAGGTTTTTTTTTTCTTTATGAAGATCAAATGATAAAAACTTTATATCTTTTATTTATACTTTAATTTTAAATAAAATGAAAGTTCTTTGGTTGGGTTTTTCAGTGATAAAGATATTGGACCATCTTTATAGGCAAAGGGGTTAGGAACAAGTGAAACAAAGGGCCCCAGAGTTTAGCTATAAAATTTACTTTACTAGGAAAATAACAGAATTTACTTCTATCAAACTCCTGATTGTTACTTACTTACACTCAACACCTCAGTTTTCTTATCTATGTCATGTATCATATAGCTATACAAAAAACTACATGACTTAGCTATTTTATTTTAGTTAATTTCTGATATATGGTTTTAAAAACAGTATTTCTATATGTGATCTCTGATTTTTATGAAAAAGTAATTAAAGGTTGCTGGAAGAGATATATTCGAAACAGAATTTCAGAAAAAGCACACACATACCTACATCAAACATTCTGTTCTTACCATTTGCAGCTCATGAAAACTTACAAGACCACTTGTAGCACTCCCTGTGGACACTTCTCATTATACCTAGACATACACACCCCACTGCCACCACAGTGTGTTGTTTCTCATCAGCCACGTGAACCTGTGGAATTCCTCACCACCATGCCCTGTGAAGGAGGAAATTCTATTGGAGATATTTGAAATAGAAGTAACTTTAGAACCTAAACATTGAAAAACTTCTGTTTTGCCCAACATTCCCTTTCCTGGATTATTTGTGATTCTCTTCTACACTCTTTGGGTGCTAAGAAAAAGTATGCCTCAAAGACTAATGAAATGAGTAGCCAAAATTCAGACATCTTACAGACAAATATAAATTGTGTCCATGGAATCACTTAACCAGGCAGCCAGTAAGTGTTAATATTGTGCACAGAACTCTGCCAAACTCTAAACTTCAGAGTCCTTAGAGCCTAAAGAGACTGCGAAGGGAGCATCAGATAGTCCTTGACCTTAAGGAAATTACAACAAACCAACATTAAATAATAATAATGTAAATTTTTTATAAGTAAAATTTTTATATAATCAAATGTTCAATTAATTATAGGCAAATGTTTATAGCTTTTTATACTTTATACATGCTCCAGAAATTCAAGAGAGGAAATTGTCAATGTCAGCAGTCAGGGAAGTCTTGAATCAAATCGAGTCCATGAGAGCCAGCAAAGAGAAGGGCAGCCTGTTCCCAGTGCAGGGGAGAGGCACACAAGTCCTCATGCTGGGGAAGGTGGGGAAGGAGCCCAGCCCAATTAGAGCCAAAATAGTGCTGATCCTCAGAAACTAGCACAAATGATATCAATAAGAAATCATTTATTATTTTATTTCTAGACCCTTACACACTTTTTTTAAAGAAAGAATTTCATGTATATTTTTTAAAATATATTTTTATTGATTTTTTACAGAGAAGAAGGGAGAGGGATAGAGAGTTAGAAACATCGATCAGCTGCCTCTTGCACACCCCCTACTGGGGATGTGCCCGCAACCAAGGTACATGCCCTTGACCGGAATCGAACCTGGGACCGTTGAGTCCGCAGGCCGACGCTCTATCCACTGAGCCAAGCCAGTCAGGGTCCCTTACACACTTTTTAAAAGAACTATATGGGCCCTGGGCCTGATAGCTCAGTTGATTAGAGTATCATCCCAATATGCCAAATTTACATGTTCAACCCCTGGTCAGGGCACATATAATGCATAAATAAGTAAAACAACAAATTAATGTTTCTCTCTTCCTCCCTCTTCTCCTCTCTCTCTCTCTCTCTCTCTCTCTTTCTCTCTCTCTCTCCCTCCCCCCCTTCCTCTCTTGAACTTATATGTATATATGCATAGCCCATGGCCAGACAATAATGCTGGGAAGTCTGGGGAGGGGAAGGGAGCAGGATGGAGGGGGTCAGTGAGAATAAAAGGGGATATCTGTAATACTTTCAACAATAAGGATAAATTTTAAAGATAATAAAATAAAAGTAATTAATTAAGAATGTTTAGAAAACTCTCCCACCATTTAAAAAAATGAAAAGAGCAATATGGAAATTATGTCCCAGCATCCGTCAAAACCATTGTTATCTGGAGAGTGAGTTAGTAATTGCTAACATCTGATACAATGCAATTATTAGTGGCATTCCTGAAATCACTAATTAATATCACTTTACATTTCCTTTTATTTTTTTCTTAAGGAAAAAATGGATGGTACTGTACTTGACCTATAAAATTATAAAATTATCTTATGAGCTATTTTAAAGTAATAGCAATATGGGATTAGAGGTAATGAAATGGATTAATATAATTTATTTCTGTTAGGAACCAACTTTTAATGTATAAATTGTAGTTTCTTTTTTAAATAATACACTTAATGGGTCCTGGCCAAGAAGCTTAGTTGGTTAGAGCATTGTCCTGATACACCAAGGTTGTGAGTTCAGTCCTTGGTCAGGGCACATACAAGAATCAACCAGTGAGTGCCTAAGTAAGTGGAACAACAAATCGATGTTTTTCTCTCTCCCTTCTCCTTCCCCCTCTCTAAAATCAATAATTATTTTTTTTAAAGAAATGTGGACTTTTTAAAAATACACTTATGGTACATGTTAATATGTGTTAAGTGGTTGTTAAATGAAGTATCAAATACTAAATTTTCCTCTAAGTTTATTTGATAAGCACAAACTTTTATAAGGTGGTTTGTTTTTTGTAGATTTCTTTTTAAATTGAGGGGTAATTTCCATACACTAAAGTGAACAAATCACAATGTACATACTGGTTGGTGAATTTTTATATATGTTTACATTCATATAAACACCTTCAGATCAATATTTAAAATTTAAAAAATAAAATTAGATGTAACTGTAGATAGGTTCTGTATTTTGATCTGGTTGGTTGTGTATGCGTATACAAGTGTTTTAAATGTAGTTGTCATAGCACAGAATTTTAAATATACTCTTCAACTTTTAAAAAATATATCTCAGACATTAGATAAATAAAAGAAAATTACCTCAATCCATGTCATATAAATATGTGGAAATCGGTTTAATTACATAAATCCTGGGTTTAAATCAGAATGAAATGTTTTAGAAATGAAAACAGCCTAAGAATCTTGAACCCTGAAATGGCTAGGTCTGGCCATTCCCAACAGCTGCACAGGCTCAAACACATAAACGCACACGTGCGTGCGCGCGCGCATGCGCGCGCGCACACACACACACACACACACACACACACACACACATCCTCACTCTCCCACAAAGCCCACCCTCTTCCTCCTTTCTCTCTTCTCCCATTACTTTTACATAAGCAGCAAAGGAGAAGCAGTGCTTTCACCTGATAAAGTGAAGAGGAGGGCTATGTCCTTTAAATTTAACCTACACATCATATCTGAGTAATACCCTTTTTGCATATGTAGGTACAGGAAAAACAGGTGAGGTGTAGGAAAAGAGAACTGGACTATGTGTCAACTAGGTTCTATTCCCAGAAATACCACTTTTAGTTGGGATGTCTTAAATACATCATTTAACTTTGCTAGTACTATCTATACTAATAAAAGAGTAATATGCTAATTAGACCGGGAGACCTTCCGGACATCCTTCTGGACAAAGCCGGGGCTTGGCCGGCCTGTAAACCACCCCCAAATGGTCCTCAGCCCCTTGCTCAGGCTGGTCACGCCCCCCAGTGGGGACACTCACCCCAATGGGGGCATAGCCAGCCTGCAAACCGCCCCTGGCCCCTCACCCAGGCTGGCCCCCACATGTGCACCAGGCCTCTATCTTCTATACTAATAAAAGGGTAATATGCTAATCAGACTGGGAGACCTTCCAGACATCCTTCCAGACAAAGCCATGGTGGCGGGGCCAAGGCAGAGGCAGTTAGGGGTAATCAGGCCAGGAGGGGAGAGCAGTTGGGGGTAATCAGGCCGGCAGGGGAGCAGTTGGGGTCGAGCACGCTGGCAGGGGGGCAATTGGGGGTGAGCAGGCCAGCAAGCAGAGTCATTAGGGGCGATCGGGCAGGCAGGCAGGTGAGCAGTTAGGAGCCAGTGGTCCCAGATTGTGAGAGGGATGTCCGACTGCCAGTTTAGGATCCCTGTGGGATCGGTCCTAAACCAGCAGTCACACATCCCCCAAGGGGTCCCAGATTGGAGAGGGTGCAGGCCAGGCTGAGGGACACCCCCCTCCTTATGCACAAATTTCGTGCACCGGGCCACTAGTCTATAATAATAAAAACATAATATGCTAATTATACCGGACATCCTTCCGACTGACCTTCCGGACAAAGCCGGGGCTGTGAGAGAAGAGGCCAGAAGGGAGCCTGGGTCCCAGGTGCCAGAGGGAAGCCGGTGCCAGCAGCTGGGGGAAGGAAGGCCTACTCTTTTTTTTTTTTTTTAATTTTTTTATTGTTTTAAGTACTACAAATAGTAGTACATATGTCTCTTTTTTTCCCCCCATTGACCTCCCCCCGACCTCCCGACCTCCCCTACCCCCCAGTACATGCCTTCACCTGCCCGCCCTCCCCACCCCCCAGTGTCTTGTATCCATTGGTTATGCTTATATGCATGCATACAAGTCCTTCGGTTGGTCTCTTACAGCCCCCCTTGTCCAACCTCCCCTGTCTTCCCGATGTAGTTTGACAGTCTGTTCAATGCTTCTTTGCCTCTGTATCTTTTTCCCACCATTTCTTTCCTTTAAAAAGTTTTGCCTTTGCAGACTAGAAATAAACATAAAATAACAAAACAAGACAAAAAAAATGTTTGAGTCCCAATTTCAATGTCCAACAGTTCTGAGTCCCCGTTTCAATGTCTAACAGTTCCTTATGTGTACATGTCAGCAATGATATCTGGATGGTGGGCACGTGGTGGCAATGCAGGTCCGACCCTCTCTGGTTTGGTCCTAGGCAGCCTGCAGCGGTGCACATCTGCTGACTGCTCATGTGGCAAGGCGTTGTCAGCGTCTTCCATCTCTGGACTGTTTTTTCCTCTTGTCTTCGTGGTTGGAGCAGACCTGTCAATTCCTCTCTGTTGCAGGAATCCACATGGTCTTGGACTTGTTTTCTGAAAATATACAAACACATTCTCAACCACACGTTAATAAAGGAATCTTTTCTATATAATTGATTTGGGATCCTTTTTATTTTTGTTCAAACGATTTCCCTTTGTCTTATTTAGACACCATGTGTGTTTTTCATGGCCGTCTTGCTGTTAGCATTACAAATGAAAATTAATTTTGTAAAGTAAAAATTTTCTAGATGTAACTTACTTATAGGATATTTTTCCTTACATGATATGACCCTACTATTCCCCCCCCCTTTATTTTTATTAATGGAGGTTTTTGTAAATTTTATAATGCAGTCTTGATAACTTTAAATTTAAAAAAAATATTTTTTTTGCCCAAAAATATGACTGCTTTAGGTTCATTGCATGTTCAGGAATTTTACCATGAGATGAACTACCAATAGAAATTTTAGTTATTACTTTAAGAACAGCTTTTTGTCCAGTACAATTAAATTTACTTGAATATTCACTTATTTCAATTAGCCTATTTAAATTAATCTGAAAACTTGATTACTATTTTACTGTCAAATTTAATACTCTACCAACAATCTTACTTTACCCTGTAAATATTAGTGGGAAGGATTTTTTGCTTTCTTGAGTGGGCCCTGAGCATTCCTGATGCTAGGCTAAATTTAGATATAGGGCAGCTGCTGTCGGCCAAGTCTCTTGTCTATTACCTGGGTCCCGATTTGAGCTGGGCCAAGTCTCTGTCTGTCACCTGTACCTTGATGTGAGCTGGGCCAAGTCTCTTTCTGTTACCTGGGTCCTGATCTGAGCTGAGTGTGGGAAGTGCGAAGCAGCCATGGGGGCAGAAGACCTCCTTCAGAAGGGGCGAGGGTTCAAGCCCCTGCAATGTTGTGGGGGTGAGGGTCTGTGCCCCACTTCTGTTGCCCCCCCCCAAGTTCTCTCCTGATGACCCCTCTGCAACTGTGCCTGTCTTAGGTTGTTCTTTCCTTGAGGAATCTTACCCATCTCTGGCTAACCAGCCATCCTCCGGGGCCAAGCAGGGTGATGTGAGGTTCAGTTCTGTCTTCTTGGTAGCCTATGCCCCCATGGCCTCCACACCCAGCACCTGCCTTGGGAACCCCTGGCCTGCTGGCGGGGTCCCGGTGCTGATCACATATCTCGGGGAACTCGGGTTTCTTCTCCAGTGAGGGCCCAGCTCACACAATTGGGTGTGAGACAGATCCATGGTACCAGCCCCCACGAGGCTTCAAGCTCAGCATGAACAGGAAGCTCAGGCAACAGCTGAGGGCAATTGGATTGTGAGAAGAGGGTCCCTCTTGGCACAAAAGGCAAGAGGGGCCAATATAGGATGTTCAAGTGCCAGGAAGGCCTACTCTTGCACGAATTTTTTGCATCAGGCCTCTGGTTGTTTATAAAATTGGTGAAATGATGCCTACCTCACTGAGTTGTCTGATCTTTATGAGGTAAATTATATAAAGGTATTTGCAGATTATAAAGCATTATAAATATAACTTACATATATTTACATGTAGATATCTACTGTAGTTTATTTCCTATATCCTCAATTTGCTTTCTGACTATATTGGTAGTGTTTTTTGTTTGTTTGTTTATAATTTTCTTATTGTCTAAAGTTTACATATGTCTCCTTTTTTCCCAATAGATTCCCCCCCGCCAGCCATTCCCACCCCGGGCAAGCCCCCACCGCTCCAGTGTCTATGTCCATTGGTTATACTAATATGCATGCATAAAAGTCCTTTGGTTGCTCTCACCCCTCCTCCCCTGCCATTTGTCTCTGGATCTATTCTTTTTAAAAAAAAAAATATTTTTTTTATTGATTTCAGAGAGGAAGGGAGAGGGTGAGAGAGAGAGAAACATCAATGATGAGAGAGAATCATTGATGGGCTGCCTCCTGCATGCCCCACACTGGGGATCAAGCCTGCAACCCAGGCATGTGCCTTTGACTGGAATCGAACCTGAGACCCTTCAGTCCACAGGCCAATGCTCTATCCACTAAGCCAAATCGGCTAGGGCTCTGGATCTATTCTTGTTCATCAAATTTTGTTGATAATTATATCCCACATATGAGTGAGATCACGTGATATTTATCTTTCTCCAACTGGCTTATTTCGCTTAGCATAATGCTCTCCAGTTCCATCCATGCTGTTGCAAATGGTAAAAGTTCCTTATTTTTTATAGCAGCATAGTACTCCATTGTGTAGATGTACCACAGTTTTTTAATACACTTATCTACTGATGGGCACTTAGGCTGTTTCCAAATCTTAGTTATTATAAATTGTGCTGCTATGAACATAGGGATGCATATATCCTTTCTAATTGGTGTTTCTGGTTTCTTGGGATATAGTACTAGAAGTGGAATTACTGGGTCAAATGGGAGTTCCATTTTTAACTTTTTGAGGAAACTCCATACTGTCTTCCACAGTGGCTGCACCAGTCTGCATTCCCACCAGCAGTGCAAGAGGGTTTCTTTTTCTTCACATCCTCACCAGCACTTGTCATTTGTTGATTTGTTGATGATAGCCATTCTGACAGGTGTGAGATGGTACCCCATTGTTGTTTTGATTTGCATCTCTCAGATGATTAGTGACTTTGAGCATGTTTTCATATGTCTCCTGGCCTTCTGTATGTCCTCTTTCAAAAAAGTGTCTATTTAGATCCTTTGCCCATTTTTTGATTGGATCGTTTATTTTCCTGTTGTTAAATTGTATGAGTTGTCTGTAATTTTGGAGATTAAAACCTTATCTGAAATATCATTGGCAAATATGTTCTCCCATGCAGTGGGCTTTCTTGTTGTTTTGTTGATGGTTTCTTTTGCTGTGCAGAAGCTTTTTATTTTGATGTAGACCCATTTGTTTATTTTCTCCTTAGTCTCCATTGCCCTAGGAGCTGTGTCTATAAAGATATTGCTATGACATATGTCTGCTATTTTGCTGCCTATGGAGTCTTGTAGGATTTTTATGGTTTCCTATCGTACATTCAAGTCCTTTAGCCATTTTGAGGTTTTTTTTGTGTGTATGGTGTAACTTGGTGGTCTAGTTTCATTTTTTTGCATGTATCTGACCAAATTTCCAGCACCATTTATTGAAGAGACTGTCTTGACTTCATTGTATGCTCCTGCCTCCTTTGTCAAATATTAATTGAGCATAATGGCTTGGTTCTCTGTTCTGTTCCATTGGTCTATATGTTTGTTCTTGTGCCAATACCAGGCAGTTTTGAGAACCGTGGCTTAGTAATATAGCTTGATATCTGATATTGTGATCCCTCCAACTTGGTTCTTCTTTCTCAGGATTGCTGTGGCTATTCGGGGTCTATACTGGTAATGTTTTGTGGAGCGTGTAACTGAAAGACAGCTACTTAGAGGACATGCTTTTATTACTATATAATTTAGTAATACATAATTTAACAAATAGCTTCCATATACATTATTCCACTTAATTCTCCTATAATCCTAAAAGGAACCATAATATGCCTCATTTACATATGAGAAAATTGAGGTTCAGAAATATTAATCTTGACCAAAGTGAAATAACATCAGTGGCAGAACTGGCATTTGAGTTTAAGTTGTGTAGTTCTTTAGTTAATGTGTATTTATCTACCCTTCCAATTCACTACACTTCAATCTGACTTTTACCAATTCTCATTTTTCCAATAATTGTCTCTGGCCTTGGAGTCATGTCATTTGAATCTCAAATTGGCCCCACCCTTCTAAAATTCAGATTTTTGCAATTCCAACTCAGTTGACTTTGCATCACCCTTGAATGAAACTGCAGCTGCCACCCTTTTTAAATCACTTTAGTTGGATGTTATATATTTCCATATTACATATGATTAAGAACATCTGAATACTAAATGTATTATGCCAATGCTCGTTATATTTAAAATGTATCTTTCTCCCTTATTTTAGTGTTCGAAAACATCCTCAAACCAAGGAAATACAAATTACCTCTTTCATCTTTAAAGTTACAGCATATGTAAGTAGAGAGGAAATTTACTACCAATGAACTTAATTACTTGCTATTAACAGGGTTGTTACAACTGGAGTTAGCACTTAGGGCTTTGTTATGCCTATGAAAAAAGATGATGATATTTAGCTTTTTGTTAAATTTAAGGTATGCTTTTATTTGGAGAACAGTATGAACTTTTCCCCCTACCTTTCTGTTGTACATGGCTAATAATAGTCCTTAGTAAGAGCCAAATCTATGACTCATGGGAAGTAAATCGTAGTTCTCTGTCAAACCACAACTTATAGGTCAAATAAGTAAGAATGCCATAGATGTCTTTGTGCCGTGCCACAGAATCAGATGCTTAAATTTAGTAGCATACAAAAGTGTCTTCATTCAATCAGTTCAATGTTTATTGAGTATTTACTGTGCTGGGCTAGGTGCTTTTTATTGATAAACAAAAGAAACATAGTCCCTTATAGTACATATGGACCATGTTTTAAAAGAAAGCAAAAATAGAAGAAAATTGCAAAATGGAAATTTTAGCAATATTAGCACTTTATAAGCACCTTTTCAAAAGATGGATTTCCTTTTAGACTACAGATCTCTTAAGGTAAAAAATTATGCATATTTGTGTAGTAATGAACATATGTATTATTAGCATAGTAGACTGTTGATATTTTTTTCATTTTAATTTCTTTATTGATTGAATTATTACATATTTGGCCTCATCCCCCCATTACCTTCCCAACCCCCGCCCCACTCATGCCCTCACCCCCCTGGTGTCTGTGTCCTTTGGTTAGGCTTATATGCATGCATACAAGTCCTTTGGTTGATTTCTCCCCTTTACCCCCAACCTCCCCTACCTTCCCTCTGAGGTTTGACAGTCTGATTGATGCTTCCTGCCTCTGGATCTGCTTTTGTTCATCAGTTTACATTGTTCATTATTTCCCCTAGAAGAGTGAGATCATGTGATATTTATCTTTCTCTGACTGGCTTATGTCACTTAGCATAATGCTCTCCAGTTCCATCCATGTTGTTACAAATGGTAGGAATTCCTTCTTTTTTAGCGCAGCGTAGTATTCCATTGTGGAGATGTACCACAGTTTTTTAATCCACTCATCTGCTGATGGGCACTTAGGCTGTTTCCAAATCTTAGCTATGGTGAATTGTGCTGCTATGAGGTGCATATATCTTTTCTGATTGGTGTTTCTAGCTTCTTGGGATATATTCCTAGAAGTGGGATCACTGGGTCAAATGGGAGTTCCATTTTTAGTTTTTTGAGGAAACTCCATACTGTTCTCAAAAGTGGTGCACCAATCTGCATTCCCACCAGCAGTGCATGAGGGTTCCAATATTTTTTAAAAATTACTTAACTGCCAATTTATTGTCAAAGATTTGAGGTATGTTTCATGACATTTTAACAGAAAGTATATTAGTTAAATACGTTGACTATTATTTGAATACTCTTGTGTACTAAATAACTTAAGTTTATCTTTTTCAGGATTCTGTTGGTGTATGCTACCCTTCAAGGAAAAGTCACGAACAGACATTTTCTTACTTTATTGTGGATCCTATCATGCGTCATGTTCATGTTTTATACCACTGTTATGGCGTGGGAGAAATGTCTTAGCATTTCTTTCAGATAATCTATATTTACTATATTTTTATTTACCAATTTTTATTTTAATACTTATTTATAGATAAGCAATTACTTTGCACGTTAATTCAAGTAAAATATAAAGAACCCACTTAGAGCAGAAGCAAATGCCAAGATGCTTTTCTTTTTCTTTTTTAATATGTTTTTATTGATTTTAGAGAGTGAAAGGGAAAGGGGGAATGAGAAACATTGGCTGCCTCCTGCACATCCCTTACTGGGGATTGAGCCACAATCCAGGCATGTGCCCTGACCGGGAATCAAACCGGCAGCCTCTCTGTGCATGGGACAACGCTCAACCAACTGAGCCAGGGCCAATATGCCTTTCTCTAAATTTGTCTTTTAAAAAGCTAATGTAGGAAAACTAACATAGGAAATAGACTCTATCACTAACATAGTCTATACCAATACATTTGGAGAATTTTTACAGAAGTTACAAAGAACTAAAACTCTAGTTAATATTTGTTGCATTAGAATTCAAGTGAGTCCTTAATTTTCCATTTGTTTTATTTTAGAAGCTAATTAATTCCTTATTAAAATTGTGAAAGAAACTTAAACATCTCTACCATGTACCATTAATATGAATTATTAGCTGTTTAAATTTGAATTTTATTTAATTACACTTCTACATTGTATAAAGATTTCTATCTCAAGGGCTGTGAAAAGTATAACAGTTTCTTTGTTTCATTTGTCCCACTTAAAATCCTCAATTAAAAAAGAATGTTCTGAAAGTAATTGTAAACTCTTTTAGCAAATAATAATTAAAATTGCAGCTGCCCACAGCTAGTACAGGATCTGCATGTAAACTATAGAGAGTTGCCCTGATGGTATTATTAAGTTGGCAAAAGAATAAAGAACAGGTCTCTCAGTACTGTTTCCTCATTACATTCATAAAATGAATATCTAACTTAGATGTTTTTTAATGGAAAAAGTAATTGACAAGAAATGTTGAGACTTTAAGGAGAGGCAAGTTTGTAATATTTGTTTCTATGTTGTAGGGATAAGGATGATAATCTCAGATTTGAACTTGTGGATATATCTGGAAGGCAACTGGCAAGCTGGGTATAGAGGTCAGGAAAGAGAGTTTAACTTTTAATACCTAGCACAGTGGCTTGGCTCGGTAATAATTTATTGAGTGTGTATTTTCCAGATACATTCATAATATCCATAGTTTTTTTAAAAAATCATATAAAAAACAAAATCAAGAACTAAAATGCCTATTTGCTACCAGAATGGATGCCTGCCTCATAGACTCCCTACAACCTGGGGACCCTCTCTTTATCAATCAGTTAGTCAATCAGTTATTTTTGAGTACCAATTTCATGCAAGGCACTGCGCTATATATTTTGGGGAAATATACACTCCCTATAAACTTTGTAGAGAAGGTCATCTATAAGAGTATGTCTATGAACAGTGACTGTTACATGAATT
This sequence comes from Corynorhinus townsendii, assembly GCA_026230045.1. Taxonomy (NCBI): domain Eukaryota; kingdom Metazoa; phylum Chordata; class Mammalia; order Chiroptera; family Vespertilionidae; genus Corynorhinus; species Corynorhinus townsendii. Next base: position 68,710,223 of record JAPDVU010000008.1, read on the forward strand.
CAGAGATGGAAGAGATCACTATGAACTAGGCCTGGGAAGGGCTTGGCCTGGCTTCTACAAAAGAATGGATGGGACCGAAACCAGTTTGGCTCAGTGGATAGAGCATCGGCCTGCGGACTGAAGGGTCCCGGGTTCGATTCCGGTCAAGGGCATGTACCTTGGTTGCAGGCACATCCCCAGTAGGGGGTGTGAAGGAGGTAGCTGATCGATGTTTCTCTCTCATCGATGTTTCTAACTCTCTATCCCTCTTCCTTTCTCTCTGTAAAAAAATCAATAAAATATATTTAAAAAAAAAAAAAAAGAATGGCTGGGGTTCCAACACCTGGAAAGGAGAGCAAGCCAGCTGAGTAGAGAAGTATGATGTGGCAGAGTGCCCTGAGCCTCGCTCTGGGATGAAAGTTCGGAGGCAGAAGATGGGGACTGATTCGGAGGAGTTGCCAGTATTTTCTCTCTGCTTTAAAGGTGGAGATAGAATACACCTTTGAAGGAAGATCAATCCATTGTTTTGGGGAAATCATTTTAATGACCTATCTGTGATTATGCAGATTTTTGTGGTAAGAGGTAGTAATAAAGACTTCGGGGTAGCCAGTCAAATTGCCTAGATTCTTACTTCTGCCATTACTTGCTATGTGACCGAACTAGTTATAACCTTTCTGTGCCTTAGTTGCCTCTTCTATAAAAGGGGAAATTAATAGGACTCCTTCATAGATTATTGTGAAAATTACACACACACATATATAAATGGCTTAGAATGGTGCCAAGCACATAGTTTAAGTGTTCATGAATTGTGGCCTTTTTCATTCTCTGTTGAGAAAATATGAAAAAATCTGGAGCCAAGCAGCAAAATAATGTAAAAAGCTATCTTCCTTAAGGTCAGAATTGCTTTTCTTAAGATTATTATTATTATTATTGATTAATCCTCACCCAAGGATATTTTTTCCATTGATTTTTAGAAAGAGTGGAGGGGTGGAAGGGCGGGAGAGAGAAACATCAATGTGAAAGAGACACATTCATTTATTGGTTGCACTGGGGCCAGGGATCAAACCTGCAATCCTTGCCCTTGGCTGGGAATCCAATCCAAGACCCCTCCGTGGGCAGGCTGAAGCTCTAATCACTGAGTCATGCCAGCCAGGGCAAGATTATTATTTTTTAATATAATTTTATTGATTTCAGAGAGGAAGGGAGAAGGGGAGAGAGATAGAAACATTAATAATGAAAGAAAATCATTCATTGGCTGCCTCCCACAAGCCCCCCACTGGGGATCGAGCCACAATCTGGGCATGTGCCCTGACCAGGAATCAAACAGTGACCTCCTGGTTCATGGGTCAATGTTAAAACACTGAGCCACACAGGCCAGGCTTATTTTATTATTAATTTCACTAGATATAAGAGATGGGAGCACTTTTTCCCCTTTCTCTGTAGAGGACCTAAGTTCGGATTCTAGGTGTTTCTTTGGCAGCATTTTGCACATAGAATTATTTGCTCAACTATTTGTAATCATTTAATGTCTGTCATGAAAACAGCAACTGTGTCTGTTTGGTTCCCCCTTGTATCTTCAATGCCTAGCATATTGCCTGGCACTTAACTGACACTTCATCTGTGTTCCCTGACCAACTCAGTCCATGTGATGGGTGTGTGACTCAGGTGTGGAGAGTGAGGGAGCAGGGAAGGGTGGGTGAGTATGGTCACAGGGCATCAGGAGTACATTAGGTCCACTCGTTATCCTTAAGCCTGTATAAAATTGTGCACACCAGTATAAACTGGATGTAGCTGTACTGTGTGGAATCAGACAAGCAGCCTGGGACGAATTGTCCTTGGAGAACAGCAGCAGCCTTAGAAGCCAGCTTTGAAGAGCAAGCTGTGATCAACTGAGGATAGAGTATTATTCTGAGTGAGAAACTGACCATGGTGACATGTGACAACACAATGGTTTTCTGGGATTTGACAGCATTTTTTCAGAAATTCTAAAAATGACTTAAGAAGAGAAGGCTTACAGAATTATAATTTGGACATTCAAAAAATGGATTCAGGGTGAAGACTGGAGAACTTGGGACACTTAGGTCTGTCTCATGAGCAAAAAAATGGGCAGAAGAACACAAGGTGATTTGGGGGGACATGAGTATATCTGATGAGCTGGAACTGAGGAGTCCTGTTCAGGAGTTCTCTGACACAGAGAAGACAGATTAATGGGGAACTGGTCACTGAGGGCTGCGGGTACAAAGCTAAGAAATGTAAATCTTTTAAATAGATGACATATAGCAGTCATTAAAGACTTCGGAGCAGGCTAGTAGCATCATGAAAGTGATACTCTGGAAAGATTAGTCTGGCAGTGATGAATTGGGGTAAGAAAAGTCCAAAGATCAAACAGAAGATTATAGTAGTTGTCAAAGCACAGAATTGACTGATCTAAGTTAATAGCAATGGAAACCCTTTTTGGGATCATGAAGTATGTGACAATGGAATGCAGATTAGAAAAAAAATGAAATACAAGCCCCACAAAGGCTAGCAGCTGGGTGAATTATGAAGTGCTGGGTATTTAAGGTAGTGAGGACTGGGAAGTGGGAACTGTGGTAGGAAGATGTGGTCAGAGTGGGGAAATCCCTTGTCCTGCCTTTCGTTGCTGTCCCAGTCCATGCTCAACTAACCTTGGTCCTTACAACTTTGAAAACCTAGGTCTGAAGTTTCTAAAAACTGATTCGAGTTTTCTTAGGAAAACTATTGATCCTGAAGGCTTCCTAGTCATCCAATTAATCAGCAAGTGTTCATTCATTCTTCCGCAGATGTTTATTGATTGCCTACTGTATGCTGGGCACTTTCAATGCCTGCACATACAGCAATGAACAAAACAGACAAAACTTTCTATATTTGGAAGTTTACATTCTAGTGCTCATAAGAGTGTTAGGTGCAATGAGAGAAATACCCAATTATGAAACTTGAAGTTTTATTGGAGACATGACACACATTTTTAAATATTTTTCAATCTGGTGGATGTGAAGTGATATTTTTTAAATTGCTCTGACCTTTTATATAAAATAGAGCATTATTTTATGTAGTTTTACAAACGTGTATTGATTATGATGGGCAATTTCTGAGTTCAGAACCACTGCTCTACTCTACTTTTTTTCTAGTTTAAAAAAAAAGGAGTCGGGAGAAAGGATACATGAAAAGCAAAAAACAAAGGAAAGAATAAAAGACAGGGACGTATGCTGTCTCTTACTGTAAAAGCTGCATTAATTAGTACTAAAAGCCGCATTTAGGGCCACATTTAGCCGTGTCCAACTGGCAAACTCTAGCAGCCTGTATACCTGATATCCTCTAATGTAAGCCTTCAATCTCCTGACTTGGCACACATGTTAAAGTTCATTCGAATAGGCTGGCTAACCTGGATTTAAATAAGGCTAAAACTTACCATTCCTGTTTATCTTATCTTTTTTTCTTTTGTAAAGAGAAAAACATGTCACTGAGCTTCAGCAAACACCAAGAATCTAAATTATTTTTCTTTTTCATTACTAAAAAGGTGTGTGAGAGAAATAGGAAAATGGAAAGCACCTATAACAATATAAATAGACTTTTATTCAATCAATTTTTTTTTATCAACTGGCACCCTTCTATGTCCTTAACATATTGTAGAATGAAGCACTTATTCTTAAAATACTTCATACATATAAAATAAGGTTAAATATGGCATTGCCGTTCTGAGGGACCCATAGTGACCAGTCGAGGATGATCCACAATGAAAGGCTTCCTTGAGAAGAGAATTAAAGTACACCTTAAAAGAAACAGCAGTCATGGATTGGCTTAGGGGAGGAAAGATTTCCAGGCAGAGAGAATGTTCCTCGCTAATAGTGTAGAGATAGGAAATACATGTGGTATTACAAACTGTCTTGAATACAACAGCAGATATGCCTAGAAAAGTAGATCATTCAACTAATGTCTATTGTGTCTAGTAAATGGAGAACATCTGGACATCATCTCTGTCTAATAACCCTTTATATACTTGGATATAATTATTAAGTCTTCCCAGTCATTTTTCTAAACAATCCACATCTTTAGTCTTTACTCAATGTCTTGTTTCTCGGTTCTTTAATCATCTTTCAGTCTGCTAAGTCCTCTCCAAGTACCGCATGTTTTCCGGTTGTCTGTGTCACAATATATGCTACTTACTGTCCAAAAAGTCATTTATACACAATTGATTACAATTTGTGATGATCATTATTTACATAATTTCTATGTGTCAAAGTGTATAATTTAACATTGATTAGAACTATTTTGTTTTAGGAAGTTAAAAGTTAAACTCTTAAAATGTGCATATGAATTTGTTGTGCTGAATTAGAATAACAGCATTTTAGAACTAAAAGGCACAGGAGATCACTTAGCTCAACTCTCTCTTTTTCACACAAGAACTTGAAGTCCTGAGAGGTTTTTCTGCTCTGTCTAATATGACAGTCACTAGCCATATATGAAAACGGAAAGTCTATTCCTTAGTCACACTAGCCACATTTCAAGCGCTCAGTAGCTACACATGTGGCTAGTAGTTCTGGTTTTAAATAGCACAGATACAGATCATTCCTTCCCCCATCACAGGAAGTTTTATTGGGCAGCACAGGGTTAAATGACTTGCCCAAAGCCATAAAGCTCTTAGAACCAGAACTTCCAGTTCCTGGTCCAAAGATCCCACCATACCTTTTTTAAAAGGCAAAACATGATAGATTACTTACCCTATCTGCAACATTTAAGTTTTTGTACAAAGCATTGTGCTAGGCATGGATCCTGACACCAAGGTTTTAAGAAAATTACTTTGGGTGGGTTGCTGCCTATATAGAAATTCCTGCAGTTTTGAGTTGGAGAGCAAGGGTGAAAATGGCACTTGAGGGAAATGGTTGTAGAATCATAGAAGATTGATGGGAGTGGGAAAGACCGGATAGAGCCTGGGAGACGAGCCAGGAATTGAGGTGTGAGCTGAAAAGTGTCTGATGCCTCTGGGAAGGTCAGAAGGACTGGAGACATTTCAGTAAACAAAACCATCCCCCCTTCCACCCACCCACACACACATTTACATACATATATGCATTAAGTAGCTGGAGGCCAGAAGGGAGATGTAACTAAAACACCTGCCACAAACCTATATAGGCAGCAACCCACTTAAAGTAATTTGGTAACATATTCACATTTTTAACATGACGTGGCACACAAAACATATTTTGTTTTTATTATTATTTTTAACTAGAGGCCCGATGCATGAAGATTCGTGCAAGAATAGGCCTTCCTTCCCCTGGCCGCTGGCACCCGGGACCTGGGCCTTCGCTCTGGCCGGCACCTGCCGCCTTCACTCCAGCCCTGCTGACCTCTTGTAGCTCCCTCTACCCCCCGCACCACCCCTCATAGCAGGCATCCCACCCCACCCCGGACACTCTGCACCTGCACATGCACGCACTGCCCAGAGGCCCAGAGTGGCTGGGGTGGGGCAGAAATGGTGACGACACAGGCGTCCTGGCCCGACCGCCACCATCTTTGTTGCATCAATTTTCATTTTCCCTCCTTATTGGCTGTGGGCGCCACCATCTTTTGTTATGGAGTGGTGGTCAATTTGCATATTCTGTCTATTAGATAGGATGTTTTTTATTGATTTCAGAGATAGGAAGGGAGAGAGAGAGAAACATCAATGATGAGAGAGAATCATCAGTTCGCTGCCTCCTGCATGCCCCCTACTGGGGATTGAGCCAGGAACCCAGGCATGTGCCCTACCAGTTTCATGGGTCCTTGCTCAACCACTAAGCCACACCCACTGGACACAAAAAATGTTTTTAAAACCATTACGTTAAAAACTATCTTTGAAGAATACATCAACCTCTCTGATGTGTCTCTTATTATCTAACTTATTTCCTCTTTAATGGTTTTAAAAACATTTTTGTGCCACATGTCTAGTTGAAGATATGCATATGTTGAAACAATAGTCACAGACTGTTAAAACTGCAAACATATTGGAATCACTGCTTAAGAGACCTTTGAAAATAGAATTCATTGTTACCTTTCATGTAAGGTTCAAGACATTGCTTTTTGAGATTCATTACAACATGAATGTTATCAAATAAATAGATTTTTTTCAATTGTCAAAAACATTATATACTACATATATATTTATGGAATAAATAATGAGATAAAAGGGATATCCTATATAATAAAGAGATAATATGAAAATGTGCCCTCATGCCATCACGCTGTAACGGCTCAGACACTCAACACTGGGGAGAGAGGAATGGAGACCAGCAAGGCACAAATGAGCTTGCGAGAGAGGAATGGGAAACTGCCAGGCTGTGGCCCGGGAAAGGGACAAGCCACCCGCCCCGCGGTCCTGGGTGCCTGCAGCGTGGCCCAGGCAAAGCCACCCGCCCACAGTCCCCTGTGGCTGCAGCTGGCCCAGGCAAAGCTGGCCTGGGTCCTGGGTGCCTGCGACCAGCTGGAGGAGGGAATCCTGGGTCCCAGGTGCGGGGAGGCAGAGATGGCTAGGGGTGATCAGGCCAGCAGGGGCGCAGTTAGGAGTGATCAGGCAGGCAGGCAGAGGGGTTAGGTACAATCAGGCAGACAGGTAGGCAAGTGGTTAGGAGCCAGTGGTCCCGGATTGCAAGAGGCAGTCTGATAGCCCCCTAGGGGTCCCGGGTTGGAGAGGGTGCAGGCTGGGCTCAGGACCTTGCCCCCTCTCATGCACAAATTTCATGCACGGGGCCTCCAGTTTATCTATAAAATTGGAAAGTGATTTTACCTTGATGCATGATGTTTACAAAGCAATATTTATAGGACAAAAACAGAATGTGGAATATAATATAGAGTAGTGTTCTTAAACGTTAGCTTGCATCAGAATCGCCTACAGGGACTTGTTAAAACCCAGATTGCCCTGTCTCCCTCCAGAGTTTCTGATTCAGTAGGTCTGGCTTATGGCCTGAGAAGCTACATTTCTAACAAACTTTCATTGACGCTGATGTTGGTTTGGACACTATACCTTGAGAACCGCTGGTAGGTAACATAATACATTTAGTATTTTTAGAAGATAACCTTTTCATTTTTGTGTAACTTAGTAAAGTGTAGTTAATGATGAGAACTATGGGCCTTTACTTTCAAGCCTTGATGTAGAAAGCACAAGCCTGAATGTGACATTCTGTATTGCTCACTGCATGGGTGTGGCTCTTTGGGGCCTCCATTACTTGCTGCACTCGGTTCTGCCCTAAGCCTGAAGGGCTCCATACTTGGTATTTTTCACCTCCAGCTCTCAGAACAAACTAATTTCTCCCATATGGACAACTTTAGCTAGATTGTAGAAGAAAAATAAATCTATCTGACTTAAAATGATTTTTTTTACTGCAGTATCTATAACATTTTATTTAAAAAGAGAAGCCTATTAACCAAAATGCATCTATTGTGGTATAATATGAAAAATACATATCATATTTGAAAGGAGGGGTCTTTCTGTAATAGGTCTGACAGGTCCTCCAAGATACCAAAAAAAAAAAAAAAAAAAAAGGCTCGAGCAACTTACCTGTGTCCTCAACCCTTTCCAGAAAGTTGTCATAACCTGGTATATGCTTATCAGTTTAGGCAACTAGCTCACCCGGATAGTAATCCGAGTAAAACTTCTCATAAATATTTTTTCTGCTATCAAGGGAAAATGTCAGAGAAGCCAACTTAAATGAGTGAAAAGTTGGCATTTTTTTTACAAAAAAGTATTATCATAGATTGTAGCTTATCTCTCTTCTAATCCCAGTTCCCCACCCCAACTGATGCTGTATAACTAAATAGGGGTGACTATGAGCTTGTTTTTTTTAATAATTACATGTAAATGTTCATTTCTAAAGTGCTTTAAAAATGCTTATTCTCTAAAATTGGTAAATAGATGACACTTTGAGACTTTGACTTTCTTTCTTATTTAAACCTATAGCTATGGCCTAGGAAAAAAATTCCAGTCTACAAATGAGTGACATCATGTGATATTTATCTTTCTTTGACTGACTTATTTCGGTAAGGGGGAGAGATGAACCAAAGGACTTGTATGCATGCATATAAGCATAATCAATGGACACAGACACCAGGAGGGTGAGGACATGAGCGGGGGTGGGGGGAATAAAGGAGGAAGGGGGGGAAAGGACACATATGTAACACCTTAATCAATAAAGAAAATGTAAAAAAGTTCCAGTCTAACAACACTTTTTCTAATATAACTCAAAGTAATGGGTTCTGAGTAAATAAATTACCCCAGGAGTTGCAGAACCTACTCTTTAGTTGCATATATAGCTTTGCAGGGAACCTGACTTAAATATCCATCTGTGTGTTAAATTTATTTTTCAATTCTGATAATATCTGTGAAATAATATGAACAATAATTTGTACTAGTTTTTTATTTTTTTTTAAAGTGGGTATTTTCCATCTATAAATTAGAAGTGCAGCTATGAGATTTGAGATTCTCTTCTCCCTATAACTAGACTGAAAAGCAGTTTTTAAAACCAACAAAGCTCTTGATCATTACCTTATGCATTTATTGTTCACAGTGGTTTCTAGCTATTTCAGAAGGATCTCCTTCAAAGCCAGAGTCTAACTCATAATTATTGATTAGTGTCTAATGTGGAACATGCATAATAATTGCTAAAGGTTGTGATAATAAACATTTTATATTTGAGAATTCAGAACATGAATTAGAAAAAAAATAATTTCAGGGGAATGTTAATTCTCAGGTACACACAAAATATCTTCTAAATATTAAAGTGGAGAACTCTGAAATAATATCTCTGAGTTGAATAGTCAAGTCCTATCAGGCCTAAGAGAACTTTCTTCAGCAAACTTCCTTAATTTCTCATCACACAGTTATACCAAGTCAATTCAAATCAGGCTTTCTTAATCTACATAATACAATAATAAAAACTCATTCACACTTCTTATTTAATCCTCATGATTATCCTGTGAAATAAGCATAATTATATCAATTACTGCCAATTCCTGGCACATAATCAGCACTTTAGAAGTGCTTATATAAATGTTTCATCTTAATTTCATCCACTCAGTGCTAGACATATAGCTAGCAGAGAGTAGGAAGATGCAGAAACAGAAGAGAATAAGCAGAAGCTTTGAGGCTATTGAAGCCATGAGTGAACAAAATCATGAGCAAGAGAGACAGGGACTTCTCCAGTTTTAGCAGGAAGGGAAGCCAAGTCCCAGTAGTGGATCACTCTGACAGGGGAACTTACAGAGAGTAATTGATTCTAGGCGTTTGGGAGATCACCACCAATGTGGTTAGAACTACAGTGAATCCTGAGCAAGACAAAGAGATCCACGAAGCCCAGATCCACGTGCTAGGGCTGTTTCTCCCTTTCGGTGAATATACACTGAGAGGCCAGATTATTATGATCTCTGAATACATATTTTATATATATATATATAAATATATTATATATATATATAAATATATAATATATATATATATTATATATATATTAGAGGCCTGGTGCATGAATTCGTGCATGGGTGGGGTCCGGCCAGCTTGGCCAGGGGGAAGGGACATGGGCGGTTGGCCGGCCTGCCTGCTGGTCGAACTCCTGGTCAAGGGGACAATTTGCATATTAGCCTTTTATTATATAGGATATACACTGAGTGGCCAGATTATTATGCATTCAGAGATCATAATAATCTGGCCTCTCAGTGTGTATATACTAGAGGCCCTGTGCATGAAATTCGTGCATGGGTAGGGTCCCTAGGCCTGGCTGGTGATCAGGGCCGATTGGGCCTTCTGGCTGCTGGCCGGGACCTTTCTTCCTCAGCTGCCAGCTGACACCCAGGGACTTCTTTTGTTCCACACTGCCCCCTGGTGGTCAGTGCACATCCTGGTGAGCAATTGAACGTCTGGTCTCCCAAACTCCCAAGGGGACACTTTGCATATTAGCCTTTTATCCTATATAATAAAAGCCTAATGTGCTAAGTGTCTGGTTGTCAAGTCACCAGTCAACCAATCAAAATGTAATTTGTTAATGATAGGCTAAAGGCATTCAACCATTCGCTATGATGTGCACTGACCACCAGGGGGCAGATGCTCTGACCGAAAGGTTAGTTTGCTGCTGGGGTCTGGCCAATCAGGACTGAGCGAGACGGCCAGACACAACCTAGAGCCCTCCTGCACTACTTCCCCAGCTGGCCAACCTCCCGCGTCTGTCTGCAGCCCTGATTGTGCACTGGTGGGCATCCCTCAGCCTGGCCTGTGCCCTCTCGCAGTCTGCGACTCCTCAGGGGCTGTTGGAGAGCCAGTTTCAGCCTGATGGCAAAATGACTGGTCGCTATGATGTTCACTGATCACGAGGGGGCAGACGCTCAACACAGAAGCTGCTCCCTAGTGGTCAGTGTGCTCCCACAGTGGGAGCACCACTCAGCCAGAAGCTGGGATCATGGCTGGTGAGCGCAGCGGTGGTGGCGGAAGCCTCTCCCACCTCCATGGCAGTGCTAAGGATGTCCAACTGCTGGCTTAGGCCCGTTCCCATTGGGAAGCGTTCCTACACCATCAGTTGGACATCCCCTGAGAGCTCCCAGACTACTAAAGGGTGTAGGCCAGGCTGAGGGACACCCCCCCACCAAGTGCATGAATTTCATGCACCTGGCCTCTAGTATATATACATATCTATATATATTTCAGAGAGGAAGTGAGAGAGAGAAACATCAATAATGTTGAGAGAATCATTGATTAGCTGCTTCCTGCATGCCCCGCACTGGGGATTGAACCCGTAACCTAGGCATGTGCTCTGACTGAAAATCAAACAGTGAACTCCTTGTTTTTAAGTTGACACTCAACCATTGAGCCACACTGGCTGGGCTCCCTTTCTGTGAATTCTTAAGGTAGAGCTTCCTTAACTGAGGTAACCTATGTCCCTTGCAGTATGAAAACCCCTAAAAAGTATATTGTCCACTAATTTTTTTCTAAACTCTTTTGGAATGAAAGACTGTCTCTTCACACTTTCAATCTGACTTTCCAGAGATCAACCTACTAGTAGCTTTGTCCTTAATATTTAACATTAAGACTTCATAACTCTAGACTAGCATTTATTGGTTGATAAAAAATAAAATACTCCTTAAATGACAGGTTTCTACACCCCTGTATCCTACATTCATAAATTTGTGAATAACCTTTTTGAACTGTCTAATGAAATTAAATATAATATTCCTGATGAGTCATTTGAGCTCTGGAATCAGAAATGTAGATTCAAATTCAGTTCTATCACATACTAGTGGTGCAACTTTGGGCAAGTTATTTAACTCTCTGTGTCTCAGTTTCCTCATCTATAAGAGGTTTTTGTTGTTGTTTTTAAAAATGTATTTTTTATTTGCTTGAGAGAGAGAGGGAAAGGGAGAGAAACATCAATGCGAGAGAAACATCAACATACATCGTCTGCCTCCTGCTGGGGATTGAGCCCACAACCTGAGCATGTGGGGCATGTGCCCTGACCAGAAACTGAACAGGCGACCTCTTGGTGCATGGTTGACGCTCACCCACTGAGCCACACTGCAGGGCTATAAGAGGTTGTTTTTAATTTTAACTTTAAAGAATTGTTATAAGGTTTAAATGGGATATTCCCTTTAGAGCACTCAGCACAACGTCTGACACAATGTTAACTGTTACTTTTATTCCATCAAGAACATTCAAATACTCAAGCAAATTCATTAGTATTTATTAAATGTTGTGAAGTCTTAGAGGTGTATGACTGAGAAACATCTGTGTGGCCTGTGGAAACTGAATGAATTTTCAAAATTGGAATCATGGCAGCAAGTTAGCTGTTTGACATTCAAACCCATACCTCTATTCTTGGGCTCTGGGATACCACCTTACCTTCCTCCCTTCCTTGTCTTCCGTGTTTACTGAGTACCTATTGTCAACATTGCTAGCATGGGGATAAAGAGATGGGAGACCCAGAATGGCACTGGGACACAGATACATAAACAATCACAACAACTGTGGTAAATGCCATGATGGAGGAGGTGGTGGATTATGAGAGCCCCGAAAAGAAGCCTCTCACCGAGTGTGTGGGGCGGGGACCACTGAGAAGGAGAAAGCCAAGGAGGCTTTTTGTTAGAGGTAGGTACATAGGTTGGAGGTTGAGTACAAGGGACACCAGGTGAAAAGGGAATTCCAAACAGCAAGAACCACGTCTTCAGAAGGCAAAGGATGAGAGGGAAAATGGCTTATTCAAGGAATCACAAGTGGTTCAACCAGCCCTGAAAACATAACACTTACAGGTGAGTTGCAAGAGATTAGTTGAGGAGAGAAGCAAGGACTAGAATGGTTAAGGTTATATGCCATGGTCAACGTTATATGCCATGAATTTGTCCTGAATGGTTTCACACCATGATCAGACTCACATGTTAGAAAGATCACTCTGATATCAGAGTAGAAGTCTGAAGCCACATAAAACTAGGAGTCACGTAAAACTAGAAGGAGTCACATAAAACTAGAAGCAGGGACATGATTTCGGAAGCTCTGTAAAAATCGATGGGAAGTCAAGTAGAAATGGACATGGAGCTGGGCAGCAGGCCTTCAGAGATCTGAAAGAACACCACGAATTTTTAACTGGTTGTATGTAACTTATGGTAAAGGGAAGTGATTAAGAGGACACTTATGGCTTGAATAAGGGAGTGGATCATGATGCTATTAACTGAGATGGTGAATCAGAAGGAGGATGTGGCTTGGGAGGGTGTGTGTGTTGTTGGAGGTGGAAGAGGGTAGAGGTAAAGAGTTCAATTTTGGATGTGTTGAGTCAGAGGGTAAGTGAATAAAAGGTGAGGAAGTGAAAAGCAAGCATGTGGACTGCTCTTTCCAAAAAATGTACATGTCCAAGCAAAGTCTTGTATGTGTGTTTCTGTAGGTTCGGGGGAAGATTTGTAGGGCTTTGGTGCATGGTGGTCTCCGTTCTCTGAGTAGTTGGAGGTGATGTGATTTTCTAAAGGGTAAGTGGATGATAAATAACCATGACGAGGAGAGCAGTAAAGTTTAGAATAGCCATGTCATGTGAGTGAGAAGCTGATTGCAGACACAGGAAAGATGGTTAGAGACTATAAATATAGAGACGCTAATTCACGCGCCTCAGAGATTTCCTCCAGCACCCCCCAGGAACCTGGGTGTTAGCCAGGCTTTTCAGAAGTTGAGAGAGGGCTGGAGGCTTCATCTCAAGCCCCCAGTCTACTCAAGCACGCTGGAATGTCGAGAGGGTTACAAAACGAAGGTATGTTTCAAATGTTTACACTGAGCAAATTAATGCTTTTAACACACAACAGTTACAATGCAATGTAATTGTGCTATTCGCCACATAATTACAGAATTTACTTAAAACATTAATTCATAATGCATTAAAGAGAGTGTCATTTGGTAACAGGACAAAGTTTAACGTTCTACAATGAGTGCCTTCTTGTAATGGTGCAGGTATAGATCTCTGGGATGATAGTATAATCTCAGTTTGACTGAAAGTCTAAACGTGGGGCCCAGGCCCCCATAAACCTTAGATATGGGATGGAAAAAACAGATGACTGATTAATTCAGTTTAAAAGATTCGTTGAAATACATGAGGCAATGGAATTGAGGGCATAGATGACTAAGAGAGGTTGAAGCAATGTTATGATTTCTAAACTGAACTGGGAAAGAAAGGAAAACAGGAGTGATAAGTTGGTGGGAAAGAGAGAGGTTAATAATAGATGAGGGGTGAGTAATGAAACCAGAGAACCAAATGGTTATTGAGAGAATAGTATAACATAGTTTGATTTCATAGCTGAAGTATTTCTGGACAATGATGGGGTGTGGACATAGGAGTGTGACTGGAGTGGAGTGGAGATGAGGGTCCATTGTAGCTGAGAAGTCAAGTCATTGGGAGACTAGCATTTGAGATAGTGATCTCCATGGACATTGAAAATGACCCAGGAAAACGGTGGGTCTTTGTCTGAGGAAGGCAACTCCCTGTTACAAGGTGCCTTAAATTGATAATTGCTCCAAAAGTGGGGCTGGAAAGGAGGAGGGGGCAAAGGATTGGATACATGTGATTGTTATGCCACACTAACCTGTGATTGAAATTTTATAGATGAGGCATAGTAAGTTACAAAATCTTGGTTGATGCTTCAGCAGTGCTTACAGAGCATAAAATCACTCCAAACAGTCTTTTAATCCACTTATCAAAGCAATTTTGTTCTCATTTTAATGGCAGGTGAAACAATATTGAACAAAGCAACCTCTGCGGTACCCTAAGCCCTTTAATTATAGTGTTCATAGTTGTAAATGCTCTAGTTAAGGGACAGCTTCCATCACAACCCCAGGTTTGTAATCACTTTGGTTCTTAAAAGTTTGTTTTTCAGGTGAAGTTTTTAATGCATAGTTTCTGTCCAAAGGCTTTGTGTGGGTTGATTACTGGACATGAGAGGAAGGGACTGCCAATAGGATCTTGGGAGAAGCGGGAGAAGTTGCTGCAAAAGAGAGGTCATGTCACTACATGTGAAGTAAACTGTGAACCTGGACAATGAGAGCCGACATTTATGTAGAACTCATTGGCCAAAACCTGAGCTAAGTACTTATTTTATGTTCACTGACTCATTTAATGCCTCAGCATATGAAGTGGCTGTTATTATTGGTGACAATATTAAAGAAATTAAAGAGCAGGTAATAAGTTACTTGCCCAATGCCTCACAGCTAATAAGTGGTGGAACTGGGATCTGAACTCAAATCTCTGTAACTCCAGAACCTACACGTGTATGGTTAAATGCACTTAACATTTTGGTATGGGGTGGAGATAAATCGAAGGAGCATTGGGGGCTTCACTAAGGGGAATCCCTTTCTTCAGATGAAACTGGGATCCAGAGCAGTTGAGTAGAACCCTGCTTTAGAATCTTGAGGGCCCTCAGCCTCTTCCCCGGACCACACCTCTCACACCAAGTGATCCAGTTCCTTCCTCAGAATTCTCCTGGGCATGTCCTGGCTGGAGGGAGATTATCATTTTGCTCAGGGGACCTTTTCTTGCTTAAACCTATTTATACATCTGCTCCACTAGCACTGCAGACAAAATCATTAAAACAAGTTAAAGAGGCTTCTTTAAGAATGGGCTGGTGGATTTAAAATCAGAGTGATGTTGCACAATCCTGTGAATATACTAAAAACACTGAGTTGCTTAAATGGATGAGCCCTATAGTCTGTTTATATCTCAACAAAGTTGCTTATTTTAAAAATCAGAATGTATGAATTGAAAATATATTTTCATTGCTTTTAATGATTTCACATAGAGAACCAGGTGGCTGGGGTGAACTCCTCTCATTCCTTATTCAGCCGACATTCACTGAGTCCAACCTGTGCCAGGCACAGGGATGAGAAAGAGGGGGTGCACTCCCGTCCCCTTGAGGATGAGGCAGGTACACAGAGGAATACTTGCAACCGGTTAAGCACTGACTTTTTTTCCCTGAGGTTTCATGTCTATGTTGCAACTTTCAGTGTTAAAAAAGTTTTCACTTTTTTTTTTTTAAAAGGCAATATTGGTAGGGTTTTTAAAAAGTAAATTACATCAGTCACAGATCTAGTCTCAGAACTTTTAAGTACAGTGACCGTTCATCCCTTTGCAGGGGGGTTTTGCACAAAGTGAAAAAAATCAAGTTGACGTTACAAAGAATGGACCCTTATCAAAATCAGTGCCTGTTCACGGGTTTGTAATTGAACTCCGACCTATCCTTGAGGTTTTAACCGCGCACGGCCCTCGGCTGGGTGCGGGTGAGCTCCCGCGGAAGGGTG
Source organism: Corynorhinus townsendii (assembly GCA_026230045.1). Classification (NCBI taxonomy): domain Eukaryota; kingdom Metazoa; phylum Chordata; class Mammalia; order Chiroptera; family Vespertilionidae; genus Corynorhinus; species Corynorhinus townsendii. The sequence goes on from JAPDVU010000008.1 coordinate 68,725,998, forward strand.
GACGTGGATTTACACATCCCGCCCGTCCTCAATTCGCAGCTCGGGGAGAACTGCAAGCCCTGCGGAGCACTGCCCGAGGACCGGCCGGGAAGGGCCGGGCTGGACTTCCTGCGGCCAAGGGCGGCCGCGTCCTCCGCGGGGACCAGACGTCCAACCCGGCCTGATCTCCGCGGAGGGCGCGGGGCCGGGAGCCCTCGGGCGTTGGGCCCCACCGAGCGGAGCCGGGCCGGACGGCGATCACGTGCGGCGGCGGGCGCGGAGGCCGGCGTCTGCAGGAATGCGGCGGCTCGCAGGGGAAAGTTTCCTCGGCCCCGGATCCGGTGCGGGCGGGCGCGCGGAGGAAGGAAGAGCCGGGAGGAGGAGGGGGCGGAGCTGGCTAGCGGCGCGGGCGGGCGGTTCTCTCAACTTTAGTTTTGGCGTCTGAGGCGAGTTTCTGTCTCAGTCGGGCGCAGCCGCCGCGGGGAAAAGAAAGGGAGGAAGGAAGGAACAAGAAAAGGAAGTAGAAGAGAAAAGGGGTGGGGACAGGCAGCTAGCTATCCCGCGTCCGTCAGGGAGTGCAGGGGAGCAAGTTCCCAGGCGCCGCGGGTCCGGCCTCGCAGCCCCTCCCGAGGCGCAGCCGCCAGACCAGTGGAGCCTGGGCGCGGGGCGGGGGCGGAGGCGCCGGGGCGGGGGATGCGGGGCCGCCGCGCAGCCCCCCGGCCCTGAGAGCAGGAGAGCGTCGCTCCGCCGCCCAGCGCAGCCCGCCCACCGCCCGCGCCGCTTCTCGCGTCTGGGCCCGTCGAGTCGGGGCGCCGGGCGGAGCCCTCGCCCGCCTGGTCGGGGTGCGCGTCGGGAAAGCAGGAACCATGGATCCCGGGCAGCAGCCGCCGCCTCAGTCGGCCCCACAGGGCCCCGGGCAGCCGCCCGCGCAGCCCCCGCAGGGGCAGGGCCCGTCGTCCGGGCCCGGGCAGTCGGCACCCCCGGGGTCCCAGGCGGCACCGCAGGCCCCCCCGGCCGGACACCAGATCGTGCACGTCCGAGGGGACTCGGAGACCGACCTGGAGGCGCTTTTCAACGCCGTCATGAACCCCAAGACGGCCAACGTGCCCCAGACTGTGCCCATGAGGCTCCGGAAGCTGCCGGACTCCTTCTTCAAGCCGCCGGAGCCCAAGTCCCACTCCCGACAGGTAACCGCGCCGCCCCTCTGCCCCTTCCCCGCTGGCGGGCCCGGGCCGGGGCGCTCGGGAGCGGCGGCCAGCCCCGGCTGGGAGGGGTCCGGGAGCTCTAGAGGGGCGGGGGCGGCGGGGTCCCCGGCGAAGTGGAGAAACGGGAGGCGCCCGCTGGGCCGCGGTGCCCGGCTCCCGCTCCTCCCGGAGTCCGGGGCCGAGATTTGTTTTTCCGCTCCGAGTTGGTCTCTACGGTTGCAGCCTCGGGGGGCGTGCTTTCCTCTTCTTCCTTTCTTTCTTTCTTCCTGGGGTTCCCGGGAGGTTGGCGGGATGGCGGGGGAGGTGGTAGGAAGGAAGGGGGTGGGGAGAGCCGCCGGCCGCGGTGGGCTGCACAATGCGCGCGCCGCCGCCACCGCGCCCGCACCTTCGCTCCCGCCGCCGCCGCCGTGGGGGAGGGGGCGCCCCTGGCATCCGTGTGGGTGCGCTGCCAGCGGCGGCCGCGCTTGTGAAGTTGAGCCCCGATCCCCCTTTCCTGAGGGCCTCTTGGTCCCCTTCAGCCTCCCGGGGAGTCAAATAATTGTTCTCTTGTTTCCCAGTGTTGATTAGGGGCGGGGGTTGAACCAGTCCCTTCGGTTTCTGGCTGTTCCCCCCCCCCCCCAAAGCATTTCTTTTCCTCGCAGCCCCGGCCCTTTCTGATTACAGGATCCAGACTTTCCTGGAAGTTGTTTATGGAGTCAATGCTTTCACCCCTTGCCTTCCCTTGTTCCTTGGAACTCGGGCAGGCTCGCTCTCATCCAACTTAGAAGGTTCACGTGTTGGTTTCCCAGTTGTAGACTATTATTTACAGTCTGCTGAAATGCGATTAAATAAGCCACATCTGCACGTTGCGCAGGACCTGAGTTGCGCATTACAGTGCCTTGGTTTTAACACAAGCCTTTGATAATACATTGCAGGTTGACTCATAGGCCGAGTCCTGCCTGGTTCAACTGTGATTAAAAGTTACTGTTTGGGAAGCGATGACTAATTCGAGGCTCGCCATTGCTTTTTAGTTTCTTAAGGATATGAACAGGACTGTTTCACATACACAGCGTTCGATTATTTTGTCAACTTGATGCAGCATTGAAGTGAAACTGTTATAAAAGTGCTAACATTCCGATAGGTCCCAGAAGATTTGTTTAGTGTAGGTTTTTCCTTTGTTTCTTAATCTTAAAAAAGAACTTGCTTCAGGCTAAATTTCAGTTTAGGAACTTTGCCCAAAAGTTAATTGGTTTTCCAAATACTGCGATGTAGTTAGTTCACTTGGGCTGTAACTTGAGTGAAAAGAAGAGTTGTCGCCCCATTCCCATTCCCCCACCTACTTGCAAGCCTGTTGTATATTCTCTTGCCTCCGACCAAGAGATGTTGGAATTCAGGAAAACTCACTTAACCTGCTGGCAAAAACCTGGGTTAAGAAGGAGAAAGGAAAAAACAATTTAGCTGTTTGCCTAAATACTTCAATTTGTAAGAAGTAGACTTTTTGCCTTTTTCTTTTACTTCTGGAAGTGGGTTTCTGGACTCATGGGAAAAATGTGTGTTGGCATTGCACTCTACAGACTACAGGGTTATGCTGCTAGTTAGTATGTTTTGAAAGCATAATACACATAGGAGATTGAATTCCCCATTTTGTGGTACCTATATGCAATTGCAGCTAAAAAGTATACTCCAATTGCACAAGAATTTATATCCAGGAGTTTATTGGTTTATAGGGGCTTAATCACAAGGAACAACAGCCTGTAATTATTGGAATCGAGAGTCTATACTATTGATTGTTTAATATAGATTTGTTTTTAATAAGTTTCTTAAGTGATGTGCATCTGTAAGTTTGACTTATTTTTGCTAATGATTTCCTAATTCAAATATATTCTGATTGGAAACTCAGAAATGTACATGACTTTAAGGCATAAATGCCTCTCTGCTTCCAGTCTCCCTTCCTTGCATATATGAATCTAGGAAATTCTAACTTTTTGATAATCAATCCCTAATTCTAATAATGGAATTCAAATAACTGGATTATGAATAGTGTATGGGTTGTAAATAATATCCACAAACTATTGGATGTAAATTCATTCACATGTATGTGTAAGTTCTTAAGTTATATTGTAATTGAACTGTTGACATCTTTATTATCTAGGTATAAGTAATATAGCTGGATTTTCATTCGTTAGGTGGCTTTTAAGAACATTTGGCTAGTTCTAAATCTTTTGCATTCATTCAAAGTTACATAACTTGTGATGGTTGTTTTACTGATGGCATTTGTCCATGATGAGAGAAAAAAAATGACAGTTGTCATGTGTTTAGGGCTTAGCTTAGGAAAAAAATTAGTTACTTAAATATTAGCTAGTGAAAAATTGCAGTTATGTTCCTTGGCTTACATTTATAACTGGAACATTTTAAAACTTGGGAAAGCACCCATACTTCATTGACCTTATAGAAATTAGGTTTTAAAATTCAAAATTTATTATTTTAGGGATGTTTCATTCATTCTGTACAACTTGTCTTTAAAATATGTAGAAAGCACATCAAATGTGTAGTGGGTAGAAAATTCACTTAAATGGATTGCTCATCAATAAAATTATAAATGTAAAAGTACATATTGCAATTACATAAAACCTTTTAAAATATCCATCTGCATACCTGTATTCCTTTGTCACATATTAAATGTTGAAATTTGCCTTTGGTACTTAGATATTTGGTTGCAATGAAAGTCTATCTAGGAAATTTAAAGGGACTACTTAAAAACAATTTTTAAAATTTCATTTTAATATTCCTATAGGCCAGTACTGATGCAGGCACTGCAGGAGCCCTGACTCCACAGCATGTTCGAGCTCATTCCTCTCCAGCTTCACTGCAGCTGGGAGCTGTATCTCCTGGGACACTGACCCCCACAGGAGTAGTCTCTGGCCCAGCAGCTACCCCCACTGCTCAACACCTTCGACAGTCTTCTTTTGAAATTCCTGATGATGTACCTCTGCCAGCAGGCTGGGAGATGGCGAAGACATCTTCTGGTCAGAGATACTTCTTAAAGTAAGTGAAAATAATGGAGGGAGATAGTTTTCTAAGGAAAATGTATTTTGGAAAACACAGTACAATGGTATCAAGAATTAAAATGCCATTTATTTTTTATTTAACTTAATATTTCTGTCAAGTTCAGTTAATCTTCCATAATTATTTTCGCCCAGTTTGGTATTATCTAAATACCTTCTTTAGCTTGGGTAAATTTTGAAAGCTTGATTGATTCTTGTTTCAGAGCCTTTTAATAATCTCATGTGGCAATTTGGGTATTCTCATTTTGAGTTTGCGCCAGACCTATTAATTAATCTAGCTCAAAACTGAAAGAATACCATGAGAAAATTCAAATTGTGAGAATTATAGGGCTGGCATAGCCTTATGAATTATGTATAGTTACTAATATCTTTTTAAATACACATTTTACTGGTAAAGAAGAATTACAAAATAGTAGGACTTTGGGAGTATAATTTTACAGCATTTTAGATTGTGAAATAACAAACCATGTAGCTGCAGTTTGATGTGATTTATCAGGGTTTTCCCCCTCCCCAGAATGTAAAGAGAAACAGAATTTTTAGGTTTAATATACAACCTCTTAGTGGCAAACTTACTAGCAGGTCTTCAAAATTGAATCCCTCTTTGGAAAAGTAAAAATAAGGCCATTGGGTTATTTATTTTTATCAGACTTTCTGTGCTTAACAAAATGGTAAAATTTCATCAAAGCTGAAAAGATCAAAATAAAATTTCATCCCCTCTCACTTTGAAATTATATATATGACCTTAATATTTTTGTTTGGCTTGGCTTGTTTAAGTGTGTACAAAAAGTTTTCTAAAAGTAATTATTACAGACTGAAATTGTTGTTTTAAAAAGGTAGTTTACTTAGTACTATTTAATCAGGTTGAGATAATAGAGTGAAAAACTGTTTTGATTGAGATCTGTCTTGGCAATCTACTCCTAAGGCAAATGTAACATATATTTATTAGATTAGATAATACAGTTAATGATACTGTCTTATTGTATGAGTCTTAGTATTTTATATTAATTGACTCAGGGTAGGTTGTTACTTTGTAAAGTAAGATACAGTTTTGTGACAGGCAGGCTTATTTAGGGGATGAGCAGAGGAAAAAGTTTGATCTTGAAAAGTTTCTACAGTTTTTGTTCCTTTTACTGCAACTTTTTTCTTCTTTTAATTCGTTTTCTGATGTCCTGGTATCCATTTCAAAGGGTCAAGTTTCAACCAGAACAATAAAGGGCCTGAGACTGGAAAGTACACACAAGTCTGGCAAACTCATCTGCATGAGCAAGATCATTTCTTCTCAAGCAGGCGTCCAAAGTAAATGATTGAAAGAGCTGCTAGCTGTGAGGCTGTGTCTTTAAGGGAAAAAGAGTGGAAACAAACCAGGTTGTTAGGCGGAAAAAGAAAGGCTGTACTTTTTTGAACCTCTCCCTGCTGGGTCACATGCTGACCTGGGGAGATTTTTTAAACAGCTTAATAGCCTGCTTACTTGATTCTGTCGCTGAAAGTATAAGGTTAAAGAGCAACACTTATGTTCTCCTCAGTCTTTTGTATTTTGTAATAATTGCTTATTGGTGACATCTGCCTATATTTTCATTTTGAGTAATCCTTTTGTTTTGAGCAGAAATAAATGTCCTATAATTTATTTTTTAAAACCTCCAATGATTCTTCCTTTGAGAAGTGTTTCTCTTAAAGATATTTGATAAAGATGGATTAATGAAGAGTGTGTACACATACCACATCACTCTGAGCACCCCACTCCAGCGGGCCCACAGGGTGGGTACACCAGGCCAAGTAATACGAAAATTATGCCACAAGAGTAATGGTTGCAGGAGTGGAGAGAAGCTCATCTGGGAAAGAAAAAAAAACACCCTGTGAAAAAGAGAGATAAACATGATTGTTCTTCAAAAGTTTTGAATTTCATTATTTGAAAGTTGCTAAGTGAGTAAATCTTAAAAGTTAAAAACAATTAAAAACAATTCTGGCCCTGGCCGGTTTGGCTTCAATGAATAGAGCGTGGGCCTGCAGACTGAAGGGTCCCAGGTTCGATTCTGGTATAGGGCACAAGCCCAGGTTGTGATCCCCAGTGGGGAGTGTGCAGGAGGGAGCCAATCAATGATTCTCTGTCATCATTGATGTTTCTCTCTCTCTTCCTCACTCTCTGAAATAAATAAAAATATATTTTTTAAAAATTCTGTAACAATGTGTGGTGACAGATGTTAACTAGACTATTGTGGTGATCACACACACACACACACACACACACTAGAGGCCTGGTACATGGATTTGTGCATTGGTGGGGTCCCTCTGCCTAGCCTGCGGGGATCAGGCTGAAACCAGCTCTCTGACATCCCCCGAGGGGTCCTGGATTGCAAGAGGGCTATTCTCGGGTGACGCACCCCGGAATTGAGCTTCCTCCTCTCTGGTTCCGGTGCGTCACCCAAGAACTGCAGCTGCCAAATCACCACAGCTCGGCAGCTCCTGCATTGAGCGACTGCCCCCTGGTGGTTATTGCACGTCATAGCTACCGGTTAAACGGTCGGACAGTCACTTAGGCTTTTATATATATAGATGCCAAATCATGTTGTACACCTGAATAATGTTGTATGTAATGAGGTATGTATACCTCAATTTAAAAAAATGGGGCAGGGAAATATTTTTGAGGGACTCATGTGGAAGTAAAATTAGGCTTATTATATGTTAAAAAATATTAGGATTTTTGACTCAGTTGAATAATTTTCTCATATCATACCTTTCAGAAATAGAAGGTTTTCCCTGAGAAAGAGATCTTGGTCAGTAAAAACAGGCAAAATCATGGGTTAGCTGGTACCTGTCAGGAATTATAGAGAGGGCCCCTAAGAATTGGTTGTGGAAGAGATGGGTATTATTCTTCTATTCTTCTAAAGATTGTCTGCTTTATGAATAATATTGGAGAAAAGTTATGAAAAGATTAGTTCACATGCAGTTGTTAGCTGCTTCCATGAAATTATTGGCTCTTTGAGTTGTCATAAATAACTTATTTTTGTGTACTGCACGGGTAAATGATTAATATCTCTCCTGTGAGTCAAAAGATGATAATGAATGAAGCTTTTGGAGCCAAGTTGCTTCTGTCAAAGTTCATTTTTATCCGAGTCTTAATGTTTCAAAGTCAGGCTCTCTTTGCAATCCATACTTACATATTTTCCTTTTGTGGCTAAAGAAAATTCTTGTTGCCAGCTAAATGTAGAATGAAAAATTAGTTGCATATTTTACAACTAGTGAAAAATTATATCTTAATATCTTTTTAGGTTGGAACTAACTTTTCACTTACAAGTATATAATTTGGCCCTAACCTGTTTGGCTTAGTGGATAGAGCATCGGCCTGCCAACCAAAGGGTCCTGGGTTCGATTCCAGTCAAGGGCATGGGCCTTAGTTGCAAGCTCCTCCCCGGCCTGGGCCCTTGGTCAGGTGCTTGCATGCAAGATGCAACCAATTGATGTGTTTCTCTCACATCAGTATTTCTCTCCATCTTTCCCTCTCTCTTCCACTCTCTCCAAAAATCAATGGAAAAATATCCTCAGGTGAAGATTAAAAAAATTACACCAACTATATACCTTATCGAGATTTATACTTGTCATTAAGAAATCTGATTTTAAGGTCCAAACTTAGAAGGTGATGTGATGTGTTTGAAAACTTATAAATGTTGACTTTGGAAGCAACTAATTGTTGCCTTGTAACCACAGATGAATGACTTTGAAGTCAATTGGCCCATCCTCTTGTTTCAAGGCAGAGTAATTACTGAAGAAGGATTATGGACAGGCAACCATTGGTATTTTTAAAGCTCTTCCTAGGTTAATGAGATCTTCTGGAAAAGACTTGTACCTTAGTTTGACAAGTGATAAAGTGAATTATGGGGATTCTACCTACATTTATCAATGATACATATTTAAGCTCTTGTATAATTGTGAAGTATGTAAAAAAAAAAGCTTAGCCTGTATATTTATATTTGTTCTACTGAATTTACTGTTTAAAACTAAGTTCTTAAAATTTGTATATTGAGTTTTTATTTTTTTTAAATCATTACTCTTTATTACTCTGAAAAGTATTGCCTTCTTCAGCTTTCTTATAGTTTTCCTACAGGAAATAGTTCTTCAAGTAGTTGGTCAACAACTTCCTATTTCTTTATAAGCTGCTGAATAACTTCCTGAATTAGTATTCTGTAATATCTCTGGTTACAAGGACTGTTTTTCTCAGATTTATTTTATTGAATCTGATACCTTGTAACTATTACCATGTACAAAGAACTTCTTGTATATAATGTACCATATAGGATCTTATACTTTGATCTTAAGAAATCTGATCCAGTGATTTTAAAAGTTTGTAAATTTGCATTGTTTTAATGTTCTAATTTTTAAAATGATTTTGTTTCATTTCTACTATTTATCACTTTCTGAGTGCTGGCCAGTGTTTTCAAAGCTTGAAGACTCAAGGTTTCATGTGGCTGTGATCTGATTAAAAGTGATATTGAATATCTTGATCCAAGAGATTTTCAACTTTGCACAGCAATATAAATTAGCCAGTTTTACAACATTAAGTGAACTTGCCTTACAGATGTTATTGATCACTATAAATGCTTTGATTCTTTTTTTCTTATTTCAGAAGTTAATGCTCCACTGCTTTAATTAAAGCTACCTTAAAATGTATCAATTAAAGATGAATTAAACTGTTTCTTGTTACAATTTGATCTATGCTTCTCCTAAACACTTGCCCTGCAGAAGACTATACACAAATGCAATGTGTATTGTTACTACAATAAAGATTAGATGTTTTTAAAAGGAACAGTTTCAAAAAGAATAAAGTTATTTTGGGGGGGGTGGGTGTTGGTTTTGTTTCTTGCTATGTCAAGTTAACTTGATATGATTTCCTTTTAAAAGTGAAAAGCTTGTAATATTGCCATTAAATGTTGATTAAGCTGAAAAAAACAACAACACCCCAATTCAAATTATAATCACAAAATATTTCCCTATCTGAGGGGAGGGCCAGCCTCTTGCTGTTGAGGTTGAGTGGGGAGAGAAGATGAAAGTATGCCCTCAGCTCTAGGGAAAAAATGCTTGCTTCTGCTCAGTGGGTGGGCATCTCAGAGAAGAATGGCCTGCAGTGCCACAATGATTTAGGCAGAAAAACTCTGGAGGAACTGTTGAATACAGTGGCAGAAGAAAAACAGTTGGAAGATAGTGGATGTGACAGAGTAAATAGAACATGGAGATTAATGTATTTCCTGGGGAAAATAATGAGTATTTTGAGTGTGAACTAAGAAAGATGTTTAGTTAACAAGCTAGATGTTTAAATGCAGCAAACTCTCAATGGGCTACAAGATGGTAGACTAATTTTCTTTAAAAAATAACATAAAAAAAAAATATCCCTCCAAGTCTCATGTTAACTATTAAGGAAAAAAACCCAAGTAGTTTTTGAATAATTGAAACATTATAAAAGTGTTATTGCTATCCTGAGATCAGTCCTCACTAGTAATGTGGAAAAATAAATTTTACTTTATAGTTAGAAAAAATAATGCGAATTGACATCCTAAAATAGTAATGCTGATATGCAAATAACTCTGAATTGCATTTTACTTTAAGGCTTTGAGGAAGAGGTAACCTCTAAACTTAACGTTTTAGCTGTCAAAATGCATAGTGAAGTTTAGGCGTAGGGCAAATCAAAGTTAAATCACTTTAAAAATCAGTTATTATGACTTAGATTATTCAAACTTAATTTGCTACCTTCACTAATAGCATAATTTAGCTATTTATTATGGCTTGAAAGTTTAATAATAGTTGAGTAGCAGTGTAGAAAGAACCGGGTGGTTCTACAACTATGGTTACTAAGTGATGCAGTTCTTAAAAAAGGACTTCTGATTCTAGGATTAATCAGAACTTCAAGCCATGAAAGGGGCATTGCTGTTTTTAATGAAGAAGAATTGCTTCATGGTTCTGGCTGCTCAAGTATTGTAGCACCAAGTTTCCTGGGAACAAGTACTACCACAGTGGAAACACTTCTGTTGGGTAGGGCTTGACCCCTTCTAAAAGCAAACAAAGAAGTTTGGTATAAATCACAAAGGTCTTTTTTTTTCCTTCTTCCTTTTAGTATTTTAGACAAGAAAAAGTGATCAGTAGTTTAATTCTCATTTGGTTTTTAGCATGAGGAGAATTATCTTTTTATTGTTTAAAGTATTGCATATAGCATTACATATGTCTCCTTTTTCCCCCCATTGACCTCTCCCAGGCACTACTACCCCCCAAATCATAATCTTTAATACAAAAATGATATTTTTCTGAAAAATGTTGCAAATTAACAAAATAATGCAAATAGGGATATCTATTAATAAATACTGCTGTTTATTTCCACCAAATATTTACAATGCTTTTTTTGTAGCTAGCTCTATTATCTGTCTTCACTTTTAGAGTGGTTCTCTATCTCTTCACTGGCCTCATCAAATCTTTAGCTGGGTCCTGATTTGGGGGTGGGAAAGGTTCTTTTTGTTAAAAGCTCCTTCCTTCCTCTTGCAATTGCTTACTTATCCTACAGCGAGCAGGTTTTTTGTTTGTTTTTAAAGTAAGGTCTTTATTTGACCAGTAAGTATGTTTAGAGAGATGCGCTTTTGATACATTTATGAAAGCTTACTATAGACTACTTGATTTGAGGTTTTGAGTAAAGACAACTTTCTTCAGAATGCTATTATGTGTTTTCACAAAATTAAATGTAGACTAGAAAGCTGTTCGAAATTTAACTTCTCACGTATTCAGAAGTGACTGTAATATGGAGTTGGCTTTTGGGAAGGAACCTACCTACCATCTAGGACAGTGGTTGGCAAACTGCAGCTCGTGAGCCGCGGTTTGCCGCTCTGCTGACTAATGAGTTCGCCAACCACTGATCTAGGAGATGAGGGTAAAATGAGGATTTTTTTAATGTACAAGCATCAATGGAGATTCCTTTGTTTTTTATGTTAATGAAACTGCCCTCCCTCTTTTTCCTCCCCTCTGTATCAGATTTTAGGGCTTTTTAATAAGGTGTATGTTTTTTATTACAAAAATAACATGTTCATGTTGCTCACACTGGGACGTTTCTTCACTCTCATCTTGGCAGGTCCTGCTTCACTCTTGTTGGTTGTTTACCCTATTTGTTGCTTTTCTCTTTCCTGATTTGCGCATTCTTAGAGTAGGCTTAAGTAGGCTTCTCCCACAGGAATTTGCTGAGAAAATGGATACATTGGTAGGTAATGTCATTGAGATCTTTTATGTTTAACAATATCTTTATCTGTTAACAGTTGAAGGGCAGTTTGGTTGTAAAATTAAATTTAGTTGTTTTTCCTTGGTGTTTTAAAATCAATGCATTGTTTTATTCTAGCTTCCAGTTTTCTTATTGAGTGAACATTTAAACCCAACTTTGCTTCCTTGGGGAATTTTAGTTTGTTTTTTTTCTTTTGTTTCTTTATCTTTGGGCAGGGGGAGGTGGTCTTAAATTTCATAGTGTGCCTTGGCATGTACCTTTTTTATTCATTCTAATGATTGCATGGTTTGGAAACTTCAATGTGAATGGTGGCTCTTAATTTTTTTTAAAATGTATTTATTTATTTCAGAGAGGAAGCGAGAGATAGAAACATCAGTGATAATGGCAGAATCATTGATTGGCTGCCTCCTGCATGTCCTACACTGGGGATCTAGCCCGAAACCCCCCCGTTCAGGTAGATGCTCAGCCACTGAGCCATGCTGGCTGGGCCCTCTTAACATTTTGCAGTGTAGTTGCCCTAACTCTCCTTTGGTCCTGGGAAAGATTTTTTTTTATTAGATCTTGTATAATTTTTCTAGTCTGTTTTATCTGTTCTCTTTACCTGGAATAACTAGTCAGAATAATTTTTTATTTTCTTATTTTTACCCCCGTTTTTTCCTACACTTACTAACCTGTTGGTATGCTTTCTGGGAGATTTAACTTTAATTTTTCAGTTGACTTCCCCCTTCCTCCCAAAGGTGTTTGTCATTCATAATTTCCAAGGACCCTTTTCTGAGCTCATTGTTCCTTTGTGTGTGTATTTTTGGGGGGGTTTGTTTGTTTGTTTTTGTTAATATACCCGAGTATATTTCTCCACTGATTTTTAGAGAGAGTGGAATAGAGAGGGAAACACATTGATTGGTTGCCTCCTGCATGCCCCCTGACCAGGGCCTGGGCCGGGGAGGAGCCTGCAACCAAGGTATGTGCCCTTGATAAGACTTGAACCCGGGACCCTTTGGTCTGCAGGCCAGTGGCTCTGTCCACTGAGCTAAACAGGTTAGGGCTGTTACTTTTAATGACATGCTCTTCTTATTTCATGGAAGTAGTAATAAAATGTTTCTCTGAGGATATAGCAGGTGTGTCTTTTTAAATTTTTTTTCTACTTTCAGTGTCTCAAGTGAGCTTCACTAGAGTGTGATAGGTCAGGGACCAACCAGGCCCTGAAGTTGTGGGGGCCCTAACTCAGTATCTTAGTTAGGTTTTCTTATAGTGGCCAGTTTCTCCTGAAAAAAAAAAAAAAACTGCAGTCCTCTTTTTAAAAATTTAAAAAAATATATTTTTATTGACTTCAAAGAGGGGGAGAGAGAGAGAGAGAGAGAGATCTCGAGAGCATCATTGACTGGCTGTCTCCTGCACGTTCTTGCTGGGGATCCAGCCCACAACCTGGGCATATGCCCTAACTGGGAATTGAACTGTAACCTTCTGGTTCATAAGTCAACGCTCAACCTCTGAGCCACTGGCTGGGCTGCAGTCCTCTTTCTAGAGAGCATTGGTGGTGATGGGTGTTAAGACTTACCACTGGTGTTTTAGGGCTGACCAGTGTGGGGCTTCATCCGTGCTCTTGGCTGCGCCAGGTATCTGAATCCAGAGCCTCTGGCTCCCTTTCTTGGGAACATAAAATTTCCCATCTCCTTGAGCCAGGGAGGGGAGTGTGCGATAGGTTTTTAAAAGTTATGTGTAGCCAAAACTGGTTTGGCTCAGTGGATAGAGCGTCGGCCTGCGCACTGAAGGGTCCCAGGTTCGATTCCGGTCAAGGGCATGTACCTTGGTTGTGGGCACATCCCCAGTGGGGGGTGTGCAGGAGGCAGCTGATCGATGTTTCTCTCTCATCGATGTTTCTAACACTCTATCCCTCTTCTTTCCTCTCTGTAAAAAATCAATAAAATATATTTTTAAAATTATATGTAGGCTGAATTTTTGTACTAGTAAATCCAACTTGTGGTTATTAGGTTGACTTGGTATGTAAAGTTGTAGCTTTCTAAGTCCCAAACAGTAACTAGACAGTTTCATATGATTTGACTTAAATATTACAGGATCGTTTTTTAAGTAATACTTAAATAAATGCTTTTACCAGGCAGATGGTTAATTCACATTTGTTCCATTTAATGTCAGTTTTGCTAGCTTACATCTTCATGTATTAGATTTCCCTAAGGGGGATCTGTATACTCTGACATCAGGGCAGTTGGCTTTGGGCATTGGACAAAATTTTTTGAGAGAGTTTGGATTATGAAAAAGTGTGAAGGGAGAGAGAGACTGGACACTTACTTCCTATTCTTATATATGATAATGGAGATAATCAAATCTGTACGTCATTTTCTAGTATACATGGCTTTTAAAAGTAGGACTTTAAAGAAAAACAGCTTTATGAAGTTGGCATGTATGTATCTTCCTACACTCCTTCCTTCTGTCCAGTTTTCATAAACATTTATGATAAGGAAAATACGCATATCTAAATTGACTAAGTTATTATTGGTATACTTGTGCAGTTTAACCCCCAAGGTATATAACGACTTACTTTAGTATAGATTGTTGCTTCCCTGGCACGTGCTCTTTTAACAGATACCTTAGAAAAGTAGCCTGTGCTGGATTCAGTAGGCCACTTTCAATGTCATAGGATAATACTAATAAAGAGAATTTTCTTTTTTTATTTTACAGAATAATTTTACTTTTATTTTCACTTTTTTAAAAAAGTTAACATTTTCTCAATTACTATTTACATTCAGTATTATTTTGGAGAGAGTATTTTCTTTATAAACTAACCCTAACCATGGAAATGTAAGTAGTTACGAATTTCATGAAAACTGGGTTTAGGTTGAAATAGATTTAGCCAGAGCGGGTGGCTGAGATGTGTTAGCATAGGACCCTTTGTTGTTGATGATCTCTAGTTGAATTTCTTTAGACTTAACTTTCATCAATCTCTGCCTTGATTAGATTAAAAAGCAGATATATGGAAATGTTTTGTGGAAAAGAGGAAGCAAACCTTTTTAAAACCACATAAAATCTTAAGTGAGCAATGCAAAACCAGACCCAGACCATCAGTGAGAAGGGTTAAATAGTACTGTAAAAAAGGATACTTTGGAGTTGTAAACGGCATTGAAATGTTGAATAATGTGGAGGAGTAGAATAAAATCCATACATTTTAGTTAACTATATGGAGTAAGGAAGTTTGTTAAAATAGTCAATTGCTAAGGTGAATGAGCTAAATAAATAAATGGAGATTTCTGAGAACCTGCCTGGAACTAAGACTTACCAGTGATAGGGTCACAGATAAAATTTACCATGTTCACCTGGATAACTTTTTTTTACGATTAAAAAAAAACAACAACAACCTCTGGGGAGGAGTTGGCCAAAATACAGATGTTTCTGTTTTTCCTCTACACATGTTCAGACTGATATAGGTTATGTTTCAGAAATTGTGTAGTTTGGATAGGATCCAGATGATGTAATAGGATCACTTTTATTTATCCCCTCCCATCTGGAGGGTGTGCAGACTTTCCTGTTAGGACTGGTACAGATCTCCTCTTATGGGTGACAAAATATAATCACTGTTTTCAGACAGTGATATATAAAATTATCATCATTGTCCTCTGTTTGAAGACAAAGCATGTCCTTTGTGTACCTGCCTATTCTTATGTTTTCAGTTAGTGCCCATCACATTACAGATAAGAATTTGCACAGTTTATCTATCAGTATCCTTACTATTTCTATTCCCTCAAACACAGGGTGATTTTTTTCAAGAAAGAACTACTTGGTTCTGGTCACTTGCATTGATGTGGATATAGTTCCTTTTTCCCTGCTTTTTTTTTTTTTTTAGTTATTTTTTAAAAATTCACTACATGTGCTTAACGGTGTCTTGATTTCATAAAAACCTACCTAGTGGTTTATGTAACAGATATTATTTTAAGGATTCACTTGGTCCTACTCTGGAGTGGATTGATGGATTGAATTGGGTCTCAAGACTCAATTCATTCAAGTCATTTTTGCCTTTTCATTGCTGTCTCACTGGAGAACCTGTTGAAGCTATTATAAGCTCAGGAAAGATAGATTTTGTCCTCTTTGTTCAGTTTTATGTATGAAGCTCTTGCTGTGTTTATTGGCAGATTTATTTCAGTCTTTTGGTTGATAGTCACCCTGATTAATGCCTTCAGTCCCTGAAATTAATGTAATGCAACGTCATGCTGTAAAGACATTAGAGTGTGTGTGTATTCTAGAGTTAATTTTATAAGTTTGAGGTTATTCTTAAACTCAAATAAATAGAACTATTTTTAAAATATATACTTGTGTAGATATAATTGAATAACAGTTCTACCGAGGGCATTGTAACCATGGAAGGGAATATTTAGAAAAGAAATTCTATTGTAGAAGTGGTACCAGTTGACTAGACTACCATGGGAATTCAGGTGAAGAGATGGTACTCAAGTTATGCTTATGGAATTAGCATTTTCAATTCAGTGAATATGGGTGGAGGAGGTGGGGAGGCAAACACTGAGCTGCAAAAAAACGTTTTCTGGTAACAAAGGCTTTGCTCTTCCTACCTGGATGACATTTGTATCTTAAGAGACTCCTCCCTTCATTAAAATGAGCTGTTAATTATAGTTAAATCTGCCCTCTCACATTGGGTATTTAAAAAATCAGTTCTTTAAATGGTTTATGTTGCTTATTGATTAGAGTGTTGGCTTGCATACTGAAGGGTCTTGGGTTCAATTCGATTTCCAGTCAAGGGCATGTATCTCCGTTGCTGCGGGTTCACGCTCCTGCCCCCGAGTTGGAGTAAGTGTGGGAGGCAGCCAACCAGTGTGTCATATCTATTTTTCTCTCTCTCCCCTTCTCCCTCCCTTCCACACTCTTTGAAAGCAATGGAAAAGATGTCCTTAGATGAGGATTAACAAAAAGAAAAACAAACAAAAACAGTTCTGATAACAAAACACTTGAAAAATCATTTAATGACTTGGTTTTATTCACTGTTTGAAAAAAATGTTTCATAAGTGAGGACCATCTATTATATGAACATTGTCAAATACAATTGTATTCTGTATGCATTTTAAAAGTTTATTTTGATATTACAGCCTATTAAAGATTTTTTGTTTGCTACTTTTTGACACTTTGTCAGAAAATGCTAGTTGAATTCTTTTAATTTTTCTGGTACTGTTTAAATTTAGCTTAATGTTCACTTGTTTATCAAGTAAATTTTATTAGAATTATGCAAAGTGAATAAAACTACATGCATTGTTTTTGTTTTGCATACCATTGCACAAATTGAATTAATAGTAAAAATAAGTGTAAAAGCTACAATTTTTTAATTTTTAAAGTTGCTTGTGAAAGCTGCTGATGACATACATCCCAGAGCTTAAAGAGTTTTTAAAATTAAACTTCTAAATTTGTTTTAGGCAAGCATAATCAGATGGCTTATTCCATTTTACATCAGATGGCATATTCCATTTTACATTACCAAAACCAGATAAGTATTTGAGAGCTTGTTTGTTGATCAATTATATTAAAATAAATTGTAAAGCAAATCTGGTACTCTGCTTATCACCATTAGAAGTTACTGTGGAAACTAATTTTTGTCTTTTAAAACACTCTAGAATTTTAAATTTGTTAATAAAACTTTCCTGGGACACAGAGCAGTCAAAATTCTTTACCTAAACTCAGTTTAATTTGGTTTTGGAAGGAAGTTAGGAGTTTCAGGAATGCTAGTAATTAAGGAATGAATATAGTTGACAGAAACATATTAGGCTGTTAAGATTTCAACTCTGTTTTATAGTAAGTCACTTGGAGGTCATTTACTGTTACTGGTTGTCTTAGTAAGCGGGGCTGCCATAACAAACCACAGACTGGGTGGCTTAAACAACCACCCAGTATTTCTCACAGTTAGGGAGGCTACGAAGTCCAAGATCAAGGTGCCAGAAAAGTAGGTTTTATTCTGAGGCTTATCTTGGCTTGCAGGTGACTGTCTCTTGCTGTGTTCTCCTCTTGTGTGCACAGAAGTTTCCTTACATAGTGGTAGGAGCCTTTTAATAGGATGAATTCAAAAGCTGCACAGTTACCTTATGTCACATGTTACTGCATTCTGTTGGTGAGAGTCAGCACTGATGGGAGGGAGGTTGTTTGGGAAGTAACTCTGTTTCTTGATGTTCCAAGTTGCAAAATATTGTGGCCATGTTTTTAAATCTACCACACTTAAACGGGAAGTTTTTAAAAAATAATGTTCAAAATAGGTGAATGATATCTGGAACCTAAAAAACTCGGGTAGAACATAATGTCACTGGAAAATAGTTTGTACTCTTAAGAAGTAAAATCTCATTTTTTGTGAATAATGTAATATAAGTTGATAAGTGTTTCTCTCTTGAGATGCCATAAAATCAGTCAAGTTATTTTTAAACCATTCAATAGGTTAGATAAAATATGGACTTCGGGATTACAATTTACATTTATGGTTCAAGACCATGAATTGAATTGACATCTAGTTGCAACTATCCTCTAGAACTTGACTCTGGTATTTTATCAAAAAATTGCCTCTTTTTACATCGTCTTTAGATTAACTTAGGCATGAACTCACATGAAACATATAGCAGAAATGGAACCTAGTATTTCCTGGTACCTATTTGTGTTTGATTTAATTACATAAGTTGAGGAAAATCTGTATTATTATTGCTCATAGATTTGACTTTATTAACTGGCTATTCACTGAATTTTTATTAATTTACAGACTAATAAATTATCTGAATTATTAAGCTGTATTTGTGTATAATATACATATAAACATAAGTAACACAATTGGTGAGAACTCACAGTGATTTAAGAACGTTTGTTCTTTCTGCATTCCAAAGGTGTTTTACGTGACCACACCACATGTGTTTAGGTTTATGAATGAACACTTGAGGATCACTGCTTCACTGGGAGTTACTGAAGACATTCTCAAACATTTAATTTCAAAACTAAGCATCTACCTCTTTTAATAAAGGCATATAAAAGCAAGGTGGTTTTTTCCTCCTCTTCATGAAATTGAATGATTATAAGAAACTGATTTAGTTCTTTGTAATTTGTTACCTAAAAGTTGAATTTAAACAGTGAATTAGATTTTAGCACTCTGATTTATACTTCTACAATCAGTAACATGTTTAGCAGGATATCCCTAGTTCTCTTGACTTTTTTATTTTTGTTTTTTAAAATGGTCCATGGCGACTCCTCCATTTTTGGTAGTGGAGTTGTATTGGGTCTATGAAGAGGCTTCACAAGAAAAAAGAGCAGCTATTTATGGAGCATTTCCTCAGGCCTGCAATTTGAAGCCATTACAGCAAAGTTGCTGAGCAAGTGATTACATGCCAGCAGTCAGAGGCCCCCACCCTGCATGCAGCTTGTGTGGATAAGAGCTCAGGACTACCGCTGTGCTAAGCTTGCCCTCTTAAATTATTGTCAATTGCTTACTTTTACAATGCATTCTAAACTCACTTTCTTAACAGTTACATTATTAAAAGGTTATAGGATATAAGCTTGTTTTTGAGGTTTCAGGAAATCAACATCCAAGAATACGATTTTCCCCATCCCCCACTCTTTTTAGTTAATTAAAATCTGGTCATCTTATCAAATGCAGATCTTGTCCAGCAGTTTTGCTTAAGTTCACAAAAACAGATATTAGGAGTTGTCTATCAAAGGGATTTCAGCTTAATCTATACATCTTGTAGACCTGGAGTCTATGTTTGTGAGGTGTTTGATTTTCAGATTTTAGATAACTTAATTGCCTACCTATGAAAACACCATTTCTCTAGAGAGTTGCTTTAAAAAAAAAAGTTATAGAATATAAATTAAGTGGTCTCTTTTGTGTTTTATAACAGCACATGATGACGTGAAAACCAATGAACTTCAGTCTGCTCAGGAATAAAATTACTAGTAGCAGTTTTATCTTAAACAGTACACTTCTGATGTGTGAATTTTACAACCTTTCCATTCTTTGGTATCAAACTTTTAAAACTTAGTAGTTTTTCTAGGTTATAGTCAGGTGTCTTTAAAAAATTAGGCATTGTTCTACAGAATTTTCTCTGTCCTATTAAAAACATCTAGATATGCCTGGCCGGAGTGGCTCAGTGGTTGAGCGTCAACCTATGAACTAGGTGGTTACGGTCTGTTCACTGGATTGCAGGCTAGATTCCCAGTAGAGGTCTTGCAGGAGGCAGCTGATCAAGATTCTCTCTCATCATTGATGTTTCTCTCCCTTTTCTCTCTGAAATCAATCAAAAATTTTAAAAATCTGAATTCATTTTTAGGAAATTTTTTAATGACTGAGAAAAAAATGGCTTTTAGCTATAGCTGTCATTTTAATTTCAAAAAAGCATCAATTGATAAAATCAGTAATTATGTTATAAAAACTAAAATATGCTTTTTTAAATATTTAAATTCTTTATTGTTTAAAGTATTACATATGTCTCCTTTTTCCCCCTTAACAACTCCCTGCCCACCCCCACCCCCCAGCACATGCTCTTAGCCGCCCCCTCCACCCCTGGCCCCTTGTCTGTGTCCATTGGTTATAATATGCATGCATACATTTCCTTTGGGTGATCTCTTATCTCCTCCCCCCTCTCTCTCTCCCCACCTTCCCTCATAGGTTGGGCAGTCTGTTCCATGTTTCTATGACTCTGGTTCTTTGTTCATCAGTTTATGTTGTTCATTATATTCCACAAATGAGTGAGATCATGTGATATTTATCTTTCTCCGACTGGCTTATTTTGCTTAGCATAATGCTCTTCAGTTGCATCCATGCTGTTGCAGATGGTAAGAATTCCTTCTTTTTTACAGCAGCGTAGTATTTCATTGTTTAGATGTACCACTGTTTTCTAATCCACTCATCTGCTGAATGGCACTTAGGCTGTTTCCATATCTTAGCTATTGTAAAATTGCGCTGCTATGAACATAGGGGTATATATATTCTTTCTGATTCTGTTTTCTTGGGATATATTCCTAGAAATGGTATTACTGGGTCAAATGGGAGTTCCATTTTTAATTTTTTGAGGAAAGACCATACTGTTCTCCACAGTGGCTGCACCAGCCTGCATTCCCACCAGCAATGCACGAGGGTTCCTTTTTCTCCGCATCCTCGCCAGCACTTGTCGTTTGTTGATTTCTTGATGATAGCCATTCTGACAGGTGTGCGGTGGTACCTCATTGTTGTTTTGATTTGCATCTCTCAGATGATTAGTGGCTTTGAGCATGTTTTCATATGTCTCCTGGTCTTCTGTATGTCCTCTTTTGAAAAGTATCTATTTAGTTCCTTTGCCCATTTTTTGATTGGATTGTTTATCTTCCTTTTGTTAAGTTGTATGAGTCCCTATAAATTTTGGAGATTAAACCCTTATTGGAGATAACATTGGCAAATATGTTCTCCCATGCAGTGGCTTTCTTGTTGTTTTGTTGATGGTTTCTTTTGCTGTGCAGAAGCTTTTTATTTTGATGTACTAGAGGCCAGGTGCACAAAATTTGTTCATGGGGGTGTGTGTCCCTCAGCCCAGCCTGCACCCTCTCCAATCTGGGACTCCTCAAGGAATGTCTGACTGCCCGTTTATGTCCGAGGATATCTGACGGGCAGTCGGACATCCCTCTCACAATCCAGGACTGCTGGCTCCCAACTGCTCTCCTGCCTTCCTTCCTAATTGCCTCTAACCACTTCTGCCTGCCAGCCTGATCACCCCCTAACCACTCCCCTGCCAGCCTGATTGATGCCTAACTGCTCCCCTGCAGGCCTGGTCCCCCCAACTGCCCTCCCCTGTAGGCCTGGTCTCCCCCAACTGCTCTCCCCTGCAGGCCTAGGTCCCCCTCAACTGCCCTTCCCTGAAGGCCCGGTTGCCCCCAACTTCCCTCCTCTGCCTGCCTGGTCACCCCTAACTGCCCTCCCCTGCAGGCTTGATTGCCCCCACTGCCCTCCCTTGCAGGCCATCTTGTGGCGACCATCTTATGTGTTGGAGTGACGGTCAATTTTGCACATTACTCTTTTATTAGATAGGATAGAGGCCTGGTGCATGGGTGGGGGCCAGCTGGTTTGCCCTGAAGGGTGTCCTGCATCAGGGTGGGGGTTCCCTTAGGTTGTGGGGCGGCCTGGGCAAGGGGCCTGTGGTGGTTTGCAGGCTGGCCACGCCTCCTGTCAACCCAAGCAGAGGCCCTGGTATCTGGGATTTATTTATCTGCTATAATTGAAACCTTGTAGCCTTGAGCGTAGCCAAGACTCCTGCTTGCTCCATGGCCACAGCCATTTTTGTTGAGATTTATTTATCTTCTATAATTGAAACTTTGTAGCCTTGAGTGGAAGCCTGGGCTGGCCAGGGTGTGTAGAAAGCTTGGCTTCTTCCATCGCCGGGGGCAACCCACGCCTCCTGTTTGTAGCCATCTTGGGTTAATTTGCATACTCACTCCTGATTGGCTGGTGGGCATGGCTTGAGAATGTAGCGGAGTGATAGTTAATTTGCATATTTTTCTTTTATTAGATAGGATTCCCATTTGTTTATTTTTTCCATTGCCCTAGGAGTTGTGTGGGTAAATATCGCTATGACAAATGTCTGCTATTTTGCTGCCTATGGCTTCTTCTAAGATTTTATGGTTTCCCGTCTTAGTTTAGGTTCTTTATCCATTTTGAGTTTGTTTTTGTGTATGGTGTAAGTTGGTGGTCTAGTTTCATTTTTTGCATGTATCTGACCAATTTTCCCAACACCATTTATTGAACAGACTGTCTTGACTTCATTGTATGCTCTTGCCTCCTTTGTCAAATATTAACTGAGCATAATGGCTTGGGTCAATTTCTGGGTTCTCTCTTCTGTTCCGTTGTTCTATATGTCTGTTCTTATGCCAGTACCAGGCAGCTTTGAGAACTGTGGCTTGGTAATATAGCTTGATATCTGGTATTGTGATCCCTACAACTTGGTTCTTCATTCTCAAGATTGCTGCAGCTATTCGGGGTCTTTTTTGTTCCAGATGAATTTTTGGAGATTTTATTCTAGGTCTTTGAATTATGCCATTGGTATTTTAATGGGGATTGCATTGAATCTGTAGATTGCCTTGGGTAGTATGGACATTTTAATGATGTTGATTCTACCGATCCATGAACATCATATGTTCTTCCATGTGTTTATGTCTTCCTCTATCTCTTTTTTTCAATGTCCTGTAATTTTCTGAGTAAAGGTCCTTTACTTCCTTGGTTAAATTTATTCCTAGGTATCTTAATTTTTTGTTGCAATGGTAAATAGGATTTTTTTTTTTAGTTTCTCTTTATGTGAGTTCATTATTGGTGTATAAAAAAGCCATAGATTTCTGGGTATTAATTTTTTACCCTTCTATATTGACAAATTCATTTATTAATAGTAGTAATTTTTAGTGTTTTCTATGTACAATATCACGTCATCTGCAAATAATGACAGTTTTACGTCTTCTTTTCCAATTTGGATGCTTTTTATTTTTTCTTCTTGTCTGATCCCTATGGCTAGCATTTCTAGTACTATGTCGAACAGGAATGGTTAAAGTGGGATCCCTGTCTTGTTCCTGTTAGTGGAAATGGTTTTAGTTTTTGCCCATTGAGTATGATGTTGGCTATAGGTTTGTCATATAGGCTTTTATTATGTTGAGGGTATGATCCCTTAATTCCCACTTTGCTAAGAGTTTTTATCAGGAAAGGGTGTTGGATTTTGTCAAATGCCTTTTTTGCATCAATTGGTATGATTATGTGATTTTTGCCTCTCGATTGATTTGTGGATATTGTACCAGCCTGGCATTCCTGGAATAAATCCTACTTGGTCATGGTGTATGATTTTTCTAATGTAATGCTGGATCCTATTTGCTAGAATTTTGTTGAGGATTTTAGCATCTATGTTCATGAGGGATATTGGCCTGTAATTCTCTTTCTTTGTGGTATCTTTATCTGGTTTTGGAATTAGGGTAATGTTGGCTTCATAGAAAGAGCTAGGAAGTGTGCCTTCCTCTTGGATTTTTTGGAATGGTCTGAGGAGGGTAGGTTTTGGTTCTTCTTTGAATGGTTGGTAAAGCTCTCTTGTGAAGCCATCTGGCCCCAGGCATTTGTTTGCTGTAAGTTTTTTGATGACTGCTTCAATTTCCTCCTTAGTTATCAGCCTGTTGAGATTTTTTTATTCTTCTTGGTTGAGTTTTGGAAGGTTGTATTTTTCTAGGACTATGTTCCTTTCCTCTAGGTTGTTTAGTTTGTTGGAATAGAGTTGTTAATAGTATTTTTTTTTTATAATCCTTTATATTTCTGTGGGGTCTGTTGTTATTTCGCCTCTTTCATTTCTGATTTTGTTTATTTGGGTCCTCTTTCTTTGCTTCTTGGTGATCCTGGCTAGAGAGGTTCATCAATATTGTTTATCATTTCAAAGAACCAGTTCTTGGTTTCATTGATCTTTTGTATTGTTGGGTGTTTCTTTTTTGGTCTCTATGTCATTTATTTCTGCTCTGATCTCTATTATCTCCTTCTGCTCACTCTGGGCTTTTCTTGTTGCTCTCTTCCTCATTCTTTAAGTTCTAGAGTTAGATAATTTATTACCATTTTTTCTTGTTTTTTGAGGTAGGCCTATAGAGCTATGAACTTCCCTCTGAGGACAGCTTTCACTATGTCCCATAGGTTTTGGATTGTTGTGTTTTCACTGTCATTCGTTTTCAGGATGTTTTTAATTTCTTCTTTGATCTCTTTGGTAACACAATCATTGTTTAATAACATGCTATTGAGCCTCCAAGTGTTTGAATTTTTTTATTGTTTTTATTGTAGTTGATTTCTAATATTATGCCATTGTGTTCTGAGAAGATGCTTGATATGATTTCAATCTTTTTGAATTTGGAGAGACATTGCCTGTGCCCCAATATGTGGTCTATCTTTGAAAATGTCCCATGTGCACTTGAGAAAATTGTATATTCTGTAGCTGAAATATGCTTTTAATTCAATTCCTCAGAAAGTGTTTTAATAATACAGAAATTGAAATGGTTTTTTAATCATGGACATTATAAGAGATTAGTATTCCCTAACTTACTGTCTGTATAACTTTCCCCTCCCCCGCCCCTTCCCTCCAACAACCCTGATAATTAACAACACAGACTAAAAGGAAAAAGAATAGTGTCCTTCTAGGATGCCCACAAAATTACTACATCTTTACAAATTGGCAACCTAATCACTGAATAATCCGTTTGAGTTTCACAGGTTTGGTGAAATAGTGAGTTTCTTAACTCTGGCAATTATAATTGAGAGAAATTTCCTAGTTCTGTGATAAATTGAGATTTAGGACATTTCTATAGTATTTAGCTAAATGATAGCCTCTGGAAACTGCTTTTTGGATTTTTTTACACTGCTCCCTCACCCTCCAGCAACTGTATGTATAGCATAAATTCCTTCAAGATTCTGCTCAGATTTTAATTCTAGAACCAACATGTCAAACTTTCTGCTGGTGAGCCACGTGTTTGACATGCTTGGGTCTTCCCAGATTTTTCCTGGTCCCATGTCTGTTGTAGAGTTAGCCCTCTCTTTCACATGAACCTTGCTGCTTTGGAGATATTTTTCACTTAAAGAATTGAACTGCATATCCTGTATCTGGCATAGTGCCAGCACATTATCTGCTCACCAAAAATTGTTGGGAATTGCTTTGACATGGTGTACAGTCATTTCAGAAGCATTGAGTTATTTTCATGCTTTGGTGCCTTCAGAAAGCTTCAGCACCATGCTTAGAGCTATGGAACATAAGGATTGAGAGCACTCAATCCCTGTCCTCAGGAGGCAGGGTTTGTGAAATAATTAGAAATGGCATGAGGAACGATCTTGTTGACTGTTAGTAATCCTGAAAAAGAAGTGATTGCTTGCCTGGTTGCTTGTCACACCTACTGGATATTGGAAGGCCCATTCAGTTCACCATTATGTCTTAAGCACTTAATATATAATAAACGCTTAAATAGCTGGCTAGCTGATTTTCTTAATTCCAGGAGCCTTGGTGACCTCATCTGTAAAGTCACTGGATTGAAATATATGATTTCTAAGAACTTTTCTAGCTCTAACATGCTGTGAAAATCAATGAAAAAATTCATGCGGATTACCAGGTCTACATATATATATATCAAAAAATTGTTTTCTGATGTGACACTGTATTTACAATACTTTCAATTTATCATAAAGCATACTAAGTTTAATATATACTACCATTAAGCAAAAGCACTTAGTAATGTTGGCAATGGGAGTATTTTAGAAGAAGAATTTTTTTTCTGACTGTCACTTAACTGGAAGAAAATGAAAAGTAAAAAAGTTTGCTGACAGTAACATTAAGGGATCTAGGTAGAAAATCAGATGGAATTGATAAGGGCTGAAAGAGTTAGAAAAGAAAGGGCTGATCTTCCTAGAGACAGAATCAGTGATTACAGAATCAATAGTATCATTTTGGTAAGAACGCAAACTGATTTTAAGGAATATTGATTCTGTTTGAGGAAATACTAACATATCACAAGTTGTTTATTATCTGTTGAACTATAAAGAAGATATTGGAGGTGGGGGGGAGGATTCAAGATTTAAAGTGCCAGCTCTTTCTCATTTATGTTTTCTTTGTTAGCACAAAAACTTAGAGGCAGTCTTCATTCCTAAGAGTCAAAAAAGGCTTTTTCTAGCCTTTTGAGAGACAACTATTTGTTGTCAGAGCCACAGCATAGCAGTTCTAGACACTTCCTTAAAAATATATATACTTTTATTGATTTCAGAAAGAGGAAGGGAGAAGGAGAGAGAGGTAGAAACATCAGTGATGAGATTCATTGATCAGCTGCCTCCTGCACACACCCCACTGGGGATCCAGCCTGCAACCCAGGCATGTGCCCTTGACCGGAATCGAACCCAGGACCCTTAAGCCCGCAGGCTGACATTCCATCCACTGAGCCAAACCGGCTAGGGCCCAGACATTTCTTATATCTTTCGGAATCTCTTCTTCACAATCAGTTTTAATTTTGGACTGTTTTGATTGTCAGATACAACTTAGAATTTTTTTAACCCATTGTAGCCAATAATGCAACTTACAGATGATTATTTAGTTGCTTCATTATTCCATGTTTGAAAGAATGTTAATATTTTGTGAATAGGGTAGTGATTTATATTTAGATTTAATTTCAGAGAAAAACGTTTAAAATTCCTTTGAACCTGTAAAAGTTGTTTTATGTACTACATTTAACATAACTGCTTAGAGTCACCATGTCTTGAATACTTGCCATATGAATACTTACAACGTGTTCTCTTTTAATCTTGTCCATAGTCTTAAATATGAAAATATTACATGTTTTATAGATTGGGAGTCTGCTTTGAAGAGGTGAAGTAACTTATACCCATCCATGCCTGCATAACTCCATAGCACTAGCTATTTCTATCAAATCTGTGGCTGTCTCTTTACCATCAATAAAGTTTTTTTGTAGACTGAGTTAAATCTATGCTGTATTTCTCATAGTCTCATTCAATATTGCATACTCATTTGGTGATTATTAAATACTTATTGAATTAAACTACGATGTTTTAATTTCTTTACCATGTTTCTTAAAAGAAATGACACCAGTAAGGATGAATTATCTACTTGTTCAAAAGCTTCCTGTGTGATTCTGATAATCCACTTATCAAATAGTTGTTGAATGACTTGAAAAGATTTCGGTTTCAACATATCTTATACTATTCTAAATCATTAAACATATCCATCAAGCTATGAAATGGGTGGATTCTAATTTTGCAGGTGTGAAAGTTTAGCCAGAGCTTCCTCCCCTTCCCCCACACTGCTAATTTAAGTTCCTTTTATTATTTTATATATATTTGTGCTAGTGTGTGAGAATATCACCTAAACTTGGTAAAAGACCATATAAATGTCATCCTTTATTACCTGACCTTGTTTATTACTAAGAGTAGGTCACATGGTATAGGCACCAAGGGAACAGAGGCTGCCTAGACATCTTGCTTTATCTGTAAACCAGTATTTCAGTTGAATAAATTATGTTAGCACTTATGTATTGGATTAGAATTTGATAAAGGATTTCATGTAGGCTCACGTTGCCCTGCTTTTTATATAACTGTGAAAACAGTAGCAAATTGAAATCAACACATTATAATTTCCTTAATGGAACTGTCCTAATTGGAATTTATACTTCTGTGAATGTTAAGCAGTAAGAATGATTTCTTTTATAGTACCTGATTAAGAAAAAGTGACCTTCTTAAACATATAAAGAAGACTAAGCAAATGTGCAGACTGGCAGGTGTGTGGTAGAAGGTATTCCAGTATTGGCAATCCATTGTGAGAAAAGGGAGACCACCTGGGTATATTCTGACTCTGGACCTGTGATCAGGAGTTTTTAACAGAAGTTGTTTGAACACTGAAAATAATGCCACACATGCCCATTTAAATGAAAACGGAAAATGGCATTATAAAAAGGCTATTTATGCTCACACACATAATTTTTCCCAATTATATACAAAATTAGTTCAAGTTATATAATTTTTATTATGATATTAGGGCTGAATTATGTCCAGGGGAGTAAAATATTTAATTGTGTAATTTTAAGTGAGGGAAAAATAGTTTTATTTAAGGAAATTTAGCTTATGTTTTAGGACCCTCTATAAATTATGACACCTGTTGTATGAATTTTTAAACTAGGCTTATTAATTTTACTAGGATGCTTATTTTTAAAGTACAGAATAAGCTTCTACTTTTAAGAATTCAGCCTAGTGCTTCAAATGAGACTCATGTATTGCAACATTATTTATCTATTTTTGTAAAGGGCTGTTAATCACTTGGTGCCACCCTGTCTGAGTTGTGTGCTTGTGGATTGTCTACATTAAATCACTTGATATGGCCTCTCATTTCTGCAAAAATGTTTCTTATATTTTTAGCGCACCACCCTAGTATGAAGCAAAATTATTTAATAGAAATATTTAAAGAGCGGGAGTTTACTTTTAATAAAATTTTTATTGCAGATGTTGCCCTAGTCTTTTTGAAACAGGATGGTGTTTAAGAGCAGATGTCAATGTAGTTATTAAATATAATTCATTTATTCTACCTTTGGCCAAAATACACGTGCATACACTGGTGTGGGCGAGCCCACTCCCCCCCTTCCCCCCACCTCCCCCTCATAGCCTCCACCCCCTACTGCCGCTACTATTTCTAAGCACACAGTCTTTTGTTTAAAATAAGGATTCGTATGTCCAGTTTATTTCCACATTTCTAGATTTGAAGTTTTACTGGATACTTGTTTTTTTTATTGGACTGTCATTTAATGCCTCTTGAATTATTATGTAGGAGTGTTAGCAAGGGTTGTAAACTGGAGTTCTTATGTGACATGTGAAACTGTGACCTCTTGATTTAAAGGCCAGGAGTGTTACCAGCAGAACCAAACCCTGCTGTTTCTTAAGAATAGAAGTACTCTGCTCAATGAGTGGAGTTTGACTCAGTGCTTATGGTGTTCTCTAATAATTGGTTAAATCCCAGATACACATGTTGGTTTTGTATGTCTTTTGAGTGGACAAGCAAGTATTTCTTTGTAGGGAGAGAAGAGGCAAGATGTGAATAATTTCTTCAGAGGGTTTGGGAAGGAATTTTAATGTACCAGAAATACCACTGATACCCAAGACCTGCCTTTGCTCTCACCCCATAGAAGTTATCTTCAGGCATGAAAAGAAGTATACATTTTTATGTTAACTATAAGCAATTTGAAAAGAAACATGTAATAAATGTATTTCATGTTTTAATAAAAGTCTTTCATCCTTGAAAACTTAAGCCCTGGAAACAATCAATATTGAACTGAGTGGGAAAAAATTGAAGGTTAAGAAAGATTATCAGGAAGCATGAAGAAATAGGTTCATCTGTGAGGCATGGAATATTTATAAAATGTTGGCCATAGTTTTCAACCTATTTGTTCAAAATTAAAACACAACAGGCCTCATAGTTCTTAATTTTTTTTTAAGATTTTTAAAATTGATTTTTAGAGAAGGAAGGGAGAGAAACATCAATGTGAAAGCAGAATATTGATAGGCTTCCTCCTGCACACCCCCTACCAGGGATCGAGCTGCAACCAGGGCATGTGCCCTGACTAGGAATTGAACCAGCAACCTTTCCGTCCACAGAATGATGCCCAACCAACTGAGCCACACCAGCTAGGTCATAGGTCTCCATTTTGTGAACAAGATTACTAATACTTAATGAATTCAGAATTCTTGTTCTCAGATTTAAGCTGCTTTATATTTCTGCTTTTCCTACTCTTTTGCTTGTTCTGTATTCTTTTCAAAATTTGCAGTGTAATTAAACCTCAGTAGTTTAGAGACATTTCAGAACAAAAGGGTTTGTGAAGCTGTGGTCCACCAGAGAGATATAGAAGAGAAGCCCTATTACCTGACCCACATAGTTGTTGGGTAGGTCACTTAATCAAAATGCAATTCTGTTTAGTTAGTTGAGTCACTTATGTCAGGGAATTAGTTTGGTTAGTTAAATTAAGTCACATTTATGTAATGTACAAGTCAGTGGAACCATTAGCCTAGAGATTAAGATCAATAGCCTAGACTCAAACCTCCTTTTTGGCCTCTATCTACCACCTCTTCCCCTCACTCTCTTCCTGCCCACCATGCACCACCAATCACCTGTACTGCAGATGCATAGCCACACATTTGTAACTGCATGGCATGTTCCCACTATTTGGGCTGCTTATCCAAGAAGGTCTCCCCATTTTTATTTTATCATTTAAGGCTCAGCTCCAGCTCAGATACTGGCACAAATTGTTATGTATCTTTCATTTGTTTGAACTTCCCATCTCAGTTTTTGTGATGTTCACTTCACTCATTTTTATTCCTATAGCATTTCCTTGATTCTAATACTTGTATTTTTCGCATTTTAACCTGTGAAAATAGGGTTCTTCTTATAATTCATGGGGCCTTATATTTGATTAAATAAGGTACCTCTCTGTTCTGGTACTTATTAGACAGAATTGAGGTTCTGTAGTTGCCTCTGTTCTGGAACTTGCACTCCTTGTTGGGGCCTATCTTTAATTCCTCTGCCAGCACAACACCCAATCGTTTCTGCTCAGATGTTGTTGAATGAAATTGAAATACTTTACTTGGCTTTTACTATATTCAGTTACATTTCAAGGGCATTATTTG
The DNA here is from genome assembly GCA_026230045.1 of Corynorhinus townsendii. Taxonomy (NCBI): domain Eukaryota; kingdom Metazoa; phylum Chordata; class Mammalia; order Chiroptera; family Vespertilionidae; genus Corynorhinus; species Corynorhinus townsendii. The sequence continues at coordinate 68,756,634 of JAPDVU010000008.1, forward strand.
TTCTGAAATATATCAACCATAATAATAATGACTAGCATTTGCTAAATGTTTATTATGTGCTGATACTGGCTTGAGTCCTTTATATGGAGTAACTCATCTAATATTCACAACTCTGTTATTGATGAGGAAATTAAGGCATGGTTCATCCAAGATGATATAGCTAATAGATGGCAGAGCCAGAATTCCAACTCTATCAGTCTGGCTCTAAAGTCCACGGCCCTAACTACTATTCTCTACTTAGATATAATTGAATCTTGGTTTAGGTGCTATGTATGTGCTTAGCTGTATTTCTCATATACCCCTCATTACAGCCCCATGAGGATTTATCTATATATACAAAAGCCTAAGTGACCAAACGACCAACCAGTTGCTATGATGCGCACTGACCACCAGGGGGCAGACGCTCAATGCAGGAGCTACCCCCTAGTGGTCAGTGCGCTCCCACAATGGGAGCGCCGCTCAGCTGACTGTTGGGCGCCAGACAATGTGCTCACGGCTGGCAAGCACAGCTGTGGTGGCGGTGAGCCTCTCCCACCTCTGCGGCAGTGCTACCGAGTGGCAGCGGTGGCAGGCGCAATGGGGCCGGGATGAACAGGAGCAGTGCAGCACCTGGCCCAGGCTCAGGCTCCTGCCTTGTCACCTGCTGCTTCACACATTACTATATCCCTCAGGGGTTCCAGATTGCAAGAGGGCGCAGGCCAGGCTGAGGGACCCCACCAGTGCACGAATCCGAACACTGGGCCTGTAGTAATAGAATAGAACATTCACACTAACCATCTCTAGATGTAAGTTCTAGTTCCTCTTTGACATTATAAAGACATAAAATAATTTTCTACCACTAAGGAGTGTACATACTAGCGTATAGGAGTTAATAAAATGATCTTTCTAGCTCTCTTTCACCTTTTAAAATTATTAAAATAAATCCAGACCCTAACTGATATAACCTGATCACTATATCCACTTTTTAAAACAAATGAAAAGTATATTGAGCACCTTCTACACTTAAGGAAGGTGGACATCATCCCTGTTTACAAAGGAGGAAACTAAGGTTCAAAGACATTAAATAATTTAACCAACTGATTGAACAAGAAGTGCAGGCATAATTCATTTTCACCATTAGATATCAGGTCCTCTGTGGTGGTCTTTTACTTTAGGGTTTTTAGGAAGTCTTTTCCCACCATCCTTTTATTCCACCAAAGAATTATCATAAAACTCACTCAAACACTGTTACCAAAATTTTTATAACCTTGTATTTATATTTAATATTAGCCACATAGTTTCTCTGTCAGCCATACCATAGACTTTGAAAACTGATATATTTTTTTAAAAAATTAGAATGATAGTCATGAAAAAGGAGAAGTTTACTATCAAGGTTTTTAAAGTTAGTATATTGTGGAATTTTGGTAAAATAAAGCTTCAGAAAAGTCTTTAAAAGGCATCCTTGTGAATTTCTTAAGTCTGTACTAACTTTGACTATCCTTGGTTTTATATATATATATGTATATGCCTAAGTGACCATTAAGACTGGACGACTGGCCGGTAGCTATGACACACACTGACCACCAGGGGGCAGACGCTCAATGTAGGAGCTGCCCCTGGTGGTCAGTGCGCTCCCACAGCCAACTTCTCACAGTCCCTCCCCCCTGCTGGCCTGCCCAATCGGCCCCAATTGCCGGCCAGGCTGAGGGACCGCAACTGTGCACGAATTTGTGCACTGGGCCTCTAGTTTAGAGTAATAGAGTACAGTTTGTATTGTAAACAAGAATTTTGAATGATTTTAGTCTGTTTTAAAGCCTAGCCCATTTCTTAACATGAAAATAACAACATGCTTAACCCAGGGAATTTTTGTTTCTTAGCTGCAGCTTTGATCTGTAAAACTGCAAGTAAATAAATAGCTGACTTGTCTGTAAATACCTGGCTTCAGGGCTTTGGGGAGCCAAAAAGACCATTGATTTGAAAGCAGAGATGAGTGTACATTTATGAGAGCCTGTATTTCTGTAAAAGGAGAGTAGGTTTGGATTCAGTTTATCGGTCTCAATAGAGAATTGAAAAAAAATAATACCTACAGCTAGTTCAGCAGTAGTTCATTCAGTTCAGTAAATCGTGTTTGCTCATTGTGTGCCACACATTGATGGATTCTGGATGGCATTAATGTGCCAAGTTTAAGGACTCCATAAGAATTAATGATACCTATTCAGTGTTGGTGTCAAATTTGGGTGGCTGTGCAGCACTAGAACCATTATAGAATATTTATTTGATAGTCATTTTAAAGTACTATCTTATACTGTTCTCTGGATAGCACATCAACATCTTAAATGTCTTTACTCATCTTCTGCAGTTCCTGATCATCATATCAATCCATTTTTTAAAACAAATACAAATTACATTTTTTTATTGCATAAGTAATGGAGATTTAATGTGGACTGGGTATTACAAAATACAGAAATGCCAAAAGAACAAATAAATTACCCATAATCTCACTACACATTGTTAAAATTTGGCTATATATTTTCAGGCTACTTGCACTATAGTTTTGGATATTGCCAAACAACTCTTCAGTAGAGTTATAGCTATTTGCCTTTCCACTAGCAACAAAGATAGGGTTCGAATTTTGTTGCTATTACCTTTTACCTCTTCAGGTGTTGCTGTGTAGTTTTTATTTAATTACATTTTGAAGTATGAGTTCTTTAGGTTATTAAAGTGACCACTCTGGGCAAAACATCATACTGGAGGATATGGAGGAAAACTTGAGATTGCCTCTGTAAAGCAACAAGTTAAAGGAATATTAATGCTATGCAGTTGGAGCGCATTCAGATAGGATGGTCACCAGCCAGTGGAGTCAGTGTACACCTTCCTGAACAAGCTGATTTGAAGTGTCTATAGGGTAAGAAAAAGAAGAGGCATGTTTTGTACAGGGGAATGGAATATAAGATGACCTGTGTGCTGGGTAAGAAATAGACAACATTAGACAATCTGTCTGCAAGAGAGAGAGGAAGTTGGGGAGATGGGGGCAGGAGGAGAATGTCAAATTGAGTGTTAACCTAAGGGATGGATAAAAGGGGAAGCCAGTTTTATTATTGTAAAGGAAGAGAAGAGACTAGATAATGAATTGTGTTTCAGAGAAGCTGGCCCATGAGGCAGGTAGTTGAGTTTAAATTTTTTAAAAATATATTTTATTGATTTCAGAGAGGGAGAGAGAGAAACATCAGTAATGAGAGAGAATCATCAATGGGCTACCTCCTGCACACCCCACACGGGATTGAGCTTGCAACCCGGGCATGTGTCCTTGACTGGAATCGAACCTGGAACCCTTCGGTCCGCAGGCCGATGCTCTATCCCATGAGCCAAACCAGCCAGGGCAGAGTTTAAACCTTTTAACATAGATATGAAATTATTTTTTTCAAGAAAACCATGTTAAATATAATATTACCAATACTGTACTAATAACATAGTATAATATCACAAAAGTTGCAGGAAATATTAAAAATCTGCAAATAACAGGATTACTTCTATTCTAAAATATTTTTTCCCCTCTGGCTCTATTTTTGTTCATCAGTTTATATTCATTATATTCCACAAATGAGTGAGATCATGTGATATTTATCTTTCTCCAACTGGCTTATTTCACTTAGCATAATGCTCTCCAGGCCCATCCATGCAGTTGCAAATGGTAAGAATTCCTTCTTTTTTACAGCAAAATAGTATTCCATTCTATACATGTACCACAGTCTTCTAATCCACTCATCTGCTGATGGGCATTTGGGCTGTTTCCAAATGTTAGCTATTGTAAATTGTGCTGCTATGAACATAGGGGTGCATATATCTTTTCTGATTGGTGTTTCTGATTTCTTGGGATATATTCCTAGAAGTGGGATCACTGGGTCAAATGGGAATTCCATTTTGAATTTTTTAAGGAAACTCCATACTGTTTTCCACTAGATGTGAAATTATTAACTAGACTTGTTATTGCTGAGTATGTAAGGGTATGTAAATGATTTAATATTACTTTTATGATCATGGAAAGTGGGAAGAATTTGTTTGGGAAAGTTAAAATTATTACTTTTATTTGCAGCACTAGAGGCCCAGTACACCAGTGGGGTCCCTCAGCCTGGCCTGCAGGATCGGGCCAAAACTGGCTCTCTGACATTCCCCGAGGGACCCCACCGGTGCTTGATCAGGGTCGGATAGGGACGTGGGAGGTTGGCCAGCCCCCACGTGGGGGAGGGTCCATAGGAGGGCTCTAGGGCGTGACTGGCCCATCTTGCTCAGTCCCAATTGGCCAGACCTCAGCAGCAAACTAACCTACCAGTCAGAGTGTCTGCCTCCTGGTGGTCAGTGCACATCATAGTGACTGGTCAACCAGTCAACTGTCTGCCCTCTGGTGGTCAGTGCACGTCATAGCAAGCAGTTGAGTGGCCTTAGCATATCATTAGCATATTATGCTTTGATTGGTTGAACGGCTGACCGGTCAACCAGATACTTAGCATATTAGGCTTTTATTATATAGGATTTAAAATACTAAATTTATTTTCATCCTAGCCCTTGTTCTACTGAGACATGGAACTCTGATTAGGAGTTGGGTCTCCCTTACTTTGTACCCCGTCACCATGCATGATGACTTCACCCATAGTTGGTGCTCAGGAACATTCATTGACTAATTGCATAAATGAAAGAATATACATTATTGGGGGGAGGGGTATCAAGATGGTCCTGAAGAGGACATGCGTGCGTACAACTTCTCAAGGCTAAATAAACAGGGCAAGTTGTCATAAATGAAGTGAGAAGACAGCCATGGGACCAGCTGGTTAGTGCTAGAGAAAACTCTTGAATCTTTCCAAAAAGCTTACAGATCTGAGAACACGCACCCATTTTCTTTACATTTCATATTTTTAACCCTCTACTATTATTTTCTAAGAAAGAGGTTGCAGTGTGCTTACTTTCTACTGAAATTAGGAGTGTCATTTTAGTGTACCTTGTCTTTTGTCTAACAAGAAATCCCAGGATTTTTTGATCTTTGGCTAGCTGAAATACCGCCAATCAGTATTTTGGGAATTTTTAAAATGATGACTTAGTGGCAGATTGTTGAGATATAAACTAATGACAAATAGCTTTAGTTATCAAGTTAAGCCCGAGTTAAATAATTTATTTGATTATCTAATAGTTTATCTCTTTCTCCCTTTAGATGGCATCCTTAAGAGAGTAGGGGTTCTGTCTTGTATTTATTTTGTAGTGCTCACAATGTCTGTATAATTTTGCATGGCTGTTTTAATCCCTAAAATATTTTTATTTCTTAACACATGCAGATTTTGGGGGGAGGAGGAAGTTCAACATTTCCTTATGAAAACAGTAGTTGTGTGGTTGTAATCACAGTGTAAATTTTCATTTTCTTTACCTTGCTGAAATTATCAAAACATTTTTAATCTTACATAGACTCTTTAATGGTTGCCCCTATTAATGGCTTAGGATTCCATTTAGGAGCTGTTTACTTGATTTTTATGATTACGTGAGATTGTTATAGAACAATATACCCAATCTCTCACCCTGCACAACTTTGACTTGTGCCTAAATCTATTTTCGTAGTCAGTTAAAAGTATGCCTCTTTGGGGGTGTTTAATGAGCCTGAAACTTTTACGTAAATAGAATATATCTCATTGTTCTGCCTTTTTAGTTTTGTAGCCAGAGAATTTCTCCTGCCTTACTTGCTTGCAATACTTGTTTGTAGCTGCCAAGGCCTAGATCTGCCAGTGGTATCAAGTGGATTTGTTAAGTCATCTTTATTTTCTTTTCATTTTTCCGAGTAGGTAGGTTACTTGTAGTTCAAGGTGTCTACAGTTCTTGGAAGACAGAATTGAAAATGTGGTTCAATAACACATTTAGAAGGTTTTTCACCTGGTCACAGGCTGTGAAGGAAAAGGAACATCAAATAGTATGCATGATTAACTTTTTACCTTAAATTTTTAAAAATTGTGATACATAAGATTCATACATACCATGAAATTTACCATTTTTAAGTTACAATTTAATGGCAGTAAGTACATTCTCATTGTTATACAGCCATCACCGATACTTATTTCCAGAATTTGTCATCCCAAATAGAAATTATTTATTACATGGAACAGTAACTCTTTATTCTGCTTTCTGTCTGTATGAATTTGCCTTTTTAGGTACTTAATAAAATTAGAATCTTCTATATATATAAAAGGCTAAGTGACTGTCTGACCAGCTGGTAGGTATGATGCGCACTGACCACCAGGGCCAGACGCTCAATGCAGGAGCTGCCAAGCTGCAGTGACTTGGCAGCGGCGGTTCTTGGGTCATGCACCCCAGAATCAGAGAGGAGGGAGCCTGATTCCGGGTGTGTCACTTGAGGACTGCCCTCTCAATCGGGGACCCCTCGGGGGGATGTCAGAGAGCTGGTTTTGACCCTATCCCCACTGGCCAGGCCAAGAGACCCCACCTGCCGGAAGGACCCCACTCACTTCGCAGATGCCCTTTGAGCCGAGGTGCCACCCCAGGTGCAGCCAGTGAAGGGGAGGGACCTGGGAGGCTCCAGGGCGTGTCCAGCCTGTCTCGCCTAGTTCCACCCATGGCCACCTTCTAATTAATATCCTTTCAATGTGCACGAATCCGTGCACCAGGGCACTAGTATCACAATATTCTTTTATATATCAGGCTTTCATTCCTGTTACAGCTTAATACTATTCTGTTGTATTTGTGTATCACATTTTATTTACCTATTCATATGTTGATAGACACTTGGGTTTTTTCCACCTTTTGGCTATTGTAGATAATACTGCAATGAATGTTGATATACATGTATCTTAGTCCCTGGATTCAGTTCCTTTGAGTATATATCTAGAAGTGAAATTGCTGGATCATATGGTAATTTTATGCTTTTAAGTTTTTGAGGACCTGCCAAACATTTCTTTTGTTGTCATCATACAAAGGGAAGAGAAACATGGAAAATACATACCATTCTATGCTTTGGTCTGAAAATGAAACAGAACTTCTCACACCCCTTTGGCAAGATTGAGTCACTAGATTCCCTCCTCACTGGAAGGGGCATAGGAAGTGTGAGGAGGTGTTTGGGTATTTTTTTGGTGATCAGTGTTTTCTGCCACATAGAGATAACAGGGACTTCTAAATTTGGAATTAAAGTTGTAGTATGTCATTTTTTAAGTAAGTATTAAGATCATTAGTATTTTCTAATCTCCTGAAGTAATGGAAATTGAAGCATGTCAGTTCTTACTATTATAGATGTTGTGTGTACTCTTTAGAGACACATAGCCATCCTTATTCTGGTGATTCATGTATTCCTGGATCTATTCTTATAGTTTTAATTCTTCCATATACAGTATATGTCTAGCATTTGTTATATATATTTATGTATACTTATCCTATCTAATACAAGGGCAGTATGCAAATTAACTGTCACCAAGATGGCACCACCCATAGCCACAAGATGGCGGCGCCCAGTCCTCTCAGCCCTGCCGGAGTCCCCCAGTCCTGGGGAGCTGGCAGCGTTCCGCTCCCAGCTGTGGATGGGCTCCTGTCAGCACTCACTCAATTTACCTGAGAGAGTGCTGACAGGAGCATGTCATCCTTGTGACTTATTCATTTTAATTGGAGGGAAAGAGGTGTGCAGGCTAGCAGTGCTGGAGGCTCAAGGAGATGTGCAGAACTCCACTTGGGGAATCCGAAAGATACGGCTCATGGAGGCACAGACACTCTGGGCACTTCACAAATGAATGGGGTGTTTTCTTCCAGTTCCTGCTACACTGATTATGCAAATGCCAGAACCAAGACTGTATAACACAGATAAAACGGATGGGCCTCTGGGCCGCAGAGAGCCTCTGGGCTGCAGAGAGCCTCTGGGCAGCGGGGGCTGAGCGGCCAGGCCCGGCAGAGAGCCACTGGCACATGGCAACTGGTATATTATAAACACTAATGTATATTTGTCTTACATATACATATTATGCCTAATATCTACTAAGTGATAACATGTTAATAATACAATTAAGAAAGATAGCTTAGTCAAAGTAACATTATTGCACATATAAGGAATGCTTAAAAGCCAAAGGTGCAAAGATGAATAGAACATGATCTTTATTCTTAAGATTACAGCAGTACTTTTTAACCAGGGTTAGTTTGTCCTCTCTCTCTTCCTGGGGCATTTGATAATGTTTGGAGACATAATTTGATTATTAGAACCACATGAAATCCTTTTCAGCCAGAGGGGTTTGTTTAATTGAAATGTACTTCAGCTCTAATTGGACAAAAATCACAACTGTCATTTAGTTAGTCCATGCTTCCCCCATGTTGTGGAATACTTTTCCAGTCTCTTCAGCTAGCTAATTTTACAGATTTTTCAGCACTAGGGTCAGAGGTTATCTCTTCTGTGTGTTCTCTGTATTCGTAGGTTGGACCAAGAAAGAACTTTTCCATAAACATTGTGAGCCTCCATATCTTTTTTTGTTTTGTTTTGTTAATTCTTGCCCGAGGATATTTTTTTTCCATTGATATTTAGAGAGAATGGAAGGAAGGGGGAGAGTCAGAGAGAAGGAACATCAATGTGAGACACATTGATTAATTTGCCTCCCACACATGCCAACCAGGGCCAGGGATCAAGCATGCAACCGAGGTACGTTCCCTTGACCGGAATCGAACCCGGGATCCTTGAGTCCGTGGGCTGATGCTCTACGCACTGAGAAAACTGGCTAGGGCCCATACCATTTTTTATTAAAATTTTATCTTTGTGGATATTCTCTATTAAAAAGGAACTTCTCCAGGTCAGGGACTATGTCTTACTTATTTTGATGTCAGCAGCACTTGGTACTTAGTAGATGTATAGTAAATGTTTTAAATGAACTGTAGCTCAGATAATATTGTTTGCCTTGGGCAGGGGATTGGTGTGGGAGAGAGCTGGAGTTGTGGAAAGAGAAGCTGACTGACAGGAGATCTGAATTCTAATTCTGCCTCTACCAGCCACTTAAATGTCATGATCTTAGGCAGGTGATGGAGTGACCATCATGAGTCTCAGTTCTGTCATCTACACCATGAGGGAGAATTGAATTTACATGATCAAGAGTACCATTCACCCTGTATAAGCAGTGTATCACAACACATTTAACTGGAGTCTTACTGAACAGAGCTGTGTGTTTAGGACTAAAAAGAAGAGACCTTAGTGTAACTTCTAGATATTTTCCCTGTAATTTAAGGCAGGGATTACAAGTAATAGTCAATAGTAAATAAACACCAAACACTGAGAGTCCAAATGAAGAGGTTCCTTCATTTATCTGTGAAGTAACTTGGAGGGTACATCTTTATTGATGTCCAGAATAAGGGAAGTATTCTCATTTAATCTGGTTCACAGTCAGTGTTCAGTAAACATCCTGCACCTGGCTGAAGAAGAGCTGCAAGATGCTGATGAAATGGCTTTGTTGTGAGTTGTTTTTCAACCTCTCAGTCATTAGCATCAAAAGCAGTTGTAGATACTGCTTTTACCAGTGACCTCGATGTTAGCAGTTGTTTGACAGGTAGGCACTGCCTGGGTACCTTTCATTCTGGCCTCTCTAGATCAGGCTCCTTGATTTAAGAGATTAGTTTGGGTGTTGTCTAAGGAAGTCATGCTACTTTGTGATTCAAAACATGTCATAGTCTCATTGCAAGCACTTACTTAAATGACTGTCTATTCTCATCTATAAAATGACACAATTGGTCAGATAGTCCCCAATTCTATTTCTAGTGCAAACATGGTACTATACTAGTATTGTGTAAATTTGCCCTTTGATTTTAGCAAATTACTTTCTTGTGTTAACTTAACCACCAGCTATTGACTGAAAAGATTCAGGTGATGCCTGGAACGTAACTGAATGATCTTTATATAATTTTAGGGTATCCTATATAACAAAGATATAATATGCAAATTGACCATCATACCATCACAAGATGGCGACACCCACAGTGGTGGCAGGGCTGGCTGCTCTGTGCGCCTGCTGCTGGAGCCCCCTCAGCCCCGCCGGGGCCTCAGGTCTTCCTGCACCTCCCACTGACAGCTCAGGCAAGGCTTGGATGGCAGCTGCTCAGGGCCGGCCCGAGGCTCAGGTAACCAGGGGTGGCCGAGGCTTGCGCTGCCGGCAGTGGCAGCAGCAGAGGTGCGATGGGGGCGTCGCCTTCCCCTAATCACCAGGTCACCTCCTGCCCCTGAGGGCTCCTGGACTGTGAGAGGGGCAGGCCGGGCTGAGGGACTGGGCCTCTAGTTCTTCAATAAGTAGAAGTAATAAGTTTTGCTGTATTTGGGTGATTGAAGGGAGAGTTTAACAGCCCATCTGGCAATATATAATGCATATTCTATATTTCTTAAATACAGATTTTTTATCCTTGTGATGAGACCTTTTAGAATGTACTCTCAACAGCTTTCATATGTATCATACAGCAGTGTTAACCATAGGCATCATGCTGTACATTACATTCCTAGTATTCATGTATCTTATAGCTGAAAGTTTGTACCTTTTGACCACATTCATACAGTTGCACTCTACCCCTACCCCTGCCCCTGATTACCACAAATCTGATCTTTTTCTACTGATCTTTTACTAGGAGTTTGGCTTTTTTTTTCTTATTTTCTCTTTAAGAATCCTTATATAAGTGAGATCACACAGTATTTGTCTTTTTCGCTCTGACATATTTCAGTTAGCATTATGTCCTCAAGGTTCATCCAGTGTTGTCTCAATGGCAACGTTTCCTCCGTTTGTTTGTTTGTTTGTTTGTTTTTAATGGGTGAATAATATTTCATTGACTATCCCCTGCTTTCTGACTCTTCACATTTCATATCTTCAGGTCTCACAAGTAAGACCTACATTAGCACAGTAGTATATTCTTCACTTTGGGCCATTTCAGCTTACAGAAGATTTTGTAGAAACATTGCACTTTGGATAGTTGGAGAAACCTGTACCACAATGTCTTTATACATTTATGCATAGATGGGCACTTAGGTTGTTTCCATATCTTGGCTATTGTAAATAATGTTGCTATGAACAAGGGGGTGAGATGCATATATCTTTTCTAATTATTGTTTTTGTTTTCTTTGGATAAATACCCAGAAGTGAAATTGGTGGATCATATGATGTTCTATTTTTAATTTCTTGAGGAACCTCCATACTGTTTTTTTTAATGGCTGCACTAACTTACAATCCCACCGGTGTCCAAACAAACAAGGGTTCCCTTTTTTCCATATCCTGAGCAGTATTTATTCCTTGTCTTTTTTATGCTAGCCATTCTAACAAGTGTGAGGTGATTTTCACTTTCATTTCCTTGATTATTAGTGATGTTGAGCAACTTTTCATGTACCTGTTAGACATTTGTATATATTCTTGGGACAAATGTCTGCTTAGGTCCTTCGCCCTTTTTTTAAATTGGATTATTGATTTTTGCTATTGGGTTGTACGAGTTTCCTGTTAAATATATTTCTTTATTGATTTCAGAGAGGAAGGGAGAAGGAGAGAGAAATAGAAACATCAATGATGAGAGAGAATCATTGATCGGCTGCCTCCTGCATACCCCCTACTAAGGATCCAGCCCGCAACCCAGGCATGTGCCCTTGGCCGGAATTGAACCTGAGACCCTTCAGTCCGCAGGCTGATGCTCTATCCACTGAGTAAAGCTGGCTAGGGCAGTGGTCGGCAAACTCAATAATCAACAGAGCCAAATATCAACAGTACAACAATTGAAACTTCTTTTGAGAGCCAAATTTTTTAAACTTAAACTTCTTCTAACACCACTTCTTCAAAATAGACTCACCTAGGCCGTGGTATTTTGTGGAAGAGCCATACTCAAGGGGCCTAAGAGCCACATGTGGCTCGCGAGCCGCAGTTTGCCGACCACTGGGCTAGGGCTTTCCTGTATATTTTAGATATTAACTTATTAAATATATACTTTGCAAATATTTTTTTTCTATTCCATAAGTTGTCTTTTCATTTTGTTTCTTTTGCTGTGCAGATTTGGATCTTTTATGTGGCCTTCTGTCGATGGTTTTCTAGTGCTTTATTGTGGTTTGGAGATTGCTTGAATTGAGAGGCAGGGGTTGTCTGTTTGTTTTTTAACTATTCTTTCTCACCCTCCCTAACCACAGAATCCATCATATATTGCTTATGTGGACTTCTTTGATTATAGAAGAAAAGTCAGTTTTACTTTGTGTTTGCCATTTTCCTAATCTGTAGCATGAGTATGTTGAATCAAGTAATTCTGAGATCTTGAGCTCTTCTAATACTGGGTCTTCTGCCTGCTGCCAGTTGGCTGATCACATAAAAACTCTTAACACAGTTGTTTCCACTTTAATTTATGCATCTGAAATGATTCATATGATAGAATCAGAGTTTGACCTAATACTAACTCAGATTCTTAGATTTATTCTCTGCCTTAATATTTGTTATGATGTATAGTACTACCGCCCCACGCCCCACAATGCCTCACACTTCCATAGAGCTTCATAAATCTACAAGATTCCATGAATGTCCTCTTGTTCCTTAAAACATTATGAATGTATACTATGTTTGGAGAGTACTGAGCCTATAGTCTAGTGTGGGTTTAAAGACATAGTATAGTGGTAACTCTAAAGACATTTTCATGAAAACAGGAGGGGCATTTGGATCTTTAGGGGCTGAGTGGAGGTGGGGGGAGATCTCGGGAACTCTTCCTAGGAATAGACATTTGAGCTGGCTGGCCTCAAAGGCTTTTGACAGGAGAGAGGGGAAAAGGAATTAAAGCCAGGGTACTATGTGAGCAAGGTCACAGAGACATGAAATACTGATTGATAGCGAAAGTTTACCTTCAGGTGTGAAGTGATTTTCATGTTTTGAGAACTTCAGAATCTTCCTTCCACATCTCCACTTGAACTTCACCTTTATAGACTTAGGCATTCCAATTAAGCCTCATCTGGTCTATCCTTTAAGCCATTTTACTCATTTGTCCTTGTCCAGCAGCTCCATTATGTCATTCTTGAGCAGTAGTGACAAAAACTTTCCACAATGTCACAGATATGAGTGATTCATAATAGGCAGACATTATTGCCATTCAGCCACTGCTCCTTCCCACCGAAGTTGTAATGGACAAAATATTTTATGAAAATTCTTATATGGAATTGTTGGTTTTTTAAGATACAAAGAAATAATCTTTATTTTATAGTTCAGGTATTTCAGCCTTCTCAACTTAAAACCCAATAGTGTATTCTTAATACTACTTTAAAGAATTAGTTATTTTCTAATGTACATTATATGTGAATTAGAAGATTAACAAAATTAGTTCCATAGATAATAAAATTAAGTTTCTGCTGTGGGAAACCTTTTTCAGTTATTAATAATTTTATTTATCAAAATAGAATTTCATAGAAACTTTCAGGGAAACTCCCAATCTAGTGAATTGCCTGGCTCTTCATTAATGTTTTAGATTCCTAGAGCTTGGATTTGTTCTCAGTGAGCTGGTGGATACTGGCATTTTAATCAGAGTAGAGGAATGTCCTCTTCATACTTGAGAATTCCTTAAAAATAAAACAAACGCTCAGAAACTTATGAAACTACTCCTTGGGGAAAATCTCCTGTAAAATTGAGGATCTAACCTAGCTTCGTTTCAAAGATGTCCTAAGTGATCATGTTACTTAGTGTTTATAGTATAACCTTTTATTAATTTCCTTTTAATGACCGTGCCTATGACCATTTGTCACATTTTCTATCCATATCCATAAAAAACTCGTTCAAAAAGGTGTTAATATATTTCATAATATAATTGAATTTCATAGTTATTTAACTTGAAAGATTCAAAGAAGAAAACTTTGTTTACACTCACAGGATCACATTTCAGTTAAAACTTACAAGAAGCAATTTAAATCCTAGTTTTCAGCCTGAACAACTATTCTGATTCTGGTGAACTGGAGGATCTGCAAAATGACTTCTTTTGGTATATAAGTTTCAGGTGTACATACATCTCTCTTAATGAATGTTAAGTCCAGAGGAGACAGAGGAAGGGAGACATTTAATCTGTATGTTATAATTTAATTTTGATAGACTACTGAGAGTATTCTATGTAAGCCAGCCCTACCTAATAAGGTAAGCCTGTTTTGGATGAGTATGTAGTATTCATTTTTCTTAAAAAAAAAAAAAAAAAATTACCAGCATGGCATGACCATTCAAAATTAACTTTCAATGGATGGAAGAAAGGTAAATGACTACTTGGCTATGATGAAAGAAACCCTGCACCCCCTTTGCCACATTCATTCTGAAAATGTGGTATAGAATATATAAAAGTTAACTGTTACAGATTTTGAGGTCTTCCCTCAAGTTATTTTGCTAATTTCAATATGAATATTTTTAGATGACTGAAGACATTCTACAGTGTTATCAAACTATTGTTTAAAGTGATAAAGAGAAAATATATAAGATTCTTTAACTAATTTAAGTATTAGTTTAATCAAAATGGCAGGGATAGAGGATGCTGACAAAAGTTCTATATGTGTTTTGCTCTCTCTAGTAGGGCCATTTGCCTACTTTGCTTAAAAGTGTTTATTAGGGCCCTAACTGGTTTGGCTCAGTGGATAGAGCGTCGGCCTATGGACTGAAAGGTCCCAGGTTCGATTCCGGTCAAGGGCATGTATCTTGGTTGCGGGCACATCCCCAGTAGGAGGTGTGCAGGAGGCAGCTGATCGATGTTTCTCTCCCATCGATGTTTCTAACTCTCGATCTCTCTCCCTTTTCCTCTCTGTACAAAACCAATAAAATATGTTTTTAATAAAAGTGCTTATTAGGGATTTTCTCAACTCCATTCTGGTGATTTGCCATTTGGGAACTGTTTCCCAGGCTGTTAGACTTGTCCTATATTAATATTTTGGGTGACTGAAGCCTTGTTGCATTGATAACAGTTGAAAACTTGAATGTAGCCATAAATATGCAATGAATATGGTTCCAGGTTTTGAACTAAATGTGATTTCCTCACGGTATAGACACATGAGCCAACACACTCAACAGATCCTTATTTGGAAGCTGCTGGTGTCTGATGAGACACAGAAAGTTGATTATAGCTTTGTGTGGCTGCCTAAACCTGTCTCCCTTCTTTGTGCTTAGTTGAGGGCCTCAGGCCTAAATCATGTCATGGTTTATGAGGTCAGAGTTGGTACTGAACACATTTGTTCCTTATCTTCACCACCCCCCGCCCTCCCACCACACACACACACACATCCAGATTTTATTTCCTACTGCCAGAACAGCAATTATAAAATGAAAGACTAATACTACCAAGGTCTAACAATATGTATAAAATAAGGTTTACTTCTCTTTGACATCTGTCATGTCATAGTTTCATTTAAAAGTTATTTGCTCAGGAGTATCAATTTAAACAAAACAGTGAAATATGAGAAAAATAACTTATCTTTTAAAACCCTGGCTGACATGGTTGAGCATCATCCCATGCACTGAAAGGTCTCAGGTTCCATTCCTGGTCAGGGCACATGCCCAGGTTGTGGGTCTGTTCCCTGTGGTGCATGCAGGAGGTATCTGATCAGTGTTTCTCTTTTAAATCTTTCCCTCTCCCTTCTCTCTCTCAAAATCCATGAAAACAACATTTAAGAAAAGAGAGATGGCATTTTTTTTATCTGGCTCTTCTGGTTACATACATGTCTTATTATATTGTATGTAAGGATCTCAGATTGTGGAAGGATATGTAAAATTGTTAGATTAATTTCTCTCCAATCTTACTATGCTTAGAAATACAGAGAAGCTAGTAAGTCAGGTATTTCTGATGCAAGTGCTTTAAGGATCACATTTTGAATAATATTTATAGACTAGAGGCCAGTGCACAAATTTGTGCACAGGTGGGGTCCAGCTGGCCTGCCCCAATCAGGCCGGGCTGGCTGGGGGGAGGGGATGCAGAAGGTTGGCAGGCCAGTTCTGCCCCCCAATTGGGGTGAGGGGGCCGATTGGAGGCTAGGCTGGGCAGAGGTGTGTGTGAGTGGGGCCGCTGGTGGGTTGGCTGTCTGGCCCCACCCCTGCTTGAACTCCCTCCCAAGGAGACAATTTGGATATTAGCCTTTTATTATATGGGATTTTTCTGTGTCTTAAAATTTCTCAAGAGCTCTTTCTTCTTTTTTTGGGTCATAGTTCTGATGTTTGTTTTGTTTTTTTCCTGTGTATGTGTGTGTGTGTGTGTGTGTGTTTAAGGTTACTCTTATGAAAGGAGCCAGGTAGACTTTATAATTGAGAATCAAGAGACTTGAATTCCAATCCTTATTCTAGTAATACAACCATGAGTCTCAGTTCATACTGTGATGACATCCGTTATTTTCTATATCAAGAAATAAGGACAAATAAATTATTTTTTTTAACTTTGGGGAAAATGTTCTTAGTCATTATGGCAAAGAATGTTGCTAAGCACAACAACTACAGATAAAAGGCACCTGGGATCTAGATTGAGAGAGCTGTGTGCTTGTTTTAGGAAGCCTCCACTTAAGCTTTGGCATTATTCTCATAATTGCTCCACCCTCACCCCTTCCCTAGGGAATAACCATTTTTAAGGGGAGATGTGTAGTATAAGCATGTCACTCTTGTTTGGCAACATGGTAAAATTGTGTTTAAATTGATTTCATACTTGTGGGCAAATGTTAATTTTATTCAACCTAAGAGTGGTGTAGGGTCAAATTGCAGTGGGGTGTACAGTTTGTAGAGTATAATCAGTTGTCACCTTTGCTTTTATGTGTTTCTGCCCATACTTGGTTCATAATTTTAACCCATATTTTAATAGCTTTGAGTGATAGCCCAATTATTTAAATTCCAATTTAAGATTTTGATTTCTAGTAATATTAAAACTGTTTTCATAGAGGCAAAGTTTGTGAGTATTCTCATCCTTATCAAGAAATTATAGTATGTGCAACTTTTGAGGCTTCTAAAAATAGTCGAGTGTAGACATATACAAACATAAAAAGCATATGGTTGTGGCTTAGGAACTGCAGCTCATAGAAGGATTAGATTGAACAATGTATCATTGTTCCTAGAGTCAATTAGGCGTGTAGATTCAGCTAGCCAGGGTACAGCCTCTAGCATGTGACTCTATAAATAACACTTGCACAACAAACATGGGCTTGATAAGTAAGCTATAAATCTGGGCTGACTGCCCACTCTTCTAAATTTTAGAACAAGCCCTGCCATCATAATATTTTGAGGGCCTGACAGCAGTAACAAAAGTTTTAAAATTAAAGTGTTCCACACATCTATTTTGTATTATTCCTGGTTTTCCAGTTTTAAGCTTATTTCGTTGTTTTCTAAAGACAACTTTTTTTTAAAAAGCAATCCTTTAGTTATCGTTAGTGATCTTACATATACTTAAGTACACATTTTCTAACTTTCTTCAGGCATGGTGGTGATTTGGTTGCCAAGATATCTCTAGCTTAAAAGCAGTCATCTTTGTTCACCTTTATTGGAGGAAATTAGGAATTTCTAACAATTTCCTTAATAGTTACATTACAAAAGATGAGTTCATAGTGATACATTTTATCAGAGTCTAAGCAGGTCACTCTTGCCAAAACATTTGTTTCGATTTTGGTTTTCTCTTACCACAGCACAATGAAGAAAGTCTAAAATGTGTGTTAGATTAAACACTTGTCAGATGTATTTTTTAAAAGTTTCTGTTTATATAGTTTTTAGATTATATTATTTATTTTTTTAAAAGAATCTTTATTGTTGAAAGTATTACATATGTCCATCTTTTTCCCCTATTTACCCCTTCTAGCCCGCTCCGGCCCCCCCCCCCCCACCCTAGGTCTTCACCACTCTATTGTCTATGACCATGGGTTATGCATATATGCATACATGTTCTTTGGTTGCTCTCTTCCCACCCACCTGCCCTCCCCAGCCTTTCCTCTGAAATCCCACAGTCTGTTCCATGTCTCTGGATCTATTTTGTTCATCAGTTTATTTTGTTCATTAGATTTCACATATGAGTGAGATCATGTGATACTTGTCTTTTCTCTGACTGGCTTATTTCGCCTAGCATAATACTCTCCAGGTCCACCCATGCTGTCGCCAATGGTAAGAGTTCTTTCTTTTTTATAGCTGCATAAATTCCATTGCGTAAATGTACAGCAGCTTTTTTATCCACTCATCTGCTGATGGGCACTTGGGCTGTTTCCAAATCTTAGCTATTGTAAATTGGGCTGCTATGAACATAGCGATGTATATATTCTTTCTAACTGGTGTTTCTGATTTCTTAGGCCAGTGGTCGGCAAACTGCGGCTCGCAAGCCACATGAGGCTCTTTGGCCCCTTGACTGTGGCTCTTCCACAAAATACCATGTGTGGACGCGCACATACAGTGCGATTGAAACTTCGTGGCCCATGCACAGAAGTCAGTTTTCGGCTCTCAAAAGAAATTTCAATCATTGTACTGTTGACATTTGGCTCTGTTGACTAATTAGTTTGCCGACCACTGTCTTAGGCTATATTCCTAGAAGTGGGATCACTGGATCAAATGGGAGTTCCATTTTTACTTTTTGAGGAAATTCCGTATGTTCCATAGTGGCTGCATTCCTACCAGCAGTGTACAAGGGTTCCCTTTTCTCCACATCCTTGCCAACAGCTAATTTGTGCATTCTGACAACAAAATCTTGGCAGAGTTGGAAAGCACCCGTAGTTAGGTAGCTGTGCACAGGTTCAAACAATTTAAGACCACACTGCTGGGTTTTTGTGAGAAGTAGATTTTACACTTTAGAAGAAGAACATTTTCAAAAGGGGTATGAACTATATATGTAATATGATTAGGCTAAGTTTATAACAATTTGTGATAACCCAGTAGAATAATAAGTTTTTGATTTATCAGATGGCTATTGAGCAGTTACTTATAAAGCACTGTGTTTATGTATTAAATATAGAAAAGATAAGAAGGGAGAGCGTAAGATCTTTAACCTCGTGATCTAATGGGAGACATTAGATTTGTACTATTAAAAAAACTTCTCTATTAGTAGTTTATGGTTACTTAATGCAATGGTTTTTAACCTTGTCAACCCATCAGCCCCTTTTAGTAAGAAACACTTGGAAAGTGTTTATTCCAAAATGAAATTCATATGTAATATAACTACATACATAATTTTAAAAATCATTGTATCAATCTGTGTAATATAGAGGAGAAATAATTTGTGGTAAAATAATATGTATCTGTATCATAAAAGGCTTGTGGTTGTGATGACCGAACAAGCAGTGGCTTTTGCAGTGGGCGGGGCAGGGCGGGGTGCGAGCTAATAGTGAGGGAGAGCTATGAGCAGCAGAGGGCGGGGTGGCCAGCTGAGGCAAGTGGAAGCAAGCTACTTGCACGATTTTGTGCGCACTGGGCCTCTAGTATTATATATAAACTACAGGCCTGTTGCAGGAAGATTCCTGCAAGTATAGGGCTTCCTGTGGCCAGAGCGAAGCAGAGAAGGGAGCGAGCTTCCCTCCTGTCTCCGCCACCCTGCTTGCTTCTCTGCAGCTTCACTTCCTTCTGCAGCACTTGGCTTCCTTCTACACTGTCTTCAGTCTTCGCTCTGCGCCTGCATGTGCAAATTAACCTCCATCTTTGTTGGGTTAATTTGCATACTCGCTCTGATTGGCTGGTGGGCGTAGCGGAAGGATGGTCAATTTGCATGTTTCTCTTTTATTAGTGTAGATGCTTGGGCGTGACTGTATTATAAGCTATAATAGTGACCTTCCTGTATCAATACCTATAATTGCCATAAACATGACAGTTTTTTTTTGGTTTATTATTTTTTTTAACATGACAGGTTTTTAAAAAAATATATTTTATTGATTTTTTTTACAGAGAGGAAGGGAAAGGAATAGAGAGTTAGAAACATCGATGAGAGAGAGACACCGATCAGCTGCTTCCTGCACACCTCCCACTGAGGATGTGCCCGCAACCCAGGTACATGCCCTTGACCGGAATCAAACCTGGGACCTTTCAGTCTGCAGGCCAACGCTCTATCCACTGAGCCAAATCCGTCAGGGCTGAACATGACTGTTTTAAATAAATACCAAGTGTGTTGAGTTGGTAACTAAAGTTGATGTGATTATCAAAAAAGAATATACTATTAACAGATTTCCAAACAAAACTAAGTATAATTGATTACCTTCCAGAAAATATTTTAAGTAATTAAAATAGTGCAAAACACACATTGTGGAGTTTTGTGTGTAAATATGGCTTTTTCCTACAAGGATATATGGCAAGACATTCCAGAGTTGTGGAAGTCATGTACTGCGTTGCCAGAAATCTAGCATTCAGTACTGTCTCCTTATTAAATGTTTGTAGGACTGTAATGACCATAAATGCGTCCTCCCACCTAGGTTCTAAATTAATAAGCATTGATCTAAAACATGCCATACCTGACTATTTAGTCAGGGGCACTGAGCTCTTTTCCCTTAAATCAGTGGTTCTCAACCTTTCTAATGCCGCGACCCTTTAATACAGTTCCTCATGTTGTGGTGACCCCCAACCATAAAATTATTTTCGTTGCTACTTCATAACTGTAATTTTGCTACTGTTATGAATCATAATGTAAATATCTGTGTTTTCTGATGATCTTAGGCGACCCTGCTAGCAGTTCTCAACCTGTGGGGGTTGTGACCCACAGGTTGAGAACTGCTGCTGTAGAGCCTTGGACCATCGGAAAACACAGATATTTACCTTACGATTCATTAACAGTAGCAAAATTACAGTTATGAAGTAGCAACGAAAATAATTTTATGGTTGGGGGTCACCACAACATGAGGAATTGTATTTAAAGGGTTGCGGCATTAGAAAGGTTGAGAACCACTGCTTAGATTGTCAAATAAACAAATCAAAACAGCCAACATAACAATAGCCTCTGGTGTGAATGAATCAAAATTATCCCTTTTTTTTCCAGATTAGCAAAAAATATATTTTTTGGTGTGCCGCAGAATTTTACTAATTAGTTTATGTGTGCCATGAGATGAAAAAGGTTGAAAATCGCTGCTCTGAATAAAAATGTGTGGTAGTACAATATCAAATCAATTTTAAAAGGCTGCAGTGCTCTTTGTTTTATTTTTTAATTAAAAGTAAGCATAAAGGAGTAAATGGTCGCCAATGTAGCCAGTGATGTAACAAGGAGTGAGAAGGCCGTGCCATTGCGATGTAAGCGGTACTTACTGTAGTACAATCGGTAGCTGGTGGATTTCAGAGTATTCTTCTGCAGTAATGATGCAGATTATACTTTGAATTTTTACTGCAGGTTATTGGTTTTGCTTTCTTTAAGTCTGAGATCTAAACAGAATATTTACGCTCCAGCCATTAATCATCCTTAAAACTCAGTGTTGGAGGTCAAGTCTCACAGTAGGTAGGGCTTCTCAAACCTGAAAGTGCATACAGATCTCTGGATCTTGTTAAGCTGCAGATTCTGTCAGTGGGTTGGGTTGGAACCGAGGCTCCGCATTTCTAACCAGCTCCCTCCCAGGAGTTAATGTGGCTGGAGGCCCACACTCTTGAGGAACAAGTTATAAGGGAATTGTTAGTTATTTATTCCTTGAGGTTTCTAAACTTTATCACAGTATCAGTGAGAATGTTAATCATTAAAATTATTTCACTAAATGACATTAGCTTAATTCTCTAATGTTTTCACTAATGAGCAGCATAAAGTTAATCTTAAATGTTGAGGATAGATATAAGAAAGTCATCAATATTTTTCTATCATTATAAAACCCATTTTCCATTATGTTAGTTTTCCTTAAGTAAGGGTAATGAATTCAGTATTTAATAATACAATATATAGCCAAGAATTTGAAGAGCATGTTAGAATTTGTTGGGATGGACCTTGGCTGGTACATAAGAAATACTGCTGTTTCTTTGCCTTGGTTTAAATTGACAGAGTTGATTGTCTTATGACTTAATTAAAAAATATATTTGTATGAAGCGATTTTCAATAATGAATATTTTAAGAATTTGGTGATAGGAATGAGATTATTCTTTTATTCCTAAATTCTTTTGCTGTGCTTTCCCTAAGAGCCAGTAGCTCTATGCTTGCATGATTCCTCTTCTAGTTCATTCTTACTCTAAGCTGATAGTTCTGTGAAAGTTGATCTAATGGTCCAAAAGGAACATTTTTTTATTTCAGTTTTCAGCTATAGTGTCTACCTACTGTATCTCTTTATCACCTACTAGAGGCCTGGTGCATGGTGTGTGTCCCTCAGCCCAGCTTGCACCCTCTCCAATCTGGGACCCCTACCGGGATCGGGCCTAAACAGGCAGTTGGACATCCCTCCCACAATCCAGGACTGCTGCCTCCCAAATGCTCACTGCCTGCCTTCCTGATTGCCCCTAACCACTTCTGCCTGCCAGCCTGATCACCCCCTAACCACTTCCCTGCCAGTCTGATTGATGCCTAATTGCTCCCCTGCCAGCCTGTTTGCCCCTAACTGCCCTCCCTTGCAGGCCTGGTCCCCCCCAACTGCTCTCCCCTGCAGGCCTGGGTCCCCCCTAACTGCCCTTCCCTGCAGGCCTGGGCACCCACGAATTCCCTCCTCTGCCAGCCTGGTCACCCCTAACTGCCCTCCCTTTCAGGCCTGATCCCTCCCAACTGCCCTCCCCTGCTAGCCATCTTGTGGTGGCCATCTTGTGTCCACATGGGGGCAGCCATCTTGTGTGTTGGAGTGACTGTCAATTTGCATATTACTCTATTATTAGATAGAATAGAAACCCTCCCGGATCAGGGTGGGTTTCCTTTGGGGCATGGGGCAGCCTGGGCGAAGGGCCTGTGGTGGTTTGCAGGCCGGCCATGCGTCCCCGCCCCCTCGCCCCCCCCCCCCCCCCGCGACCCAAGCAGGGGCCCTGGTATCTGGGATTTATTTATCTTCTATAATTGAAACTTTGTAGCCTTGAGTGGAGGCCTGGGCCCATCAGGGTGTGTGGAAAGCTTGGCTTCCTCCATTGCCGGGGAAACCCAAGCCTCCTGCTCACTCCTTGGCTGCAGCCATCTTGGTTGGGGTTAATTTGCATACTCGCTCCTGATTGACTGGTGGGCGTGGCTTGTGGGTGTAGCGGAGTGATGGTTAATTTTCATATTACTCTTTTATTAGGTAGGATAATTTGACATTTCTAAGAATCAAAGTGATAAAAAAAATTTTAATGATTTTCCAGATTAGCATTTACTGGTATTGGAACTGTTAGTCATCACATTATTAAATAATGCACACTGCTTTAATCTTCATTTCAGCACGTATTTGTTGAGCCCTGCTATGTACCAGACACTCTCCCAGGTGCACATCCTTCAAGAAGCTTATATTCTAGTGGGAATAGAAATAGTATTTTGTAATATTCTTTTATCTTTTATTAAATGTTCAATACCTTTAACTCTATTCCCTCTTAGTATTTTTTAAAAATATTTTTATTGATTTCAGAGACAAAGGGAGAAGGAGATAGGAATAGAAACATCAGCGATGAGATAGAATCATCAGTTGGCTGCCTCCTGCATGCCCCCTCCTAAGGATCGAGCTAGAAACCCCAGCATGTGTACTGCCTGGGAATTAAACCATGACCTCCTTGTTCATAGGTCAATGCTCAACCACTGAGCCACGCTGGCCATTCCTTTTTTATTATTTATGAAGTATATTTGTTATTCAATATACATTACAAAGAATTTATATGTTTTAGTATCATGCTTTTCAGATATGTCTTGTACAGAAATTGTTTTCAGAATTCTTGGGTACCAGATGCAGTTCTTTTTTTTGTACTGGATGTATATATGTCCCTGGGCAAATTCCTCAATTTTCTGTGTGCATAAGGGGGGTACCAATAATGCCAGCCTCAGTAATCATCTTAATGTTATACCCCTTGTTAAGAGAGTAGAAATTATATCAGAAATCACTCATTTTTCACTAGCCAGTGAAATTATTTGCTTCTGTCCTATCCTTTCTCACCTCCTTTTACAATGGAAGCAATGCCTACATTATGTTTCTTCCCACCAGTGGATGTATGACTGTAGTTCTTCAGTGATCCCTTAGCACATCTTCAGCTATTCTGTTTCTATTTACATTTAAACATGTGTCTCTCTTCCTCTTGAAAAAGCAAAAACTCATATTCATCCAATTGCATTTTTGCTTTCCTCCCTATACATTTAAGTTGTTTGCTTCCTCACCTTGTATTCACTATACCCTCGTTATGCCACTGACACTACCTTGCCAGTGTCACCAATTAACTCCTTATTGCTAATTCTAGTGGATCTATAATCCTTACTTGTAATTTCATTTTATTTATTATTATTTTTTTAAGGTGAGTAGAGCTACAATCACTTAAGGAGAAAGTTTGATGTTCTTAGGGCAAAAAAACTC
The DNA here is from genome assembly GCA_026230045.1 of Corynorhinus townsendii. Taxonomy (NCBI): domain Eukaryota; kingdom Metazoa; phylum Chordata; class Mammalia; order Chiroptera; family Vespertilionidae; genus Corynorhinus; species Corynorhinus townsendii. The sequence goes on from JAPDVU010000008.1 coordinate 68,780,977, forward strand.
TAATCATTGACAAATTATGTCAAGCACTCCTATAATCGTTGAAGATACAGTAGCTAATAATATGAATAAAAGTCCCTATATTCTTGGAACTTCAGATAGGATGGGTTTTAGATAACATGACCAGGGAAGGCCCACTAAGAATATGACTTTCAAGTAAAGACCAGAAGGAGGTAAGGGAAGGTTATATGCAGATATCTGGGGAAGAGCAGGCCTGGCAAACTGTTTATTTGGTCTTAGCAAAAATACTTTTTTGTGGCATGAAATGTTTTTATAAAGATTATTGTTCTGTGGTAAAATGGAAAGCTGGGTATTTTGGGGTATGCTGTTGAAAATTGACTTACATTAGGATAAAGTAGTATTTTTCATAATTTAATTTCATAGATTAAGTAAAGACAAAGACACTAAAGTTAATTTTATTTCACATTTTCTTAGAATCTAAATAGTCACATGCTTTTGTAGATGGACAATTTAGATAATGGCATCTTTATTCCATTGAGTGGTGGATTTTTCAAAATAAGTGGAACATTGGCTGAGGTAACATAGTTACAGCTCTAGAAGACTCTTAACTTAGTGAGGTTCAACAGCTTTTTCAGGAGGAGGAATTTTACCATTTGTACTTACATCAGTTCAGCAAAATGATCGACCTTTCGAGAGCAATAAAACTATACATTAACTGTATACTAGGCATTATATTAAAAACCCTAATTTATTTAAAGGAGAAAGAAGCCTTAAGAACAGCTTTATGTATTGGCTTCAATATTTGGGAAGATGCATGTGATTCAGAAGGGGTCTTCCTAACTCGGATGGAGTTCAGTCTAGTTATAAATAGACTAGAGGTCCGATGCACAAAGATTCGTGCAATAATGGGCCTTCCTTCCCTTGGCTGCCGGCATCGCCTTTGCTCTGGCCCGGAGCTGCCTTTCTGCTTTCCCACACTGCCCATAGGCCCGGAGCGACTGGGGCCATGTGGAATGCCTGCTTCCTGGCCCCAGCCACTCAGCGCCTGTGTATGCAAATTAACCCACCATCTTTGTTGGGTTAATTTGCATACTCCTGATTGGCTGGTGGGTGTCATGAAGGTATGGTCAATTTGCATCTTTCTCTTTTATTAGTGTAGATTAATATGATTTCTATAACTGGTTAGTTTTTCGAGAAACCCAGCTCAAAAACCTTCAGCAGTCAGATCATAAACTTGCTTGTAGTACACCTCCCTCTTCTTCTTTATCCCTCACAGATATTAGGGATTTTTAAAAGTAATGGAGACAAGGAATAGGCGGCGACATAAGGTTCATTGAAATTTAAGAGCCCCTAATGGGCAGGGAGAAACATTTCTCTAAATTTTGTGGATTTTCAATTTCTTTCCTTGAGTATGACTATATTAATTACCATATATGTATTGCTTATCATCTATAAGTATGAGAAGGAAACACTATAGATCTAGAGAACATTTTATGGTTTAATTTGTTTGGCAGCTCATATGGAGAATTGAGAAGGAAGAGGAGGAATAAGCTCTTTCTGGGCTTGATAAGGGCTCAATCTTTTGGAATGAGGTGCTTACATAGCAAGACTTGAATAAGGTTTTGCCTGTATTGTCTAAACCTGAACAAATGCTAGTGCTACTGCTAAAAAGCATGTATGACCAGTGGACAAAAGGAAGTGCTGAATTGACAGGTATCAATCTTATTCCTGAGTGTACACATCTCCCATATTGTTACCTCCCTGATTTCATCCCCTTTCTGCTTGCTTAGGATCTAAAGGAATTTTCCTATCTCCAGTAGATAATATTTTTGGTCCAGTCCAGCCAGAGTCTCTGATCCTTTTTTATTGTGCTATTGATAATGTTATTGATGAAGATATCGTCCTAATTCCATGTCAGGAAAGTAAATGACAGGGTGTCATTTCCTAACCATTTACATGGGAATTTATCATGGGATTATTCAAAAAGAGAGAACCCAGATTTGAAATTTAAACAGCCATACAAAAAATGATTTGGGAGGGTTACTTTTTAAAAATGCCTTTTTTCTAGCCATTCTCCCCTGACCAGTTTGAAAAATAATATGAGTTCCTGGTTGTTTAATAATAGGAAAACCTAGCAAAGCAGAGTTCTGTAATTTTGCTAGAAATTACAGAAATAAACACTGTTACATTTTGATGACTATCCTTCCCATATGTTTTCACTACACACATATTTAAACAATAAGCCTCATACTGTACATACTGTTTTACAGCCTAATTTAAAAAGCTGTATGAATAGTTTCCATGTTATTAAATGTTCTTCTAAAATATTTTCAATAGCTGCACAATAATCTATTATATTAAACAATGTTTATTTTACCAATCTCTATCATTAGATGCTAGCTGGCTTTCAAGTTTTTGCTTTTATAAATTACACAGAAGAGAACCCTGCATAACTCTTCGAGTACTTCTCTGGCTCCGCCTTCCCCCACCACCCCCAGGATAACAGTAGTTTCATGTATATAGTATTTTTAGTTGTTTCACTGAAACATTTGCTAGAAGAAGGAAACTAATATTTATTGAATGCTCATTTACCAGATACTGTGCCAAATGCCTTGTACTATTATATTTCATGGAATCTTTAGCTGGTTTCATCCCAGTTTTATAGGTGAAGAAATCTATATGCGTATGTCTAAGGTATTTTGCAGTAAGTTAAATGCATGTAGAAAATATTGAAATGTTTTGTTTAGCAAATAACAGTCACAGGACACAATAAAAACTTACATATGATGTTTTAATTTAATTTTGGCTTTGATATATATTACAATAAGACTTAATATCTTTGTGTTTTACCTAAAAGGTTTTAAGTCTAAAAATTAATTGGCATTCTTAGCTCAGGAGAAAAATTGTGGATGAGTCCCTTGAAAATGTTGGATTTTAGTCATATGACCACTGTTACAGGTTATTACTTTATAAATGACATTTTATGTTTAAATTAGAAGTGGGTAATAATTGTCTACAAAGTGAAAATGGTTTCCTTTCACTTAGAGTTTGAGGCATAGATTTTTCCAATCCTGCACTTTAAGATCTAAGAAGTGAAAGTTGAGTGTTAACAAGGATAAAAAAGGTTGCAGAGGAACGGTAGGAGCAGTGAGATGTCATGATATATGCTTTTGCAGAGCTAGTTTAGAATCTTTGCCTATTAGCCCATGTAATGTACCCTATTTTGATAAGTGGGATTGTTGTTTTTAGGACTTGTTATTTGTTATCTAATGCACTGGTTTTATTTTTTATCTCAGTCACATCGATCAGACAACAACATGGCAGGATCCCAGGAAGGCTATGCTCACCCAGATAAATGTTACAGCCCCCACAAGTCCACCAGTGCAGCAGAATATGATGAACTCGGCCTCAGGTGAGTGAGACGCTGTAATTAGATCATACTGAATAATGCTTGTGCATTGGTAAAACTTTCTGTGGAAAATAGTAATTATTCTTCTAAGAAAACTGGATCTTGGGTGATGGTTATTTTCTATCCAGTTTCACAGGGGAGACTTAACTTATTTCAAAGTAACATACTATATGCCAAAGCATTGTTTAGCCATCTATATATATAAAAAGCCATTAACATCATAACAACCGGTTGCTATGAAGCCCATTGTGGCCAGTGAACTGCCTGATCTGAGGGTGGAGCTGGCCAGCCAACCTCCTGCAGCCCCTGGGCCAGCCCATCCCTGATCAGACTCTCCCACCCTAATCAAGGGTGGGGTTGGCTGGCCAAACTCCGCCCCCCCCACCCTTCCCCCTGGCCAGCCCCACTCCACCACCATAGGCCCGCAGCCACTCCCTCCTTCCCCCCCCCCATCCCACCCCTGATCATACCACCCACCCCAATAGGGGGTGGGGCTGGCTAGCCAACCTCCTGCAGCCCCGATCCCTATGGGCCCCCACCACCCTGATCAGCCCGCAGCCACTCTCCCTGACCGGCCCCGCCCCAGATTGGCCCCTCAATCCCAATCGGGGCCGAGGCCCACCAGCCAATCACCTGCAGCCCCTCCCCCGAGCCAGCCTGGCCCCATTTAGGCCCCAATTGGGGCTGGGCTGTCCACACTCCACCCATGCACGAATTCATGCACTGGGCCTCTATACATAAAGGGGCTGATGTGTAAAAGGCAACAGATTTTAAAGTTTCAATTCTGGAGTATCTCAAATTCCTAGTTTGGTTAACTTTGACATGCTTGTGTCTGTGGTCTTAAAGTTGAAGGTTTCCCCCTTCCTTCTGTGGTTTGGATTGGAAATCAAGCTATGGTGTTCCTAATCCCCTACCTTTTAAAGCAGATATTTGTTCTATCTTGAGATTAACTGGACGCTAGAAACTTACAAACCCCAAGGCATTTTTCTTAGGTCTAATACATGTTATTGAGCATGTTTCCATCTTTTTCATAGGAGATACATCTGAGTATAAATCTTAGTTTCGTGTTTTTTTTCCTTTTATTTGGCAAGTTACTTAAATCTGCTGTTTTTCTCATCTATATAATGAGAAATGACATTGCCCCTTCTTATAGAGAGGAAGTTATTAAAGGAAATGATACAGTACATATAAAGCTTTTATTACAATAAACTAGAGGCCCAGTGCATGAAATTCGTGCACAGTCGGGGGGGGGTCCCCCCTCAGCCCGGCCTGCATCCTCTCCAATCCGGGACCCCTTGGGGGATGTCTGACTGTCGGTTTATGTCCCATCCTAAACCGGCAGTCAGACATCCCTCTCACAATCTGCAACTGCTGGCTCCTAACCACTTGCCTGCCTACCGGATCGCCGCCTAACAGCTCCCCTGCCAGCCTCATGGCCCCCAACTGCCCTCCCCTGTCGACCTCATGGCCCCGAACTGCCCTCCCCGGCTGGCCTCATGGCCCCCAACTGCCCTCCCCTGCTGGCCTGATCACCCCTAACCACCTCTGCCTCGGCCCCCACCACCATAGCTTTGTCCAGAAGGAAGTCGGACAGAAGGAAGATATCCGGTCTCCCGGTCTAATTAGCATATTACCCTTTTATTAGTATAGATAGTAGGTAGTAGTAAAGGCTTATTTCTTTCTTCCCTAGTAAGTTAGATACTGATAGTTTTTTCCTTCTCTGTTGTATGGGCCCAAGTTCATAGCTACTCCATTATGCATCTTTGTGCATATTAGAAAAAGGTGGCCCTTCCTTTGAGCAGATGCAACCCCATGGCTGGCATCAGGGACTGAGGCATTTGGGCTGGATTTCTGACCACTCCTCTGCCTCCCATACTTTGTCCCCTTTGCTTAGTGCCCTGGTTTAAGTTACAGATGGCAACAGTAATTGGCAGGTTCTTGCCTTCATCAAGGCTTTCTTCTTCATAGCTCATACATCTTCCCTATCCAACAAACTGACCAACATAATATTATAGCTGCACTATAGATTTTCTTAGCAGCAGCAGCCTTTGGAAAGGGATTGATAGAAGAGGGGAGGGTGGTGCAGTTGGTTGACAGGAGGATTCCTTGACTTGAGAGTGTGCAGAATTTGAAATGTCTTTGCCCTTGAAGATGATGCCAGTGTGCTGGAATGTTTTTACTCTTCCATCACACTCTCCTCTTCTTTTGGTGGGTTAAACACATTTTTAATGAGTTAAAAAAACAGCCCAGCCAGCCTGGCTCAGTGGTTGAGTGTTGACCTATGAACCAGTAGGTCACGGTTCGATTCCTGTTGGGGCACATGCCCAGGTTGTGAACTCAGTCCCCAGTGTGGGGCATGCAGGAGGCAGCTGACCAATGATTCTCTCTCATCAGTGATGTTTCTGTTTCTCTCCCTCTCCCTTCCTTTCTGAAATCAATAAAAAAATATATATTTTTAAAAGAGTTAAAAGCTGAAAATGTAAATGTAGACAAGGTTTGTGAATGAGATTTTCTTGTTATAAACTATTTATATAAACTCTTGAAATAAGATTCATCCCTTAAATCTTCCATTTTAATTTATTTTAATAAGAACTCATTTACTTATTCTCAGAATCTGTTTTATGTGTGACATTTAATTTAAATTTAAAAAAATTTAAAAGCAAAAATTATACAAGTATGTATTGACTAATATTTTTACTTGGCAGCTTTTCTTTTTAATTATCAGATTTCCAAATACAAGTTGTAAAAACTGCCTCATATTTATAGTTCAAAGAAGATGATTGAGATTATTCATTTTTGTCACGTTCCATCTAAAATTATACCTAAGAAATTAGTAACAAATAACTCCTACTTGCCTACTGGAAGAGTAGGCATTTTGCATCTAGAATAACTAATTATTCTTTTGGAACATTGGTGCTTTTTGTTTTGTTTTTTTCTATTAAACTTTCTAACAGTAATGGTCAATGGAAATGGAAATCTGTAATCAAATTTATGTTCAAAATCAAAAGTATATATCAAATTGGTTTTAGAATATTTTTATATTTTATTTCAGCTCTAAATTTTAATTGTAAAATATGAAATGTGTTTATATACTGCATATAAATTAGTAGGCATGCTTAACAGATGCATTTTTAAAATTAATTTATTTACAGATGGCATACAATGTTATATTAGTTTCAAGTGTACAACAGAGTGATTAAACATTTATATAACTGACTAGAGGACCGGTGCACAAATTTGTGCATAGGTGGGGACCCTTGGCTTAGCCGGTGATCGGGGCCATTTGGGGCCAGCTGGCAGGGAGGAGGGACTGTGGGAGGTTGGTTGTGGGAGTGCACTGACAACCAGGGGACAGTTACTACATTGAGCGTCTGCCCCCTGGTGGTCAGTGCATGTCATAGCGGCTGGTTGTTTAGTCGACCACCTGTAATGGTCACTTGGGCTTTTAAGTTCTATATAATAAATGGGTAATATGCAAATCGACCAAATGGCATAACAACTGGTCACTATGATGTGCACTGGCCACCAGGGGGCAGACGCTCAATGCAGGAGCTTCCCCCTGGTGGTCATTTTGCTCCCACAGGGAGAGCGCTGCTCAGCCAGAAGCCAGGCTCATGTCTAGTGAGCACAGCAGCAGTGGTGGGAACTTCTCCTGCTTCCACAGCAGCACTAAGGAGCAGTGAGCCAGTCAGTAAGGAGCGAGGGGTCCCGGACCATGAGAGGGTGCAGGCCAGGCTGAGGGGCCCCCTCCACCCACCTTCCACCCCCCAGTGCATGAATTTCGTGCACCGGGCCTCTAGTTAAGTAATAAAAAGCGTATTTATATGCCTGGCATTCTGCTAAGTTTATTTTGTACTATCTCATTTAATTCTCATAAAGGCTATTTAAGTTAAGTGCTGTTATTAGGCTCACTTTACATAAGAGAAAACTTGAGTAACTTTCCCAAAATAACACAACTTTCAAATGGTAGAGGCCAGGATTCAAACTCTGGTAGTGGAGTTCCAAAGCCCATGCTCTTAGTCTGCATGTGACTAGCATTAGGATAAGTGACAGAGAGTAAAGACTCAGAAAACAGATGGGATAGGATCTGTTAATGCACTGGAGGCACTATCTATACTAATAATAGAGGAATATGCAAATTATCTGGGACACCACCAGACAGCAGTCTGCGTGGGGTGACAGGCCTATAGGGAGGTTAGTAAGGGACGACCAAACGACTGAACAGCAGGCTGGGGCGACCAGGCCCCAGAAGAAGAGAGAGAGCAAGATACTGAAAACCTATTTGAAGAAATAATGACAAAACTTTTCCCCCACCTGGTGAAAGAAATAGACTTACAAGTCCAGGGAGCGCACAGAACCCCAAACAAAAGGAATCCAAAGAGGACCACACCAAGACACATCATAATTAAAATGCCAAGAGCAAAAGACGAAGAGAGAATATTAAAAGCAGCAAGAGAAAAACAGTTAATTACCTACAAGGGAGTACCCATACAATTGTCAGCGGATTTCTCAGCAGAAACTATGCAGGCCAGATGAGAGTGGCAAGAAATATTCAAAGTGATGAATAGCAAGAACCTACAACCAAGATTACTCTACCCAGCAAAGCTATCATTCAGAATTGAAGGGCAGATAAAGAGCTTCACAGATAAGAAAAAGCTAAAGCAGTTCATCACCACCAAACCAGTATTATATGAAATGCTGAAAGGTATTCTTTAAGAAGAGGAAGAAGAAGAAAAAGGTAAAGATAAAAATTATGAACAACAAATACATATAAACAAGTGAATCTAAAAATCAAGTGAATGAAAAACCTGAGGAACAGAATAAACTGGTGAATATAATAGAATCAGAGGCATAGAAAGGGAATGGACTGACAATTCTCGAAGGGAAGGGAGTGTGGGGGGTGTGGGAAGAGACTGGACAAAAATCGTACACCTATGGATGAGGACAGTGGGGGGTGGTAAGGCAGAATGTGGGGTGGGAACCGGGTAGAGGGGAGTTATGGGGGGATAAAAGAGGAACAATTGTAATAATCTGAACAATAAAGATTTATTTTTTTAAAAAAAATTGTCAATCTGAAGTCAGAATATATAGAATGAGGCTCTACTGAAAAATATCAACAGTACTTACAGGAATAAAATTATAACAAAGCCCAGCATCAGAGTAGTGAATGTAGTAAGAGACTGTATGTTTTTTTTTTAATGAATTTTTTCATCCAAGGACACTGAGAAGAGAGAGAGGTAGACATCAGTTGCCTTCCATATGTTCCCAGACCATTATCAAACCCACAACCCCAGTATGTGCCCTGACTGGGAATCAAACAGGCAATTTTTCGGTGAATGGGATGACACTCAACCAACTGAGCCATTCCAGCCAATCAGAGACTTGTATTTATTAGTTACTGTCAAGCTCCTATCCTAAATATCTTTTTTCAACCAAAATTGGTTTCCTCTTTCTCATTTGGAAATTTAGATAAATTACGAAAAGGTAGCCAATGCAAATGGGATAATAGTAAAAAGCAAAAGCATAATAATCTAGAATTAATATAACTAATTCTTTTTTTAAAATCTTGATTTCAGAGAGAAAGGAAGAGGGAGAGAGAGATAGAAACATGAATGATGAGAGAATCATTGATCAGCTTGCCTTCTGTATGCCCCACACTGAGGATTGACCCTGAAACCCAGGCATATGCCCTGACCAGGATTGAACCCTAACCTTCATAGGTTGATGCTCAACCTCTGAGCCAAACCAGCTGGGCATAACTAATTCTTAAGAAATTCAATTGTTTTATATAGTTTCTCTTGATGTGTTTTGATGATTAAGTTCCTGAGAAACGATTAGTAATACGGAAACAATAACTATTTTTGTTGCTTAAAAATAGGACCAGCACATTTCATTTTAATAAAAGTTTTAAATAAAATGTAAGGACTATGAAAATAAAAATATTTATTTGTGAAATGGAAAAAAATAATTCAGTGAGAATGCCCAATCAAGTTGCAAATGACATTAGCTTGAAATTATTATATCTTCTTTAGTACTATAGTTCTTCTGAAGTATTTCTTAAACCAAGTGGCACCTTCTAATATTGATGGATTCTTGACTTTGCTGCTTAATGAAGCATGCCACTCATGTCAGGGCAGCTAATGGCCTGTTTTATTCTGATTATGAGAGCATTTCATGCCCTCTCCACTGGGGATCACTTTTAAAAAATGTTTTTATTGTTTTCAGAGAGAGGAAGGGACAGGGAGAGGCAGATAGAAGCATTAATGATGAGAGATAATCATCAGTCGGCTGCCTCTTACAAGCCCCCAACTGGGGATTGAGCCCACAACCCCAGTATATCCCCTGACCAGGAATTGAACTGTGACCTCCTGGTTCATGGGTCAGCGCTCAACTACTGAGCCACACCGGCCGGGCTGAGAATCACTTGATGTTAAGTGATTTGGTCATGATTTTTATCTTAATAGTATTATTGAAACTCAGTCCTGGCTGGTTGCTCAGTGGTTAGAGCATTGGCCCAAGGAATGAAAGGTTGTGGGTTCCATTCCTGGTCAAGGGCACATACTTCAGTTGCAGGCTTGTGTGTGGGAAGCAGCCAATTGATGTGCCTCTCTCACGTTGATGTTTCTCTCTCTACCCCTCCTCTTCCCCTTGCACTCTCTAAAAAATCAATGGAAAAATAACCTCTGGTGAGGATTAAAAAACACTCAGTTTACCTGGACAAAGCAGCAACATTTCACAAATGGAACAATAGTGGTTGGCTGATAAATTGCTATTCTTTATGCTGAGTCTGTTCAGCTGGGCTTCTAAAAGAAACTCCTCTCCTCTTAATATACAGTAAAACAATTGGCTTGTACAATCTATTATATTTTTCATTCCTTTAATGAAGAAACCCAAATTAATTGAAAGGTGGATGTATGAAGTTACTTGGTTTTTCAGTAGCTTCATAGCAGTATTTTTTATGCTGTTCCATTTTTTAAAAGATCATTTCAATTTGAGAATTAAAATATCCAAAATAATTATTTAAATGTCAAATGTGTTAGGGCGTATGATGTTCATATATTTAGTTATTTGCTGCTTATTTCAGATTATTATTTGCTTGATAATAACCTTTGATAATAACCTGCCCTTTTAGCTTATTTTAGGAATTATATTCTAACATAAGAAAAGATATATAGAATGACCTTAAAGAATAAATATTTTTAGAAATTTATTACAAGTATTTGAAGTAATTGTTTGGTAAGTTCATTTGAAGTCTGAAAGTTACTAAGGTTTTAGTGTAAATATCTGAACTTAATGAAGAAAAGGTTATAAACTTCTTTTATTTTAACCAACAAACTAACTTAGAAGACATTATTTAAAGAGTATAAAGAAAAAAATGTTTCATATATTAGTATCATTGCCACCAATGATAGATAGTGATGCTTAAAAATAGAACTGTCCCCGTTCAACTTTTTTTCTGTGATTATTTGTAGAATTTTGCAAATTTTGCTTTGGACTAGAAAGGATGAGAAAGAGATTACAAATTATTTACATTTATGGACCAAATAAATGCCTATTTTATTTCTTCTCTTGATAAATGTTGGAATTTTATTTTTTATTCCCCACGGATTTCTAAATCCTTCTAGTTTCTCTATTGCTACAATAACTATGACTCATAAGAAGAATATTTGTGTGAAAGATTAAGATGCTAATTCTTTAAAAATGATATCCATAGACTACCATATATAGGCAGCATCAGTGCAATGAAAAAAATCCTGCAACAATAGACAAGAATTTTCCAAAATAATGTTTTCTTTTGATCTTAGTAAGGTAAGAAGGTAGTAAAACTTCTTTTAGGTTAAAATATTAACAAAAGGTCATTGCTGTGTTTGCACGTTCTAAAGCCTAAATGAGCTTAACAGAAAGATAATCTTTTATAAATGTATTTACTGAAATTCTAAGCTATTAACTTAAAATCAAGAAGTATCAAGTTGCACTGAAGAAAGTCTGAAGAGTTGTGTATTAGAAAGTTCTCAGAGCTTATACTTGGCCTTTTTCTCTAGGAAGTTCATTCAGCTGTAACAAACAAATAGGAAAATGATTTTTCACAAAGTCTCATAGTTTCATCTTGAGACAATTGAATCGTTTCCTTTCTAAAGCATTGATTCCACAAAAATGACCTCCTTTGTACTACGCATTATATGCCAGAGGCATTGAAGAGTCAAGTTAAAACAGTTTTTCCATGTAATTGTAACACTAAATGTTATGACAGACATATATACCAAGTGCTGAGGAAATAGATGAGGAACATGTGAATCAATAGTCAGGAAAGTAGAGAGGACATCTTTAAAAAGCCAAAGGTTTATTTATTTCTTCAACAAATATTGAATACTTAATGTGTGTTAGGCACTATTCTAAATCCCAAGAATACAGAATATAAACAAATCTATGTGTCAGATAGTTAAAATAAACCTAACTTGTTAAAGGGAGATATTTTAGATAGATTCTCCAGTGAAGGCCTCTGTAATTGATGTCTTTCAAGCAGAGATCTGAATGAACTATCATGCAGATATCTGGGGGAAAGGGAAGGAATGTGTCATACATAACACAACAGGCCATTCAAAGGTGCAGAGGCATGTTTGGGGAATAGCAAAGAGTCCACTGCAACTAGAACAGAGTTGGTGAAAGGTAGCACAGAAACCATATGACACAGGGACTTGTAGGTTTTGAACACAAAAGCGATATAATCTGAGTAAGTTGTTTTTTTTTAAGTGGGGAGATTAGCCCAGTCTGGTGTAGTTTGGCGGTTGAGCATCAACCCAGGAACCAAGCGGTCACCAGTTCGATTCCCAGTCAGGGCATATGCCTGGGTTGCAGTCTCGATCCCCAGTAGCGGGTGTGCAGGAGGCAGCCAATTGATGATTCGCTCTCATCATTGATGTTTCTATCCCTCCCTCCCTTTCTTCTCTGAAATCAATAAAAATATTTTTAAAAAATAAAATAAAAGTGGGGAAATTAGAGGGCTGTTGCAATAACTCAGGAAAGGATGGACCAATGTGGTGGAGATAGAAATGGTGAGAAGTGTTTTGGATTCAGGATCTGAATTTTAATAGATAAGTAGGAGTTAAATTTGCTGAAGGAAAGGAAAGGTAAAGGGAACAGTCAGTATGTGAGAGTTCACTGAGGTCTGAAACCCCCAGCACCGTATGACTAGTGGAATGGTGGAAAGATGAGACTGAAGATATCCACAAAAATTTTTTGTGTGATCAACTAAGAAATTTGCATTTTATCCTGAAAAATTTGGGAGACCATTAAAAATATGAATCTTCTCTAGAGTCCTTTTTTTATGGAAGGGGAAACCGTCTATGGGTTCTCTGTTTTTATTAGCTGATCATTTCATGTTTGAGGCCTGGGTATATTTTCTCACAAACCTGCCTTCTTATATACGAGTTTTGTAAGTTAAATATGTTATTGCAACAAAATGGCAGAACTATTCCAGGAAAGAGTAGGGAATGGACTTCTTAAAAAAGTGCCTACTGGTCCTGGCCAGCATGGGTCAGTGGTTAGGGCATCGGCTCCCACACTGGATGGTCATGAGTTTGATTCCCAGTCAAGGGCACGTACCTGGGCTGCAGGTTTGATCCCCGGCCTCAGTCGGGGTACATGCAGATACCAATTAATGTGTATCTCTGACATCGATGTTTCTCTCTTTCCTCTCTCTCCCTCCCTCCCTCCCTCCCTCCCTCCCTCCCTCCCTCCCTCCCGCTCTTGCTAAAAATCAATGGAAAAAATACCCTCGCGTGAGGACTTAAAAAAATTAAAAATAAAAAAGTACCTACTGTAAGGCCTGCCCTAAATCAAGCACTTTCTACTTTAACACTCTCAACAATTAATTTGAGTGTTCATCTCCATTTTCTAGACAAGGAAAGTGAGCATCAAGCAGATTAAGGAGTTTGCTCAAGGTTAGAGGCTAATAAATAATGGATCCAAGCTTTGAACTAAGGTCTGTCTGAATCTAAACCTTTTACAGTTTTCTCTTAACTATGCTGTCTTTCTAGAGTTTAAAGTAAGGCTAAAATTATATTTCATTTAATGTATCAAAGGTGATCTTTTTTTAACCAATAATCTATTGAATGGTCTTTTGCTATATTGGTAAAGTTTGAATTAATGGTAGGTAGTTCTATAAAGGAGTTTAATAAAACAAGTGAACCTTATTAGTTTTCTGTATTCTAGGTCAGTGATTCTCAATTTGTGATATGTGGAGGAATTGCCTGGGAATTTGTAAAATGCAGATTCTGGTTAGTTAGTCTGGAGTGGAACCTGAGAATTCTGCATTTCTAAGTTTTCAGATGGTGCTGATACTGCTGGTTCATGGACTGCAAAGATAGAAAACACTAGAATGCTAAATTTAAACCCATACAAATGTTAATGATCTACTTTACTATTCCTATTTTTACTTTATTCCTATTCTCTGTTGAAATAACCTATGTGCCTAATACATGTGAATCACTTTATCATTAATGAGAGCTTATCTACACTAATAAAAGAGAAATATGCAAATTGACCATCCACCCACCACACCCACAAGGCAATCAGGAGTGAGTATGCAAATTAATCCAACAAAGATGGTGGGTTAATTTGCACGTGCAGAGCGAAGACTGAAGAGGCTTGGCTTCTCGGCTGCAGCCCGAGCAAAGGCCTGGGTCCCAGGTGCCAGAGGAAAACCGGTGCTGGCAGCCAGGGGAAGGAAGGCCTATTGCACGAATCTTTGTGCAACGGGCCTCTAGTTTAATATAAAAATCCTATAAAATGTTATACACTTTTTTAAAAAATTGTGATTTATAAAAGCATAAACTGAGGATCTGAAAGATTGTGACTAGACCAATATCAATCAGTATTCTTGCCACATATTTCATTATTTTTTAAAAATGTATTTTTATTGACTTCAGAGAAGAAGGGGGAGAGAGATAGAAACATGAATGATGAGAGAGAAGCACTGATCGGCTGCCAACTGCATGTCCCACACTGGGGATTAAGCCTGCAACCTGGGCATGTTGCCTGACCGGGAATTGAACCATGACCTCCTGGTTCATAGGTTGATGCTCAACCACTGAGCCATGCCAGCTGGTCAAATTTCTTCATTATTTCAGCTCAACAAACTTTGGTTGTATTTGGTGGCAGTGCTGAGCTCCAGAGATACCAAGACAAAACAAGTCAAGGTGCTTATTGCAAGCCTTAGAGCCTAATTTGGGGGTTGGGGGTGTGTGTGTAGGTAAATGATTAGGGTACAGTGAAGCATCTGCTATGAAGGGGACATGAGCACAGTGGTTGGGGGCACAGTATGCTAGTGAACAGAGTGCAGTTAAGTAGCAGTGCCAGGATACCTACCTAAAGCCCTCATATGTATGGGCCAGAGTAATTTTCATCTGCTACACTGTTCATTGTGGTCTACAGGGAGTTTGAGCTCATCAGCATGTTCTAATAGTTTGGCAGAAGAATCTTCTAGCTACCTCTAAAACATGGGAGAACACCAGAACTCAAGGTGCTGGGGAGGGATGAGCTGGCCATCACTCTGAAGCAGGTTTTATAAACTGCTTTTCTTCAATAAATGCATTTATACACACTTGTCCCATGCTTGGTGACAAAAATATTTAATTGTACATGACAGCATTTAGGAGTCAGGATTGAATATATTTTAGTTCCTATATGATATTTTGAAAAGCATAATTCTGCAGATCAAAGTATCACAATCTGAGCTGGTGACAGTTTCTAATGTTACCGTTTTGTCCTGAGCAACCTTGCGAAATTGAATATTTCCATTCTTGAAATAAAAGAACTCTTTTTCTCTATTCTAGGGCAGAATGATAAATTCTTCCCATAATACTACCTGGTCTGTATATTTAACTCAGTGTGGGAAAACAAAGACGATCTGCAATAAGCATCCAAAAAAATCAAAAGTGCAATTTCAGTTGACAGGTGGAGAAGAGTTTTACTGGTAGAATAGAGTTGAGAAAAACTTCACAGAAATACCATGAGAATAGAACTGAAGTTCAGTGAGTAGAAACAGTGGAGGCCAGGAGGAGACAGTTTGGGGCTGGGGTGCATTGGGGATGTCTGTGAAGGTAAAAGTCCATGACACTGCTAAGTACAGGCAGACCTTGGATATACTATGTGTTTGGTTCCACACCACTGCAGTGAGGTGTGTTTCAATAAAGCAAGTCCTAATCTTTTTGCTGTTGTAGGGCCTTGCCTTCAATTTGTAAAAAAAAAAAAAAAAAAAACCACCAACAACACATCTGTGAAGTCCAATAACGTGAAATGCAGTAAAGTGCCTGTACTGGACACACAGGAGTGAACAGGCCATGCAGCTGGGAGGACTAACATGGAATGAATTACTAAATCACTTTAGGCCAAGCCCTCTTGAGGAAGTGGCAGTCACATTGGGGAGGGATGAGTAGAAGTTAGCAAAGCAAGAAGGGTGGATAGATTTCCTGCAGGGAAGTCCTAGAGAGAGGCGAGGAGAAGTTTGAAGGACCAGAAGAAGACTGAGTCCTGAGGAGGGGTTTGAATAATAGTAATGAATGCTTTCAGGATCTACACAGGACTATGTAATGCCTGACTATAGAGGACCTTGAATGACCCAATAAAGATCTGAAAATTTTTCCTGTGGGCTTTGGAGAGCCCTAAGTCAGAGAGCTACTTTCTCAGAGGAGGTGAGGCAAGATTATCTTGGCACACTTACAACGTTTAATTTGCAGTTGATTAAGACCAATTTGGGGGCTACTGTTAAAAATTAGTCATGAAAATGTGCAAGTCCACATTAAAGTTTTATTTCAGGAACAGACGCAATTGCTATTTTGAAGTATGATCCACTAAAATATTGGACATACTTTGTGATGTCTAGTTAGGTAGAGAAGAAAGACCATTGTTGACGCTGTGAGAAGCATTAAAGATGTAGGAATCATCTACATGAATATGACTGAAGCTATGGAATTTCATGAAAGTTCTAGGAAGAGAAAACTTTTTAAAAAACACGACTTTTGACTAATGTTTGTCATATTTGCAGTGTGGTACTTAAGAACATGGTTTCTGGAGAACTAGAACTGTCTGGGGTTGAATTCCAGCTCTGCCACTTATTGCCCTGGGAAAGTAATCGTGGGCAGCTTTTCTGTGCCTTGGTTTCCTCATCTGTAAAGTGAGGATAGTAATAATTCCTGTGCCAAGGGGCTGTTAAATAAGTTAATATTTGTTTACAAAGACCTTTGAACAATGCCTTGCGTATAGTAACAACAGTTTATGAATCAGCATAAATACAAGAGACCAGAATGTCAAAAAACTGAAATTGATCAGAATTAGATAACCTTTACAAGATCATTGCATCTGTTTTTCCAGCTCATTGCATTCTAAGGAAACCACTTCATAATCCTACACTTTGAACCACTCATCACGGTGTGTTTAGTAAACTTTCAGTGTCCTGGAGGTGACGTCTTTATTCCTGAATTGTGGGACAGGTTAGAGGGAGCGATTGATCATCTAACTTGTGGTGTAATCAAGACTTTCTTGTTTGATTAGATACTGCAGATGGTTGTTAGTCATTACTAATGCAAGAGTGTCCTTAGGCAAGAGCAGGAAGTTGAGTCACCTTCACTGTTATGACCTGGAGTATTTTATTTGTTTTTAAAATATTGCAGGAATCAGTGGGGGGATCAGGGTGGGGGGTGGGGGGAACAGCTGTAATACTTTAAGCAATAAAGATAAAAAAATATTGCAGGAAGTTAGTATTTTCTTTAGTAGATAAGTTATACAATCAGCAGTAGTAAATCCTGTATAAAAATTTATTTTCTCAAGAATAGGTAATTCTGAATTACTTTAGTTATAGCCTACCACTCTTGCTTATCCTCATTTAGATGCCTTACCCTCTTATATCTCATTCCTTCAGAGAGAAAAGGAGAGAGAAAGAGAGATAGAAACATTAATGATGAGAGAGAATCATCAATTGGCTGCCTCCTGTATACCCCCTACTGGGGATCGAGCCTGAAACCTGGGCATGTGCCCTGACAGGAAATCCAACTGTGCCCTCCTAGGTCATAGGTTAACGCTCAACCACTGAACCGTGCCGGCCGGGCTCTCACTGCCTGCTTAATTCAGAGCCTATTTTTTCTTTCTTTCCCCAAAAGACTTTGATACGTGGTGGCCAGGCACAATATTCCAACTTGGAAAAACTCCCATGTATTTCCCATGTCTAAAGACCTACCTTTAGTGTGCGTGGATGTGATATGGGATGAAAATGTTTATTGCCTGCTTTGACTTGTCCATGATTTTGGAGAAATTGGTATTGCCCTTTAGTATTGGCAATTCCCTTTAGGTATTACCCATTCTTTTCTGATCAAGTTTGAATGATAAAAACAAAATGGACCACTGTACGCCATTCCTTGTATCTGTCCACTCCATACTGGCCTCAGTGTTTCACCTGACTGGAATGCTCATGCCCCAGATCATCACATCCTTGGACTTGGGTTGTATTGGCTCTTAGCTTTAAGGGCCCATTCTCAGTGCACCCATTCTAGGTCCACATTTCTAAAGACTGGTTTTAAATATTTTATTTTTATTCTTTGCATTCATGCTGCTTTTTCACTGCACCTATCCTTAGCCAATGTTGTATTATATCTATCTGTTTGTCTTATTGGCTAGGACATAAGTTCCATGAAACGAGGACTATTTTGCTATTGCTATCTCAAGGGCCTAAATAAGTGCTTGAATATAGTAGGGGCTCAATTAATACTTCCTAAATAAAAAGAATTTGCTATATCCGGTGCCTTCTGTTTAAGTGGTACCAAATAATAGAGAAACTGAATTTACAAGAAAAGAATAAAATAGAATATTTTGTTTCATAAACATAAATAAATAAAGGATTTTCATTGAATTTCATTTTTATTGCATTTATTTCAGCCATCATTTATTATAATCTACCCTTTCTGAGTAGTAGGCACTCTATTAGACTATAAAATAGAAAAATGCATAATATATACTCCTGTGTTCAGATATTTCACAATCTAGCCTGGAAGAAAACACTGTAAGTTAGATAGATTCAAGAACAGTTCTGTTACCAGCTAAAGAATATTAAGTTGGTATTTTTGGTCAATGTTCTCAGAGTGAGCTCCTTAGACCAGCAGCATCAGCATCATCTTAGAATACTCAGGCCCAACCCCTAACCTACTGACTGAATTAAGAATTCAGTTGGGGTATCTGTTTTAACAAGCCTTCCACGTGTTTCTGATACATACTTAAGTTTGAGAGCCACTGTTTTAGACCATCTTTTGTAAATAAAAAGTTGCTACTTACATTTGCTTCATTTTATATGTTCCATGTTAGAAAAATTATAATATTTATGACGCACTAACATCAGGATATAGATTGAACTCAAAGGCATCAATCCCTGTGATGTCTCCTCTTATAAATTTAGTTTTGTGGGAAGCCCAGCTTTCTCCCTTGAACTTACTGACTCACTCCATTCTAAATCCAGCCCAATTCAGAAAATATATCATTCTTGCTTTTCCTGCTTTTCATGCTTACTCAACAGTTAGCTTAGTTTAACATGTTTATTTAGTCATTGAATTTCTAAGGACTGTTTAAATTTTTTTAAAAATTTTCCCCTAATAAATAAAACCCAGTTCTGTATTGTTTTATTTAATTCACATTTAAGGTTGAAGATTTCTTTTTAGTTTCCTTTTTCTAATACTAAGGATTCACTTGTGGTTCAAAGCTGTTAAATAGTAATCTTTATTTACTCTTTTGCTTTTTGTCCATACGTTTCCTTTTATATAGAGAAAACATCCAATTTTGAACCTTTCTTTCCACATCACATTATACACGGGTGGGCAAAAGTTGGTTTATAATTGTGGGTACACAAAAATAATTATTCTTATAATTTATTAATTATAGTGTTATTTATTTGTATTTCAACCAAACCTACTTTTGCCCACTTCGTATTTTTGCCAGAGTGGTAAATGAAAGGCATAAATGAATATATAAAGCATTCTTTTCTGTTTAGCATACATATTTTGCTTTAAATGTGAGTGATTATAAAATTAATTGTATGGTTATCTATTTTATATGCGTATAATTTAATTCTTTAGTTAGAAATGTGGGAAAATGGGCAGCAATTACTACACTGTTTATTTGTATTGGGCTTGTCTCTCCATCTTCATTTCTAAAATTAATTCTTTTTTATTGTTTATGGTCTATAAAAGTAGGATTGGTAATAAATTTCCTGAATTTAATTTTTTTTAAATTTTCACCCAAGGATATGTTTATTAATTTTTGGAGAGAGGAAAGGGAGGAGAGAGAAATTGATGTGATAGAGAAACATCTATTGGTTGCCTCCCTTATGCACCCAACCAGGGATCAAACCTGCCAACTTTTGGTATACGGGATGGCGCTCCAACCAACTGAGCCACAGGGCCAGGACTTAAAGTCCACTATTTTTAGTAAAATACTAAATACTTAATGGTTTGTATGTGATAAATACTTGATATATGACATATAAATATTTCATGATTTAAACTTGTGTATAAAGGATAAAGTCACTATTCCACTTTGAACTTAATGCATAAGGTTTAGGAAATGTATTTATATCTTTGGGAAGCAGTGTATTCTTTGGTTTGAAAGTCAGAAGCTCTGTATCAAATCTTTTCTCTCCTTGGGCAAGTGACCTCTCTGAGTCCTTGTGCTCCATCTGTATGTTAGGGATAAGAACAGTGCCTAGCTTGGAGAGCCATTTGGAAGATTTAGATGTGATGATGTCACCATTGTGGATGGTAGTAATGGAACCAGGAAGATAGAGGTGCTGCTGCCCTCAGTACCCCCAGGAGTTGTGCCTTGCACTACTATAACAGGAAAAAAATTTAGAAACAACTCTGATATCCAATACTGCGGAAAAGGGTAAATGAATTCTAATATCTCCATACAGTTAAGATCTATAAAGCCATTAAAAAGAATGAGAGACCTATGTGTTCCATGAAAAAAAGATGCCCATACTATCTCAAGTGAATAAAGCAATATGGTGCAGGTAGAGCATGACATCAATGGGTGTGTATATGTTGTGGAATGGGCACAAGAAAAATCCAGATCTTATCACAAAATTGAAGCTGTTTAGTTTCCCCCCAGGGAGTAAATTGTAAGACATTTGTGCTTTTTTTATTATGCATTTCTGCAATTTTTTTGAAATTTACATGATGTAAAAATGAATACATTTATGAACACAGAGTTTAAGGAGTAAAGGCACTGGATTAATAACATTCACATATTCTGTTCATAAACATTAATTGAAAATAGTATATGTACTACATGATTTTAAGCTCATTTATAGAAAGTTCAAAGTATTACAAGGCAGAACATTCATTCTTCCATTAAATATTTATTGAGCAATTACTCAGATACTAGCCTACAAGTTAAAATATGAGTGACTTGGTCATTGCCAGGACAGACATGTAAACAGCGTTATCTGTTAATGTTAATACAGAGTAGAAGAGGAAAGTAATAATTTTGTGTGAGGTAATCAGGGAGGACTAAATTGAAATGGTGACACTTGAGCTCTTTCTCTTGCAAGATGAGTACATTCACAAGGGGCAGGGCAGACTGATAACCACAACAGTACATACAAGGAGGTGCCATAATTTTGGGAAAAGTTGGAGTGGTGGTGGAAATTGGGTGTGTGAAGACTTACTAAGAAAAATGAGTCCAGCTGGCATTTTTCCTTTTAATGGGAGTGAGCAAGGGAAATGTTTTTAAAGGCATTGAGTGACATATCAAAGTTGATTAGGTAATATTGTAAGAAGAAAACCGTGGTGCTGTTCGATAGAAGACACTGGCATGGGGTAGGAGCTGAGAACTCAGGTGCCAAGGAAGAAAGCTCTATAGGGTAAGGTAAAAGAGCTGCTATCTATTGATGGCTGAGTTCTTTGAGATGGACTAGAACAGATCAGAGAGAATGTAAGTGCATCTGCAGGCTGGAGTGGGTGAGCAGATAGGGGTGATGCTATTTTTTTAAAAGGTAGAGAATCACCATGTATTCAGTCAGGTTTGGAGGCTATAATGATGTCTACTGGAATTGAGTTGAGGCTTCCACAAGCATCCAGTGACTTGTTCATCAGCATATTTTAGGACTTAGAATTTTAATTATTTTCAAAAGGATTTTGCATTTGAGCCATCTTCATAATTAAAAGTGGTAACAAACCACTAGTAGTCAGTTTTGGAGGTTCTACCTTCTTGTCAGGAAATAGAGCCCAGAGTGGCCGTGAAAGCTACTGAGAAAAGTGGTTTGATTTGAACGTATAAGACAAGTTTGCTTCCATTCACCTTTTAGTAAACATGGGATCTCTTTCAGCAAATTCCAACTCTGGGCATGGTTAGCATTATGTTCAGAACTCTACATCCAGGCCTGGGGGCAGGTCTTGTCTTCTGCCAGTGGCTTCTCTAGGATTTCATGCGTCTGTGTTTCCTAACTGGATTTTGCCCCTTATCAAAGCAAATCTTTCAATAACAGTCTAGTAACAAATGGCTCTGTTCCTGATACATATGAAACAGGTCCAGAATTAGGGCTTTGGGTCCCATGGGCTTGTGTGAATAGTCTGTTTTACCGAAGTTAATTATTCAGCATCACTCATAAGCCTGTCTTGGACTATCAATGTAGAAAGAAGGAACTGTGTTTTTGCACGAGAACCCTGGTCTTAGATGTGGGACATGAATAAAAAGAAATCTATATATATAAAAGGTTAAGTGACCGACCGTACGACCGACCGACTGGCTGGTACATATGACGCACACTGGCAATTTAAAAATAAACGTTGACTCATGCATGCGCAATGCATATAAAGCTCTTGCTGACGCCAATCGCATGTGTGTGTTTTGATCTGTCATTGTCGATCGTGAATTTGGTTGTTCTTGTTGACATTTTGAAGCTGAAAGAAGCTGGCGCCATCAACAGGCTATATCTGAAGACCAACTATTGGCACAACGTACCTCTGAAGCTGAAAGAAAGCGACATCGTCGACAATATGTCTGAAGAACAACTGTTGGCACAGTGTACCTCTGAAGCTGAAAGAAGCCAGCATTGTCAACAGAATGTATCTGAAGACCACCTATTGGCACAATGTAATATCATTCTGGTTCTCTGAAGCTCACAGTGAACAGTCTACCTAATACTTTATTCCTACCCTTTTGGTGTTTTCTCCACGAAGAATTATTAAACACATAATGTTGTGGAATCTAATAATAATAATAATTACGTGTGTTGGAATCTTCTCTATTCAATAAGAACCAAACCATCAAAGTTGAAGAGCGTGTGACGTTAAAGTTAAACTTGTAAATACTTCATCACAAGGGAAATTAGTCAAGCACTCCAAAAGTGTTTTTACTCTTAATGTGGTATTCAGGGAGATATTAGAATAAGTTTAACCAATTTATCAGTCATTGTTTTTATCAATGTCGTTTTTATATCATGTTTTTGTTTTTATATCTTCATTATTGTTATATCATGTTGTTATTGTTTATTAATCAATTTCTATATTTTCATATACATTTTACTAATTTTCTTTAATCTCTGACACTTCTATTATAGAGAAAGGGTGAATAATGATATTAAAATATTTCTTCTAATTTCCTTTCAATGTGCACGAATCCATGCATCGGGCCACTAGAGTAGTTATAAAGAACAACAACTCAGGAATTAGGCTGCTGGGTTTGAGTATCACTTTAACACTAACTAGCTTTGTGAGGTTGTACCATATTGAACCACTCTGTGCCTCAGTTTCCTCATTAAAATGTAGATAATACTGCTGTTTATGTCATTGGTTGTTGTAAGGATTAAATGAGTTAATGTATTTAGAATAGCAACTGGCACACAATAAGCACTCAATTCATGTGGGTCCATTGATAGAAAAAATTTAGGCACTTACTCATTTCCAATTTACACTCCTTTCCAGACTCCTGGTGGGGAAGGAAAGTGGAAGGGGGGAAAAGGAATTGAGGAATAAATATGCTTGAATTTAGTAGTTTAACAGCTTTTTTCATAGCCATTATGTACCCAAAGCAATTGTCTAGCTTCCATACTCTCACAAAGATAGAATAATCTTAGATTGGCTGTGTTCTTTAGTCTTATCTCCCAGACGTTTTTCCTTACTCGATAGCTGCTTCTGAGAAATTTGCCTTCCAACAGTTTTAGCACTTAACCTACCCTGTTTCAAAACTGACAAACTTAAACTCCCAGCCACAATTCCCACCTCGTAGCAACTTTTGAGCTGCTGAAAAAAAAAAGCTTTTTATAAAAAAAACTATAGTTTTCTCTATTATAGCTTCCTTGGTGTGAGCCCATCACATAAATAATGGAAATAAATTAAGCTTGGCAGGCTTAGCTAAAGTGTGCTTTATATTAAACAAACTGTTGATGATACTTAAGATGTTCTGAAAAAACACTCACATGTATTCCTTGTTAAAAAGAACCTTGGAGTCCCTAGGAAGGTACTGTCACAAAACTGGATTGGGCAGGAAGTACCTGAGCTGTAACACTGTGTCTTGTATTAACAGTAATAATAATTATTTGGGTTGTGACTTCCAAAGGGATTTTTTTTGAAAATTTAATTTTTTTTTCCATCTGTGTCTTTGGGGATGTAGATTTTATTATATGGTAGTTTCTCTTTAGTGGAGAAGAATTGGCTATATAGCTTGTTTTAATGAATTGTTTCATTCAAGATGTATTTTCTTTTTTAATTAGTACTCCTCCCACTTTTTTTAGGTGCACCAAATAAAAACCAACCATGATTTTTTTTCTGTATTTATAGGTACTCTTCCTGATGGATGGGAACAAGCCATGACTCAGGATGGAGAAATTTACTATATAAACCATAAGAACAAGACCACCTCTTGGCTAGACCCAAGGCTTGACCCTCGTTTTGGTAAAGGTTCATCTCAAAACCTTTCTAGATATTTTTGATTATAATTTTTTGTATGTGAATTTGGGAAGGTACATTTAAATAAAATTGCACTGCTTTATAGTATTAAAAAAATGACTGCTCACCCAAGTTTCCCAGTACTATTTTATACCTTTCACTTTAAACTTGAGAAATTCAGGTCTAAGCTTTTTAGGGGATTGAGGAATGTTGTGGTGGCTGACTAACGAGAATAACTGTTCCTTTCACATTTTTGGGAGACATAGTGATTTGTTTAAAATTACCTTTCTATAGTAATAATCAGGCTATCTTACTGCATCTAAAACCAGGAATACCAGATTTTGTCAGTGACCTGGTGTCTGCTTATGCCTAATTTCAGAGAGTAATCAGTATCATTTTGTGGCCTGGGTATTGTAATCTTTTCTGTCATAAATGAGGGGTTGGGGTACCCTGTTGCCCTAGAAATAAGACCAATGACAGCATTTTTTCCTTCGCTTCTAACTTTTTCTTCCTTTTTTTTTTTTTAAATAATAGTCCTTTGTTTTACATTTAGGAAACCAAAAGCAAAGCCATATTCCTCTCCAAATCACATGACAGAATCACTAATTTGCACAAAAGAAAACTCCTCTCCCAAATGTGCACATTTTGATAATAGTACAAGCG
This sequence comes from Corynorhinus townsendii, assembly GCA_026230045.1. Classification (NCBI taxonomy): domain Eukaryota; kingdom Metazoa; phylum Chordata; class Mammalia; order Chiroptera; family Vespertilionidae; genus Corynorhinus; species Corynorhinus townsendii. The sequence goes on from JAPDVU010000008.1 coordinate 68,805,931, forward strand.
CATTATTGCCTTTTTATCCAATTTTTTTTTTCACGGTTTTTAGTTTCTTCAGTTAGATTTCTGAGATATTTTTCCAAAGCCATGGAAAAATGACTCTAAAAAGCAGCAGATCATTGTGGTTTCGAAGTTTTTGTCTTGGACTGAATGCAGCTAAATGAAAACAATGTGCAGATCACTGAGTAGGTCAGACCGAGGGGACACGGAACCTTTGAAGCTTTACAGGGGTTGACCTAACAACAACTATGGGGCCCTTACGGGAAAGGGGAATTAACTCTGTGAATGCCATCAAAACACAATGGGGGGTTGGGGGGAGCGGGGTGAACAGCCCGGAGCTGGTTGGGTAAACTTCCCTGTCAGGAATGTTATGAACTGTTCTCCTATGTCTTTATGTATACCTTTAAGCAACCCAAGCATTGGGGTTTGCCCTAAACTGGTCAGCTTTGTAGATTGCACCCCCTATTCAAGTAAAGTCAGAGGTGGGATCAGGGCAGAGACTGTCATTTTGACAGATATCCAGCTTGCCTTAAATGCTACCCTCATGAGCTTCAAGACCTACTTGGGTGTTAAAAAAGTTACGTGGCATGTTAATAATTTGCAACTTCAGATTCTGTTTAATACTTGAATAAGCCCTTGTGGTGGAAACAGGAAACCGAGTAAGGTAGAGAATTTAATAAATGTTGCCATTTGTATGGACTGGAACGATAGCAGCCATGTTTCCTTAAATCATCTTTAATGAATTCAACTTGTCCACATTTTGAAAACTTTTTAAAATGGTACTGTGGGATCTTTTTACCCTCCACCCCACCCCCAACATACGGTTATGAAAGATGATGATTAACTCTTAGCTAACTGCAGAATCAGAAATTGGAACAAAGTTGTTTTTTAAAAGTATTTTCAGTTAAACAGTGAAATAAAACAACTTGGCTGTGAGCTTAAAGTAGATCCATTAATTACACACACAGCGTGGTCTTTTGTTTTAATCAGAGAAAGTATAAAAACATGCTTCTTTCTTACCTCCAGCACATATGTACACACAATCATACAGTTAGATATGCCAAAAAGAGTTTCATAAAATTATCTTAGTGCCTTTAGTTTCCCTTTTTGGGCCCACTGTGTATGTGTATTCCAGACAGGCTTGACAACATGCCAAAAGCTTTTTATTTTGTAGTCCAACTTTTAATCTGTTCCAGACTTTTTCAGTCAGAGAGCTCAAGTATAACTGGAAGGGGGCAGGAAAGAAAAAAAAGTGTGGGTTTTTCTGATCTAGAGTGACAGGGAATAGAGACAAGCTGTTAGCTGCTGAATTTGAAGGAGTTTTCCTTGAAATCTGAGGTTCTATAGTGGAATGTGTTTTATCTCTGCCAAAAAAATATAAACTATCCCCTTTCTGACCTTTTGAGCCATGCAGACACAAACAAATAGTATGTACTGTTTTATGGTTTGGGAATTTGCTTTCCTATATACCCCAAATCTGTATTAAAATATTTGCCAATTCTTAGCTTAAATTAAGTTGACCTGTCTTTTTTATTTTGAAACCTTCAAAGAATTTTTGTGAGTTTATTTGAGCCGACATATGCCAGGAAGCAGAACCTCAACGAATTGAGATAATGCTCTGGAGAATGGCGGGTTACATCTGTATTTATACATTGCAATCAAAGGAGTGACGTAGGTGGGTTACATGAAATTCATTGGTGATAGATTAAGGAGGTGGGATAAAGCAAAGCGGGGGAGGGGGGGGACCCTGGGATTGGATAAAAAGTAAAATGATGGACACATACTTAGGTGGGTGCAGGAACAATTAACATGATAATGAAGGAATTTGTGGTATCTGTCCTGGCACCCACCACATTTGGTTGTGCCCCAGGGGCTCCAGAAAAAGGAAAGTTACAAGTTACCCAGACATTTCAAAGGATATGTTATCATAGATGCAAAAAGACAGATAGGCTCAGTTAAGGTAAAGGTTGACCTTGTCAGTGAAGATACCGGCCTAGGACGTAACTGCCCACCATAACTGCTTTTAGTTAAAGTTTAATTTCAGACCATCCTTTGTGGTTACTTTAGGTCTCTGAGTTTTCAAGACTGCCATGCAGGCTTCCCCTGAGCTTGTCAGGTCAGCATGTGGCCCCTTTCATCCACACATCCCCCTTTTAGTCAGATAGTGGAGTCCCGGTGCTAGGAAGGCTCATTCCTAGGATGTCTCAGTGTCAACATGTCTTGCTGAACAGGTAGACCACTGGGGATGGGACAAGACCATAACCTTAGATGGCATTTAAGATCAAATTATTATTACTCAAAAAGGGTAGGTAAATGGGAGGCAGTCAGATCCTATATGTCCTTGTTAAAAAGTATTCTGGATCATTTCTAATTTTTGAGCCACCATGATTCAAGTCTTTTTGCTGTTTGTCAAGTTTTGTTTTCCTGCATCTAGTATAACTTTTACATATCAGGAACAAAAGTAACAATACTAAACCAGTAAGAACAAGTAGGAACAGAAAATGTCTAATACTGGACAAGGAGAAGTCTAAGGGGAACAAGCATCCCAGCCAACCGAAAAACCCTTTACATGTATTATCTTAATTTTTTATTAAGCTAATTATGTTTTCCTCCTTCATCCACTGTCTTTTGTACCTTGTGATACGTTTGGCCAGATGAATTAAGACTTGGCTCCTTCAAATAGTCGGACATCCCTCCCACAATCCAGGACTGCTGGCTCTCAACTGCTTGCCTGCCTGCCTTTCTGATTGCCCCTAACCGCTTCTGTCTGCCAGCCTGATCACCCCCTAACCACTCCCCTGCCAGCCTGATTGCCCCTAACTGCCCTCCCCTGCAGGCCTGGGTCCCCCCAACTGCCCTTCCCTGCAGGCCCGGTCGCTCCCAACTTGCCTCCTCTGCTGGCCTGGTCACTCCTAACTGCCCTCTCTTGCAGGCCTGTGTGTTGGAGTGACGGTCAATTTGCTTATTATTCTTATTAGATAGGATTCTTTATCAGATGCTTTCAATTATGTTGGAACAACTGATCAGTTCTTCATATTTCACATGAAGTTAATAATCCATATATCTCAGGAAATTAAATAGTAACTTGTGGATTGGTTATTTTTATTTTTTGTTAAAAATTTAAGATTTTATTAGAATTTTTAAAGTGATATTCTCTAGGAGAGGGTCATACCTATAGGAGAACCAGTAGCCAACAGGGAGAAATTTCTTTATCACAGGTAAACTTCACCCCTCTATTGAAGTTGTTCTTGCTCTCATTTCACTCTCAGCAAGTCAGAAATTTTGTAAAAAAGCAAAATAAGAAGTCGGTGACTTAATAGGAAATACATCTCCCCAAATAAGGTCCATTTGTCTTTTTAGAGTGATCATTCTCTGCATTATCTTGCCAGGAGGGCTAAGCCTTTTGCATGGGTAGAAATCCAAGGCATTTAGTTGCAAGGTAATTTAAGAGAAGCCAAGTAAAAGGAATTTTGAGCACATCAGTAAGGTTGATATGGGAAGCCTTGGGGTCTTCCAGAACTGATTCTGATTTGGAACTCACCTTTCCTCACCATTAGTCTCCTTTGTTGCAGCTTTAACTGAACAGTTGCTATCAAGTGGAAAAGGAATTGGACTAGAAGTTGGTAAACCAGATTTTGATTTATTCTCTACCTCTTCTTAGCTATGTATCTGTGCTACCCCTGATTATTTAAAGGAGACTGGATTGGTTCTTTTTAATCTGATTTTCTTGTTTAACATTTAAAACCAATATTATCTTCAACATTTTTATTATTTTAGAGAATTTATTAGTAATTAATAACAAATCATGAAGTGGCAATAAGAACTCACTGATACTTATTGGCTTTGGGTGAAAAAGGAGGGCTTTTGTTTGCTTGTTTTTTTGTTGTTTGCTTTTAAGGAATTATATTAGGAATGTTTTTAACCTTGTATTAAAGAAAATTGATGCTTAAGTATTATGTAGGCCATTACATTATTTCATATAAACACTCTTTTCCTAGAGATTTTATACTTGTAAACATGGAGTCTCAGATATAAACATTTCCTTGTATGTTGTAGAATTACTGTTTTTTGTGATATAGTCATATGAATATTTTTCAGTAAAAGTGCTCATGAAAACACAAAAATATTAGAATTTCTGTTCTTCAGAATAAAAGATCTACTCCAAAACACTGATAGTCAATGAATTGATCTTTAATGTAATGTTGTTGTTCCAGTTGTTTATATAAAAGGACATTAATAGTGTTAGCAATCTGTGTTTCTGGAAATAAGTACTGATAATACCACTGGGATAAAGACATTTTTGGTGTAAATAAAATATTGGAACCAGAGTTTAGACTAAAAGCATATCTTTTGCATTTTAAAGGAAGTAATGAACAATCTAGTATGGCAAAAACAAAATATCCTTTAATTCCTAATAACAATTCTGTGCCTAGAAATTCTGTTAATGGAAATGTCAAAGGTGATTAAAATCCAGATGTTGATTTTGGTCCTTTGTTTTAATTTCCCCAAATTTTATATGTTCTGTGTGGGTCTGTGTGTGTGTGTGTGTGTGTGTGTGAGAGAGAGAGAGATCATTTCCTAAAATATTAAGAAATGAAATTAGAATATATAGTAAGTGTGTATATATATATGTAAGTAAATGTCTATATATAATTTAAGTTCTAAAGCCAAAAGTTGTTCAGCGTATCTTATCAAAATTAAATATTTTCCATAAATAATTAGAGGTTTATTACAATTTTTAACTATTTGGCATTCATTAACCTTCCTTTCAAGACCAAATATTTCTGATAGTTGTTATGAGTAATACTTTACTTTTGATGAAAGTGCTCCTAATGACCATTAAATATCTAAGTCTGTTCTGCTAGAGGTGTGAAAAAGAAAAACACTAAAGGCTGTAGGAATTAAACTTGTTACTCTATTAATGGGGCCTTGTGTAGATAGAATGTCAACATCTAATCATTTGCATTTTATTAAAGTAAACTTCTTAATATCCATGCATTAAATACAAGGACGTTTTGTGTTTTCCTTACCCTCTTATAATCTTTCCTAGTTATTGTCAGTATAGTATTTGGTTGTGGACCATATTATTAACTACTTACAATGCGGGGGGGGGGGGGGGATGTTTCACTATGATTTAGGTAAGAAGAGCTGTTGCTAACTAAACATTTTTAACAGAAAAACCTCACAAAATTTGGCCCTGAAGAGGAATTTATAATTCTTCTAATCAGTGTTTCTCAAAAGAGGAGGGGTGTATTCTGGGCACTGCAGGACAGTCAGCATTCCTGGCCCTAAATGCTGTAGTGCCAGCCAGTCATTGTGACTCCCCAATAATGTTTTTTGTGTGTGTGTGTGTGTTTTTAATACTGGGAGAAGTAGGGAATATTGCCCCAAATCTGAGATCCTCTAAGGCCTACAGAAATTATGACCAATCCAAGGTTACATAGTTAAGTGACAGAACTAAAATCTGAACTTGATCTTTTGTACCTAGACATTTTAACAAATGAAACTTAGTTAATATTTCAGAAATACACCCAACTCACCAATACTAATATATGGAAATTTCAGAGGGAAAAAGATGACTGTGGTTAATGTATTTACTTATATACTATACTAGAGGCCCGGTGCACGAAATTCGTGCAGGGGTGGAGGGTGTCCCTCAACCCAGCCTGCACTCTCTCTAATTCAGGACCCCTCAAGGGATGTCCTACTGCCCTCTCACAATTCAGGACTGCTGGCTCCCAACTGCTTGCCTGCCCGCCTTCCTGATTGCCCCTAACTGCTTCTGCCTGCCAGCCTGACCACCCCCTAACTACTCCCCTGCCAGCCTGTTTGCCCCTAACTGCCCTCCCCTGCAGGTCTGGTCACCCCTAACTGCCCTCCCCTGTAGGCCTGATCCCCCCCAACTGCTCTCCCCTGCAGGCCTGGGTCCCCCATCCCCCCCCAACTGCCCTTCCCTACAGGCCTGGTCACCTCCAACTTCCCTCCTCTGCTGGCCTGGTCACCCCTAACTGCCCTCCCCTGCTGGCCTGATTGCCCACAACTGCCCTCCCTTGCAGGCTGGTCCCTCCCAACTGCCCTCTCCTGCTAGCCATCTTGTGGCGGCCAACTTGTGTCCACATGGGGGCAGCCATCTTTGACCACATGGGGGCAGCCATCTTGTGTGTTGGAGTGATGGTCAATCTGCATATTACTCTTTTATTATATAGGATTGTGATTCATCTTGAGGATATTACTCAAAAATAATGAGTTCCTAATTACAAAAGAGAATTATACAGTGTGTGATTAGAGTAGACTGTGATGCCTCACCTTTATCATAGTTTTAAGACCGTGGTCGGCAAACTCATTAGTCAACAGAGCCAAATATCAACAGTACAACGATTGAAATTTCTTTTGAAAGCCAAATTTTTTTAAACTTCTTCTAACGCCACTTCTTCAAAATAGACTTGCCCAGGCCATGGTATTTTGTGGAAGAGCCACACTCAAGGGGCCAAAGAGCTGCATGTGGTTCGCGAGCCGCAGTTTGCCGACCACTGTTTTAAGAGATTGTCTTCTAACCTCAGCTTTGACCTCTCCCTTGATTGGTAGCTTACCACATTATAAGGCAGTTCATTCTACTGAAGGGAACTTCTGATGACCAGAACATATGTGCTCCTTATTACTCAGAAATTCACTTCCCTTCAAATTTGTGGATATAGTTCTAATCCCAAAAGCATTCTTTTCTAAGTGTGATTTCTCCATTTTTCCATGTGTTAAAAGTTCTGAATACTGTACCAGTTCACAGTTCACTCTTCTCTGAATGCCTTTCACATAGTGTTCTAAGTGTACATTATCTAATGAGCAAAATAGTTACGGTGTTTCTTTGACTTGGCATTTTATTTTGTGCCCCCTCCAAAAATCCAGTTTTTTACATTTACAGTTAGAAGTTAGCTAGCATCCTGTTTTCTACATGGTAGTTATATACAAGGTGGGGCAAAAGTGGATTTATAGTTGTGAGTACTTGAAAGAGTTTATTCTTGTATTATTATTATGTTATTTTTCATAAGAACAACTATAAACCTACTTTTGCTCACCTTGTACTGAATTCAAAAGAATTAAACCATGATGTAGAAAAATTTACCTACTCAATTGGGAGTTAAGACACACACGTTCTCCTACTAACCAGCTTATTCAGAAAGATACCTGACTTCTCTTGATTTAATCATTCTCTTGATTAAATGTGACTGGATTATACTGGATGCTTTTAAGGATATTTCCAGTCCTTAATTTAATACACTATGCTAAATTATTAATTCTTCAATGACTGCTTTGGATCCTAGCTTGGAGTTATTTCTCAGTAGCCTATAGATTTGAGTTCATTGAGGTTTCAGAGATACTTTTGAACTATTTATTGTACCATTTTAAGTTTAGCTTTTGGTTCTCTGGTCGAAGCTGGGAATTGCTTTTGAAGAGGAGACAGGGAAATCTTGCAACTTTTAATCTAAAGATAAGCCTTATCACATGGTGAGTATGCCCAGGCAAACATCTGATGGGGAAAGGGCAGAGCTGGTCAGAATAGTTTATCTGTGCTCTCAAACTCTCGGAAGGAAACACATAGGAGTTTAGACATGCTTACAGTAGCAGGGTTCAGCTTGACAGCCTTCAAGATGGTGTGTTTTGGTACGCTCTATATAGTTGCATAATAGCCTGATGTAAGCTTATTTGAAGTATAGTTCTAGGCTATGGGCTTCCTCGAAGCCAGAATTAAAACATACTTTTAGAGATTATTTAATTGTTGCTCTCTACATTTTTTTTTTTTTACTTGAAAAACAGGCACTTACCAAAATGAATATTTTATTGCTTAAGATTATAAAATATCAAAATTAGTTTAACACTTGAGATTTATCTTTTTTTTATTTTATTAAATTCAGGAGGATGGTGCAAAAATGGTTTATCAATGGTGGTAAGTAATCTCTCTACCACTTTCCAAGGGTTAGTAGACATGTTAATGAAGTTAAATTAATATCTAGTTTCTACTTGACAATGGTTCAATGATGCAAGTAATTGTATAACAGAAATATTTTTGTATTTGTTTATAAAATTTATTCATATAGAATTTTTTAAACCTAAAAGGGTAAGATCACCAAAGTCACTGAATGATAATTTACATTAATGGTTTATTTGTGTTACTAAAACCTTAACATAGTTTTCTTTTAAAAACAAGTTGCAAAATATATTTAATAGCAAGTATCTTATAAAATGTGCTGAAGAACCATTTGGTGATGTCAGAGATTCGGATGCAAGAAGCAGAGAAAGCCATTTATGGACTTCCCAAGAGATAAGTCAGATTTCTGCTGAAAGTAGACCAGCTCATATTTTTTGTTTCGTTTTATACTAATTTTGTTCTGCTACCCTGGTTGCTGAGGTCATTTAAGAACTCATTCTGGATTTGCTTCAATTTGGAGATTCTCCTGTACATTACTAATAGTATCCTACTAAGGATAGAAACTATTTCAGTACTTATTTACTCACTCAGCAAACATGTGAGTGCCATTCGTGTACCAGGCACTAAACTAGCCATCAGGGAGGGGTTGCATGCTACCATACACATAAATCATTTAAAAAATGTGTTAAATACAATGAAGGATAATAAACAAGGTGTCTTGTAAGGGAATAATGTGGTCTGGAGGGAAACTGCTGGAGCATGTGTGGTGAGGGAAGGCTATTTCAGAGAGCGACATGAAAGGATGAGAGAGAGCCAATCATGCTCTAGCTGTATAAAAGGACCATTTTTGTGCTTATCTGTAAAAACGAAAATATGCATCTCTTTTAAATTATAACTTCCTATGAAAGCATTAATAGTAATAGATTACATGTAGTCATAAAAAAAGTTATTAATGGAACTGTTTACTCACTAATCCAACATGAATTCATGATGGCAGGTTTATTTTAAAATATAATAAATACCTCTTCTTAGACCAGTAATCTCATCTGAACTAGTCTTTAAACTTTATTTTCATAGTATAGGGGAAAACATGGCTGTACTCTGGGGACAGAGAGAGCTTGAAAGCTAGTTAGAACACTTGCTCCCTTCTCCTCCTCACCTCATTTAGCAACCCCTGAGTCCGGCCCCAAAATGCTTAATGAGGTGATGAGGAGAAAATGTTCTCTTGAACTTTTTTTAAGTTCTATCCATAATTGTATTGTTTGAAAAAATACCATTATAATGAATTTTCACACCAGTCTTTTGATAGAGAATTGAAGAAAGAAGAAATTGACCGAAATAATGATGTTATTTCTATTTTTTCAAGAATTTAGATACAGTAAGTCATGGATAGGCTAATTGATATAAACAAGAGTTAAGTTTCTACAGCATCTCATCAACATTGTAACAAAATGACATTGGTTATTCAAGGACCTGCTGTACTTTTAACCCAATTTTAGGGCCCTGGAGGTTGGTGCTTGGGAAGGGAGGGAAGTGCAAAATGTGACTTAAAGTCATAGAGCACATTAGGATTAGGTTACCACATAATGCAAAACAAAACAAGATACTGTACCACTTGATCCCCAGTGGGATGGCTAAAATCAAAGAGACAATAACAAGTGTTGACTAGACAGTGAAGAAACTAGAACCCTCATACATTGCTGGTGGGATAGAAAAAGGATGTAGCCACTTTGGAAAATGGTTTGGCAGTTCCTCAAAAAGTTAAAACATAGCAATACCAGCAAATTCCATCCCTAGATATATATGCCAAAGCATTGAAACATGTCTACTCAAAAACCTGTGCGAGAATATTCATAGCAACATTATTCATAACAGCCAAAAAGTAAAAACACAAATGACCGTCAATCTATGAATGGACTAACAAAATGTGGTATATCCATAAAATGAAATGTTATTTGGCATTAAAAAGGAATGAAATGCTGATACCACAACATGGATGAATCTTGAAAACGTTGTGCTGTGTGAAACAAGCCAGTCACAGAAGGCCATATATTGTTTGATTCCACTTATAACATGTTCAAATAGGCAAATCCATAGAAACAAAGTAATTAGTGGTTGCCAAGGACTGGGGAAGGGGCAATTGCAGTTGTACTGCTAAAGATATGGGGTTCTTTTTAGGGTGATAAGAATGTTCAGAAATTATACAGTGGTGAAGATTATAGGAGTCTATGGATACATAAAAACAATTAAAAGTGAATTTTATAGTATGTGAAATATCTCAGTCTCAGTAAATGTCTTATTTAAAAAATCATCTTTGGGCATGGTATTATCATTTAAATATATAGCTTTATTAAATGTTGGTAAACACACTTTTGCACATTGATCTTTTGCTCCTTTTGTAAGAGACAGATTTTCATTGTGAATCAAATAGTAAGAATTTTCACTGGAAAACCATCATTTTATATCTAAATATGTACATAAGTTATCCAGATAGTAGATGATTCAGTCCCTTAGATCCATGGTCGGCAAACTGCAGCTCGTGAACCACATGCAGCTCTTTGGCCCCCCTTGAATGTGGCTCTTCCACAAAATACCACGACCTGGACGAGTCTATTTTGAAGAAGTGGCGTTAGAAGAAGTTTAAGTTTAAAAAATTTGGCTCTCAAAAGAAATTTCAATCATTGTACTGTTGATATTTGGCTCTGTTGACTGATGAGTTTGCTGACCATTGCCTTAGATCATGTAGTAAACACTTAGCTAGTAATAGGTGGTTTTTTTTTTACTATTTTAAGACTGATAGATGGGCTATTAGTTTGTGTTTTTAGAAAAGCATTTTTTTTAACAAGTCTTATTTTATAGTCTTACGTACCCTTGTAGGTATGGTAAAATCTAAAATTTGTTTCTAAATGTTATGAACAAACTAATATAGCCATGTTAATTTGTTAAAATGCAGTGTCTGACCGGTGACTGGTGTGCCACAAGAATTTTTAAAGCATGCCATACCTGACAATTTAGTCAGAAGCACTGACCTATTTTCCCTTAGATTGTCAAGTAAAAGAATTATAACAGCCAGCACAACAATAGACATCCGGTAGGAATGAATAAAAACTCTTACCTATTTTTTTGTCAGATTGACCAAAAAAACACCACATTTTTTGGTGTGCAGTAGAATTTTAGTAATTTTTGCCATGAGATGATAAAGGTTGAAAATCACTGTATTAGACAAAGAAATGCTTTCTTTTGTTGTGGGAGATTTGTTATGTTTTAGAAGTTCAAAAATTATTTCTAATTTTAAATTTATACTTAATGAGATTACCAGGATTTAATTTCTTATCCCAAAATTTATACTAGTGGATTACCAGATCTGTAGTTCTTTGCAGTATTCCACAGTTGAGGTTACAAATTATATAAATGTGAAAATTGTCTGAAGTTTCAAAACTCAGATGTTTAGAATGAAGTTTTAGAAGAGACCCATGGTGATGAACTCCTTTGTTGTTGAGAAAGGTGGTCTCTTATTTTTCAGTAATTGCTGAGTGGATGGTTTGCTACCATAAAGCTGTCAGGATTGATTTGTTAAGTAAAACTTGAAACAGTTGCTATTTCATAGTCCAGGCAGCACAGAATCTGAACTTTAAAACAAAGCATATGGAAATTTTAAAAATTCTGTCATACTTGAGGGATTTTTTTCCTCTTTACCTTTTAGAAATTTTATTAAAACTGGAAACATTGGAATTTCAGCACTTGATCATGGAGGGGAAGAAGTTGGTAATGCTGTTCTTTTCTGGCTGCCCTTCCCCCTTCCCCCAGGAAACAAAGCCTGTTTTGTTTCATGCCTGCTTGTGAGGTCTGCTGCATGTGGGTGCACAGCTCTGCGCTTTGTTGAAATGCTTGAGATACTCAGAAGGTAAAGAACAGGATGCTTCTGGAGAGGGATAAATCTGCTTCAGTAGATAAACAAGGCTGTTTGAATTGGTCATTTAAGTGAGCTCTTTATATGGAAATCTTGGCACTGCTTGTATCCATAGGTAACAGCATGTAGGTAAACACAACTTAAAGTGCTTACCATTATTAGCCAGAGAAGTTGTTTCTGTTGCATATTTTGTGGAAATTTCTGTTTAATTCTGCAGAGTTGTTCCTCCTCCATCTTATAATGTCTTGTTTTTCCTTTTATGTGGTTTTGAATTGTCAGATAAGCTTAGATTTGCATCAGATTTTACCAACCGCTTCATTATGTGATCATTGTCATTAATGATTACTGCTTATGGTGGGAAGCAGAGGATATTTACCTCTTTGTTTTCATGCAGTTTTGTTATTGTCCAGTTAGATTTTACAAGGAATATATATTACTTTCATTAAGTTATTAAATGCTGTATTACTTAATAAAAACCTAGTGGGAAAGCTGAAAATGTTTAAGACATGAAATGTTTAAGAGTGTATAGATCTTGAACCTGTTTTGAAATCATGTTTTACAGTTTCAACAATCCTCAACTTACTAATGAGCTATTTCCTAGCAGTTATTTTTTAAATTTTTACTTATTTAATTGCTTACAAGTGAAACATTTTCCCCCAATATATTTTTTTGCTCTAGGCCTCAATCTATGAGACATTCAATGTATGTGGTAGATTCTCAGATCAGCCCCTGAATCATATTTAATTCATATTATCAAACTTGACATAGCACAATGTAGAAAACATCTCTCTGGGGAAATTTGTTGAATGTCCTGGAATGCCAGGAACATGTTTCATCAAAAGAGGATTCCTAAGGGGGTTGAGCTAAGGCTCAATCTCCACCACCCATTTTTTTCCAGTTAAATCTTCTAGGAGATATGTTATATATACATATCTTTGTGAATCATAGAATACTTTGAAACGAGTTGCATGGTAAAGTGGGAAGAGGGGAAGGGAGCTAGGGAATTCAAGCCAGGATGATTATCTGTAGGCATACTAATCTTAAAGTTTAAGAAGAACTATTCTGGAAAACGGAGGAGACTAACATTTGTAGAGTATCTATTACATTCAGGATTATAATAGACTAGAGGCCCGGTGCACAAAATTTGTGCATGGCGGGGGGGGGGGGCAGTGTCCCTCAGCCTGGCCTGCGCCCTCTTGCAGTCCGGGCGCCCTCGGGGGATGTCTGACTGACAGCTTAGGCCCACTCCCCCGTAGTTGAGGGGAGTTGGGCCTAAGCTGTCAGTCAGACATTCTTAGCGCTGCTGCAGAGGTGGGGAGGCTTCCACCACTGCCGCTGCGCTCACCAGCTGTGAGCCCGGCTTCTGGATGAGCAGCGCTCCCTATGGGAGCACACTGACCACCAGGGGGCAGCACCTGCATTAAGTGTCTGCCCCCTGGTGGTCAGTACGCATCATAGTGACCAGTTGTTCTGCCGTTCAGTCAGTCGATTTGCATATTAGTCTTTTGTTATATAGGATGCCTTACATATATTACTTAATCCCCACCATGACTCCAAAAGGGAAATGTTAATATCCCCAGCTATCCAAGGGTTGGCAAAAGTAGGTTTATGGAAAATTATTCAATAGGAAAAATTATTCAATAATTAAATAATACAAGAATAAGCTCTGCTTTGCATATTCACAACTGTAAGCCTACTTTTGCCCACCCCTGCAGTTGAGGAAACTGAAAATTAGATGAATTACTAAATTGGTGTACTCAATCCTAGCTGTGGTTTGTTTGACTCTACAGGCTGTGTTTTTTATATCATACTATGATGCCTGTCAGTTGTGCTTCTAATGTTGGTGACTGGTAGATAGATACAAGCAATTGTATTAAATGAGATTATTGATTGGTGCCTGACAAATGTTAGCTCTCAATTTTTTTGGCCTTTTTCCTATGTATTTCCCTATAAAATACTAAACTATAAACCATAGTTATGAAAGTTTTAGCAATTTGTTCTTTGTAAAGACATTTCATAAATAAGTCTGGCCTTTTTTCCACATAAAAGATTAATTAAGGCTTTGAACAGTGTGGAGCAGTATGTCTGTCATATTTTGACATCCTTCTCTGTTCTGCCAGACAAAATATTTGAAAGAGATAACCAAAAAGACATAACTGGGGTCACAATCTCTATAGGTCAGAAAAAAATGAAACTACACAAAGCAGCAGTAAGCCAGGGCAGAGCAAGGGGGCTGCCAGGTTTAGGGGCCAGTCGGGTCCTGAGGATATCAGGAACTCAGAGTTAAGAACAAAGAAGGAGAGACAGAAACCATGTGTAGAACCGGCTGGTCCTAAGCCTAGTACAAAAAGCAAGGATTGACCACATGTCAGGTCACAAATTTCAAGAATCAATATACAGACCATGTTATTTTAACCACATGCACTTAAATTAGATCCCAATAGTAAGTTAGCTTCAAAAAGAAAAAATGGCTTGCCCTGTCAGCTATTAAAACATAAAGGTTGTAATTAAAAGTGTTGTATTTCATTAAGTGTGTTACACTTAATGAGCAAGATAGGAAATCCAAAAACAAAATAACAAAATATGGGGATTTAACCTGTTAAAGATGATTGGTGGAAGGATACACTTTGCATGAGTGGTGTTAAAACTAATGGATAGTCATGAAGAAAGATAAAATTAGGCCCCTTCATACAGTCTAATTCCAAAATGGATTAAATTGCCAAAGAACTACATTTTATAAAGTGGAACCATATAGTTTTTAATTTAAAGATTGATGAATTCCTCTTTCATCTGGGAATGGAGAAACTGTAGCTCAAATTTCAAAATATGTTGATGAATTTGATAACTTAAAAAATAAACTTAAGGAAAAATAAACTAAAAAGATATAATAAGCTGAGGGAAATTATTTTTTACTTACGTATGACTAAGGTGTGTTTGGTTTTTTGTGTTTTTTTTTTATCCCTGGTATATAAAGGTTGTCTAAAAAAGAAAAGGATAAGCAATTCATATAAAGATACAAATGGCCCTTTAAAATGTGGAAAGTGACCAAGCTTCTATAATAAGACAAAGCAAAATATTGTGAAACCATTTCTCATCTTTCAGAATGGTAAAAATCCAAAAGGTTTGTAAGGCTGTGATGGATAAAAAGATAGTCTTCATATATTACTTATAGAGCTACAACAAAGTACAACCTCTATGTGTACGGGGAAGAGGGGGATGACTTGGCAATGTTACTTAGTTTTTAACCAGTGACTCAGCAGTCTCTCCAATCTAGGACTCTACCCCAAAGATACAGTAGTAGAAATACAAAATTATATATGTCTGAGCTTCTTCTGTATGGTACTCTTTAGTAATAGTGAAGACCTAATAGAGAATTGGTTGGATGGAATACTAATTAACTATTTAAAAAAGAAAATGGGGAAAACCTCATTTAGTAGAATAAGTCTCTAAAATTCAAAAGCAAACTCAAGTGAACCACATATAGAGTTGTTGGCTGAGTCACACAGAGGGGAATTATTTCAGGTGACCTTTAATCACAGTGATCTTACTATTTACACCAAAAAGAAATATCTCAAGGACAAAAAATGACTCAAAAAATTGGAAACTTTTATGAATCAGTAGGTTGAATTTTAACTAAGGCATCTGAAGGAGATTGCTCTATAATTTTTCTTCTAGTATCCTTGATTCTTACTTACGTCTTGCTGAACTCAGAAGAGTTGGTCAGTCTAAAAGGAAATGGGTAGGATTTCTGTATTGTTGTATGTTAAATGGTTAAATTTCTGCCTCAGTGAATACTCAACTTAGGAACGTTTTAGTAGTTTTTTAGCACAAACTTTGTGCCAAATCCTGTGCTAGGCACTAAGGATACAGGCCGTCCTCAGGTTATGTCGGACTCGACGTACATTGTTTCCCATTTATTTGTTTTTAAAAAAGTTCCATTATTTCAATATATGTACATATGTGCTTTATGTTTTTTAGAATTTATTTACCACAAGTAAAGGTCAGGAATTGTTATCTATCTTTTACATTTTTTTACTGTTTCACTTCATTACTGCTGTGTGTGTGCTCCATGTGAGTGACGTAGGTGCTTATGTAGGTGGATTCTGACTTACAGAAAAATCGTGTTACATCACGCCATAGGAATGGATCTCCCAACATAACCCAAGGACCTACTGTATATATGTGGTTATTTCCCTACTCCTGTGGCACTCCAGTCTGAGAGACTGTATACACAAATTTGTAAATAAAAAATTACAGTCCAGTGAAAAATGTCAAATGGAAAAGTCCTGCGGTAAGACATTGTTCATAACGGACTCTGGGAAAGACTGAGGAAAAAGACTTAGTGTTTACCAAGTGGCTTTTGTGGAGCTGAAATAATAATTTACAGGAATTCAGCAATAGAGTAGAGGATTCTGAGACTCAAATAAGTGATTTGTTATATGAGGAAGCAAAAAACACCCAATCAGAAGAGCAAAAAGAAAGAAAGAATCCAAAAATATGAAGATAGTTTAAGGAGCCTCTGAGACAACTTCAAGTGTATCAACATTCGCATTATGGGGGTACCAGAAAGAGAAGAGAGAGAGCAAGATACTGAAAATTTATTTGAAGAAATGACAGAAAACCTACCTGGTGAAAGAAATAGACTTAACAGGTGTAGGAAGCATAGAAAGTCCCAAACAAGAGAAACCTTAAGAGACCCATATCAAGACACATCATAATTAAAATGCCAAGGGTTAAAGACAAAGAACCTTAAAAGCAGCAAAAGAAAAGCCATTAGTCATCTACAAGGAGCACCCATATGACCAGCTGATTTCTCAACAGAAACTTTGCAGACCAGAAGGGAGTGGCAAGAAATATTCAAAGTGATGAAAAACAAGGACCTATAACCAAGATTACCCAGCAAAGCTCTTATTTAGAATTGGAGATCAGGTGAAGAGCTTCACAGATAAGAAAAAGCTAAAGAAGTTCATCACCAAATCAGTATTATAAAATGTTGAAGGGTATTCTTTAAGAAGAGGAAGAAGAAAATGATAAGTAGATAGATAGATAGATAGATAGATAGATAGATAGATAGATAGATATAGCCCTAGCTGGTTTGGCTCAGTGGGTAGAGTGTCAGTGTGTGGACTGAAGAGTCCCAGATTCTATTCCAGTCAAGCGCGCATGCCTGGGTTGCAGGCTCGATCCCCAATAGGGGGCATGCAGGAGGCAGCCATTCAATGATTCTCTCTCATCATTGATGTTTCTCTCTCTCTTTCTCTCTCCCCCTTCTCTGAAATCAATAAAATGTATTATTTTAAAATATGAACAATAAAATGGCAATAAATACATATCTATCAATCAGCAATTGAACCTAAAAATCTAAACAAAAATGTAATGAACAAAATAAACTGATAGATAAAATAGAATCAGAGGCATGGAAACATGGAACACACTGACAAGTCTCAAAAGAAAGAGGGCCAGGAAGATATTAACCAAAGGTCTTATGCACATATGCATTACCTATGGACACAGATAATAGAGCGGTGAATGCCTAGGGTGAGGCGGGAACCAGGTGGAGAGGGACTATGGGGGAAGAAAGAGGGACATCTGTAATACTCCCAACAATAAAGACTAAAAAGTTTTTTAATTTTAATGTCTGAAAAGGTGATACATCGTTCTTAACATTTTCACATAATAAAACTTGCATCTGCTTACCGAGATTACCACAATTCACAGTGTGGTTGTATCAGTGACTGAAACTCACTAGCATAAGAATCCAGTCCATTTCTAATTGTTAGATAGTGTAAAGTAGGTTCAACTAAAAAAATAGTGACTACCTGGCTGTATTGGGGGTATCATGGTGTTGAATGAGACAGATCTCTGCCACCCAGATGTTTGTAGGCTTATTTTATTTTTAGCATGCATCAGATCATTGTAATATACTTTATTATAGGTGTACTAGAGGCCCGGTGCATGAAATTCGTGTATAGGTAGGGTCCCTACACCTGGCTGGCGATCAGGGCCAATCTGTTGGACGACCGGCGGGATGATTGGGACCTCTGCTCACACCTGCCTTGACTAGTCTGGCACCACCCCACCCCCCGTCACTGCTGCCGGTTGGGGGCTGGTGCAGCTCCTAAGTTGAGCATCTGCCCCCTGGTGGTCAGTGAGCATCATAGTGACCCGTCACTCCACCATTCAATTGATTTGCATACTAGGGTTTTATATGGTCTACTAGAGGCCCGGTACATGAAATTCATGCATTCAGAGGGGGGTCCCTCAGCCCCGACTGCACCCTCTCACA
This sequence comes from Corynorhinus townsendii, assembly GCA_026230045.1. Lineage (NCBI taxonomy): Eukaryota > Metazoa > Chordata > Mammalia > Chiroptera > Vespertilionidae > Corynorhinus > Corynorhinus townsendii. Next base: position 68,824,042 of record JAPDVU010000008.1, read on the forward strand.
GTCTGGGAGCCCTCAGGGGATGCTGCAGAGGCGAGGCGGGAGAGGCTCCCACCACTGCTGCTGCACTAGTCAGCCATGAGCCTGGCTTCTGGTGAGCAGCGCTCACCCTGTCGGAGCACACTGACCACCAGGGGACAGCTCCTGCATTGAGCATCTGCCCCCTGGTGGTCAGTGCATGTCATAGCAACCAGTCGTTCTGCTGTTAGGTCGATTTGCATATTAGCCTTTATATAGCATAATAATAAAAGCATAGTATGCTAATTAGACTGGACAGCCAAACAACCTTCTGGACGACCTCCTGGATGAAGCTGGGGCTGCAAGGGCCAAGCCCCTTGCACAAATTTCATGCATTGGTCCTCGAGGAGTTATATATTTTGGGATGTATTAAAGATTGGTAATATTTTTTGTATTACAGATTGGTAATATTTTTAAATCCTTACTCGAGGATATGTTTATTGACTTTTGATAGAGGAAGGAAGAGAGAGAGAAACATCAGTTGCCTCCTGTATGTGCCCTCACCAAGGGTTGAACCTGTAACCTTTGTGGGGTATAGGACAACGCTCCACCTGGGGCAAGGATAATTTTGATGGGCTTTACTGCTCAGAATCTTTTGTCTCACTTGCTTTAGGTGATGTTTATGGTTTTTTAGTTTGGGGTGTTTTTTTTTACTGATTTGAGAGAGAAAGGGAAATGTCGATTTTTATGCATTCATTAGTTGTTTCTTGTATGTTCCCTGACCAAGGATTGAACCCACAACCTTGGCATATATGGAAGACGCTCTAACCAACTGAGCTACCTGGCCAGGGTGGGAAATGTATTTTTAAATTAAATATGTATTTCTATTCTGTAATAAGCAATGCATTCATACCATTCAAACTTCAAAAAGTTACCAAAAATGTCTCTCTTCTACTCAGTCCTTTAGTCACACAGTTTCCCAGCGCCAGAGACAACGTGTATTGGTTTTTTCTTGGCTGCTGTTCAATTCATATTCTCTGGATAGGCATGTAGTATACATTCCTCCCCGCCCCCCCTTTTTTTTATACTCTCTGCTCTGCACTTTGCTTTTAACTTCATGTGTCTTAGACTGCTCCTTGTCATTCATTGCCTGTTGGAGCTGCCCCTTGTTTCTTTTCTCTGTGGCTGCCTCGTAGCTTGTAACAACATGACTAACAGTAGTAATAAACCACATAACCATTTCACTACCAATGGGTTTTTAGGTTATTTCCAGATTTACTACAGAAAAGGACTAATATCCTCAGTTAAGTATCTCCAGTTGCTTTGAATAACTAAGTATCTCTTTCCTTTGCTAGTTTTTTAGGAAGCATCTTTTGTTTCATTTCAGCCATGAACCAGAGAATCAGTCAAAGTGCTCCAGTGAAACAGCCACCACCCCTGGCTCCCCAGAGCCCTCAGGGAGGAGTTCTGGGTGGCGGCAACTCTAACCAGCAGCAACAGATGCGGCTGCAGCAACTGCAGATGGAGAAAGAGAGACTGCGACTGAAGCAGCAAGAACTGCTTCGGCAGGTGAGGCCACAGGTTAGAAACGAGCCTTCCACTTTTTGGGGTCTGTTTTCCTACTTGAAGTTGGATGTATTTCATTTTTTAGTTAGAGGAATGTGTCTCTGAAACTAGAGTGACATAGAAACACTCTACCCAACTCTGTCCTTGTCTTAGTTTAGTTTCTTGACTGGGCTCTGATCACATGGACTGTAACATGTAAAACTGTATCACAAAGAGAGGTTTGGGCTGTGGTCATTGCAGCCACGCAAAAATTGAAGGAAGCAGGGGTGCTTCTTCACATGTACATGGAATTGTAGATTACTGTGCTTCTGCAGATTATTCTGAATATTCACTATCGGGGAAACTCTGGGACACCACTTAGGGAAGAACATCTTTTATTTTAAATGAATTATTGATCTGGGGAAATACTCCAGGATATTTCTCATATGACAACTATCTTTCAGTATTGCTCAATCTAAGATTTTTAAAACATAACACACATTATTCTAAATTTGGAAGGTGCCAAAATTCCATAAAAATTACCTGCTTATGGGTTGTTGTTTTTTTTGTTTTATTTTATGTTGGGAAGGAAAGGACATTAGAGATCTTAAAATCATTTATGACCTTTCCATCAGTTTTCTTTCAGAAAGTACTGTTGGTCTTTATGTTCCATAAGAATGGATAAACCCTCATCTAAAAATCAATATTTACTTTATCTTGATTGAGAGGGATAAAGTCTAAATAATGGGGGTGTGATCTTATCAAAGCAGTTTATTTTTTAAGTTTTATATAAATTTTGGGAGTAATAAAAATAAGTGTATAAACGGTAAAAGCTTTTCTTGCTTGTGTGTGTGTGTGTTGTTTTTTTCAGAGACACTCTTATCTATTTATAAACATTCAATACATGGTCCATACTCTCCCTCCCCCACCTAATCATAGCATGCTAAGTATAGATATTAAAAAAAAATACTCTACATGTCTGTTACCAGGAAGTGGGCGTTTAAACAAGGTACTTTTTTTTTGTAATGAGGGCTATATTTAAAAAGTGTCACTGGAGTGTTAATGGAAATGCATGAACTAAATTGAACTCTGATTTGGGATTTGAGGACCTGGAAGCTGAGGAATTAAAATAAGCCATGAAATCCCAGAAAGACTCACCTTTAAATGGTTTGTGCTGTCAGTAATCTCTCAGTGTAATGATAATGTGGCTGGCACCAAGGTGGGCTCGAGAGGGTAGGAGAGTCTGTGCCAGCAGGTGGTGTGAGGAAGTGGTCTTGCAAGAAATATTTCTTCATCTGCCATTAAGAAGGTGGGAACAGGAAGCATATTAACCCGTTTACTGTGTCTCTAATGATTTTCTAACAAATTACTCTAAAGGAAAGACTTCTCATTTAAATAACACTTTATCATCAGAAAAGGGGGTGCCATCATGTACCCATTAGGAGAAATAAAGTAATTTAACAGTACCCTTTACACAGCCTGTTTTCATGCTTGCTTTTTATTTTGTTGTTACTGAGTACTAGATGGTCTAAGTAAATACAAGTCTTAGTTTCACATATGAATGGGAGACTCTGAAAACCAAGGAATCTTGTTAAGAAAGTGATTTAATTATGTCAAAGTCTTACTGTTCATAATTTTTATATGTAAAAGTCTAGAAATGGGCTATTCGTCATTTTGGTGTATGCTATAGACCAGCCTGGCTTGTTTTTGGTGGTATTCTGGTGGGCAGAATGCTGCTCCTTGAAAAACGCTTCCTTCCAAAGAATTTTTCTATTTTCACTTTTACTCTGGGTGATGGGTCCTGGCAGAATAGCTTCATTTCCTTGGAAGGTAACTTCTTGCTCTGTTTCTTCTTTACTTCCAACTGCGTTATCTTTTCTTGCATTGAAATGACAGAACTGCTCTATTCTTATACTAATAGTCTATATTTTTAGGGTGTTTTTGTTTTTTAGCAATCGGCATAAATAACGTATGTCTTAAGTCTTTTGGCTTCCTGTGAACTTCTTCCATTGACAGTTTCTCTTATCACTAAAACATCAAATTATATTTTTCCTGCTTCACCTAATACTCAGAAGCAAAGAACCTACCTGACCAATAGCAAATCTGATTTGGGTCCTGACACCTAGTCTTGCTGTCCTGTCCTCAATGCTGTGCAGTGCTTGAGAGGTTTCAGTTTGTTATGTGGTGACTCCATTGGCTCCTGTCTTCCTCAGTCTGCTGCTTCGGGCTAGCTTGGGAATTCTGTGCTATGGTGATATGTCTGGATACAATTTGTAAGTCGGCCTACATAGCCAAACCATGTGGCTTGAAGTAATTTTTATCCATCTTATTTTTTACTCTTAGGCAATGCGGAATATCAATCCCAGCACAGCAAATTCTCCAAAATGTCAGGTAGGCTCTTATCTGATGTTTTAGCATTAAAAATGAAAAGGATATTAGGAAAGAGAGAAACTTGTGCTCCAAGGGCCTGTCCTCACTAAAGATTAGCCCACAGTATAACTTCGAGCTGTCTTTCTACCAAGATACTTCAGTTAATGTTGCTCTTCCCAGAAACTCTATCTGTTCCCTTCCTGCTCCTCCCGTATTGCTGCTAGTATTCATTTTTATTCCATAGAGGTCTTTTTTTATTCCACATTTGAAATGTATTGTGTCTCCAGTGTACATTCTATCAGTCTTGATGTCTGCCTAATTTTTATATTGTATAGCTTTAAAAAGTATTAAATTGATCATTTGAAAAGTAACAACAGGAATATTGACTTGGGGAGGCTACTATGGGAAAGTTTATTAATAGTCATAATGATACTGTTAGGAAAGGAAAAATTCTTTCTAGTGAAAATTCCAAAGGAACAATATCAAAATCACTAGAAGAGAAGGATCTTCCCCAGGGAATGTTTTGAGTTTCTTTGTTGGCTTTTATCAGCACATTTTTCCTTGCTGAACCCCAGGGAGCAGTGGTTGTGAAGGTATCTTATTTAGAGGGAAAGATTGTGGCCATACTTTCTTCTGGCACAGCTACTTATCTGACTCGTAGGCAGAAACTCATTCCTGAAACCAAAGGGATTCTCTGTGTTCAGGGTTCCTAGGGTTTGAAGGAATTGGGAGGTAGGGGGTCATTCCACTTTTCTCAGGTGGCCAGAGCAACCATGAAACCCCTCAGATGATATGTAGCTCTCTTGCATTAGGCTAAGTAAGTGCATTGTGTAAGAATCAGCTGTGGAAGTGGGAGTCGGCAGAATGTCACTCATTTTGGATACTGTTAACTTGTCCATTGGGGCACTGTGCTGATAAAGTCAGATGTCATCTTCATAGGGACCAGTTAACTTTGTGAGGAGAGAAACTGTTCTTTATCTCATTAATGCCTCCTTTAATCAATAGATCAAGTTAGGGAATAACTCATAGACGTTGTCTTTGCTAAAGCAGAGAGCACATGCATTCTTGCATGAGGGCCACTGACACCACACTTGTCTGGAAAGACTACGTAGCATTGGGTCTTTATGTGGTGAAGACATTTTTCCCTTGCTTTTTCTCTGAAGTGTTTCTGAAACAAGACTTATATTTGTGCTAAATGAAGTGGAAACTTAACATAGGATCAGAAATTAACTCAAATTTGAGCCAAAAGTCCTCTATGCCAAAGTGTTTTGGGAAATTGTTTTTTTCCAATCTGAGATTTTTAAACCTCAAATCTGATCAACAAAGTACTTCTAAGTTTTTATATCAAACTTGAGTATAAGTAAATCATAAAATTAAAATTCTCACCTGGAGTTCTTACTTTTTTACTACTAAAACTTTAGAAAAGGTGAGCCTTATAAGTAATAAGAATTATATTCATTTTATATGGTATTAAAAATGCAGAGTTGATTTCTTAGATTTGTCTAAGAGCAAGCAACCTACAAAAGATACATTTTTTTAAAAATCAACTTTGCATATGCTGGAAAATAAGATATTGATTTGTTATATAAGTTTTACTTGTCAATGTATTTACCTAGCACAATTGTGAAAATGTTGATAAATGTGTGAAATTCCAATATAGGGCTAAATTTGGAGCAGCTTACATACGTGGAATCTGGTAGTGTTTGTGTCAAGCAAACATTTGTGTTTTTCTCATCCTACATATTTTGTAAATGACCTTAAGGTAGACATCAGGAAAGATGTCACAAAGAAGGGTCATGTTTTTAGTGAAGATGGCTTTAGATAAGAGTCAGCAGGGTAATCAAGAAAGTCAGGAAGAGCGTTAGGCACTTTTATTATTATTTACCAAAGTTTATTATTTACTATTCTAATAGAAATTAGTGCAGATGCGTTAACAAGTAGCGTGAAGTTGGTGTCATTATTTTTTAATCCTACTAGAGGCCCGGTGCATGAAATTCATACACAGGTAGGGTCCCTTAGGCATGGCCAGTGATCAGAGCCAATCGGGGCCTTCCAGCTGCCAACCGGGGCCTCACTTTCCCGGCTTCTGGCTGCTGGCCGCTAGCTGGGGCCCTCCTTTGTCCCGCGCCACCTGCTGGTGATCAGGGCGTGTCATAGCAAGTGATTGAACTCCCAAGGGGACAATTTGCATATTAGGCTTTTATATATATAGACACCTCACATGCTTTGGGATATAGGAAGGCACCAAATTTCAAAATGTTTACAAATCACTCATTTCAAAGGCTTCCTTGAAGTACTTTCTAATAAGATTAACAAAACATGTCTATATTATAGGATTCTCTGGTCAGGTAAACTAATGTCAGTATATGTTAACAGAATTCTGAAAAATTAAGACAACTTAACTTTAAAGGAAGTAGTATATCTTCTTAGTTAAAGATGGACATTATCACCTTAATTTATTTGGAAAATTTTTAGAGAAACTTGACCTCAGAGAGCTTAAAATTGTTAGTTTCATTTTGATTATTCACTTTTATTTTTCAAAAGCAATTTTTATTCTCAGAAAAAACTTTAAAGCTACAAACATCGTCTTTGCTCTGTAAGATTGAGCATGTAATGCTTAATTTTCTAGATATGTCTTTTTCTAATAATGAATTGCTTCTTTATAAAGGAATGCATCCCAGCTTCTGTTTCAAGGTCTTTAAAAACAACATTTTAAGGGAAGATAGTCTGCCCTGTGTATGAAAGTTTTTAACTTTTCTTGTGCTTAACAATGTGGTTCCTAATACCTATGAGATTAATGTAAACTCTGCAACCCGGCTCATGGTCTGTGATCAGTAGCCTAGTTAAGCCAATTGCTCTTCTTCTGCTAAGTGTACCCTCCTGTATTGTTACTACGATTCTGCAGGGAGCTTTTCTTCCTCTTACCAATTAAGATTCTCCTTGTAGCCTTATAAGACATAGGTCAAGACTCATCTCCAAGTTGCTTCATCTGGATTCTTGAAACTGCCCAGGAAATAGATATAAGATTGTTGTAATTAGATACTCTTTTTTGTGACTAAATAATTGCTTTAATCTTCATAGAAATTATAGCTATAAATGTTTTTGCAACTAATTAATGTTGTGTTTGCCATTTCTTACGAGTAGTAATAAATATACAGCAGGATCAGTTATGGGTTTAATGAGTGATAAAACCCGCAGTGTTACTGTTAAAGATATTGTATGTACTACACCATTACCCAAAATGGTAAAGAAGTTCAGATGTCCATAGTTTTAGTCAAATGGACTAAAATAATACTGTTCAGCCCTGTGAAAAAATAGCAATCAACCTTTTGTCCCCCTAATAGCAAAGAATTTGGCACCCCCTACCCCCCACCCCACCATCTTTCTTGTCAGTAGATGCTGGAAAAGCTGTTTCAGAATCCAATGAACACTTCTCCTACTCCTAAGATTATCTCGCTTTTTTTTGAAGTCCTAATATTGAATATAAACCATAGACTCATTTATGTATTTTCCTGTGAATATTTTATATGTTATTTTTAATGGGCATGTTGACATTTCTTTGTATAAAAGGTGTCAGGGAGATTTAGCCTCACACCTTGCATATGCTAATAGGTTACCTTTTTTATTTTTATTTTTCCATTATTTGAAGAATGCTATAATGACTTCTATTACTTTACTAAGTAATATAAATTACAAAAGATGTAACTCCAGAGCTCTATCAGAAAGAGTGTGAACCTCAAGATAATGCTGGGCACACCAAACTACAGATCTATTTTGGATATTAACTTTTCAGAAGTTAGCATTATCTACAGTTATAACTATCCCCAAATCCATATATACACACTTTTTAGTCAGAAATGTTTCTGAAGTTGAAGATATTTTGGAAAAGGCACAACATTAAAAAACATAAAGCAGCCTGGCTGGCATGGCTCAGTGGTCAAGCATCGACCTATGAACCAGCAGGTCACAGTTGGATTCTGGTCAGGGCTTATGTCGGGGTTGTGGGCTCCATCTCCAGTGTGGGGTGTGCAAGAGGCAGCCGATCAGTGATTCTCATCATTGATGTTTCTATCTCTCTTTCCCTATCCCTTCCTCTCTGAAATCAATTTTTAAAATATTTTTAAATGTAATGTTTTTTTAAAAAACATTCTAAACCTTGGCTAAACGTTTTAATAACTTCAAACATAATGAAATATCTTTGACTGTTGAGAGTTGTGTTGGAAAATGGGGCATGGTGGGGCCTATCTTGCATAGTTGGAAGAAATGGCTTTTCCCCCTCTATTTTTAGAATTGTCAACATAAACTTCTATCACTAAGGCAAGCTATTTATAAAAGGTATATTTTTAGACTTATTCTCCATTTCTAAATTTGGATTTCTAGCTTACTAAAGTAATCTTCCTTTGATTATAGGATGGAGAGGACCTTCATTTATGTGCCTTGTACTATTCAAAAATGGATATATTATTACATAGCTTAGAATTTGCTAAAGACAAAATTGATTTAAGAAAGTAAAGTTGACATTGTATTTTTCAAATTTTCTGGCAGTGGAATCATAACTTTTTCACATAGCATTATTATTTTGAGATTCATTCATGTTGTATTTATAGTCCATTCCTTTTTATTGCTAACTAGCATTCCATTATAGGGATATACTACAATTATTTTATCCATTCACCTATTGACAGACGTTGGGTTGTTCTGAATTATGTGACTTTGTGTAGATAGATGCTTTCATTTATCTTAGATACCCAAAGAACTTAATAACCTAGACACGTTCTAAATATTCCTAGACTACTGACTATTTCTATTGCTTTTCTCATTTTCTAAATGATATGAACCAAAACATCCATTTTATATGAGGCCAAAATACTATAACTAACAGTTATACTATCTTAAAGTGTCTTTTTACCATATGGGAAATAATACCACTATGTAAATGAAACAAGGGCAGTATGAAAAAGGTCAGTGGCTTATGGCTAGGTCCTGAGTCCATAGAAGTCTGCTCTGTAAAGCAGGCAAATGTGCTTTTCTTTATCAACCATCCTGGAAAGTTCCCTCCAGACCCAGCTGGAACCATTGGTTTTACTTAGAGCAGAGAGCTCTGACTAAGTGCGTCCCAGATTAGTGAAGATTTACAAGCTCAATGGGAAAAGCCACCACATTTTTGCATTATTACAGAATAAAATGAGCTAAAAATACTTGCTTCGCTTACAAAAAGTCAAATACTACTCCAGAAAAGTTATTTGACCTTTGAAATACAGAAGCATGATTAGATTTTGGCCAAATTTCCTATCAACTTGCTTACTTCTCCATTTTTGAGTCTGACAAACTATTTTTTCTAACTACCTTGGGGAAAAGAGAAGCTTAACAAACATATTTTTAGCTCAGTATTCTAATTTTAGGCATTTGTTCAGGATAAAAAGCCTCATTAGAGATGAACGTAACTTTCAACATGACATGTTTCAGCTAAAATCAGTTTTTGTAGACAGTCCAGTTATGTCCCAGAGGCTTATTTTTAAACAGCCAGGCCAGATTTACCCAATTACAAAATAATGTTCATATTCATCCAGAATCTGTTTTGATATAATGTACTTTATTGCAATAAAATGGGCTTATTTTACACATATATAAATACATACAGGCTTACTTTTTAATGCAATATAATGGAAAAAGTTTATATGAAATACATTTTTGATAAAAAAAATTCAGATTTTGCAAGTTCATTTCATACTTATCCACATTAAAATAATTACTTTTCTCTGGAGTCACTAGCAAAATGTCTCTACAGCTCTGAAACTAATTTTCAATATTTTACTTCTAAAATTCTTAATTTTATATGCATGTTCTCGTTCTTCTTTATAATTCTTGGTTACAAATAAAGCTCACTCCCAAGAAAATCTGCACTTTCTTCCTACTGGGAAAGGTCAGCTTACAGAAGAACTCTTTCAGCCAGCTGATTCCATGCTCACTCCTACAAAATCTGAGTAGGTAAAGCATATATAGTAAGACACTTCTCCAAATTTCCATTTCACTTCTAAGATCTGCCTTTTAAAACTACCTTTGTATGGGCAGGGTGTGTGTTTGTGTCTGTGTGTGCGCGCGCACGCGGGTGTGTGTATGTGGGAAGTAGAAGTTAACTGTTTTTGAATTCCAAAGTCATAGACTGAGAAGGAGGGAAAAGGTTGGCTTATTTTCCTATCTAAATACAGAAGTTTCCCTTTCCCATTTTTGACAATATCTTTAAAATAGCAACAGAAGCCCTAACTGGTTTGGCTCAGTGGATAGGGCGTCGGCCTGTGGACTCAGGGGTCCCAGGTTCGATTCCGGTCAAGGGCATGTACCTTGGTTGCGGGCACATACCCAGTAGGGAGTGTGCAGGAGGCAGCTGATTGATGTTTCTCTCTCGTCGATGTTTCTAACTCTATCCCTCTCCCTTCCTCTCTGTAAAAAATCAATAAAATATGTTTTTAAAATAAAATAAAATAGCAACAGAAATTATCTTTATTGAATCCTGTGAAATAAATCATATTCACAGCAGGTGAAGATATTAACGTAAGAATTAATGACTTGGGGAGGAGACTCCCAAGTCAACTTTCATTATATAAAGCTATTTTCTTGTTAGCAAATACTGAGCTATAAAAGAATGTATCATTTCTGGGGTAACGTGTGTAAGTTATTATACATCAATTTATACCTCAAGCTGTTCAGAAAATTATTAAGGGCATCTAATCAATACTTTTTGCTATAAACTAGAAGTGTCAAAAGTGAGTTGAATATTTATACCTTGAAATATGGTTTTTATAATCTGTATATATTAATTTTTTATCATTGGCCTTATAACATTATATTTGTTTGCATGCCAAATTGTTCCCTGTTTGATTGATGAAGCTAATACCCTCCCACCACCACCAGTAAAAATAAAGCAGCGTTTTTTCCTTGAGCCTTTCAAGTTCAGTACAGATGAATCCCTGGGTTAGTTACTCTTAGTCATGCATGGCTCAAGTATAGATCTGATGAAAAGTATGTTCTATAGCCCTTCAGGGAGTTGGATATCTTGTTAGGCAACTTGGAATGCTTTCCTTTCTTATTTGCATCTCTAAATTACCTTTCTTGGTAAATTTGAGTAAGTTGGTTCTGCAGTGTCTGCTGCCAACAGAAATTTGGTTGTTAAAGGCAGCAGAAAGTAAAGCTTTGACAGCTTTGAACAAACGAAGTGGCCTACAAAATTTTAATCACAAATTTGAAAAGATAATTTGCACCCTCATGTTCATTGCAGCATTATTCATAATAGCCAGGCTTTGGAAACAACCTAAGTGTCTATCTATGAATAAAGATGTGGTATATGTATGTGTACAATAGAATACTATCTACTCTAATAAAAGAGTAACATGCAAATTAACCATCGCTCCGCTACACCAAGCCATGCCCACCAGCCAATTAGAAATGAGTATGCAAATTAACCAAACGAAGATGGTGGCCTGCCACAGAGCTGCAGCAAGCTGGAGGCTTGTGTTGCCCCTGGTGATGGAGGAAGCCAAGCTTCCCGCCTGCCCTGGCTGGCCCTGGCCTCTGCTCAGGGCTACAAAGTTTCAATTATAAAAGATAAATCAATCCCAGATACCAGGACCTCCACTTGGGTCGCTGGAGTGCGTGGCCGGCCTGCAACCACCACAGGCCCCTCGCCCAGGCTGCCCCACACTCCAAGGGAAGCCCTACCCTGATCCAGAACACCCTTCAGGGCAAACCAGCCAGCCCCCACCCATGCACCAGGCCTCTATCCTATCTAATAAAAGTAATATGCAAATTGACCATCACTCCAACACACAAGATGGCTGCCCCCATGTGGACACAAGCTGGCCGCCACAAGATGGCTAGCAGGGGAGGGCAGTTGGGAGGGACCAGGCCTGCAGGGGAGGGCAGTTAGGGGTGACTAGGCAGGCAAAGGAGGGAAGTTGGGGGTGACTGGGCCTGCAGGGGAGGGCAGTTAGGGGCAATCAGGAAGGCAGGCAGGCAAGCAGTTGGGAGCAAGCGTCCTGGATTGTGAGAGGGATGTCTAACTGCCCTCGGGGGGTCCCAGATTGGAGAGAGTACAGGCTGGGCTGAGGGACACCCTCCACCCCATGCACGAATTTCATGCACTGGACCTCTAGTTCATTCATTAAAAAAAGAATAGAATCTTTGCATTTATGACATAATGGATGGGTCTTGATGGCATTATGCTAAGTGAAATAAGTCAGAGAAAGCCAAATACAGTTAAACTCCACCTATAAGTAGAATATCAAAACAAAACGAAATGAAAAACCAAGTTTACAAATTAAGAAAACAGATTGGTGCTTGCTAGAGGGATGGGGTGGAGGGTGGGTTAACTGTGTGAAAGGAGTCAAAAGGTACAAAATTCCAGTATGTTCTTAAAGTATTTTTTTTTAATCCTCACCCAAGGGTATTTTTCCATTTATTTTTTAGAGAGAGTAAAAGGGAGGGGTGAGACAGAGAGAGAGAAACATTGATGTGAGAGAGACACATCAATTGGTTGCCTCCCGCATTGCCCAACCAGGGCCAGGGATCAAGCCAGCAACCAAGGTATGTGCACTTGACCGGAATCGATTCCTGTACCCTTCAGTCTGTGGGCCAATGCTCTATCCACTGAGCCAAACCTACTAGGGCCAAAATTCTAGTTTTAAAGGAAGTTGTGGGGGTATAATGTGCAGCATGGTGATTATAGTTAATACTGTATTATAAGTTTGAAAGTTGCTAAGAGTAAATCTTATAAATCTTCATTATGCCCAGCTGGTGTGGCTCAGTGGTTGAGCGGCAGCCTTTGAACCCGAAGGTTATGGTTCAATTCCCGTTCAGGGCACATGCCTGGGTTATAAACTCAATCCTCAGTGTGGGGCGTGCAGGAGGCAGCCAATCAATGATTCTCTGACTGGTGTTTCTGTCTGTCTCTCCCTCTCTGAAATCAATAAAACTATATTTAAAAGTCTTTATCACAAGAAAAAAAATATATTGGTAACTATGTATGGGGATGGCTGGTAACTAGACTTACTGTGGTGATTATTTCACAGTGTAAGCAAATACTGTATCATTATGTTCACACCTGAAACTAATATAATCTTATATGTCAATTATACCTCAATTTTTTAAAAAAAGGAAAATAAAAAAGAACTGAAAGGGAGCCAGTACACTGGAATAGTGGTAGAGAGAAGGAACTGGAGTCCTGAGGTCGTAGGTCTTGTAGCTCTAGTAGAGTAGGAACCACATCATGCAGGAACTGGGTGGCAAGAAAAATCACGGTCCCAGTGATTGGGATGAGCGCATGTAAGATTTCCCCAGGGGGTGTGGGGGGTAGGATTTCTAAGCCAGTTCCAGGGCATAACCGAGGGAATGAAGTTTAATGAATAATGGTGAAGGGGTCAGTAGCATTGTAATTTAGAGACCCAGAAATGTCCATGATAGGGATCTAGGTTTTGTGCACGGATGTTGACAAGTCTGGGGTGACAGATGCAGTTGCAGTGAAGTGAACCAAACCTGACTAAAGATTTTAGAGGTAGGCTTCATTTAAACAGCAAGGTCTTCGCTGTGCACGTGGATGATTGAGGTAGGTGGAGATGATGGTCATTGAAATCCGAAGGTCAAGGAGCTGTCATGTTGAGTGAGTCATCCACCTAATGATAGAACGTTATGTCTTGTATCTACCAGAACATTGAAATGGTAATGAGGGTGAATAGTATTTTAACATACTTGACACAGCTACAGTGTAATATGAAAATGCCTTCTATTGATAAAAAGACGATATGCTAAATACTACTGTCTGTTGCCTATATTTGTAATTAAAGAAAATGCTACGTTTCAGTCAGAAGTTAGTGAAAATGTAATTTTCTTTCCTCCATCCAAGTTCAGAGGCCCTCTTTATTCTGTCATGATTCTGTGGTTAAGAAAACCCATTTTGAGGGATGCTATATCATAAAAGGCATAAACCTGAATTTAAGAAGGTGGTTTTTGCATGAGGAAGAATTCGTAGTTTAGAAGTGATGATGCAGAGCTCAGAATATCTCTGCCACCTCAGGACCCAATGACAACGGAGGGCGTGCGGGGCTGGAGATGGTGGGCAGTTGCCTCCGTGTGCAGGTGCCTCCGTGAAGGCTTGGCTCTGAGCTCAGGAAGGCTGCCAGGGAGAGCAGGTCCTTTGTGATAAAAAGCCATACTTCAAGCCAAAACAAAAAAGTTGAAGGGAGAGAAAGCTAATTCTCCAGTAGAGATAATGTTTATAAGAGCTTGGGAGGCACCGTGGAAACTCTTTAAGGAAGGGAGCAGTGAACCGACAAGTGAGAAAAAGGACAGAGCAGCAGTAAACTAGGCCAAGGGCCTGGGCAGAGGCTGGGATGCTTGGAGGCCTGTTGAGGCAGGCCTGGAGCCATCAGGGTGGTGGTGACCCATAGCTTTGGCTCAGGTTTCCAGGTGGCATCCTGTTGTTTGGTGCCCCTGTTTAAGACAGAAAAACCTGAAGTCGCAATGAGACACCTAGCCCCAGCTGGTTTGGCTCCGTGGATACCGGGTTCGATTCCAGTCAAGGACATGGACCTGGGTTGCAAGCTTGATCCCTGGCGAGTGTAGAAGGCAACCAATCAAATGTGTCTCTCTCACATCATGTTTCTCTCTCTGTCTCTACCCCTCCCTCCACTCTCTGTAAACACCAGTGGAAAAATATCCTCCAGTGAGGATTAACAGAAAAATAAAAAAGAGAGACACCTGATACAAAGTATAAAACAGTACAGGAGGCATGGAGAGGGTATCTTACAATAAATTGCCAAGTGTTCTTCTGACTTTATTTTTATTACTGATGCCAAACACACAAAACCATATTGAAGGTTGATGAGTAAAAATGCACATTAAGAAGAATTACCTTTTAAAAGACCAGATTTGCCATCCTACCCCAAGGAAGGATTGGAGAGTGTCTGCCAAAGTAAGGAAAATAACAGTGAAATTGGGTAATAAAGTACATATGTTTTGGGGTTAATAAGACTAGAAAAACTTTCAATTTATATGATTTAATTTTTAATCACCTGAAATGGATAAAAGAACTTGGTCTTTCTGACTAGGAAACTTACTTTAAAATAGATGTTAATACTTTAATTTATATGCACATGGTTACCCTAATGTGCATTGTATTTTTTTAACCTAACAATATTTGTTCATCTGTAGACTGATTCTGTTTGTGTTTGTTTTTTCTAGGAATTAGCTCTCCGGAGCCAGTTGCCAACACTGGAGCCGGATGGTGGGACTCAGAATCCAGTGTCTTCTCCTGGGATGTCTCAGGAATTGAGAACAATGACGACCAATAGCTCAGATCCCTTTCTGAACAGGTTGGTGAGAGTTGCTACTGGCCAGTATCTGAAAAAGATCATAGCTTTGAGATTATTCTCCTTAGTACTTATAATAAGCTGTTTGAATGTCTGTGTGGGCCAGAAATCATAGTTGTAAAGAAATCTTTCCATAAATGGCAGGTACAATAAAACGAGGATTAAAAGCTGGCTGCTGGGAGAGGAAGTGAGCTGTTCAGACTTGTAGAGGGGATACTTCATTCACAGTCACGTGTTGCTCCTGCCTATACTGTTGACTAACACTTACTTAAAACTACAGAATCGTGGAGAAACATGTGAATGCCTTTCTATGAAAGCAAATGAACTGCATCTTAAACCTGCTTAGGGCTGTAGGTTGCACTATAAGGAAGATTGAAAGGAATTTTCACATAAGTGTTCACCCTGAGTGATTCACGCAGCTCATAAAGGAGATAAAGTGTAAATTGTGCTTTTTAAAAAGTGCATTAATATTTAAGGCAGCATTTGAAATGCAGTCAAAGGAGTGGGTTACCACCAGCCTGGGATCAGGAAGCCTGCGATGTTATGCATAGTGCCGAGTCAAAAACTGCAAGCTGAAACGGGTCTTATTCGTTGCCTAGAAAACCATTTAAAATTAAGATTGGACTAGAGTTCATTCTTTTAAGTTATAAGATATTTTAGAGTTTCAGTTTTTAAAATTAAGAAACAAATACTTTCTGGCCTTTGTGCTTTTGATTTTTTTTTTTTTTAAACTAATTTTAAACAACACAAGTTTTAAGAGACTTACAGGTCCCTTAGTTTAGGAAAGCTATTATGCTACTCATTCATGTCTCACCAACTGAGTTGAAAATGTTATAATCTTAAGAAAAACAAACTTTGCTCTTTTGACAACATGTAGTCTATTTTATTTTGGGGGAGTTTATTAAGTAAATTTAATTTCAGGGAAGGTGGGGTGGGATACGAAGCACAGGTAGAAAGACTATGCTAAATATAGAACAGACCTACATGAAATATACAGGAATTTAATGTGCTAGTTATGTAACAAAACGTTCACCTCATTCAGCAGTATTTTAACCTCATGTTGACACATACAGTTTAAAGTTCTGCCAAAAACTGAGTATATTTATATAAGACTATAGTGCTGAACTTCAACTGAAGTTAGTTAAGAAAGGTCATAGCCACAGAATTTTTGTTCCCCCCACAAGGGAAATTTCAGATCAATATAATTCCAGTACGCATCTATTGGAAGCCTGTATTGATCCAGGGATAAACTTAGGCTGTTTAGAAAAATGGACAGAATGTATATTTTCTCTTTTTTTTATTTTATTGATTTTTTTACAGAGAGGAAGGGAAAGGGATAGAGAGTGAGAAACATCGATGAGAAACATCGATTAGCTGCCTCCTGCACCCTCCCACTGGGGATGTACCTGCAACCAAGGTACATGCCCTTGACTGGAATAGAACTTGGGACCCTTCAGTCCACAGGCCAATGCTCTAGCCACTGAGCTAAACCAGTCAGGGCAGAATGTATATCTTTCTTAGTCACTGGTGAAGATTCTTTCTTAAAACCTCTGAAAGCTGGGCTGCGGTTAGAGATTGTAATTTCTGGTACAGATCTCAGAGTGGCAGATCGTCAGTGATATTAGTCCAAAGGCAAAATGCTGTGTCCACTCTCTATAGTGCCTCTACCCCCATTTCTAAAACACACATCTGACTATACCATTTCTCTTTCAAAAACTTAGGGTGGTTTCCCCATTGCCTGTTACTCAGTTCATACAGATTTCTTAAACTCTAAACACTTCCCTAACTTGCCATGGAGTTGACTCTTAGCGGTGGTGCAACATATCCTTATCTCCCTTTTACCCTGAGAGCCTTCAGGGCCATCTCCAGTGTCCTGTCAACGAAACCTTCCACTGTACTTTTTAAGCTCCCTCCTCTTTGTCCTAAAAGCCACTGTGCTCACATAGTCCTTTGTGTGATTCATCCCTGTTTTTATTTGCTCATCTCCCGCCCTGAAGTGTGAGCCTCTCAGAAAGCACCCGGTGTTGGTGGTTATTGCTTTTAACCTCCTCTGCATCTGAGCCTAGTCTAATGCCTGTTGTAGTAGCAGATGCTCATGTATGTTTATGGCATGGAGATGGGGTTCTGCAGGGAGCAAGCACCTCTTTGTCAGGAAAGTGGATTTGTAACTCCGTCCTCAGGAATGCCATGTGCTTCCCTGTGGCTTGGAGAGAGCTGCACAACTGTGTAAGTCCAGCTGTTCCGTAGCAGAGTCCAGAGAGTTTGGTGTGTGCTCATGCTTAGCAGTGGGAACAGTGACAACTAGGACCAGGCCTTGTCCTGGATCAGGGCAGGCAAAATAAAAACAAACCACATCCTGAGGCCTTCTCCTGTGCGACTGCGTTATATACAAATGGTCTCAGAGGCAAAATTGTGTTTTTTTGAGGCCTTTGAATCTTGCCAAAATCTGGCAGAAGCGTTAGAGCAAACCAGTGGTCACAATATACAGAGTCGGGGGAAGAAATTTGGGGGAACCGAGCTTTCAACCTTGAGCAACTATTAAAGCTCCTTTATAAAGCTTAGTTGTTGTTTTTGTTTGTTGGTTGGTTGGTTTTTGTTAATCCTCACCCAAGGATATTTTCCCATTGATTTTTAGAGAGAGTGGAAGAGAGAAACATTGATGTGAGAGAAACACATCAATTGGTTGCCTCCTGCATGAGCCCCAACCAGGGCCCAGGCCGAAGAGGAGCCTGCAACTGAGGTATGTGCCCTTGACCAGAATCGAACCCGGGACCCTTTGGTCCACGGGCCGATGCTCTATCCATTGAGCCAAACCGTCTAGGACTGTTTTTGTTTTTTAACATTTGTGTAAACTAAATAGCTGCTTACATGTCGAAGCTGTGAGGTAAGTTAAAGTTTACATCATGGTCACAGACCCATGAACAACAGTTGCCTTTATTTCACACTTTGCCATAAAATTTCCTAGAATTGGTAGAACCCCACATTTTATAGTCAATGCCAGCTGCTGTCTGCAGAGCCACTAGCTTCTGAGGCATTTGGGTTTGCCCCTCTAAACAGAAGCAAGAAGATCAAGATATGGGAGTTCTTATAGAATCGGCAGTGACTTACCTGTTCTGGCCTAGTCCAAACAGGAATTCTGGTTCTTTATTTTTGCATTGATCCCCTCCCTCCCCCCCTTGGCTTAAACTCTCCGCGGAAGAGCTGGGAGTTTAATGTGGTTCTAGTGCAGACATGACTCACCGCCCACCTAAAGTCTGTGTTGCCACCACTTGGAGAATGGAGACCTTGAAATAAGTATGTGGATCTCCCGAATTCAAAATGGGATTACAGCGAAAAGACCTAGACAGAGAATTTCTGTCAGCTGGGAACTGAGTAGACCTTTTTTATTCCCTATACCCATCAGTCCCAGACATTTAAGAGAAATCTTGGCCCCTTAGAGCTGCAGCTTCTATTAGGGTGACCTTTTCTATTTCACTGCACAGACCAAGGGCTGTACATGGGCCCTGAAGGGAGGGAGCTGGTTTCAGACGTTGGAGGGCAGGAATTTTCACTAATCCTCTTTGAGAATCCTGTTAGTACTCAGCAGGTGTTTATTTTTACTTGAAATCATTTTTATTTTTGTATTGGTCTTTACCTCTCTTTGTAGTGGCACCTATCACTCTCGAGATGAGAGTACAGACAGTGGGCTGAGCATGAGCAGCTACAGTGTCCCTCGAACCCCAGATGACTTCTTGAACAGTGTTGACGAAATGGATACAGGTTGGTATTCCTTGTCCCTCTGAGGAATTTGCTCTCGGGCAAGTACTACCATTTTATCATCAGGGCTAATACGCTGTTAGCAACGATTATTCAGAAGAAAGCCATTAAAATTCCATCAACTTCAATTCAAATTGTGCCTTCTTTTATGGCAATTTGTAATTTTAAGTATTTTCTCAGTTTTTAAATGTGATGGAATCTTAGCTCTATTTGAACAAAATGAGGACATGATTTATTTTATTTATTTTTTAATCCTTACCTGAGGATATTTTTGCATTGATTTTAGAGAGAAGGAAAGACAGAGAGAAACATCAATGTGAAAGAAACACATCAATTGGTTGCCTCCTGCACAAGGCCTGACCAGGGTTCAGAACGGTGAGGAGCCTGCAACTGAGGAAGGTGCCCTTGACCCGAATCGAAACCCGGACTCTGTTCAGTCTGCAGGCCGACACTCTATCCACTGAGCTAAACCTGCTAGGGCAGTGGTCAGCAAACTCATTAGTCAAAAGAGCCAAATATCAACAGTACAACGATTGAAATTTCTTTTGAGAGCCAAATTTTTTAAACTTAAACTATATAGGTAGGTACATTGTTATTAACTTAATTAGGGAACTCCTAAGCTGGCCTTTGCTAAAAACGTCCTCAATCTGATTGAGGTACATTCGCTGAGGTCGACCCCTTCCAACTCTCCCATCCACACTTGTCTTGTGTTGGACTTGTTTCGTCTATCTCCTTTCGTTCATCCTCTCTATATGTCCAAACCATCTCAACATACCTTTCTCATCTTCTTTCACTCCACAACGTTCCCTAAAATTAACTTAATAAACTTTACTTAAAGTTATAAGTCTTAATTAAACTATAGGTACATTGAATAAAACTTGATATCATACTTAATAATATTATTTATTGATAAAATTAAATTCCTTACAATTTACCTTACAATATCCATAAAATTAAATCATGACAATGACTGACAAACACTAATGTGAACAATGGCCTTGCATCTCCTTGGAAAGTTTGGGTAAGTCAGGTTTATATGTTGTTTTTTATTTTAGGCACGATTCCAGGTTCTCATCAATAAGACGACTTCTCAATTTACTCTTGATAAGGTTCATGCTTGAAAATGATTGTTCACATAAATATGTAGACCCGAATAAGGAAAGAACAGCAAACGCTAGTTTTTTCAGTTGATTATATGAGTCAGGAATACTATTCCAGGTGTTAAAAATCAACATATCTTCCTTCTCCAGGTCTTTCAAAGCAGACCACTTGTGCTGTGAACTAAGTTCACATTTGTTTTTCTCCAATATTTCTATATCAGCACAAAGACGTTCAACTTTCGAGCTCCACAATTGCATTTTAAATCCAGCAATTGCATTTCAAAGTTGCCAATGTCAATATTAAAGGGAGAAAATTTTAATTCTGTTAACAGTAGCATTAAGAGGTTTTTTTTTAACAAAGGCTAATGTTGCTTTGTTGTTTCTGAATTCCTAAAACCTGTTGAGAAAAGCTTCCCTCATATTTAAAAGTGTTTTTTGAAATAGCAAATGTCAATATCAGAATTTTTTTCTTGGCGATGTTTCAACAGGCTTGGAAAGTAAATCAAAGTTTCTCTTTCAAAATCTTGAGCAAAAAGAGATAATTTGTTTTCGAATGAAATAACTTCTAACATGGAAAAAATTGTGTTTCCTTTCCCCTGTAGTTTACGATTCAGCTGATTTAGATGAGATGTAACATCTACCATGAAATAAAATTTTTGGATCCACTGATCGTTCATTAGTTCTGGATAGTGAACACCCTTCTCAAGGAGAAATACTTTAATTTCTGTTAATAAGGAAGCGAAACGTTTCCAAACGTTTCCTCTTGATAACCAACATTCCTTGTTATGCAGCAGATCTGCGTACTCTCCATTTCAACTAAAAATTCTTTAAATTGGCGATGATTAAGAGCTTTAGCTATAATGGAGTTTATAATGTTAATCACCGATTCCATAACTTTGTAAATTTCTTTGGAAATGTCTGCGCACAAAGTGCTTCTTAATGAATGGTCCAATGGTAAGTATCTTGTGATTAATTTTTTCTTTCAAAATAGCAACAAACCCATTTCTTACGCCGGTCATACTTTTCACCCTGTCTGTTGAAATTGAGACAACTTTATCGAGTGGAATATGATGTTTTTCAATGCACTCAGTTACAGCATTTGCTATATCCTCTCCACGTGTTTGACCTTTGAGTGGCAATAATCCTAGAAGTTCTTCTTTAGGACCTGTAGATGAAATAAATCGTACAAAAAGTGAAACTTGCACTGTATCATTTCTGTCACAAGACTCGTCAACTGCTATTGATAAAGCTGAAACCAGTTTAAGATCTTCGACTTGCTGGTCAGTTATATTCAAAGACATTTTGACTGTTCTATCTTTCACTGTTTTAGCAGACAATGGTAACTCTTTGATTTTTTTTTTTTAGAATATCTGCTTTGTTCTTAAAATCCTGAAATAGCTCTTCAGATGCATTTATAAAACAACTTTTTATGTATTCACCGTCTGTATATGGTTTTCCTCTCTTAGCAATCTCTTGACTAACCACAAAACTTGCAATATTAACATTGTTGGAAGATTGCATCCAGTAATTAAATACAAAACTTAGTTTTTCTTGACTCTTCTGAAGTTCCTCAACTGCTTTCTTCCTTGCATCACCGACAGGATATTTAGTACTAAATTACACATGTTTAGTTGTAAAGTGTCTCTCCAAATTTGATTTCTTGTCATGCGCCAATTTTTCCTGACAAATAAGGTCGGAAGGCCATATAAGTTTTGAATAAACGCGGAAGTCTCGATCCATTCAACTTTAAATTCACAGTTTTCGTCTTCCATTTTTCTTTGCTTCTTCTTTGTAGCCATGTCAAACAGGGCACCTAAAAAAAAGCTTCATTTTATAATAATATATAAAGCCACCAACACAAAATAATTACAATTCTTAAATTGATGACAAAAATAACTGTAGGATTTGCAGCTGGTTGGAAAAATACAGGTAACTTTATGCTTCGAGTAGGTACTAGTGTCACCCACACACGATTTGCGGACGTGACTAGCACTAACCACTGCACAATGAGATGCTGACTGACTGGCTCACTCAACTAGAGCATGAATCGCGCGCGCCTCCCTGTGCTGCGTATCCCGCGGCCCGCCTGCACCGCGTCTCCCATTGCCCGACCCACCGACACCCCACTTCTTCTAATGCCACTTCTTCCAAATAGACTCACCCAGGCCGAAAACTGACTTCCTGTGCATGGGCCACGAAGTTTCAATCACACTGTACGTGCGTGCCCGCACGTGGTATTTTGTGGAAGAGCCACACTCAAGGGGCCAAAGAGCCGCATGTGGCTCGCGAGCCACGGTTTGCCGACCACTATGCTAGGGCAAAGATATGACTTATTTTAGCATTTAAAATAGTGAATAGTCGGCAGGGGAATTCAGGACCTTATTAGAATTCTCTATTAATAGAGATTTATAGTCGTAATTTTGGAGAGAGATTTCTATATGTAATTCAGTGTCTGCCTCCCTCTTTTCTCTGAGGGCTTTTTGGTCCAACTTGGGTGTTATGGGGCTCAGGAAACCAGGTGGGGAAGGCTTGGTGATGGGTTCACCTACTTTATTGTTAGAATAGTTACAGGAGTCTTGCAGGTGGTGAGAAATACCTGCCTCACAAAGTCATTGAGGAGCCCTTTCTCCTGTGGCTCACCTGGTTGCCCTGGACTTGGCAAGTGTCAGAGGGCAGGAACTGGCAGGAACGTGCAGCCATTCTCCAGCTAGCGGGTTCTTAGCTGACAGTGTTTGGCAAGTCTTTTGTAAAAGCCTGTGCTCATCCAGCTCATGGCTGTGATGCTTCCTAGAATCCCCTGTCCCCCTTTGTCTTGGCTTATCTAAATCTTCAGTCATCCTTAGGAGTCACTTCAGACCTGTCTCATTCAAACCCATTTCTTTATTCCTGTTCCCCATTTGTCTTTTCTCCAAATCACTATAGCACTTAATGGTTCATACTAATTTTTCTGAAAATTGGAGCTGTAAAGAATGTTAACTTTGTCATGTGCCCCCAAAAGGGTTTTGTGGCCAGGCAGATTTGGGAAACCCAGAAGCAAAGCAAGGAGGATTATCTGTTCAAGGACTTCTTGGGAGGCTTGCTTTGCTGTATTATGAAATGTGAATCTCCAAGAGTGGAATAGAGTTTTCATCCAGTCATTTTATTTAGTGTTTCCCAAAGTGTATTTAGGGAAAGATGGGACTATACCATTCATTCTCCTATTTCCTCTTAACGCTGGTGTGCATATCTGGAAGAGAATCAGGTGGTGACGCTCTTGTGTGGTGTGCTTGCTCCCTCTCCCTTGCTGTATGTAATTTTTCAGGGGATTGTTACTTTTGTTATAGCCCTCCCCCTCCTTTAGTACTTAGCACATAGTGATACGCAAGCAGTCAAATTGTTGGTTAAATATGTGGACAAGTGTTGAAGCAGAAGTAATCTTGGCATTGCTATTTATGAATTGTTTGGTCTAAAATAAGCTGTGCATCATTTCAGGTCAGTCGGGAGTGCTTTTCTTTATGCATTTCTGTGTGCTCTCACATGATACAGCTCTGTTCTTATCTTTTCCACAAGAACCTTATTCTGTCTCTTCCTCTGTTCCAACTAGGTGATACTATCAACCAAAGCACACTGCCCTCACAGCAGAATCGTTTTCCAGACTACCTTGAAGCCATTCCTGGGACAAATGTGGACCTTGGAACACTGGAGGGAGATGGAATGAACATAGAAGGAGAGGAATTGATGCCAAGTCTGCAGGAAGCTCTGAGTTCTGACATCCTTAATGACATGGAGTCCGTTTTGGCTGCCACCAAGCTAGATAAAGAAAGCTTCCTTACATGGTTATAGAGCCCTCAGGTAGACTGAATTCTAAATCTGTGAAGGATCTAAGGAGATAAGACACACATACCAGAAATTTCCAAATAAGCCAGTTGCGATCTCCTGGCTAATACAGAAAAAGATGAACAAACGTCCAGCAAGATTCTTTCATCCACTATTTTGCTCTTCCTTGTCCATTGCTGCTGTTACTATATTGCTGACCTCTTTCATAGTTGGCCCTAAAGAATCAAAGCCACAAAACTTTTTGTTTCTTTTGCTATTATAACTACTGTTTGTTTTGGGGGCTAGGGGAAGTGAGCCTGTTTTGATGATGGATGCCATTCCTTTTGCCCAGTTAGATGTTCACCAATTATTTTAACTAAATAGACAGACCTGGAAGTCAGATGCTTCATGTCACCACATTTAGTTTGTTTAAGCAATTATTTCTTCAGCTGCTTTTTGCCAGTGGGAAAACATGACTTACTGGTCTGATAAACCAAATATGTTGTGTCTGATATTAAGTACTTAATGATGATTTGGAGAGATAGCTGAAACCAAGGCTGAAGACTGTTTTACTTTCAGTGGGTTTTGTTTTGTTTTGTTTTTTCCTCCTAGTGCTATATCATTAGTCACTTAGTGACTTTGATTTTATTTTAGGAGCTTATAAGGCATGAGACAATTTCCATAGAAATATATTAATTATTGCCACATACTCTAGTATAGGTTTTGATGGGTTTTATTGTGGGTTCGTTTTGTTTTGGTTGATTGGATTTTTGTTTTTGTTTTTTTGTTTTTGTGGGTGTTTTTTTTTTCTGGAACCGAGGCAAATGACCATAGTAGTGAATCTGTTTATAGTTGTAGCTGGGATGGTTATTATAGTTTCTTTGGTAAAATCTACATCTACATTTCCTGATTTTTTACATTTTTATTTAAATCTTGATTATCTGCTCTCTCCATACACACACACACACACACACACGCACACACACCCTGACACACTTATAATTTTATATGATAGTGTGATAGTAGAATTTTTTTTTTTTTTTTAGGTTTCCCTACTTTCCGATTTATTTTAAAGTGGTAGTTTTGAATATATGCATTTAGAATACATGACTGATAGTTTATATTTCACAGGTAGTTTAAATCTGGTTGGGGCAGTCTACAGATGTTTGAGGAAGTTTCATGTTCTAGAAAGGCTGTTGTTGTGGATAATGCCTTAAGGATAAAGCCCTCTGGGCACACAATGAATATTATCTGATGAATTTGAAAGTAGCAAACAGGAAATGGCTATATTTTCCCCTTCTTACTCCCTTGGACTAATTTTAAGTCTCGATGGGCAATCACTGAGTAGGTTCATAATGTACATGACAGAAGTAAGCTTTATGTGGTCATGCACCTGCCTGTAGTTTTGGAAGTTTTACCTTCACCTTAGTTTTGGAAGTAAATTCTGGTTATTTTAGTAGTCGTTTGTTAATGATCATTAACTACATTGAAATATTGCCTACAAGACTATTCATATAAGACTTGCTCCTACTTCTGTATACTGAGAATTGACCCTGGACAGTATAATACTGTACGGTCATGCGTTAGCTGATAAAGTAGTCAGATTAATAAATGTATATTGGTAGTTGACTTTAGCAAAGAAATAGTGATAATCGTAAGTATACTTTTATTTTTACAGGAAGAGATATTACTAGAGTATGTGTCTACAGGAGTAATAAATGGTTTCCAAAGAGTATTTTTTAAAGGAAAAAAAAATGAGCATGAATCCACTCTTCAGTATAAGCTATGAAGGAATAGTTGGGTATGAACTATAGTGGCACCAGCTAGCACCTCTGTGATTAAGGGTCTTTCAGTGTTCCTAGAGTAACCCTTATTTTCAAGGGTTTATAACAGGCATAAAATCTCTTTTCCTGGCTAAACCTGTTATGAAAAGCCTCAGCTTGGGAAGATAGATTTTTTTTTTAAATTATAAAATCTAAGTATTTTGACCCTTCAGTTTAGAGAAGTTGGAAGTAAAGTTTCATATTAAGTATTTTCAGTGCTCAAAAACAATGCAATCTTTGTGTTGTATATAAGGATTAATAGGTCAATCACTCATAATAATTGACTCCTAGGCTTTTTTATTAAGAAAACACCAGAAAGATTAAATCTTGAAATAAGTCTGGGGGAAAGTGGCCACTGTGCAGATACATTGATTTTTTTTTTTAGAGCAATAATGAAATTCTACTTAGAATGCATAATTGAGTATATGGATGATATAGCATGTTGGGTTTTTAACGTGTAGAAAATAAAGCTATTTGGAAGGAGTGCCTACAGTTTGCCAGTAAGCGGCAAGTCAAGATCATATCTTATATATCAGCAGAGTAGCTCTAGGTAAGGGAGGGGCGGGGAGGGGGTTGTGAAGACTTAGTGGGACTTTGATAGAGAACTTTATAACCTTTTTCTTCAGTAAGGACTTTATCTTGCATCTTGCTGTCATTGAAGGCAGCTGTTCCTAAAATTTCAATC
Organism: Corynorhinus townsendii; assembly: GCA_026230045.1. Classification (NCBI taxonomy): domain Eukaryota; kingdom Metazoa; phylum Chordata; class Mammalia; order Chiroptera; family Vespertilionidae; genus Corynorhinus; species Corynorhinus townsendii. The sequence continues at coordinate 68,850,431 of JAPDVU010000008.1, forward strand.
ACTTAAGTACACCCACAAAATGAGACTATGGAGTGCTTCATTTCCCCTCGACTTTCATTTGCCCAGTGATACCTCAATGTCGTGGCGGCACTGTGGTCCGAGACAGGCACAGTACTCTGAACTTGTCATACCCTCTGTACTGACCTGAGGGAGACCTGAGTCCTTTCTCTTTCACAGCCTCACTGTGGTCTTTCTTGTTTTATGTCCTTGTTCCTAATGTAAAAGTGTTTAACTCTTGGTTGTTATGGGTAGCATTGGGATAAGATTTTTAACTGGGTATTCTTGAAATGCTTTTACAATAAACCAGTTTTTATAATCTTTAAATTTTATCAGCTTTTTACATTTGTGTTCTTTTCAATTAGGGCTAAGATCTACTTATGGTTGATGGAGCACATTGATTTAGCGTTTCAGATTTTCCAAAGCACTATTTTCTATAATAACTATTTTCTAAATATAGTGCCTTTTTTGAAAAGAAAAAGAACAAAGGAAATGACTTTTATAAATAAATAATGTTGCTGTTTTAAGTATTCATATTAAATAGATGCATTCTGTATGGAACCTTGGAAAAACACTGAAAATAACAGTAATTAATTGTGTAATTCATAATTCATACCAATCAGTGTTGAAACTTAAACCGTGCAAAGTGGGAGCCAATATTCAGTGATTAACAACTTCATAGCTTTTGCACATCTGAGAAGTGAGTGCTCAGATGAATTTTATCTTCTGCCAGCATGTTTTTATAAGAATTGTGGGTGTGTCTATCTTAACAATTGTTTCTGTATCTTGAAAAAGTATCCTCCACGTTTTAAATGTTTTATATTAGAGAATTCTTTAATGCACACTTGTCAAATATATATATATAGTACCAATGTTACCTTTTTTGTTTTAGATGTAAGAGCATGCTTATCATATGTTAGGTACTTACATAAATTGTTACATTATTTTTTCTTATGTAATACCTTTTTGTTTGTTTATGTGGTTCAAATATATTCTTTAAACTCTTCTTTTGTTGTTTTTAATAATTAATATATTTAAACTTTTTGGCTTCTTAATGGACTTCCAATATAACAAGTACTGATATTAAAAAAATAAAAGGTGATTCCAGTAGTAACTGGTACAGAGGTGAACGTAAGGTAAGCTTGTCATTTGAACTTGTGAAGCACAGATTGAATTCTCTGGGCTTTCTGCTCTGCACTCGTCATGTAGACCATCCCCATCAATGGTAGTGTGTAAGCAGAATTGCCACCTTCATTCTTAAGTAGCTTTACTACACATAACAGCACAGAAGAAACAGAAGAACTTGACACAGTCTTTCAAAATAGCCTTTGGTTTTATTTCTCCAAAATATTGGCTCATGGTATCCAAAATATAACTCCTATAATAGTGAAAATTATTAGTTACTGTTTTATAAATAAAAAAACTCACAAATTTAAGTGGTAGGTTCTGAACTTTAAGAAGTAGATTTGATTGAAAATTATTCCTTTTTTAAAATGGTTTTTAAAAAATATGTATTGATTTTTAGAGAGAGCAGGAGAGAGAGAAACATCAATGTGAGAGTGAAACATCAATTGGCTGCCTCCTGCATTTTTCCTATCTAGAATCAAGCCTGCAGTCTGATCATGTGCCCTGACCAGGAACCTTTCAGTGCATGGGACAACGCCCAGCCAACGGGCAACACCTGCCAGGATGAAAACTATTTCTGTTTGTATATAATATCTTCAATTATTTATTTTTTTTGTTTTGTTAATCCTCACCGGATATTTTTCCATTGATTCTTTAAGGAGAGTGGAAGAGAGGGAAAGACAGAAACAATGATGTGAGAGAAACACATCAATTGGTTGCCTCCTGCACAAGCCCTGACCAGGACCTGGCCCAGGGAGGAGCCTACAACCAAGGTATGTGCCCTTGACCAGAATTGAACCCAGGACCCTTCCGTCTGCAGGCCAACACTATCCACGGAGCCAAATCTGTTAGGGCTTTTTCTTCAACTAGAGGCCTGGTACATGAAATTTCGTGCGCTGGAGCAGGGAGTCCCTTATCCTGGCCTGCACCCTCTCGCAGTCCGGGACTCCTTGGGGGATGTCTGACTGCCTGGGGAGCGGACCTAAGATGGCAATTGGACATCCCTCTCGCAGTCTGGGACCCATCACTCCTTACCGCCCGCCTGCAGCAGAGGTGGGAGAGGCTCCCGCCACTGCCACTGCTCTTGCCGACTTGAGCCCGGCTTCTGGCTGAGCAGCACTACCCCTGTGGGAGCGCACTGACCACCAGCGGGCAGCTCCTGCTTTTAATGTCTGCCCCCTGGTGGTCAGTGCACGTCATACAACCAGTCGTTCTGCTCTGGTTGATTTGCATATTAGGGTTTTTTATTTAGGATGACATCAGTTTCAGTGAGGCTAATCTAAAAACTTCGTATTTTGTTATAATTTCTTTGCAATAGAAGAACACTAATATCATGGAGCTTGAAATTTATCGTTTGCCTTTCCTTGTGCAAAGTGTAGGATTATACATCTTAGCTCAAAACTATACCTGTGCAGGCCATACTGATGTTGGATGGCTTGTAGCCCAGTTACCTTCATTCTGGATTATGTGAACCAGAATTGTACAACCTTTAGGTAACTGATTTAGTCTAATTCAGCAGAATAGTCAGAAGCTTACAGGGGTGGTCATTAATGTGGATTTGAGAAGAAGTTTCTAGAGAGAACAAGGAAGGGGATTCTAAATATTTAGAAGTATAGTAATCTTACTTAGAGCCTGATATTGAGTAATTTACATAATGCTTTTCTTAGAAGACAGACCCAAAACTAAAATAGCTCAGTAAATGAATCGCCCAGCTGGCATAAGCAGACAGATGTTTGCGTGTTGTTTATTTCAGAGAGTGGGAAAGAATAACGACTAGTAATAAAAGGAAACCTAGGTGGTAACTGCAGGACTTGAGTTATGTTTAATTCCCCCTGGTTTCCATCTTGTCGCTGAGGGTGCAGAAGAGCAGCCCCAAGAACCCCATCATATTTTCTTCTGTAATGGCAACCAGACCATCCCTGATCCTGGCAGCCGTAAATTATATTAGGTTCATGTTCAGTTACATTGAAAATCTGGCTTTACTTGGTAGTTCAGAGTAGCTTCATGTGCTGCTGGATTCAGGCATGTTTCTGACAAGGTTACGTGCCAAGTTGTCTTGCTTTCAACTATTGGCATTTACTCGCTTTATTCTAATCACCATGAGAAACTTGATAAAGTATTCTGATTAAAATTTTATTACTGAATTAGAAATCAGATGAGAATCCTGTGACATTTAGTAACTGTTGTTTTCCCAAATCACCTATAGAATATTTTTTGCCATATTGCCTAGATAGAAGAGCTCTGATATATGTAAAACTGATAATTTCCCAGCCATAAATGTAGCCTTAGACTGGCAGTCTCAAAGCTACCACATATGAAAAGAGTTGCAGAATCAAGGTACTAGCAAAACAAGATGATATTGAAAAGATACTCTGAATTTTTTAATCTGCCATATTTTAACAGAAAACTTGTAAACGCAGGGACCTAGTTAAACCCTCTAAGAGTTAAAAAACAAACAAAAAATTGGTATCTATGTGCTATTCAAAGCAGTATTTGGAGATAACTGAGCAAAGGGTCTCTTAGTCTACCTCTGTAAAATTCCTAAACAGCTAATCTGGTAATTGTAATGTTTGTTTTCAATATAAAACTATCAAAAACAAGTTACTATAACTTCATAAAATTGATAGGGGTTTTTAAATTAATGGACAGGGCTAGATTCTTAGTAAAAGGAACGGCTCTAAGAAATCACCAAAAAATAAAAATAGGATCGAAACCAGGAGGATGTCCTTAGCATATTTAACACATTAAGCGCCAAGCTTGTTTTGTCTTCCTTTCCGTTTAGCCCGCGATATCCTATTTCACCGATATGCTGGCGGCACCAGTGACTGACCGGTCTGGACGGAAAGTGTAGTGTCAGTCATCGGTGATTGACATGGCGCTTAACGTGTTAAAGCTGCTAACTTATTTGTTAGGGTTATGACACACCTTTACCCATATTCCTTCATGTATTATCCCAAGTTTATTTTATGATGAGACTATAGTTTCCATGATCTTCACAGAATCTATATAAAATACTCTTATTAGTTAAACATCACCTTTTGGTATAATTTGCTTTGTGGGATGTTATAGAAACCACATCTCAGTATTCCATTTGTTCAGTTACAAATAAATTATTGTGTTACAGTGGATTTACACAAGGTTGAAATGATGCTCTGTGTAGACAATTGTGATAAATTCATATTCTTAAAGCTGTAGGTTAAGTGGCAGAATCTGAGGAAAAAGCCTTGTTGCATTTCATTTTAGTGCTATTTCTATGAGCTGCTGAAGCTAGCTACTCTAAGCTAACATAGTGATGACTGAACTAAGAAATTTGGCTGAAGAGCATTTCTCTTTAAGAGAACCTTATAGCAACCTATATTTAGGCACCTCTTTCTACTGATTAAAAGATAAACATATCTGTAGCCAGCGTTCAACAGAAGCATCTCTGGCTGTAGGTCGGCAGGATCTAAATGCCAAGTCAGAATATCACAACTGTAGGACTGATTTCTGGGGTGACCATAAATCAAGACCTTAGATTTTGTGAGAGAGAGAAAAAAAAATCATACACACGAGCAGCTTGAAATCATACTGTGCAAAACCACTTGTACAATATCTTATGAAGAAAACCATTTGCTGAAGTGTTTTCTCTGGGCACCAGGAAGTCTCTTGATCCCTCTAAAATAATCTCAATGGGAGTGGCCAAAGGAGAATGTGGGCTTGAGATTTAGTTTTCTTTCACAGCTCAAACCATAAACAATGTAGTTTTTCTGCATTCTAGGCCAGAGGAATTTCTACAGAAGTCTGCAATGGGTTTTCGGTCAAACAGCATGAGCCCATAAACTGTCCAATCAAAAAACAGCTGGTGGCTCACCAGGCATGTGTGTGTGCACCAGTTCAGAACTTCCCGTTGAAGGCACATTGTTGATCTGGAGTGGAGTGGTTAAGCCCTGGCCAAATTTGGAATATTGTTTAGGAAATGTAACACTGATTTGAACTAAAAAAATAACTGTAGATCAAATTCCTATTGTTCTTCCAAAGTCATTAAAACAAAATTGTCAACAGTTTCATAGTTGTAGCCTGCTAACTGCAGCAAATTATTCCAGTCAGGTTGATGTTCCACTGCCATCATTTATTGTGTGACTTGAAGACTAAGACTTATTCCATTGAGGGTAAAGGAAAAATACTGTCATTTACACAATCTCTAACACTGGTTATTAAGACCAAAACAAAATATAAGAGTAACTGGTGAACTGTTAAACGTACTTTAACAGTAAAACTTTTTTAACATGTCCATGATTTTTCTTATTATCTTATTTAGAAATTCATCTTATTGAATAATTCAAAATTGCCCTTCAAACTTGAGATCTACTGGTATTTGCCTTGCTCTCATTAGTATTGCACACAAAGTAATTTACTCTCCCCATCTATATATATAAAAGCCTCAGTGACCGTTATGACCAAACGACCAGTCAACCAGTTGCTATGATGCGCACTGACCACCAGGGGGCAGATGCTCGTGCGGGAGCTTGCCCTGGTGGTCAGTGCACTCCTGCAGCCAACATCCCGTGGCCCTTACCCCCCCCCCCACTGGCCAACCTCCTGTGGCCCCTTCCCCACCCCGGCTGACCCCCCCTCCCGATTGGCCCCAATGTGGGCGCTGGTGGACAACCTCCCATGGCCCCTCCCCCTGGCCAGCCGGCCCTGATCGGCACCGATTGGGACTGGGCAAGACAGCCCCAATCACCAACCAGGCTAAGGGACCCCACCCATTCACAAATTTGCACACCGGGCCTCTAGTTTTTATGTAAGTACTAGAGGCCTGGTGCATGAATTTGTGCATGGGTGGGGTCCAGCCGGCCCATCCCCATTTGGGGCAGATTGAGGCTGGGCCTGTCAGGAGGAGGAGATGATGGGAGGTTGGCCAGCTGGGGGAAGGAGCCGCGGGTGATTGTCTGGTGGGTCCTGTCCCCGATTGGGGTTGGGGGCCAATTGGGGGCAGGGCTGGCCATGGGGAGGGGCTGTGGGTGGTGGGCCAGCCAGTCCCATCCCTGAATGGGGTGGGGGGGTGCTGATCAGGGGCCAGCAGCCTGGGAGAGGAGCCATGGGTGGTTGGCTGGCTGGCCCTGCCCCTGATTGTGGTGAGGGGGTAATCTGGGGTGGGCCAGGTGGGGGGAGGGGCTGCAGGAGGTTGGCTGGCCGGCCCCACCCTTGATTGGTGTGAGAGAGTCTGATCAGGGGCGAGTCAGCCTGGGGGAGGGGCCATGTGAGGTTGGCCGGCCGGCCCCACCCCTTGATCTGGCCAGTTTGCTGGCCACAGTGGGTGTCATAGTGAATGGTCATTCCAGTTGTTACTGTGTTACAGTTGCTGGCTTTTTATACATATAAACTAGAGTCCCGTTGCACGAAGATTCATGCAGTAGGCCTTCCTTCCCCTGGCTGCCGGCACCAGTTTTCCTCCGGCACCCAGGACCCAAGCCGAAGCGGAGCCAAGCCTTCAGCCTTCAGCAGAACCTTCAGTCTTCAGTCTTCAGTCTTCTCTTGGGCAGAGCCTTCAGTCTTTGCTCCATGCCTGAGTATGCAAATTAACCTGCCATTTTGTTGGGTTAATTTGCATACTTGCTCCTGATTGGCTGGTTGGTGTCACAGATGTACGGTCAATTTGCATCTTTCTCTTTTATTCATGTAGACTAGAGACCTGATGCACGAAATTCGTGCACGGGGGGAGGGGGTGTCCCTCACCCTGGCCTGCACCCTCTCCAATCTGGGACCACACAGGGATCGGGCCTAAACCTGCAGTCGGACATCCCTCTCACAGTCCAGGACTGCTGGCTCTTAACTGCTCACCTGCCTCCCTACCTGATTGCCCCTAACTGCTTCTGCCTGCCTGCCTGATCACCCCCTAACCACTCCTCTGCCAGCATGATTGACGCCTAACTGCTCCCCTGCCGGCCTGATCGCCCCCAACTGCCCTCCCCTGCCAGTCTGATGGCTCCCAACTGCCCTCCCCTGCCGGCCTGATTGCCCACAACTGCCCTCCCCTGCTGGCCTGTTCACCCCCAACTGCCCTACCCTGCTGGCCTGATCACCCACAACTGCCCTCCCCTACTGGCCGTCTTGTGGCGCCCATCTTGTGACACTGTGAGGGCGGCCATATTGTGATGGTGTCATGCAAGGGCGTCACACAAGGGCATGACGCCACCTAGGCTTTTATTATATTGGATGCTATTTGTTTCAATAACAATGAATATTTTAATCTATATAATAAAAGCCTAAGCAACTTATGGTGCAACGACCAGAATGACCAGTTGCTATGATGCGCACTGACCACCAGGGAGCTGGCGCTCAATGCAGTAGCTGCTTCCTGGTGGTCAGTACACTTCCACAGGGGAGTGCCACTCAGCCAGAAGCCAGGCTCACAGCTGATGAGTGCAGTGGCGGTGGTGGGAGCCTCTTCTGCCTCCACAGCAGTGCTAAGGAGCAGCGAGCTGAGTGGTAAGGAGCAGTGAGCAGGTGGGCAGTAAGGAGCGAGGGGTCCCAGACTGCGAGAGGGCGCAGGCTGGGCTGAGGGACCCCCTCACTCCCCAGTGCACAAATTTCATGCACCGGGCCTCTAGTATTCAATAATATTAAAACACTCCCACTTACTATATTATTTGATCATACCAAATTCTATAAGATATAGGAATTATTATTACTATTCTAACTATGTGCCTCAAATCTAGGTCCAAATCCCACACTGTAGTTGTGAAGTAATTAATAGAATTTGAGGGTGTAGCCTATACCTGGGAAACATGTACAACAAGGCTAGCCATCTCCATTGGGGTATTTACATATTGGTTCTTAGCCTCGCTCCCCCTGGCCCCACGGCAGGTGGGACTTTTGCTCTTCATGAAGAGGTAATCCTAGAAAGACTGCCACAACAATGACAGTGCTCTGATAGGTTATTAAATCTGTCCGTTTATTAAAGAGATAAGACTGTTAAGTGCTGAAGAGTAGTCCATACAATGTACCATGAGAGCATCGTCTACAGAAGGTTTCCTCCTGGGATGGTTAGGAAAGCCATCTGGGCATTGAATGGTTATGACAAAGAACAGCACTGGTGTTAGAGGAGGGAAAAGCACAAAACAGGAAAACAGTATGTGGGAATGGGGAGTATTTCAATTCGGCTGGGCTGTAAACATGCAATGGATTAACCCATTCAACAAATATTCAGTGTCTTAATGTGCCAGGCACTATTCCAGGCCCTGGGAATACAGTAATGAGCAAAATAGAGACAGATCCCTGCCCTGTGGAGCTTAGTACACTCGATGATAATAGTTAATAAGCACTGAGCACGCGCTATATGCCACGCACTTTCCATCGATTAACTCATTTAATCCTGGTGAAAACCCAGTGAGGTAGGTACTATCATAGTTTTGCATATAAGAAAACTGGCATAGCCCTAGCTGGCTTGGCTAAGTAGATAGACTGTCCGCCTGTGGACTGAAGGGTCCCCAGTTCGATTCCAGTCAAGGTCACATGCCTGAGTTGCAGGCTCTACCCCCAGTAGGGGGGCGTTCAGGAGGCAACCAATCAATGATTCTCTCTCATTGATGTTTCTATCTCTCCCTCTCCCTTCCTCTCTGAAATCAATAAAAATATTTTAAAAAAGAAAGAAAACTGGCATAGAGGTTACACATCTCTGAATAGTGGATATGGGCAGTCTGGCTCCAGAACCAGACCTTTTACTACCAATGTGGTGCCTTTGGCTTGAATTCCTAATCGAGAAATTTGAATACCTAATGAGCAATAGACCTTTGAAGGTCTTTTATTTTTTTATTTTATTTTGTTTTCCTTTATTTTTCCCCCCATTGATTTTTAAAGAGAGTGGAGAGGAGGGCAGGGGAGAGAGAGAGAAACATTGATGTGAGAGAGACACATTAACTGCTTGCCTCCCACAGGCACCATGAGGAGTGAGAGTAGGGAGAACAGGTCAGGAATCGAACCTGCAATCCAGGTATGTGCCCTTGACCAAGAAGCAAACCCGAGACCCTTGGATGCACAGGCTGATGCTCTAACCACTAAGCAATGCCAGCCAGGGCCTTTGAAGGTCTTTTACAGAAGAGGACAATATTTTCAAAAATTGTTTAAAGAATATGCTATCAAACCAAAGTTTAAGGGAATTGATTGAACTTATCTAAAGGGAAACAAAAATGGGCTGGACACACAGGTGGAGAGAAGAAAATATAGAGATATCTGCATACACATTTCAAGACATTAACAGTGAACTCAGGGTACCTTTGATTTGCTCCCAAAATACTACGGGTCAGTTTTTTTTCTTTACCTGGCAAATGGAAGACAGGAAAGGGAGGTGATTATTTCAAAGGCAACCAAATCGGTTTCCCCAATTTTACAATCAAGCTTGCCTGCTCAGGCAGTGAATTGCTGTAGAATAGAAATAATTCTATTTATCATACAGAGATAGAACTGGTATCTGAGCAGATTCCCAACTTGTGAATTTTATGTCAAGCAAGGAAAAACTATGGAAAATCTAAATCTCATGAGTTCATCAAGAACAGCTATTCAAAGGTCAAAGTCTGTGAGCCCATTTGGGGGCATAAAAGGGGGTGATTGTTGAACTGAAGTTATAGCCTGGATCATGTCACCAAGGGTAGTACCTCCATGTGTGCTAAAGCAAAAACCCAGTCTAAATTCCTCTGCACTGCCCATGAGAAGATGTGATATCAGTACTTGAGTGATGTGCCAACCTCCGCTGGTGTGCAGTCATCACAAGCCGGTATGAGCAGAAGTGACACTTGGAAAGCATTTCCTCAGTGTTACCCTGCTTCTGGGTGGCTCACTGGAGACCAGTGGCAGCAGAAAGAGAATGGAGTCAGTGTGTCATGAGAAGGCAGGTTGTTTTAAAAGACAATGGGCCCTACTGGTGTGGCTCGGTGGTTGAGTGTTGACCTATGAATCAGGTCAGTTTGATTCCGGTCAGGGCACATGCCCAAGTTGCGGGCTCGATCCCCAGTAGGGGGCATGCAGGAGTCAGCTGATCAATGATTCTCATCATTGGTGTTTCTCTCTCTCTCCCTCTCCCTACCTCTTTGAAATCAATAAAAACATTAAATAATAACAAAAGAAGACCTCAATGGCTACCTATGGCACAATCCCAAAGGAAGGACCTCAGTGGAGCAGTGTTGACGAGTTCCTAGTACCATTCACAGTTCTGGAGAAATTGTCTCAGCCTATCCATTTAGGAGGAGACTGAATCATGTCATAAGGAAGATCAATTGTCCTAGCTGGTTTGGCTCAGTGGATAGAGCATCAGCCTGCAGACTGAAGGGTCCAGGGTTCGATTCTGGTCAAGGGCACATGGCTGTGGGCTCAGTCCCCAGTTGGGGGCGTGCAGGAGGCAGCCGATCAATGATTCTCATCATTGATGTTTCTCTCTCTCTCTCTCACCCTCTATCTAACAATAATAATTAATAATAATAATAATATTTTTAAACAGAAGAAAAAGATCAATGAATTTTTAGAGGGAGGGTAAGACAAATACCAGAGAGTAAGCCAACCTACATAGAAGAAACTATTACTTAATCAATGTACAGAACGCCTATTAGGTATAAGGTATTCTGTTGGGAGTGGAGTTAGAGCAATGAACAGGACAACCTTCCTGCCCTCATGGAGCTTACTACCTCAGGGAGAGGCCAGCCTGAAGTGTTTTAGTTCCCTAACTATGATTGTGATCATTGTTCACTCAACGTGTTTGGGAGCCATCAGAATGTGTAAAGAGACCTAACATGGTCCGAGGAGTAAAGGGAGGCTTCTCTGAGGAGCATACATATCAATCAAGACCTGGAGGATAGGGGAAGAAGGCTGGTTGGGAGCTGAGATGGGAGCTCATCATGCCTGGCAGGTGTAACAGCATGTCCCCACAGTCTTAAGATGGAAAGACGCTTCTATCAACCCTGGAGAAACTACAAACAAAAACAAATCACAGGCTGATGTGATTGGAGCATAGTGAGAGGAGCATGAGGTAGGCAGAGCTGGCTCAGCCGGCTCTTCAGCCATGCTGACGGCTTGCAATTCAATCCTAACAGCACTGGAAAGCCACTGAAGGTGTAATGAACATAGGGGTGCACATATCTTTTTGAATTAGTGTTTCAGGTTTCTTCAGATATATTCCCAGAAGTGAAATTGCTGGGTTGTTAAGGCAGTTCCATTTTTAATTTTTTGAGGAAACTTTACACTGCTTTCCACAATGACTGCACCAATCTGCATTCCCACCAACAGTGCATGAGGGTTCCCTTTTCTCCACATCCTCACTAACACCTGTTGTTTGTTGATTTATTGATGACAGCTATTCTGACAGGTGTGAGGTGATATCTCATTGTGGTTTTCATTTGCATTTCTCTCATGATTAGTACTGTTGAGAATCTTTTCATGTCTGTTGGCCATCTGTATGTCTTCTTTGGAGAAGTGTCTATTCAGGTTCTCTACCCACTTTTAATTAGATTTTTTTGTTTTTTGGTGTTAAGTTGTATGAGCTCTATATAAATTTTGGATATTAATCCCTTATCAGATATGTCACTGACAAATATGTTCTCCCATTCAATAGGTTTTATTTTCCCTTTGTTAATGGTTTTCTTTGCTGTGCAAAACCTTCTAATTTGATGTAGTCCTATTTGTTATTTTTCTTTTGTTTCCCTTGACTGATTACAGCATTATTTACAATAGCTAAGACATTGTTGCAAGCCTAGTGCCCATCAATAGATGAGCGGATCAAAAGTTGTGGTAGATATATACAATGGAATATTATTTGGCCATAAAAACAAAAGAATGAAATCTTAACAAGTTTCAACAACATTCATGAATGGATCTTGAGCAGTGGTTCTCAACCTTTTTAATGCCATGGCCCTTTAATACAGTTCCTCATGTTGTGGTGACCCCCAACCATAAAATTATTTTCATTGCTACTTCATAACTGTAATTTTGCAACTGTTAATGAATCGTAAGGTAAATATCTGTGTTTTCTGATGGTCCAAGACTCTACAGCAGCAGTTCTCAACCTGTGAGTCGCGACCCACAGGTTGAGAACTCTAGCAGGGTCACCTAAGACCATCAGAAAACACAGATATTTACATTACGATTCATTAACAGTTGCAAAATTACAGTTATGAAGTAGCAACAAAAATAATTTTATGGTTGGGGGTCACCACAACATGAGGAACTGTATTAAAGGGCCACGGCATTAAAAAGGTTGAAAACCACTGATCTAGAGGGCATTAAACTACGTGAAATGTTAGACAATGACAAATACTATATAGTTTTAGTTTTATGTGGAATCTAAAGAACCAAATAAATGAGCAAACATAACAGAAACAGACTCATAGATGCAGAGAACAAAGTGATGGTTGCCAGAAGGGTGGGGGTTTGGGGAGGCTAGGTGGACAAGGTGAAGGGATTAAGAAGTACAAACTGAAAGTTACAAACTAGTCCCGGGGATGTCAAGTGCAGCATAGGGAACAGTCAATAATATTGTAACAACTATGTATGGTGCCAGCTGGGTACTTGAATGAACAGGGGATCACTTTGTCTAGCCACTGTGCTGTACACCTGACACTAATATAAAATGACATTGAAGGTCAACTATAATTGAAAAACAAAATTAAAATTAAAAAGAAAAAAGGAAGTCACTGAAGTTTTACAAACGGGGATAACTGATCACACTAGTATGCTTGGAAGATTGCTCTAGCTGCTGTGCCACACTGCACTCTGGGGTGGGGTGGTGCAGGGGACCAGTTGGAAACTGGGCGGTAGTAGTCCCTGAGAGAAGCGCTGGTGGCTAGCACCAGGGTTGTGGCTATGTAGGGAGCAGATCAAAGCAACAGGCTGGGTAACTGAATAGGTGTCAGAGAGAAGAGAGCTATGTAAAACAATAGAGGAGGAGGAGGCTTGGGAGGGAAATATCACTGACAAAAATGTGTTGGCTAAGTGCATATCAAAGTGAGAGGTTGCTGCCTGGCCCACAGAGGGGCTAGGGCCCCCTCAATCCTGTGCTGTCAGGAAGGGCGACAGATTTCGATGGTGAAGTTAATGGGCAACTCTTGAGCATGTTGATCTCTTTCAACTCTAACACGACACCCAGGAAATTCCACGAGGACAGGACCAGTCTGTGACCCCTTTAAAATTAAGATCAAACTAAAATTAACATACAATCCCCAATGCACAACCTGGATTTAAAAGATTTGTCACGAGGAGAATCCAAGATGGCAGCATAGGGAAACACCTAAACTGCTGCCTCGCACAACAATTTCAAAAATTCAACTAAAAGACAAAACGTCTATCACCCAGAACCACGGGAAAGCTGGCTGAGTAGAAGTTCTACAACTAGAAGGAAAGAGAAAAGAGCATCGAGACGTGCACGAGCGCTGAAAAGCTGAGGTACAGAGGCGCGTGATCCGGGCTGGCGGCGGGCGTTGCTTTTTTTCAACCCAAAGGGAGACAAGCCCCCTGACTACTCTGAAATCCAGTTTCTGGGGAGACGCGGGGGACCCAAACTCCTACGGGGAAAAGCTGGACTGTCTGCCAGTGAGGGTGGCTTACTTGCAGCGCTGTGCGCAGGAATAATTGTTTACGGCACTGGGGCACGGGACTCCGGGACGCCCTTGGGGACACAGAGCCGGCTAACTAGCAGCCATTGCTGTTTGCCATGCCCTAGCCTAGTGACACCCTGAGACCCCGCCCTGCACAACCTACAAACCCACCCAAGCTCCAAGCAGCAGCGTTAGCAGAAGAAAGCCCCCCCTATCGCAGCTTAACCTAGCAAACTTGCAGCCTGGGTCAGACAGCTCCAAAACCTCCAAACCCCAAGCAAAGAGGAGAAAACTGTAGCTCTCACTGTAGCTCCTGCTGGATGGCCTCAGACAGTAGCTGACCTGCACCCCATTGGAGATCCAGAAGCCAGTGTACCTAGTGGTCAGAGTGAGACACCAGATTTCAACTCCTCACATCCATAAGTGACACATTCAAAGGCAGACTCAGTGAGCACCAAAGCCCCACTGAAACAAGTCCTGCCCCATAAGTGTGTCTTCAGCACAGCAGTTCTTCCATTATAGACACAGTCAGTGCTCACAGCTAATTGGCCTGAGGTCAATTCCTCCCAGTATACCAACAGCAATTAAGGCTTTAACTGCACTGAGTCTTTGCACTCAGCCCACAAAGGGGTGTACCAAGAGTGTCCACATCAGGTGATTGGGGAGGCTGAGCTACTGCCCCCTATAGGTCACCTACCACACAAAGCTACTCCATCAACACAGGGAAGCAGCCAAAATGAGGAGACAAAGAAACATGTCACGAATGAAAGAAATGGAGGAAAGCAAACTACTGGATGACATAGAGTTCAGAACCACATTTATAAGGTTACTCAAGAATCTTCTTAAAACCGCTGAGAAACTTGATGAGACCTTCAAGGAGCTTAATGAGAATGCCAAAAAAATGGAAAAGGATCAGTCAGAAATAAAGCATACACTGTCTGAAATAAAGAATATACAGAAACTCAACTGTAGATCAACGTACCCCAAGAATCAAACCAAAGATCTGAAATATGTGGAAACAAAAAACATCCAACCAGAAAAACAAAAAGAAAAAAGAATCCAAAAATATGAAGATAGTGTAAGGAGCCTCTGGGACAACTTCAAGCGAACCAACATCCGAATTTTTGGGGTGCCAGAAGAAGGGAGAGAGCAAAATATTGAAAACCTATTAGAAGAAATAATGACAGAAAACTTTCCCTGCCTGGTGAAAGAAATAGACTTACAAGTCCAGGAAGCGCACAGAACCCCATACAAGAGGAATCCAAAGAGGACCACACCAAGACACATCATAATTAAAATGCCAAGGGCAAAAGACAAAAGAGAGAATATTAAAAGCAGCAAGAGAAAAACAGTTAATTACCTACAAGGGAGTACCCATACGACTGTCAGCTGATTTCTCAACAGAAACTATGCAGGCCAGAAGGGAGTGGCAAGAAATATTCAAAGTGATGAACAGCAAGAACCTACAGCCAAGATTACTCTACCCAGCAAAGCTATCATTCAGAGTTGAAGGTCAGATAAAGAGCTTCACAGACAAGAAAAAGCTAAAGGAGTTCATCACCACCAAACCAGGATTACATGAAATGCTGAAGGGTATTCTTTAAGGAGAGGAAGAAGAAGAAAAAGGTAAAGATAAAAATTATGAACAACAAAATGACATCAAATACATACCTACCAACAAGTGAATCTAAAAATCAAGTGAATAAAAAATCTGAAGAACAGAATGGACTGGTGAATATAATAGAATCAGGGACATAGAAAGGGAGTGAACTGGCGATTCTCAGGGGAAGCAGGTGTGAGGGGTGCGGGAAGAGATTGGACAAAAATCTTATTCCTATGGATGAAGACAGTGGCGGGGGTAAGGGCATGGGGTGGGGTGGGGAATCAGGTGGAGGGGAGCTATGGGGGGAAAAATAGAGGAACACCTGTAATAATCTGAACAATAAAGATTTATTAAAAAAATAATAAAAATAAATAAATAAAAATAATAATAATAAACTAAAAAAAAAAAAAGATTTGTCACCTCATTGTTGCTAAATGCAGGTCAAATCTCATTAGAACCTATCTGCATATGGTTAAAATAAAAATCCCTAGTCCTACCCCAAAACTCATTTAAAATAACGGAAGAGCCCGGCCGGCGTGGCTCAGTGGTTGAGGGTGGACCTATGAACCAGGAGGTTATGGATTGATTCCCAGGCAGGTACATGCCCAGCGTGTGGGTTTAATCCCCAGTGTGGGGCATGCGGGAAGCAGCCAATCAATGATTATCTCTCATCCTTGACGTTTCTCACTCTCCGTCTCTCTTCCTCTCTGAAATCAACAAACATATTTTAAAATTTTAAATAGATATAAAATAAGTACATCAGAATGCTGGCAATTCTATCATCTCATCCCTAACAGGAATTGACCTCATTTATCCAATTGGTTTTGCACATTTTTAAATGGACCGGGCTGCCATGTCCGTATGATTAGCACTTCACACCTTGTTCACATTGTGGGGGAGGGAGGCTGTCATTGGCGTCTGTCCCGCTGTTTCTGATGAACTATCAGGCTGAGAACTCTCCCTTCATTGGGACAATTGGGCCAAAGGCCAGGCTGGCTGAGTGAAATGTCAGATAGTCCTTTTTTTTTTTTTTAAAGACCCGCCCTAAACCCTGAGCTGGACGCCTAGAGCTCTCTTACTTCTGCAGAACCAGCATACAAGAAAGAGAATGCTTGTTTATGGCGCTACCTTCCCCCTTAGCCACCTTGTTCCTTTGAACTAAGGCAGTGGACTGATGAGTTTGCCGACCACTGGGATAGGGGCTTAATCACAAGGAACAACAACAGCCTGTAATTATTGGAATCAAGAGTCGAAGGTGTAAATGGCAACTGGTTTCCCAGACGAGTTATTCAACACATACAGCAGCTGAGCTCTTCAGGCTGCTGTAACAACCGCCCCTGCACCATCCAGACAAGGGGAGGCTTCCTGGGGTACTGGTGCGGCAAGAGCCTTGAGGGGCAGCTGGGCGGGGCAGCCAGGAGTGAGGCCCACACAGTCATGACTAGGGAGCCTGATCCATCAGGGTCACGGAGGCACTCAAGAGGATTTAAGACAGGGATCATCCAGATTTCAAAGTCAGAGAATGGAAGAACTCCCAAGAGAAGAATGAGACCAGAAGGTGGAAGAAGACTTGCTCAAAGAGCCAGGAACAGAAACTTAGACTCTTTACTCCCAGTGGACTTGTCCTATAACTACCTTAGTAAAAAATCACAGAGTCAAAATCACTCTCAAAAACTTAAATTGCCTGTATACTTGACCCTAGAACAACATGAGTTTGAACTGCACTGGTCCCACTTACACACAGATTATTTTTCCATAAATATAGGTAGTGCTGTAAATGTATTTTCTCTTTTATGATTTTTCTGAAGAACACTTTTTCTCTAACTTACTTTATGAAAACACAGTATATAATACATATAACACCAAATATGTGTCAATTGTTTATGTTATCAATAAAGCTTTTGGTCAACAGTAGGCTATTAGGAGTTAAGTTTTGGGGGACTCAAAATTTATGGAGAGCCCTGGCTGGTTTGGCTCAGAGGATAGAGTGTCCGCCTCCAGATTGAAGGGTCCCCAGTTCGATTCCGGTCAAGGGCACATGCTCAGGTTGTGGGCTCGATCCCTAGTGGGAGGTGTGCAGGAGTCAGCCAATCAATGATTCTCTCTCATCATTGATGTTTCTATCTCTCTCTCTCCCTTTCCTTCCCTCTCTGAAATCAATAAAAATATATTTTTAAAAAAGTTTATGTGGAGCCCAGCTGGCATGGCTTAGTGGTTGAGTGTCAACCTATGAACCAGGAGGTCATGGTTCAATTCTTGGTCAGGGCATATGCCTAGGTTTCGGGCTCAATCCCCAGTAGGGGGCGTGCAGGAGGCAGCCAATCAATGATTCTCTCTCATCATTGATGTTTCTATCTCCCTCTCCCTCTCCCTTCCTCTCTGAAGTTAAACATATTTTTTTAAAGTTTATGAGGATTTTCTATTACACAGTGGGCACCCCTAGTCCCAGTGTTGTTCAAGGGTTAACTGTATTGTATTAACTTGTGTGAGCACAGCAAGATGCTCACACTTTGGAAGGCACTTAGAACTAAGCCCAATGGAAGGAAAAGCAGATCCAGATCACCTGTTTCAGGATTATTCTGGGGCCTGTGCTTTCTAAGTAGAAGGGTTCATGGAACTCACCCGGGCTTGTAACATAGTATTTCTCTCTTCCTGCCTCTTCTCTTTGTCTTCAGCATATACCGTTTATGTAAGTTAAAATGGGTGGTAAGGTGCCTACTTATCCGGAACTGTACTGGCCAGTAGTAGTTTGTTTGTTTTCTAATCCTCACCTGAGGATATGTTTCCATTGATTTTCAGAGAGAGAGAGAGAAAGTTTGGTTGGTTGACCCCATATGCACCCTGACCAGGGATGGAATCCACCACCTGGGTATGTGCCCTGACCAGGAATCAAATCTGCAACCTTTTCAGTGTACAGACAACATTCCATCTGATCCACCTGGCCAGGACTGGCCAGCAGTATTTTTGACTAACACTACTCCTACTACTAAAAATAATGAAATTACAAACTATTAAGAGCTAAATGTGTGCCAGGCACTATTCTAAGAGGCTTATTAACTCATTTAATGCCAGTGATGAATAAGCGAGCACATGCCCTGCATTCAAGGAGCTCCTTGTTTAGGGAAGTGGTTCCAAATCACAGCTGACTCGTAGAATCTCTTGGGGAGCTGTTAGAACACCCTGATGTGTGGGCTCCATCGGAGGCTTGGCTTTAATTGGATAGGGGCAGAGCCTGAGCATCAGGGTGTCCCCCCAGCTTTCTAGATAACTTGTATGTGCAGACAGGATTGAGAACCACGGAGCCAGGGTAAAGGAGGCAGACAGGTAGACCGGCACTGGCAGGTGAGTGTGCCCTGCTTGTCAAGGGGGCCACGGGTGGGACCCCTGACCCAGATATGAAGGGTCAAGAAGAGATTCCCACCATACCGGAAATGTGAGGAAGCATCGCTCCAGGCCTATCACCATCAAGGTGTGTTCCAGGGGAGTTTCTGTTCCCATCATGGTGCTTTGACTCACACACACTACCCAGGTGGCCCTGTCCCAGATGGAACCTTCTAGTTATAAAGAGTCTGAGCCAGTTAGAGTCAAACCAGCACCTCTGAGGTCAAGCTTCCCCCAAAGGAGCCAAGCACTGGTTTTCACCCCAGCGGGTGGGGAACCTCTGTCTGGCTCAAGGGTCAGCAGTGGAGGCTCTGTCCCCAGGAAGAACTGGTCAGGGCTGGGAATTGGAAGGGAGCTGGCTTGCTTGAAGAACTTTCCCTTTTTGGAATAAACCTCTGTAATCCAGCATAATCTTTTGACTTTGCTTAAAATAATATGCTGACATGTGGATATATCTTTTTATGGTTGTATCTGCCTGTCATTTTAACCTTTACTTAGAAAATATCTCAACCTGCTGCAGACCTCTAGACCCTTAGAAGCATCACATGACATCAGGCCCCTGTATTTTTGCAGGATTTGTCTACCCCTCTGGGATGCAGGGTCTTACTAAGGCATCTAGGTCATCTGCCACTTCCTGCTCATCAGGCCCTGTTACTGTGAATCTATAAATCACTGAAGAGTGATTCCGGTCTCTGTTCACCAAACCTAGAGATTTTGTTTTTTTGTTTGGTTTGGTTTGGTGTGTTATTATTATAAAGATCAGGCAGGACCTGTGTGGGCTGCCCTGTAATCTGACCTTGGGGAACTCATAATTATCAGCCACTGCCTGGTTTTGTAGGTTGGACTATTCTGCAAAGGACCCTGACCCTGCTGCCTATTTTTGTCATGACACCCACTTTGCATCTGTTAATTGATGGCTTCGACCTAACCTCTGCCACCCCTGGATCATAGATTTTCTCCCCACAGAAGGCAGAGTGCTCATTTCAATTAGTGCATTTCCTGACAACTACTCCAGCAATATTCAAAGATGCCGGTGCTCCCCTTCCCAGTGTTTCTCAAGGTCAAGCTGTTCAAGGAGCACAGCAAGGAGAGATGAGTGTGCAGTTCACCACTGAAAGTTTACTCCAGCATGCCTCCCTCCCTCAGTCTTTGAATTATTTCCTTCACATCATACCAAGGAATTTCTAGCATCTCAACTTCAATTAGCATGGCTAAGCTAGGGCAGACCACCAAGGCGGGGCTGCGTCTGTACATTGGTGAGAATGACAACTCAGACTTGGCGAAGAGTCCTCTCACTTGGTTGTACAATTGCTTCAAAATATACACAGATGATTAAAAACACAGGTGGGTGTGAGTAGACAAACTCTTCAGCCTCTTTATTGCTAATCACAGAAGTGTCCTCTACGTTTGGTGGTCTCAATGCCCTCATAGAGTAATGAATTCAACAGGTTGGTAGTGCTTAGAAACACGGCTGACTGGCTTTCATATCACTTTAGGCTGAAAGAAGGATAGCGCGTGTCATTAATCAGGGCTCCATCTATTTCCATAAAATAAATTTCTTTTTTTTTTAAAATATATTTTATTGATCTTTTACAGAGAGGAAGGGAGAGAGATAGAGAGTTAGAAACATCGATGAGAGAGAAACATCGGTCAGCTGCCTCCTGCACACTCCCTAAAGGGGATGTGCCCGCAACCCAGGTACATGCCCTTGACCAGAATCGAACCCGGGACCCTTCAGGCTGCAGGCTGATGCTTTATCCACTGAGCTAAACCGGTTTCGGCACCATAAAATAAATTTCTTCATCAACTGCAGATAATCTGGTTCCTGTTGTCTTCTGCATTATCAGGCCTACGTGAAGCCTTATTGTAGTTGGTCTGGGCCACAGTTTGCCCAAGTGGGCCCCTCACATACAAAGTGGGCCTTAATATGAAAGTGAAGCACGCAATCAGAATTGCTCCCAGCTGTTTGAACCAGCCCAGTGATTTCAGAATCGCTGGTGATTTGGCCCCCATTGATCACTTCAGTTTAATTTAAATTTTCTTGTTTTCTACTTGATCTGGCACCATCAGAAAACCACTTAGGCAGTCCATCTTATTTTTTCCCCTAAAATAAATTAGCAAAATATCTCCCCTCAATTTGACTTTGTAATTGGCCACTCAGGGCATGGGCTCTGACTCTCGTTATGCTTTGGCAAAAATGGAGGGGCGAGGGCAAGTGAAGAACTGGCTTACTCTTAAAAGCAGGCTCACTGTTGTGGGGTCTTCAAGGAAGGCCAGATGGATTCATTCATGAGAAGAGAAGTGTGGCAACTTCCTCCAGCAAGGGAGGCTCAGAATATGTTGGGGAGTCCAGGCATGAGCTATTTCCATTCTTTGTGCAATTATTGGGTACCATTCTTTCACAGACAGGACTCATTTTTTAGAACTGAGGAACCTGTGAATTCATCTAATATCATTTAGCCATCAATCAAATCCAGCTTGGACTCTGTTTTTTTCCCTACAGAAATCAGAGTGCTCATTTCAATTAGGGTATTTCCCTAATTACTGTAAGTGACAAGTTTTCCTTTAAGTACCATCCTTTGTTTTTGGCTGGTCCTTAGCCAACAATTCGTACACCGAGCTGGACATTCTCTTTCTTTCAGCTGTGCAGCAGTCACTACCCTCCTGGAGTTCTTCGGTCCCTCGTGGCTTTCATAGGGTTCTGTGTCCGTTACCCCTTGTTTCTCCAGGCCTTGCCTTTCATGAGCACTTCAGATGTTTTTCTGGTTCACAGTTTTGCCACTCTGTGGCATGGGCTCCCAGAGTTCTGTCCTTTAAGACCAGATGGATTTTTATGGCTGTCACCACAGAGTCCAAATGATGAGTCCCAGGTTCTGATTTTCCTTGAGAGGCTATTGTGTGAAATCACTCCTGTCATTGATTTCTACACGAATCAAGGTTCCTGTGATTCGCAACAGAAGCAAACTCAAGCTATTTTAGGCAGAAAACAGATTCGTTTGTATATATTGAGTAATCATAGACTCTTCAGGAGCCAGAGAATCAGATTTAGAGGTCGCAGCTGAGCTGGGAACCATGCCCGAACTCATGCTACAGAGGGAGTCTGCTGGGCGCACAACTGCCACTTGCACCACTAACATCAGTCTTGAACAAGGACCTTAAATGTGTGTCCCTGTACCTCCGGGAACTGGCTTCAGGAGCCAGCACTGTGGCCCCTGTGCCAGAATAGAGTCAGTACGGAGTCTGCTTTTTGTATCACTAGCCTCCAATTCAAAGTGCTGGAGAGGGGCATCTAGTGCAGAGGACTCTATGCAAAGCAGACAGGGGAAGCAAGCAAGCATCCAACATTTCCAGCTTCTGTCATGGAGGTGGGGTTCCTACAAATACAAGAAGTGGCTAGGAAGCTAAAGGAATGACAAATGCTCCTTCAGCTTATCAATTGACATTTACAAACAAAGTAAATTTCTCTTTCAAACTCCTCAACATTAGAAAGGGGCATTCAAGGTCTCCATTTTACTTACTGGTCTAGAATGTATGTTTGCTCATCTTTCCTTATTTGCACTGAGAAGGACAGTAAAGCTTAGGAGAATTTTTTAGATCAAATGATTATATCTTGTTTTATCTCTCTACTTTACT
Source organism: Corynorhinus townsendii (assembly GCA_026230045.1). Lineage (NCBI taxonomy): Eukaryota > Metazoa > Chordata > Mammalia > Chiroptera > Vespertilionidae > Corynorhinus > Corynorhinus townsendii. The sequence goes on from JAPDVU010000008.1 coordinate 68,872,730, forward strand.
GATACTGTATACTGAATCTATTCCATTTTCAAATACCAGCTTTTATGCAGATGAATTCCATTTTGAATTTTCTTTTATGTTAAAATGTGTGAAAAATATCCAGTCATAAAATAATATAACAGAAGCAGAATCTCTAAAGAAAGTTTTATTCCTGATATTTGTTGGTACAATAGCCTAAGCCTTCCTGAGTTTGTTTTGCTTGCTTTGTTTTAAGTAGAATTGATGATGGTCCCATCTCGAGGCAGGAAATTGGATTCTGTGAGTGGCAGCCCCAGCCACACAGTGAGTCCTTAAGTGGCGGTCCATTTCTAACACTGAGCCCCTGACATCACACTAATCCTGGCAATGCGAGAAAGAGCCGGATCAAAGCCCACTGGGAGAGAGAAAGAACATAATCCCAACTGCTTCTTTGATGTCACATTAGGCCATTAATATACATCACATCTGTTTACTGTCAGCCTCCTGCCCAGTGTTGGTCTGACTTAATTGCACACCTTTGAGACCCAGCATTAAGTTACTGTGGACTCAGATGGGAAACGTGATTTGTGTCGTAGTTAATGATGAGGTTTAGGGCCAAGTCCATAGTCATGTGTTCCCATACTCTGCCCTGGCCTGACTGCATGTTCCGCATAAATCACGCCTTCGCTGCGTGAGGGGACCATAAATCTGCCCAAAGATGGGCCTCTTCGCCCTGTCCCGCTCTCCTCCCCGACTCGGCCATTTGATTCCCTGGAGAACAATGAGAAGGCTGTTCTTTTCTCTCTCGGCTGGTCCTTTCCTCCCTGTTACACTGTCTCATGTGTGTGTGTTTGGGGGGGGAGGGGGGGAAGGGGGCGGGAGAGTGTGAACAGTTGTTAGGTTTTAAACTTTATCTTTGAAATATATCTGCCATCCAGACTCTCATCTCTTCCTATTCCAAGTATTTTTAGAGCATGGTCCTGTTTTTTGAGTATAGAAAGATTTTGTCAAGCTTTGTGCAAAAACTGGCGGAGTTGAAATAATTGGGGGAAAAATTAAAGAAGACACAGGGTTTTAAACGTTAAATAAGCCCTTATTTAACTGGGAGCTCAGTTAGTTAGAATCGCCCTGATGCACCAAGGTTTCAGGTTCCATCACCGGTCAGGGTACCTACAGGAAGCAACCAGGGAATGCATCAGTAAGTGAAACAACAGAATTCTCTCTCTCCCCCCCCCTCCCCCCCCTCCCCCCTTCCTTTCTCTAAAATCAATTTTTTAAAAAGTGTTGGCAAAATAAACACATTTTAAAACATTTCAAATAAGCCCTAGCCGGTTTGGCTCAGTGGATAGAGCAGGGGTTCTCAGACTTTTTAAACAGGGGGCCAGTTCACTGTCCCTCAGACCATTGGAGGGCCAGACTATAGTTTAAAAAAAAACATTCCACACATGCGCACTGCGGGCCCGGGAAGAGTCAGCTGCTAAGCAGGACAGGCAGCGCCAGAAAAAACACCCGGCGAGCAGGATAAATGTCCTCGGCGGGCCGCATGTGGCCGGAGGGCCGTAGTTTGAGGACCCCTGGGATAGAGTGTCAGCCTGCGAACTTGAAGGGTCTTCAGTTCAATTGTGCTCAAGGGCACATGCCTGGGTCTCTCTCATCCATGTATCTCTCTCTCTCCCCCCTTCTCCCTTACTCTCTGAAATCCGTAAAAATATATTTAAAAAAAAATAATAATAAATTTAAATAAAAGGGCATCATGAACTATTTTTACCTCTAGCCAACTTGGAAATGGCAGCAATGGTACATCAGATTTTAGCACAAAATAACTGATGCTGTCATCTTTTGTCTTTGTAGAAAAGAAGGAGAAGCAGCTGGACATTCATAGGAGGAAAGTGAAGGAGTCACCGCAGGGGCTACGGAGGGAGTAGTTATGTGAACAGATCTGGGTCCGAGGTAAAGATGCCCAGCAGGAGAAACTGGTGTGGATGGGTGGGAACTGGCACTCTCAGATAACCAGCATGGTCTGAGACTCTGAGCCTTGCGCCCAGTACTGAGGTATTTATAGACAACTTTCTAAAGGAAAGAAAAGAGAGTTCATAACAGTTTGGCCTCTTCTTTTAGTCCTCAAGTACAGCCTAAGAAAGGAGGCACCCTTTAAAAGCTAGTATAACAAGCTCCTTTTAAGGAAGCATGTGTAGGAGACAGAAAAAGAAAGAAAGGGAGGTAAGAAGAGATGAGAGAGAGCGAGAGGGAGGGAGAGAGAGAGATAGGAGAGAGAGAAATTAAAATGATAAAGGCCTCCCAGCTAGCATGGCTCAGTTGGTTGAGCATAGGTCGCCCGGTCTGATTCCCAGTCAAGGCACAAGCCTGAGTTTCTGGCTTGATCCCATAGGGGCTGTGCCGGAGGCAGCTGATCTATGTTTCTCTCTCATAGATGTTTCTCTCTCTCAAATCAATAGAAAACATTTTTCTTTTTAATGATAAAGACCAAAACACAGCCAAGGTCAAGGTTAGCTAGTGTTCCTCAAGGTCATTTAGTGAGCTATGACTGAGATCAACATACTAGCTTAGAGCATCTCAAAGTTCTCCAAACAATCTTAAGGAAAAGAAAAGTGATCACATATCCTCAGGTCATTGGAGAGCTGAGGCTGGCACTGCAAATAACATTTAAAAACATTTCCTGTTTCATCCTAAAACATTGTGCAAATGTTGCATTCTATGCCTAAGGTGTGCTTTTTAATAGAGTATGTTTTAGGCTAATGACCATTCAGCAAGTTGGGTCCCACTTCGTCTATGGTTTTGCAAAGCCCAGAGCCCATTGCCAGGGGGCCCTCCAAGGGGGCTGCTCCTTCCGTTTGAGACGCAGATGAACAGCAATTAGTTCAATTCCAAATATTGTATCTGAAAATATTGTGACTTTCAGTTTAAGGGTATTCAACCATTTAGCCAGATATTTTAATAACCTGTAAGAAACCCAGGAAATATAATTTTAAACTTTGGCCTGCTCTGTTCTCCGTTGAACAAACCGAGCTTTGCATGACTCCTTCCTGGCAAGAGCCACTTAGTTCAATCAGAGGCGTTGCTCACTCTAAAAATTACATCCAAATCTGGAGTTAGTGTTAAATGACACCATATGTTTCCTCTGGTTAAGGAAGGTCAATAAATTGTGTTCCTTTTTTGTTTCAGAAAACTGAGATATTTTAGTCTGCTCATGTTGAAAGAAAAAATACTACTTGTGAATGAAGAAATGTGGAGGGCAGTGAGAGCCCTAAGGTTGCATGGGCATGCCTGCTCATCTTGCCTTCAGAATTCTGGGGTATTTGACATGCTACAATAAGAAACCAAGTCTGCTTTCTTATGGCCTAAAATATGTCAAAAGACGTTTTGAGAAATGACAGACAGTACTGTTAAATAAACATTAAGATCTCACAAGGCAACATTTACTTGAATAATTTAAATTACAATTTAAAAAATCATCCATAATTGAATGAATCTCAGAGAAGAGGTTAAGCCTGAATTGCTTCCTTTGAAAAATGAAGTCATACTCAAGCCTCTAGATCATGAAAACCACACTACCCAACACTAATATCCCTATACTACCCAACATTAACACCTCTATACTACCCAACAAGGGAAAGTTGATAAAGATACGAATCTCTTAATTGAATATAACTTAACAATTCCAGAATACCCAGAGTAATACGGGGTGACCCAAAAATATGTATACACACTTCAACAGTAGATTCTATTACATATTGAAAGTGAAATACTGTATCTTTTAATAAACACTGCCTTTATAATTATTCAAAGTGTGTATACATTTTTTGGGACACCCTTGTATATATCTACAGGTGTGTGGGTTAGATGGGGGAGGAAAGGATGGTAGATGTAAAATTACAGTAATTTGTAGTTATTCGCCTGAAAATCTAGTGGAGTAGCTTCAATGTATAAAAGGTAAGCCTCGAAAGTGTTACGTGCTTGTTTCCCATGCCTCCTCCTTTATCTGGGTTGACCTTCCCTTCTGATCTGTTTCCCGCAGTTCTGCACAGCCAGGGAGGCGTTTGGAAAGCTTTCCTTGCTGACTCAGGGAACTGAGTCATCCCACAGCCGTGCTTCCGAGGGCAGAGGCTGTGCTGCAGCGACCACAGAGTGTCTCTGAGCTGGATCAATAAACAGAGAAGTTTAAAATGTCCGTTCTTTGTCCCAGGTAGAAATGTACAGGGCAAGTGCTGCAGAGTAGCTCAGTTGATGAGAGCATAGGCCCCATATGTCATCCCCGGTCAGGGCACATGCAAGAATCAACCAATGAGCCCTGTCCCGTGTGGTTCAGTTGGTTGAGTGATGTCCTATGAACCTAGAGGTCGCTGTTTGGATTCTGGGTCAAGGCACATGCCTGGGTTGTGGGGATCAATCTCCAGTAGGGGGCGTGCGGGAGGCAGCAGATGGATGTTTTTCTCTCCCTCTCCTTTCCTCTCTCTAAAAAAAAAAATCAATGAAAACATTTAAAAGAATCAACCAATGAATGCACAAATAAGTGGAACAACAAATTAATCTCTCACTCTCGGTCTCGCTCTCATAAATAAGAAAAGAAAAGAAAATGAAATAAAAAGAATGTACAGGGTATTTGGGGGCACAGAGAAGGACACGAAACCCAAATGGTAGCTGCCCAAGAAGGCAAACTCAGAGCAGCTACAGAACCAAGGCCTTGGCTTCCATGCCCTGGTGAGGGTCCGGTGAGATCTGGAGCTGCCATCGGAAAGGAGTGTGTGGCTTTGGCCAGTGGCGCACGCGGGATCGCTCCCCGCAGGGTGGGCTGCCCGGCCCGGACCAGGTCAGCTCCAACTGAGGGGAAGGAGCAGAGGGGCAGCGCGGGGAGAGCAGCTCCCAGCTCAGCGAGAGGGCAAGTCTCCAAGGCAGCCCCAGATTCCTGAGCCGGGGCCAGCCTGTGGAAAAGATGTATTTCGGGCTGCAATTCAAGTAAACTCTGAGGAGCTTCAAAAGCTCGGACTTGGCAATTCAATTCAAAAGGCTCTTCCAAGCGCTTCCTATTCGACGGCAACTTCTAAGGCAAAGCCATTGTTTACCGCCTGGCGGAGTTGGAGGCGAGTAGGAAAAACAACTTGTCGTGACGGCTGGGGCTGAAAACCACCCTCAGACTTCAGCTGGAGGCGAGTTTGCGGCGCTCCCAGCTCGCGGCCTGGCTCCTGCCGCCGTCTGCATCCCTGCGTTTGGTGTTGGAGGGGGAACCGTAGGCCTCGGGTTTGTGGGCGACTCCTTTTCGGTGAGCGCCTCTCCCACATTCCCATCGGCCACGCCCGTTAGGCCACCTGAACGGATGCGTCACTGTTTTCCACCGCAAGTCCCGGAGACAAAGCCCCGTGGGTCCTTCTCCCGGGGCGGGGCCAGTGCCTCCCACCGGGCGCGCGGGGCCTGCACCCCAACTCCTGAGCGCTCCTGGGAAGGGGTCCTGCTTGGGGGTCCCTGGGGCTCCAGCGCCACCCCGCTTCGGGAGAGGGCGCTGTACCAGCCGCGGGGGATGCGCTCCTACCAGGTGTGTACCCTGCTGCGGCGACTGGACTCCTGGGACTTCTTTTCCCCATCCACGGAATGAGGGTAATGACCCTTAACATTTTAGAGATGTGGGAGGATTAAAGAAAGAAGAATGTAAATTTCCTGCGTGCCTAGCACTGGTAGCTGCTCATCAACGTTCCTGTCTTTCCAAATTCTGAATTTCCAGTCTAATTCAGCTCACAGCTACCGGGGATATAACCAGAAACGACCGTCAGGAAACTTATAGTCTGGTGGCGAAGATGAACAAGTGAAAACGGGCAGTGCGCGGCGGGGGAAGGGGGGAGGGGGGCGGGTGTCGCCTCTGGACGCACCGGGAGAGAGCCCATTCCAGAGGTCCGGGGAGCCTTCCCACAGGAAACAACCTCGGCAGGTGGTGGCCAGGCAGAGGGGGCTGTGGAGGGAGAAGAGGTAGCAGAGACCAGAGGTGGGGAGAGAGCAGACCGCCTGGAAAAGTGAAGCTGGAGGGCCAGATCATGAAAGAAACCCCATGTTACAAAATTTTAGTGACTAGATTTTTATCTCGAAGCAAAGACAAAACATTCCAGTGTTGGTGGCAGCGAGAAGGGCACCAGTGCTAGACGAGTGGGAGTGGGGTCAGACAGGACCTGGGTTCAGCAGCCTCAATACTTGGATTCTGGCTAGGAACGAATTCAGAGCCAAGACTCCAAATATAAGAGAACATTTATTTGGAAAGTCACAGAGGTAGAAAAAGTAAATGTGTAGAAATGGAGTTAGGAAACAAGTTACAGAGGCAAAGGAAGGGCCCTTGGAGCTTAGAAGTGAGGAAGGTAAAGGTTATGCGCCTGGGGGATGGAGGGGGATGGAGGTGAGGGGTGCTCAGGGAGGGAGAGCCAGCTGGGTCCTCAGTCCTAAGGGTGAAGGATGGAGGTTTTAGGGGAGGTCCCAGGGGAAGACCTCAATAGAATATTCAACAGCTAACCAGGTGTGTCCACTGATTGGCTGGTGCCAGGGTAGAGGGTCATTATTCAGTGCTGCTGGTCCTGAGGTCAGCCCTGGAGTAGTGTTGCTTGTCTGGTTTTGTTGCTTTTTTTGGGCCTGGAGCTGAAATACAACTGAGGCCTAGATGTTATCTCTAGGGAGGAAAGGCCAGGGGGTCCAAACTGCGTGACCAGGGATATGCTAGGGGAGGAAAGGTCACCCTGGGGACAAGGTCCCACCCTACAACTGTCCTTTGCTAGGCACCTGGGACTTCCCACCTGGTGACCTTCTGTACCTGGCCCCTCGTCCTTGCTCTGCTCACATCTGTCTAACTGCCTATCACCGAAGTAAGGGAGTTACATGACCTGATGTGAATTTTAGAAAGATTCCTTTGAGTAAAAATCGCATAGAAGCAAGGTACAATTTAACTTACAAGTTCCTTACCATTAGCAGCTTCATTGGAGGGTTGAATCTTCTTGAGTCTAAAAAATTCTGAGATTTTTCAGGTCAGGCCAAGTAATCCTGAGAAAAGAGTAGGAAGATTTGTTAGTTCTTTCTCAAGTGAGATTGAGTTGGGTTTTAATATCCCCTCTTTGAATGAGGCTTGGTTCCATGGCCAATTTTATTGCTCGGTTGGGGAAAAAAAATTAAAACTTTTGTACCTACATTACTCAACAGCCTCTTTATAATCGTTTCCACTTACTTCCACGTGCCTCGCTGCGGGGATCACGAAGCCAGCGGCGTGCTGGAAAAGCGTTATCAGACTTGCATAAGACCAGCCCCTCCCTGAAGATGTTCTGGAGACCAAGCCAAATGAGGTGGAGCTGGGCAGGGCTGTGGCTTCAGGCTCAGGCTTGCAGGCTGGCTTGGGAATTAGAAGCCCAAAACGAGTTGGTGGAGTTGTTCCCCTCCCTTTGTTTCCAGTGAGGTGATACGTGAGTTGGTTATGTTTGTATTTCAGTGATTCTTGGGTGAACATTGCTTTTGAAAACAGCAGTTTGCAGGATTAGCTAATAACCATGCTGTAGTCCTTGTTCAAACCCAGTGAACAGTGATTTAATCTCAGATTGCTCAATGCAGGCTTCAGGTTCTCTCTCCACCTAGCTCCAGCTGCGCATGGGGAGGATGACAGAGACCCTCCTGGTGTGGGGTAAGAGAATGTCTTGTCAACAACTCCCCCAGCCCCCAGTTGATTATATGGTATACCATGCGGATCTGCAGTTTAACTCTGAGCTGTTCCTAATTTGTTTCATGATCTGGGATTACCTCTTCCATTCTCTGAGGCTTAGTTATAAAGTGAGAAAACTTGACTAACCGCTGGAAGTTTCCTTCTGGCTCTCTGAGGGTCTGGTCATCAGGCGGGTCAGTAATATCGCATCACTGCATTTAAAGGCAAAGCATGAAACTGTAACCAACTCCTCAAGCACTCCTCTGGGTCTACACCTTTGCCTGTCTTTGCAAATTGATTTCTAAGTGAGATTGCAAATCTTGTCTAATATACAGGATTATATAAAGTTGAGGAAAAGTAATGTTGGAAAAACAAACTACAACAAAAAAGACAGAGACCTAGAATTAAATTTTTTTTTTTTGCTGCCCAGCAGGTGCCAACCTATGAACCAGGAGGTCACAGTTCAATTCCCAGATAGGAGAGAAGCCTGTGTTACAGGCTCAATCTCCAGTAGGGGGTGTGCAGGAGGCAGCTGGTCAAGGATTCTCTCTCATAGATGTTTCTGTCTCTATTCCCTTTCTCTCTCTGAAATAAATTTTTTAAAATATTAAAAAAATTTTTTGCTTTATTAAGATATGATTGACAAATAGTATATATTTTTTAATACACACTATTTTTTAAATCCTCACCTGAGGATATGATTTTATTGATTTTTAGAGAGAGAAGTAGCGAGAGAGACAGACACAGAGAGAGAAACATCAATTGGTTGCCTCCTGCACATGCTTCAACCGGGGATTGAACCTGCAACCTAGTTATGTGTCCTGACCCGGAATCAAACCCACAACACTTTGGTGCACAGAATGATGCTCCAGCCAACTGAGCAACCCGGCCAGGATCACATATATATGTATACACACTATTAATATATGTGTACATTGTGAAATAGTCACCACAATCAAGTAATTAACATAACTAGCACCTCACAGTTACCATTAATTTTTATTTTATTTTAGAGTTCATCTGATAGAGATTTTTGGGAAGTGTGAACTTCAGGGACTGCCAGACTTCCAGAAATGGAAATGTATATAAGGATAGGCTGATGTTTAGCTGTGAAAATGTGGTTACTGGCGTGAGACTATAGCTAATTGGCTGACTCTCGCAGTGTGAGGCTATCACCAACTCTGGTTTTCAGAAGTATGGTAACTGACATTGTCATTCATGGGAATAAGTTTAAAAATGATCTGACAGTTACTTGGGCTATGACCAAAGAACAAAGGGGCCTTTTTTGGAGAAAACTTTTATTGTTGGTAGCTAACATAGTGTCTTAATTGTTTAGTTTTTGTTGACTGACTAAATTAATAAAAAAATGTTTTTCTCTCCCTTATCTTAAGTCCAGAAAACCAATATACTTTAAAAGTCCATAAAAGCACTATCTTGGGGAAAAAGGAGACATATGTAAAACTTTACACACACACACACACACACACACACACACACACACACACAAAAGCAATATCTTATCCCTGGCCGGTATGCACCAGGAGGTCACTGTTCAATTCCCAGTCTGGGCACCTGCCTGGTTGCAGGCTTGATCCCAGGTAGTGGGTGTGAAGAGGCAGCCAATTGATGACTCTTTCATCATGGTTTTTCTCTCTCTCCCTCTCCCTGCTTCTCTCTCTTAATGTTAAAAAAACACAAAACACCGATATTTTTGATACGGAATTTTTGGACTGGAACACGCGATGTTCCCCTGGGCTGGAACCTGGATACTTTGTCCACTGGAGTCAAAGAATGAATCCATGGACAGAAGATGGTATAGCAAAGGTGGAGATTTATTGAAGAACAAATACAGATTCCCACATAGGGAGAGGGAAGAGCCCCACAGAATGGACTCCCAAATAGGGAGGGGGAAAGGGTCCCACTGAGTTCCTTTTCCCTAGGGCTTATAAAGGCTGCACATCCTAGTGCCTTGATATCCCCTCTGATTGGTCACTATTCCCTTGGACTGGTTACTATAGTAACTCCTGGGCTCCAAGGTGGAACCTCATGTGAGGCTCCCTCCCTCCTTCCTTATTGTTTTCCTATTCCCTTTGGGCTTTCTTCTCCTTCTGGATAAAGGGCTTCCTTCCCTTTATTTTGTAAATATAGACCTGTTGCTGTTCCCAGCTTCCTCATTCTATGGAAATGTACCTGTTGCAGCTTTTCAGCTCCCCTATTCTATGGAAATACACCTTCTGCTGCTCTGCAGCCCTGTGCTTCTTCTATGGTCTTCTTAATTTCCAAAATTTCTAAAAATTCCTAAATCTGTCCTATTTTACCCCTAACATTCCTATTTCATCTTAAAAAGACAAAAACAAAATGTTCAAAGCCACCTAAATGCCCAATGATAAGATAAAAAAATAGCCCTAGCTGGTTTGGCTCAGTGGATAGAGCGTCAGCCCTCGGACTGAAGGGTTCCACGTTCGATTCAGGTCAAGGGCACATGCCTGGGTTGCGGGCTCGATCCCCAGTAGGGGGCATGCAGGAGGCAGCCAATCAATGATTCAACTCCTTGAAAGACTTTCCCTACTTTATTTCCAAACACTGCAAGGTTTCTGATTTCCTCCTGCCTGCTTGGTTTCTCTTCCCCAAATTCCTTGCTTTATTATAAAGATTCAGTCTTTGGTCCTCTTGACTCATGAACACTCAATCTCTTGTTGATAATCAGTTCCACCTACCAGTGTATGCTTTCATCTCCTAACTTCCTATATCTAGTCCCCAATTATCTCTTGGATACAGACATGTATAGCTAGCTGCCCGCCAAACCCCCATCCTCTCTCCTCTACATCTCAGTGAATAACAATGCCATCCTTCCAGAATCTCAAACCAAAAACATTGGAGTTAATTTCTTTCTTGCACATCAAGCCCTCACATTGCTCAAGTCTTTGCTCAAATGTCAATCATCTCACTGAATCCTTTCCAGACTATCGGTAGTATTATAAACTGCCACCTCCCTGACCTGATTTATTCTCCATGCCACCTGTGAGATCCTCCCTCCCCCCAACTGGTGGGCGGAGTTATGACATTACCGGCTTCTGCCGCCGAGACATCCCGGGACATTGAACCACCAATCAACCTGTGCCGCGTGCCCTGAGGCCCACCCCATTCCGTTCTGCCCTGGGCCCAACCCCTTCCTTTTCCTTCCCTTAAAAGGACTCTCCACTCACGCATGTGTTACTGTCTCTCCCTTCCTTCTGCAGGGGGCAGTCCGGTTGGGTCCCTCCTCCTCCCACCCCTTCCTGGTTTCTCTACCTCCTCCGTAAGGAATCTCGCTTGTTACTGTGGAATAAACCTCCCTTTTAATGTATCTTGGTTTCCGCCTCCCGTTTCCAGCGCCTCGAACCTTACACCACCCATCTTTGATGGATGCTGTTTTCCTATGGATGAGATACTGTTTTTAACTTTGCATCTTGATTGGGAGTGAAGGGAGGGCAGTTTTGGGGGCTTGTACTAGGTTTTCCCCACTGTGGTAGTTTTACTCCAGAGGCCAAGGACTTTGGTTTTGCCATGTACGTCTACTAGAGTGATATTTAGGGAAGAGAGACACACTGTGAGTTGAACTCCATTTCTTACTTCATCCCCATATGCCTTGTTTTCCAAGGGGATCCATGCTATCGTTTCAGACTTTGAGTACCAATTTCAAATCAGACTCAATGTCCAGTGGTTCTTGAAATAGCTGGTTATACCCTTCCTCTAGTGTGCAGCCACTTGAGTCCATGGTTCCTGGTTTGTTGGGCTGGGAGAATCTTTACCACACATATGTACCATGGTATTGCTGGGCCCTTCTTCTTGGGGACCTGCCCTCTCTTTCAATCAATGGGTTCCAAGTTGGGAAACTGGTTCAGGTTCAGAAACTTGGCAAAGAATTATAATTTTTTATTGAGCTGTCTTCAGCCTCCCACTAATCCATCCTGGATTTCTTGTTGGCTACCCATTTTTTGCCTCTAGGGAGGCTGTGTTCTTTTAACTATCTCCATACTCTTTTTAAAAAATATATTTTTTAATTGATTTCAGAGAGGAAGGGAGAGGGAGAGAAAGATAGAAACATCAATGGTGATAGAGAATCATTGACTGGCTGCCTCCTGCATGTCCCCTGGGGATCAAGCCCACAACCCAGGCATGTGCCCTTGACCGGAATCGAACCTGGGACCTTTCAATCCAAAGGCTGACGCTCTATTCATTGAGCCAAACCGGCTAGGGCCATCTCCATAACTCTTGTGGGTCTGGCTTCCCTGGCTGCCCCTCTGATCTTGCATTTATGACAATAATTGCAGACCCCTGCCTTTCAATAGCGAAGTCCTTTCACCTGGCCTCCATTGTTGGGGGCGGCCTTAACATTTCCATGGCTGTTAGTGACCCCTATTCTATGATGACATCTTCCACCACCAGCCCTGGCCTAGAGAGAAGAGCCACCTTTGACCTTCTCCGTGATGCCGGAGCCCCTATTGCCAGTGTGTTCCGCCTTGCTTTAGTAAGTGATATACCTTTGGCTCTTCCATGGAACATAACACTCTGATGGGTTTTTCAGCCTTCCATGGCATATCCTCACCAGCATGCCCATTTCTCTGAGCCTCTTAATCTCTCCTTCCACTTTTTGGCATGTCTACCTCACTTCGTGTGGCCTTCACTTTTTCCATGTATCCAGGAGCCATCCCATTAGCATATCAGCAACACCTCCTGAGGTCTTTTCCAGGGGGTTAAATTCTATATTTTGATCCAGCTCCAAAACTCCTTAACTCAGTCTCAAGCAGTCTCCTGGCTCCTGCAAGCACATGCTGCCTGGGACTTGCAGCTTCTTTGTGACAGTTCCTGTCCTTCCTTGTCAGCATGATTCCACCTGTGTTATATTGTGACTCAATTTAGTTATTATCCTTCCAACCAGATGTTAGGTAGGTATAGCTTTTGGGGAGGGGGAAGGGAGAGAGGGCTGCCTTCAGGGGAGAGACCTCTGCACTATCCTCAAGAAAGTAAGGAGTATTCACTCCTAATAGGATGGGTGGGCTTCTTCTGCAGGCTCTGGTTTGAGGAATTTAGGGATTTAAGATTTTGGGTCATCAACTCAGATGAACCCCATCCAATCTGAGGGACCTACCCTTTCCCAACCAGGGCCTCTATCTTGGCATATCAGACCAGCTTCTTTTCTAGCTCACTTCCTCTTATGATTAAGTCCTGGGTCTGGTCCCTGGCTTTCTCTGCTGTCCCACCACAGGCAACTGAGAACCTATTTATATGTCACAAAGAAGGCCCTCTAGTCTTTACACTGAGCTTCAATCGCTCTTGGCCTTTGTTTTCTTTTTTTCAAAATGTCACTTTGCTTAACAAGAGATGCCCATATGTTACTGCCCGCCCCCCTCATATTTCTGAAACACCTGATGTATCACACCTCGTGCATATCACCTACAAAAATACCATTCCATTTCACTACTGGTGCCAGTTTTTGCACTGGTACAGTAATTGCACTGCTACCTGTGCTGGGGCTGTCTATGCTCCATCAACCACCAGTGATAGGGTCCTCTTTCCACCTGAGTGCTGGGTGATCTAGCTCCAAAACCCCAGCTCAGGTTGTCGGTACTTCTGGTGTCAACTGGGTTGCATTCTCCAGATGCAGAGTCTACAGTAGGTTTGTTAGAGTAGGCAATTAGTTAGGCATTAACAAAAGAGAAGGGAACGAATGGAACCAGACGCATCTGATTAAGCCTGATTAACTTTTCAGTTGTTCCAGGGAGTAACCGGCATCGTTCCGCCAAATGGAGCAAAACATCCTGCCTAGTTGACTGGGCAGGAAAGGTAGCTTTACAGCCATGGGGGGTGGGACGGGGGCAGGGTGACTGGTATCATTCTGCTGGATTAATGGGGGAGGGAGAAAATGGTGAGGGGACTTCCTTTTCCTAAGTGCATGCACAGTAGGAGCCAAATGACCAAGCAAACTATGAGGCATGCACGAAAGGAGCCCAAACGGTGACCATACAAGGGGGAGGAGACTAGCCTGGGAAAGTCTGGAGGAAAGACCATATAGGATAAGGGCATGGAACCCGGAAGATCCAGGAAAGAATTGGATTGGGGAGGCACCAGGATAGGCTTGGGAAGAGCCAGGAAAGAGACTGGTAGTCTGAAAGAAAGCCTACTCTTTCCTGAACCCAAGGAAATATGTGGAAGCTAGACAAAGAGCCCAGCCCGTGCCCTCCTTGGAGCACACCTATGCCCTTCCTTCTTTCAGGCATGTACTTTTTGCCTTCTTTTCTCCTAAGTTCTACGGGTCCCCATGAGACTTGCAACCAGGGGAGCAGTGAGCAGTGGCAGAGGTCTCTCCTTTTTCCTCTGTAACTTCCTTTCCTGAGTCCACACAGCCACTGCCCTATCGCCTGCCGCTCTTGCCGCCTCTCCGAGAATGTCCTGTCATTTGTCACTTTCCCTCCAATAAATCTCGCCACTATCACTAAACTCCTTTCCTGTGACACCGCTGAAGAACCTGTTTCCTCCGATAACAGGTTGACTGGTTGAGTGCTTTTGGGGTCAATGCCCGTGGAAGGAAAGTGAAGGATAGGAAGAAGGCTTGGGAAGAGGGAGAAGTTGCACAGCACTGCCTTTTGAACGGAGGCCTTGGTCAAACCTCTGGGCAGTCCTGAAGTTGGAATGACTTTCTGAATTGTCCCAAGTTGGGGTGAGGATACTGGGCCCCACTTTGATCGGCCATGCAATGTGGGATCCCTTGGGAATGAGATGTGGCCTTCTATGTTCAGGCCGTCCTGATGGGGAGCTGGCTGCTGAGGGCTTCCTGCCAACAGCATTCCCAGCAGCTGGGGAATACGCCCTTCATGCCTGAATACAGAACTGGGTGGCACAGTGCAGCGCCCACATGTGGTGTTCATGTTTGCATTACCAAGGTTTTGTCCGGTGGCTGGAGCACAATAAGTACTCAAAAAATATTTTCTAAATTCATAAACATTGCCCTGGGAGCTGAGTTCTGCTGTTCTTTGGTATTTGTCTCTCTATGAATGTGACCTCTCTGCATTCACGCCCCAAAAGGCCCTGAAGTCCAAAGCCTGCCAGCTCTGTCTCTTCAGGGGGATGGAGCCTCACTCCAGCTGTCAGTTAGCATCCACAGACTGCTTTCCCCACCCAGCCCCATTATACGCAACTCCTCCCTCCTGGACTTGGTTCATTTGCTGCCTCCTCCATTATGGACTGCCGCGGGGACATCATGCCATCCATGCTCACACTTGCCCCTTGCCACGACGGAGAACCCAGTACCAATGGGCCTGCCTTGACTTCCAGGGGTTCAGGATCTGCTCCTGACCCGTGTGCACAGCTTTCTCTCCAGATCTAGCCTTTTGGTTGAAACTTCCTTTGAACTGCTCAGTTTTCTACTTCAGCTTCTGGATGTTGTCTTTCTGGGTTTTCTGGATCTAAACTCTGTAGCTCATGAGCAAAACTAACCAGCCTCACACCCTGTCTCGCTCCTGCTTGCCTTGAAAGATAAGCTTTGACAATAAAGGACTGAAAAGATCCAGGGGAGGCTCTGGAGTTTAGAAACCATCTCTTGGACCCAATTATCATTATTTCCTTCTGGAGTACAGCCCATTTCATCTCCAGCATTCCTGGAGGATGGATAAATGCCTCCTTTTGCCATCCGTAAAGCCTTGTAAGTATAAGTTACTATACAATTAAGCCAAGATCTGTCTCACAGAGAACACGGAAGAGTTTAACTGTAAACAGTGTATATAATTACAATTCCTTCTTCTGATACTGTTTTGTGCAGTGATGTCAAACACTCTTTTTCAAATTTTTAACCTAAAGACAATGGAAGGCATTTTCTTCAAGTTGTAACCTCTGTTTTTACCTGTTTCTACCTGACTTTCATTTCCCATATCATCATCCATTTGTTTGCACAGTACAAATGCTGTGATTTCCTGTCATCAGATACTTTTCATTCTGTACTAGAAATGGATAGCTTCTGGACTTACTGGCAGGCAGCTAAAACATTGTGATCTGTTTCTACCAACAAGCAAATTGGTAGCAATCAATAGAAGTAGAATGGTATACATTTCATTTGATGAGCAAAGTGGTAATTTCTCCAGCTACACGGCATTGCTTCTTTGTTTATCTTTATTGTGAAGTTCACTAAGACTGGTACTCAAGTTACTTCAAGCCCTGGCTTCCTATCCACATCTCTCAGAACAGCCAGTCCCAAACTACATATGGGTCATGATCCAAAAACGTGTTTGAAAATCAGTGTAGGACTCGGATAACTTCCCCATAGAAACAATGTAATGAGTACAAGTTGAGTCAATGGGCTGCCCGCCCCAGATCTATGGAACACACAATGTAGCTGAAACTGGGCTAGTAATAGTCCCAATCTAAATGCCCCCCCCCCCCCCTTCTGCCTATACCCCTAATCCCATCTGCTCTTCACACGGCAGTGGCTAGTGATCTTTCTCAAGTATAAACCTCACCATACAACTCGGCGCTTAAAACCCTACCTTTGACCCCGAGCCCCATACAAATCAAGTCTCAACTCTATTCCCCTACATATTTCTCTAACCTTCATGCTGTTCTCCACCCCCATTGCTAAAATCTTATTTCAGGTTGTGATCTATTCTTACCTAGACTCTGAGAATGGTCTCCTAATGGGTCCCCCTACATCGGGTTGCATCACCTTCCTGATTGTCCACTGCGCTGCTGCCAAACTCTGGAGCAGGTCTTGTGGGATCTTTCAGTCTTGTCACAACCACTTTAAAAGCCTCATCATTTTCCACATCCGGTCACATGCTTCTACACAAGCTATTTTCTGTACTTGGAATTCCTGAGAAATTCCTGGTCAAAGCCAAGTGTCACCTCCCCTCGGAGGTCTTCCCCTGACAATCAGAAAGAGAAAGTCATTCATTCCTCAGCGCTCCCCTGGCACTTTCATTATTGCCTGGCCCATGCACGATGGATCGTCGATGAGAATGTAAAGATGACGAATGTCCACCCCTTGCCCTCAAGAAGCTCACCCTAGACAGAAACAGAAGTCGATAATCACAAATCATTCTCCTTATATAAATGTGTTTAGGGTGCTGGAGATTCAAGGATAAAAGGCAACTAACTTTTATTTAACTGGGGGTCTGGAAGTAATTAAAGAGGAGATGATATTTGAGTTGAAATTTGAAGGATTTCTAAAACTTCATGAAGTATTCCAAGGGGGAAAGGGCATTATGAGTAGAGAGATTAGTGTTTGTAAAGGCATAAAAGCATAAGAAGGATTAGCATGTTTGAAGAATTGCAAATAGTTTCATATGGTTCCAGGGCAAGGTGTGTGTGAAGGCTCAAAAAAAAAAAAATGAATATCCTTCCTCTCACCTTCTAAATTCTTCTAGTTGGGCCAAATAATCAAATTAACAGAGTCATATTAACAGGAGAAAAGAAAATATTTAATACATGTGCAAGGTGAATTCACATAAACATGAAAATTCCCAAGACAGTGAGGCAACGTTGGGTATATGTGACATTTTTGGACAAAGGAAAATGGGGAGGAGGAACGGGGTATTAGATTTCAGAAGTGCGAATGGGCAATTTTCAGGTAGTTGAGGAAAAAGGGAACATGCTGGCAGGAAAATCCTTGCTCAGAAACAAAGGGTCACAGGGGATATCTAGCTAACAGGCTCCTCCACTTTTACCATATATAATTCACATTAGGCCAAGGCAGCATCCTAGAATCTCCTTTCTGAACCAGGTTTCTCTGTCTGAATCTCTTGGGCAGAAGAGGGGGGAGGGTCAAAGAGTCTTTCTGAGTCTTGTTTCTTTTTTGTGTTTTTTTTTAAGTTTTTAAAATCAATTTTTAAAGTGAGGAAAGGGTGAGGGAGAGAGAGAAACATCGATGTGAGAGCATAACATCCATCTGCTGTCTCCTGCACGCCCCTACCGGGCACTGAGCCTGAAACCCAGGCATGTGTCCTGACAAGGAATCAAACCAGCAATGTTTTTGGTGCCTGGGATGATGCCCAATAAACTGAGCCACACTGGCCTGGGCCAAGTCTTGTTTCTTAATAAACAGCTTAAAATCAATATCCCAAAATGGTAGTGTCAGGGGGGCAAAACTTTGGTTCCCTTCACTGCAAGACAGAGCATTGGAAACCAAGCCACGTTAGATCATAAAAGGCCCAAGCAGCCCAAATGGGATGCTTCTATTGTGTTCTATACAAAGGTCTACGACAGTTAAAGATAGTGGGTTATTCATCTTTATCACCTCTAGCTTTTAGCGCCAATGAGGCACATAGTAGGCCTCATATTCATACTTCTTTAATCATATTTAAAATAGTTTTTGTTATCTCTTAGTGATAAAATCTGGGAAAATATAGGCAAAACTAAGAGTTAAATCTAATAAAAATTGCAAACAAACTTCTTATTTCCATACATTTTCTTCCATTATTTTAATACTAAAACAAGTCAAGATACACAAGAAAGTCAGCTATTACTTTCCCCCCTTTAATTGTACATGTTTCTGTATAGTTTAAACATTTAGAAAATCAGGTTCATATGCTTTTCTAATTTAAAAAGAGTTTACATTTTGTGAATTTAAAAAAGCAAATAGAGGTCTAAATATTGAAGGTTGAAAAATGAATCGCTCATTAACTTGCATTCCCTTTGAGATTTATTGCACAGTACATTAGTTAATTGCAAACCTTCCAGCAATGTTTTACTCCATTATAGATTACTTTGGAAAAACAAATTTGAGTTTTCCCTCTTGAACAATGAGTGGCTTATTTTAAAGTGGGTGAAAGGTAATGTGGAGGGAAAAAAACACACACCCCAGCTTCACAGATGTATGGTTTAAAGTTTGCCAAGTACTTAGTGAAGGGTTACACCAACTTCAAACGGTTGGAAAGTATAATGTAATGTGAGAACACGAAGGTCTAGTTTCTTTTTCAGCTCCGACTCTCCCTCAGTTCCCTGCAAACCATCAACAGAAAGAGCACAGTTTCGGAATCACATCCCCTAGTGGGGAGCAGCTGCACGCAGGGAGCGGGAGAAATACGGCGGCACGCACGTTCTCCATTATCTTTGCAGTCGGGTCACTCTGTCCTGGATAAGAACTTCATATTCCCTGGTTGGGCCTGGGAGTCTGTCTGTGCTCTAAATTACTATGTTTCTCTTTTCGAGCAATGATCCAAAGCCAGTGAGAGCATATAGAGCTGCCATCTCATGGTAGGTTGAATATGCACTTGTTTATTTTATGCACCTTAGAAAAGTAAGGAAAAGTAAATATTGGTGATATAAAAATTGATGTTCTATTTGAATTGTCAATTGCTATCCAACCACCTCGAGTCTTTCCCTTTATGGATGGACTTTGAATCTCAGCAGGGAGAGGTGGTTGGAGTGGGCACCTCTGCTGTAAGTATTCTTGTAAGACGCTTTTTTTCTAAGACAGGTCTCAGTGTGTTGGGGTGAAAGGGAGCAGAATATGCCACCCCAAAATGTGCTTCTTTGGCATAAGGATTATTTTGAGAAACAACAGCTACAGGAGAAGCTCTGAAACTGGTAGGAGTTACCTTTTAGGAAGGAGCATTTACATTTATAAAGGAAATCATTTGTAAGGGTGTCTCTCTCTCCCTCTGCACCAGGCAGAGGGTGACTGAGTCAGAAGAGGGTCTTATCAGTGCAGAAGGCCCCAACTTAGATCTTATAACAAACTTTACCTTCCCCTGGTAACCTCCCATAACTGGCTCCCTCTCCCACACCTTTTTCTGCCCTTTTAAAAAGAGATATTTTTATTGAATTTTAGAGAGACAGGAAGGGAGAGGGAGAGAGAGAGAGAAACACAGACACACCAATGTGAGAGAGCTAAATATCTATTGACTGCTCCCACCCCAGCTCCCCACCAGGGACCAAACCCCCAACCTGGTCATGTGCCCTGACTGGGAATTGAACTGCCAGCCCTTCGGTGCATGGAACGATGTCCGAACAACTGAGCCACACCGGCCAGGGTCCTTTTTATTCCTTTTGTCTTCGGCCAAAGATGGTATTTAAGCCAGTAGCTTAGCCCAGTGGTCGGCAAACTCATTAGTCAACAGACCACTGGCTTAGCCCATCTCAGGGAGTTACATAGTTTCCCCTGGGTCTCTCCCATGTATACGTGAAGTCTATATATGTAGCGTATAAACTTCTGTTTGTTTTTCTCTTTTTAAAAAAATATATTTGATTGATTTTTTTTTTTACAGAGAGGAAGGGAGAGGGATGGAGAGTTAGAAACATCGATGAGAGAGGAACATCGATCAGCTGCCTCCTGCACACCCCCCACTGGGGATGTGCCCGCAACCAAGGTACATGCCCTTGACAGGAATCGAACCTGGGACCCTTCAGTCTGCAGGCCGATGCTCTATCCACTGAGCCAAACCGGTTAGGGCTGTTATTCTCTTTTATTAAAAAAATAATAATGTTCCAGGTAAGTTTTATGACAATTTTGCCTAAGGCCAGGCTGATTGCAAATGTTCCCCTTTTAACAGAAGGGATTCGTTCAACAAGCATTTATTGAGTGCTTTTAGAACTGATCATTAGATTTTTAGAAATTATTCAGAGGCAAAAATAAAAACTAATACTAGAAAAATATATGCCAATTTTTCCCCGTGGTTTTGTTATCAATGTATAATTAGAATATAAGTGCAGAGTTAAACTCCATTTTTCTATCAAGAAGTAATTATGAAGAAGCTATGTCTAAAAATGTGGTTTTTCTTCTGAATAACCTTCTGCCTCACATTTGGGAATATGCTTTGCAACCAGCTTATTTTATTTAATTTTATTTTTGGTCAAGGCACCAACACTGTGACTTTAAGCAGTGTATCATTAGCATGCTTTTTTTTTATTCTTTTTAATTTAAAAAATATATATATTTATTGATTTTTTACAGAGAGGAAGAGAGAGGGATAGAGAGCTAGAAACATTGATGGGAGAGAAACATCAATCAGCTGTCTCCTGCACACCTCCCACTGGGGATGTGCCCGCAACCAAGGTACATGGCCTTGACCAGAATCGAACCCGGGACCCTTCAGTCCACAGGCCGATGCTCTATCCACTGAGCCAAACCAGTCAGGGCTTAGCATGCATTTTTTTTTTAAAGTACCAATTAAGAAAAGAATAGGATAATAGTACATCTCTCTAAAGCAGGCTGGCAAAGTACTGGTACACACTGCCTGCAGGTCAGATCCGGCCCACTTCCTGTTTTTGCATGGCCAGTGAGTTAAGAGTGCCTGTTATATTTACAAATGGTTAACAAACAAACAAACAAACAAACAAAAAATCAAAAGGCCCTGACCTGTTTGGCTCAGTGGATAGAGCATCAGCCTTCGAACCGAAAGGTCCCAGGTTCGATTCTGGTCAAGGGCATGTAGCTGGTTGCAGGCACATCCCCAGTAGGGGGTGTGCAGGAGGCAGCTGATTGATGTCTCTCTCTCATCAATGTTTCTAACTCTCTATCCCTCTCCCTTCCTCTCTGTAAAAGATCAATAAAATGTATTTTTTTAAAAAATCAAAAGAAGAATAACATTTTACAACAAGTAAAAATTGCATTACACTGACATTTCAGTATCCAGAAACAACGTTTTATTAGGACACAGTCAAGCCTATCATTTCCTGGTACATATTGCCTATGGCTGCCTTCAGGGCAGAATGTCAGAATCATATAGATGCAACAGACCATGTGGCCCCCAGAGCCTACCGTATTTACTATTTGGTCCTTACAGAAGTTCTCCAGCCCCTAGCATCGAGTATTAGTTCCTAAACTGTGTCTTGTGACCTCACCAGGTGCTCTGCATAAAGAAAGGCCACCCCGGCCAAACATGGCGCGTGTGCATGCCACAGCTCACTTTCAGACAATCATCGTCTACATGGCGTGTTAAAGGATCCGAGAAGGGCCGCTGTAAGTAAATCCTGTTTGTCTTTTTTTTTTTCAGCCAGTTTCTTAAGCTTACTTGATCTCAGAACACTCTTCTCTCAGCTCCTTTCTCTTTCCCATCACACCTCTAAGCCTCCAGTGGACTAAGAGACACGCTTGCCCAGGAGTTTTGAGTTGGGACCTCCTGACAGGTGGGAGGCGTTTCCAGGCAGGTTATAGCCAGTCCTTCGATCGGACATGCTGCCGCTGGACTCAGCGTTTCTCAGGAATGTCCGGGACCCTTTTGTCTGATTATCGCATTTCCCACATTGCGAGGTGGAGGCCGGTCGCGGTTCTGGAGCTTGCGATTTCTCCTGCCTGGAAAAGTTCCCCTTGTGATCCACATGTCTCAAAGGGACACAGTTTTGCCACCCCGGGGCTGCCCTTTTGGGATATTGATTTCAAGCTGTCTATTAAGAAACAAGACTCAGAAATAACACTTAACAGCCCCTTCCCCCTTTCCTGCCCAGCAGATACAGACAGAGAAACCAGCTTCAGGAGGGGTGCCGCCTTCGCCTAATTTGAATTAAGTGTGGTTAACCAGAGGGCTTCAGGCAGGGGCCTGTTAGCTACATACCCCCTGAGCTTACCCAGGAAGCGTTTCCCTGCTCTGTGTGA
Source organism: Corynorhinus townsendii (assembly GCA_026230045.1). Taxonomy (NCBI): domain Eukaryota; kingdom Metazoa; phylum Chordata; class Mammalia; order Chiroptera; family Vespertilionidae; genus Corynorhinus; species Corynorhinus townsendii. The sequence goes on from JAPDVU010000008.1 coordinate 68,894,926, forward strand.
CCCCTCTTCCTCTGCTACCTTTAAATCACCCACTCTCACCTCTGAAATCTGAAACAGCCCCCCTTTTCTTCTTGGTCCAAAAATGTCTTACATACCCAATGTTACCGTCCACTCTTGGGGCTTTTCATGGAATTATCATGCCTATGAGAATTCCTCATGTGCATGTATTCAATTTTTATTTTCTCCTGTTACTCTGGACATTTGGTTATTAGCCCAGCCTAGAAGAACTTAGAAGTTGGGAGGAAAAGTATTAATATTTTTCGGCCCCCATTGTCTTAATCTCTGCCTCCTCCAGGTGTTGGCTCAGATGCCACCTTCCTCGCTGGGGCTTCCCCGACCACCCTAACAAAAACTGAAACCCCGTTCCTGGCACTCCCAGCCAACCTCGCTGTGTGATGTGGTTTAATAGCACTTACCACTACCTAGTCCCCGCCATTGACATATGCTCTTAAATATCACATCCCACCTGTCATTGGAACCTCAACTCCCTTGGCGTTGTGTCTGTTTTGTTGTATCCCAGGGACTGGAATAGCATGTGACCCATCTACATGGTCAGATCTGTGACTCAGGACGTATTGCTCCATGTATTAGGGGCAGAACCAGGGCTTGTTCCCAGACCTCCTGGGTCCTCCAGTGCGAAAGCAAGCAAGGTAATGGAATGAATGTAAGAGTCAGCATCGTGTATGTTTGATTCAAATCCTCGTTCTGGCACTTAGTGGCAGTTGTAATTCGGCCTAGGTTTCACATAGACATGGGCGTTATAAACAGAGCATGGTTATTATTGATTCTCCTGCTACCTCGTAACTGTAATTTTGCTACTGTTAATGAATCGTGTTTTCATTACACAATTGGAAAACACAGATATTTACATTACGATTCATTAACAGTAGCAAAATTACAGTTATGAGGTAGCAACGAAAATAATTTTATGGTTGGGGGTCACCACAACATGAGGAACTGTATTAAAGGGTCGCAGCATTAGGAAGGTTGAGAACCACTGCTCTGAAGAGTCTTCCCAGTGACTTCTGCTTTTCTCTCATTGACCATCCTTGGCTGGGGAATGTAGTATTTAGGGTGGACGTGTGGTGGGCAGTTAGACAGACATGAGCCCACCAAGGATGGGCCAGGTACAGGTCACCAGCAAAGGACAGTTGTAGGGTGGGACCTCTTCCCCAGGTGACCTTTTCCTCCCTAGCATATCGCTGGTCATGCGGTTTGGATCCCCTGACCTATCTTCCCTAGAGATAACATCTAGGCCTCAGCTGTCTTTCGGCTCCAGGCCAAGAAAAGCAGCAAAACCAGACAAGCGACACACCCAAGCGACACACCGAGGCTGACCCCAGGACCAGCTGCATTGATTAATGACCCCCTGCCCTGGTGCTGACCAATCAATCAGCAGAGACCCCGGCCCTGAAAGGACACTCCTGGAAAGCTGCTGAATATTCTATTGAGATCTTCCCCTGGGACCTCTCCTACCTCTCCACCCTTAAACCCTTAGGACAAGGACCCGTACACTCTCCCTCTTTCCAGCTTGCCCACGCCTGGTGCCATTCTCACCACCGCACCACAGACACATTGCCAACCCCGGTATCACTTGGCCCTATTGGTAGAGAAAAAGGAGAGGATGGATCCTGATAGGTAACCAGTGGTCCCTGACACAGTAGCTGTGTAACTCTGGGCAAATGACTTAATATCTACCTTATAGAGTATGTTATTTTCCTAGAGTTGACGTGACAAGAGTACCACACACCGGATGACTCAAAGGAACATCAATGTATCGTCTGGCCACGCAGGAGGCCAGAAGTCTGACATCAAAGTGACAGTCAGGTTGACTGCTTGCTGGAGGCTCTGAGGGAGGAACGGTCCCATGCCTCTCTCCGAGCTTCTGGGGGTTGCTGGTGAGGAGAACAAAAAGTTTTTCTCAGACGTCGTAGGGTCCCTGGCTGGGTCTGAAAATTAAAGTGGCAAAGATGGATCAATAGGAGGAAAACACACGCATTTATTTCATCTAAGTTTTATGTGTTACAGCAGCCTTCATAAGGAAATGAAGACCTGAAGACATGGTTGAACTTGTGCATTTTTAAAAATATGTGTTTTTATTGATTTCAGAGAGGAAGGGAGAGGGAGAGAGAGATAGAAACATCAATGATGTGAGGGAATCATTCATCGGCTGCTTCCTGCATGCCCCGCACCGGGAATCGAGCCCACAACCGGGCATGTGCCCTGACTAGGAATTAAACCATGACCTCCTGGTTCATAGGTCAAGGCTCAACCACTGAGACACGCCGGCCGGGCACACTTGTGCATTTGTTTGTCAGGCTGATGAAGAGTGGAAAGGTACAGTAGGGCAAGGAGGACTGGCCATGCATAGTGAACTGGGGAAGCTGAGCAAAGCCAGGCTTGTGTGGATTCTTGGTGTCCCTTTGTCTTCAGAGATAAGGATGTGCCTTTCCTCTAAGTACAGAGAAGGCCCCTCTCACAGGAGGGTTTTGTGACCTGCTCCAGGGCAGAAGGGCAGGGGTGGGGGTAGGTGAGAGTTCTGGGCAACCGGCTTGTTTCTCTTATTTTTCTCAAACGGTTTTAGCTTAAAATGTTCACTATGCCGGGTGCCGTATTTCAGAGTGGTCACAGGCAGTCCTCAACCTTCCTTGGCTGACAGGCCCATTGCTCCAATCTCTTGTTCATCTTCTCTGTGTCTCCGTGTGTCTTGTTCTTGTCTTGTAAGGACACTGTCGCTGAAGTTAGGGCCCACTCTAATCCGTATGGTGTTATTTCAACCCTTACTTTGATTAGATCTGCAAAGACCCTATTTCCAAATGTTACTGGACAGGGGACCTGGCCCTGAGCCTACTTCATGTAGGAAACATTTTACAACATGAGTCCAGGTGACTATGAAGGAACATTTATTAAAGCCAGGGACAGTAAAACAAGGAAGGGCTTAGCATAGAAGCAACAAGAGCCTAGGCTGGGCTGCTTTGGCTCACTGGGAAGTCAGAGAAAGGCGGCCTTGGAGACAGCTTCAGGGGATTAGCCTGGGATGAGCTGTCACTGCCCGTTGTTCCCCTGGTTGCAAGTTTCGTGGGGACCCTTAGAATTTGGGAGCTGTGTGCCTGTGGGGAAGAAGAAAGGGAAGGGAATGGTGCTGCTTCCCAGTGGGAGATAGGGTGCTGGGTGCTGGGTACTCTGTCTTGAGGCTTTTATCTCTCTCTTGCACGCAGGAATCTTAGGAGAGGTCTCAGGGAGGGTTCCAGCAGTGTAGTTACTAGTTTTCTAGGTGTGCTCTTTCAGGTGTGGTCTCTACTGATTGGTCAGCACCAAGGGGGTCCTTAGTCATTGCAGCTGGTCCTGGTGTCGCCCACCTGGTGTGGCTGCTTTTCTGGGCCTGAAGCTGAAATACAACTGAGGCCTGGATGTTATCTTTAGGGAGGTGGCCTTCTGTATCTGCTGTAAATTGCTCGTCCAGTTTGTCCACTTATCTGTCACGGTTTCCCTATTCCACTTGTCCTGGCTTCCTGGCCTATCTCACGGGGAAGGCACATTCTGAGTTCCAGGAGGACATGACATTTTTTGAGAATACTATTCAATGCACCACTTAGTCATTGTGATCATTAAAGAGTATGGAGCCCTGACCGGTTTGGCTCAGTGGATAGAGCATCGGCCTGCGGACTCAAGGGTCCCAGGTTCGATTCCAGTCAAGGGCATGTACCTTGGTTGCAGGCACATCCCCAGTGGGGGGTGTGCAGGAGGCAGCTGGTTGATGTTTCTCATCAATGTTTCTAACTCTCTCCCTCTCCCTTCCTCTCTGTAAAAAATCAATAAAATATATTTTAAAAAATAAAGAGTATGGACTTATAGTGCTGGCATTGGCTATCAAATGAGGAAAATAGATCTTTTTACTGAGAAGTGGGTGTGAAACTACACACACATCACAAAACTCTTCTTGGAACTTATAGTAGGAAGAGGGGATACCTTTTCTGCCTTTTTTTGTGTGTTTGTTATGCTTGTTTATATTTGTTTTCATTCACATATCACAGGCATTTAGTTTGATAACGGAGTTATCCTAAGATTTAAACCTGGGGAAAATTAGCTGTTGGACTTGAGAAATAACATTCATCTGGACTGTGTGAAGAAATTTAGGAAAATTAGTGGACGTGCATGTGGCAGGCCTTTGGAGTTGGACCTGCCCGTTCTGGACCTGCCAGCAGTGGCCAGTCCGACAGGGATTGCCTCGAGTCCAGAGCTGACTGATCCAAGGGGAACCCTGAGCCAGACCTCTCAGCAAACATCCAAAATGGAGCCAGACTATGGTAAGAATGAAAATGTTTAAAGTCTCCTGTTCATTAATAATAAAATGTTTAATTTGCAATTTTTTATATTTTCCCCATGATGTTCAATAACATAAGAAAACTACTCAAGTACATTAAAGAATTAGCTGGCCTGAGAAAATTTAAGAATTGAGGAAAAGGGAAGTACTTGAGATAGTATAAAGTAGTTAACAGATACAAAGGGACTTTCAAGTTGGCTCATTCAGAAGTTCCTTTACTCATTATAATGTATTTATATTTTTTTTATTAAAAGAAAATTCCACCTTTAAAAAAAAGGTGAGCTAGTAGCTCAGTGTATTATCTTTATATTTGGCTTCCAAGTTTGAGACCTCTGAACTAAATCAATGGCTGAGGGCTACAGCACCACGGTGCGGCCTAAGGTTCGTCTGGCCCCATGAGAATGTAAAGCTCACCAGGGCTTAGAATTACAGACTCTCTTGTTCACTGCAGTTAAATAGTACTTGTCACATAGTAGACACATTGTAAGTTGGATGGATGAATGGATGGGTGGATGGATGGGAAGTTCAATGACTTGCCACTAGGTGGCAATGTTTACCTGCATCCGTGCTGCAAATCTGCACAGCAACCGCACAAGCCAGAACCTCCCTGATCCAGCCCCCTCAGGGCTGCCCCTTGGTTCCCACCAACCTCCCCCATGCTATGGGCTATGGGTTACAGAATCACAAGATTTCTTCTTGGTAAGAAATCATAGGTATCATTGTTCTAGCTCTCCAATTTTTCACTCCCATAGGGGCTGCCAAGCCCGACGCCCACAGTGGTAGTTGAGCCCTCAGCAATTAATTTACGTCAGATGTCTCAAACGTGGGAGCCAAAATAAAGATAACACACGGGGCTACTGGCTCATTGAAGGAAAAAGACCAGCAGAATTTCCTGTAGTGGAGACTTCACATCTCCACCTCTCTAGTCACCCCATTTCCCGTTCTGTTCCAGCTCTACAGTTGTATTTACTGTTTTCTCCTGGAGCAGTTTCTTGCAGATCACCTAGCTCTGGCATTTTGGTCCTTAAGCCTGATCTGTTTCTCCATTTGGCCTCAGGCCCAGCTGACCTGGCTTTCCCCCATGGCCTCCATGGAACCCAGAGGTTTTTATTTTTTCGAATCCTAGCTTTTAACAGCACCAGAGCAGCTCTGCTATGCATGGTTCATGCTTTTTATCCATTATTCAAAATGCATCTTTTACCATAGATGTAGAGCAAGTCCAATCTAGCCATCGTTAATTAATTTGTTAAACATTTACTACATAATATTACATTAAAGCAGACTCTGTATTTGTCTATAAAAACAACAAAGAGGGCATTTCCACTCTCAAAAATTAGAAGTGCAATCAGATAAAGTACAATAAAATGCACGAGATGCATATTGTTGTATAGTAAAAATAAATGGGTCTTTGGCCAAACAGAAATGAAAAATTATGCTGGAATACAGACCACTGCAGATGAGCCTTTATCTACAAAACAGGAATGCCAATGCCACCTCCCAGGCTGGTGTGAAATCAGGGTGATTTAGTACAGTTCCCGGCCTGCAGTAAGTTCAATAAATACTAGTTCCTTCCCTTCTCTGTAATGGAGGCATAAGCAAGATTTTGTAGCAACACCGAGGAAGGAGCGATAAATACAAGAATTTCCTGAAAACTCTGCAAAGGAAGTGACATTGGAGTTGGGACTGGAGGATGAATGGGGATTGGGAGGCGCGGAAAGAAGAGAAAGTTCCCGGCAGAGGGCAAAGCAAACAGGTAGAGAGGTACATCTGCCTGCCTCTCCTGTCACCTGGGAAGCAGATGCTGAGGTCCACTGAGGAGTGCAGAGGGCTTATTTGGAAGTGATGCCTGTGAGACATAAAAGAGACTGGGTTCGGGGAGTGGGCAGGAGAGCCTCAGACCACTGCAGGTCGGCCTCTGGCCACCAACAGGGGGCACTGGGACCAGGTTGCCTATCGGAGGAGCCCTGAATGTGGCAGAAGTAGCCATGCTCTCCCAGGAAGAGCATGACCTCTGCGAAAATGCCACAGAGCCCGAAGGCAGTAACTTCACTCTTGGCAGCTGAACAGCAAGATTTTTCGTGGAGCGAGATCTGAGAGGCACACCTCCATGTCTGTCACAAGAGGCATGCTGCTCTACTTCCTCCTAGGGTTTGCAGAGTGCCACTGTGCCCAGACACTGTGCCAGATATCCACTTGGTTATTCTCAGCAGCCCTATGAGGCGGGTAATTCCCACGTCACAGGTGAGTACAGTGTGTTTCAGTCCATGGTCTTGCCAAGCCGCCTGCTTAAAGCAAGGCCAGTGGTGGCTGTTGTCTGAATCAGCAGAAGGTACCCCAGGGCCGGAGCCAGGGTGAGACATGGATGCAGAAGCACAAGCTGAGCATAAACTGGAACTGGCAGATTCTAGTCAAAACAATAGGGACCATGGTCACTTGATAACCTTGGAAAGGAAAGGTCAAAGAGAGCATCCAGTGTAATTGGAATCATGTGATTCTTCTATTTGAAACTTTCCAATGCGACTCACTGGCTCAGAATAAAATGCAGGCACCTTACTTACCACAGCCTCCACGGCCCTGCCTGAGGCTCTAGCCCAGTCCTTCTCAACTGGGGGCCATGCTGTCCCCAGGGGACATTTGGCAGTGCCTGGAGTTCGTCACAACTGGGGTGAGGAGAGAGTGTGACCGATATCTAGTGGGTAGAGGCCAGTGATGCTGCTAAACATCCTATAATGCACAGGACAGCCCAATAAGAAGCTATCCAGCCCTGGATGGTGTGGCTCAGTTGGTTGGAGTGTCCTTCCATCAGGGCACATACTTAGGTTGTGGGTTTGATCCCTGGTTGGGGCGCATATAGGAGGCAACCAACTAATAGATGTTTCTTTCTCTCTCTCTCTCTCTCTCAAATCAATAAACATATCCTCGGGTGAGGTTTTTTTTAAAAAAAAAGAAAAGAAATTATCCAGCCACAATGTCAACAACCTCTTCTGCTCCTACATTCACGGCCCTCCAACCACACCTCCTCAGACACGCCAAGGCCTTTCACACTCCAGGGCTCAGCAATGTTGTTCCCTCTTCCTAGAAGCTTGTCTTCCAGCTATGCCTACCTTAGTCCTCCCTCAGGTCTCCGCTCAGCTGCAAATTGGTCAGAGAGCACACTGACAGGGCCCCAGGCATGTCCCTCCCAAGCTCTCCTGTCATCGTCCCTGTCCACAGCCCTCACCACAGCGTGTACATCCAGATTCATTTCAAGAATTTGTTTTTGTCTTTCTCCTCACGCTATAAACTGCACACACCACACTCCGTTCAGCTAGCAACGTGCCGAGTGTTCTGCACGTGCTCAAAATGGACTTGTTGAGTGAGTGAATGCCATGATCCAAAAGATGCCTTGGTTTGGGGGGAATCTAAATCCCAGGTGTATTTATAGGTTAATTTAATGGCAGTTTAGTTACAGTGAGGTGTTCGTCATTTATTTTATTACGGGTTGTCCCAAATTTTTAGTCATCAAGTTCTTTTTGGAGATTGTCATAGAATATTTCTAATGTAGACTATCTCATTATAAAAGTGAGTTATAAACGAAATAGAGACAAAATGTAAACATCCATCTTTTCATGGCCTTCCTTGCCCCCACCCATCCCGTGCTCACTTAGCCCTGGCTGCACGCCAAGCAGTCTCCCGTGCCTCCCGAGCCCTGGGCTCACCCCGTGGGCCTCCCCACCTGCTCCCCTCTGCCCGGCCCCCTTCCCTAGACCTCCCAACACGGCTGCCTCCCGGTCCCGGAAGTCCCCTTAGTAAATACCGTTGAATGGATAGGTGAGTATCTGAGTTCTGGGATCAGAGAAGGATACTCAATACCGCTGGGTAGCAGCAACTGTCCTTCCTATAAAAGCCGCCTTCCTGAAGGAAGGGGCAGATCGCACCACTCCCTCCATATAGGTAGCCACTGTGTACTCTGCTACGAAGAGTGTGTTTTGAGCCAACCTCAGATGGACTTCCCACTGTCCTGTGGTACCTCTGACCACCTCCGCTTGTGTCCGGAGGAGTGAGAGAGGGTAACTGAGCTTCTGGTGGGAGGAATATCCTGGAAACAGAAGTTGTCTCAAACTATGGGCTTCCTATAGTTCAGGACAGTAAAACCTTCTACAACATTTTTTATGTCCTAAACGACAAAACTAAATATTGGAAGACTTCCCATACTAGGGAAATGCCAGATTAATTATGTCCAGAGTTCTGACGCTTGGAGAAGAACGTCTTCGTGATGGTGTGTGACCGTCTCACCATCATGCAGGACATGCTGCTGGAAGGAACAGGAGGTTCCTTCTTCTTCAGTTCTATCCAGTCCCAATGGGCCGCATTGTCTCTTTTGTTACTAAGTATGCAATGTCACGTCTTCTACTCCTGTTGCCAGATGGATGTGAATGAGCACAATGCCATTCTATTAGCATTTCTGTCTAAACGTAAGTCAGTGCAATGCTGAGCTGGAAGCTATATGAAAAGTAATTAACCAGGAGGACAATTACAGTTTAAGTAGCTGTTTAAAAATCTAAGATATTGTGGAAAGTTGCCATTAAAAAAAAAAAAAAACAACCTAAAATTTCCTGAAATATCTTGACCTTTTTAAAAAAAACTACAATTCATGGTTTCATATTTAGGATGAAATTATGCTCTGAATTGACTTTAAAGTGTTTTAGTTTCTTCTTTGAAGTTTCATAGTCTTTGTGGCTATATTAACAAAAGGAAAGAAAATTAAATGCCACAAAGCTATAAATTATGTTGATGTTTTGTTGTTGTTTTTTTACTTAAAAAAACAACCAACACACCTGAGCCACCATGGCCAGGTTTTGCTTTCCTACCACTAGGTGCTGCTAACAACACTGTTAAACAAAAGTTCACTGTTAAAGTGCAAGCAACTATGTGAAGGTGCCAAGTGAGAATACAAGGAAATACAGTTACGTGTTTATTTTTGAAAATTCAACCCATAATCGTTTGATTTGAAAAGACTACATTAAAAAGTCGTTTTTTGCTGTAATGGAAGAACACCTAATCATACATTTTGTTTTATGTTCAATCTAGAAAAGTAATAAAGAAGGAATGTATACAAAAAAATTATGCCTTCGTCTTGAAAATATATTGAAGTAGCCTAACGTGTATTCTTGGACTCAGTGACAATTCCTGAAATTTGTACTAAGATAAAATATCAGACAAGTGAACAGAAAATGAGCGAATAAAATGTTTATCTCAACGTTGTTTAAAATACTATAGAATGGCTCTATAATAGCATCTTCACATAGTGGAACCATGTGTAATAAGAAAACAATGGTGTAGATCTGTGTTTATTGTCATGGGAAGCTATCACATAATATTATTAAATTAAAAACACAGCTTACAAAATAGTGAGCTAATATTTCATTTAAAGAATTAAATGATAGGAAAAGTGGGACAACATTCACTAGATGGCGTGGTTCTTTATTTTCTGGTTGTGTCATCTTGAGAAACAATTGTAACTTCTCTATACCTCTCAGATTCATCATTGGCACCTGGAGGCAACAATGCTTTATAGTAATACTAGAGGCCCCGTGCACGGATTGGTGCACCGGTGGGGTCCCTCGGCCTGGCCTGCCGGGGTCTGGCCAAAACCAGCTCTTCGACATCCCCCAAGGGGTCCTGGGTTGCAAGAGGGTGCAGGCCAGGCTGAGGGACCCCACTGGTGCACAATCGGGTCAGGGAGGGACCGAGGGAAGGCACCAGGGTGTGTCCAGCCCATCTCACCCAGTCCTGATCAGCTGGACCCCAGCAGCAAGCTAACCTACCAGTCAGAGCATCTGCCCCCTGGTGGTCAGTGTGCGTCACAGTGACTGGTTGAACAGTAGAACGAATGGTTAGACACTTATTGGGCTTTTATTGTATAGGATATGTAGAGCACTTAGAACTGTGTCAGGCACTCGGTACTCAGGAAATACTAGTTTTTGCCCTGGCTGAGTGGGTCAGTTGGCTGGAGTGTCACCCTGTACACCAAAAGGTTAGGCACATAGCTAGGTTTCTTCAGGTTCAATTTCTGGTCAGGGTCCGTATGGGAGGCAACCAGTGGATGTTTCTCTCCCTTTCTCTCCCTCTCCAATCAATAAAAACATATCCTCAGGTGAATATTTAAAGATATATATATATATTAGCTTTCATAGTAACTACCTAATTGTATTTTCTGATTTTAGGAGCTTCATGTGTTAATGTTATAATCAGAAAAGTTAATAAACACTTTTTTAAAAAATGATGGTTCACATGGGGAAGGGTTTATTGATTTTATTCCCATCTATAAGAATAGTGAGTCACTTCCTGTTTACCTAGAAAGTTAAAGGATTAGCTATTTTTAATGTCTAACTTTCTAAATAAGAATTCTCTTACCCTATATAATTCCAGCATTGGTCTCCATGGTGTTAATGCAGCTAACAGGTAAAAATTAAACATTATTAAGGTCTGCCATTCAGTAAGAACTCAAACTATGTTGTAGGTATGACAAATCATATTGACCCTTTACCCCACAGCTCTTCCTCAGTAAGAAATCGTTTTTGTTTGGAACAAAGACACTTAGCTAGGGAAATGTTTGGGTAAATGGTGGATACCAGAACCTGGGTGTCCACTGGATCAGTGCTTTACAGAGGAAAGGATTGGTGCTCTTCAGTGTGAAGGGAAACTGAGAAAGGGGAAAGTTGAGGGGAGGAGAGAAGGGAGGGAATGAGAGGAACAGGAGATCGAGGGAAATGAATGGAGGGAGGGGAGGAAAGGGAAACGGTGGGAGAGAGAACCTGGACCGAGGGCTGGAGGAAGGGAGTCTGCACAGGACTCCATAGAAATGTCCAAGCCATATGGGCAGTAGGTGATGGAATGGGCCCCAGCGATTCTGTAACGTCTATGTACTTCAGTTGGTGGAAAATGGTGAAAAGCTAGATTTCACATGTATGTTGGTACTGTTTGGACAGAGATGGCAGGTGTAGATGCAGGATTCTTGAGGCATAGGGGATCATGAGAATACATAAATTTCTAGAAATGCATAGACATCTTGGACACACAAGGCCATGAAACTTGGGCTCAAGGCCATCTAGATCTTATGGGATAAGGGAGCAAGGGCTCCAGCATCCAGGTTACATAAAGATGTGTGTGGTGTGTGCATGTATGTGAGAAAGAGAGAGAAAGAAAGGGAGAGGGCAAGGGAGAGAGAAGAGAGAGATGAAGACAATAAGACAGTGAGAGAGGAAGGGGGTAGAGAGAAATATCACAGGTCTGGGAAGAGAATTGAAGAATAGAGACAGAAATCAGTTGTGCTTATGAAAAATTCAACTACATTTGCACTGAGTGGCCAGATTATTATGATCTCTGAACACATAATAATCTGGCCACTCAGTGTATATGTATATAATAAAAGGCTAATATGCAAATTGTCCCTTCCACCAGGAGTTCTACTAGCAGGCAGGCTGGCCAACCACCCATGTCCCCTCCCCCTGGCCAGATTTTATATATATATATATACATATATATATATATACACACACACACACACACACACACACACACACATATACATATACACATGCACACTCAGTATACATGCACACTCAGTATATATATATATTGAGTGGCCATATTATTATGTGTTCAGAGATCATAATAATTTGGCCACTCAGCATATATCTTTAATCCTGTAATAGTCATATTTCATGCAAATGACTCTCTTCTGGTTTCCTCCTTGCTTCTGATTAGTAGTTGAATGGATTGCCCAATATCCTTAACAAGCAAATATCTCCAGCTATTGCGGAAGTCCTTCCTATTTTTGAAAACTTTTGTGTTTAGAAAGTTCTTCATATTGAATTAAAAATGTCATTTATTCATTCACCTAACAAATATTTATTAAGTGTCGACTATGTGCTAGGCACTGTTCTGTGCATTGGGGATATAAGGCCCTTGCTTTCATCAGACTTACTTGGTAGTGGGTGCAAAGAGTAAGTGAATAAAAGGTATATACTGTATCAGGCGGTATGATGGCGTATGCTAAGTCTACCATACTGGCAAGTACTGAAACGGAAAATAAATAAACCTCGGGAATGTATGGACTGGAGATATACATGAGTGAGCTGTCAGCTCATAACTGTCTTTAGATGATGAGTGCCAATGGTGCTTAGAAGAGCCCTGAGGCGCCCAGTGTTGGCATTTTGGGTGATGTGAAGAGACTGGTAAAGCAGCAAGTTGCAGATTCCTGTAACTTCCGTTTCTGTTCACTGGAGTAGAAACTCTTCCTTAGGAAGGAAACGGTTTTATATTTGAAGATCACTACTCTGCATGGTACAGTGGGAGCAGATTTCCTCCCACAACGGGGTGCAGTCAGGTGGTGCCACAGAGGAGCTGCTGAGACTGTGCCCAGGCTGGGGTGGCAGTGGCAGCAACCACCAGCAGGGGCAGAGGCCACAAGGCAGCAATGCTGGTTGCTGAAGAAACCTTTACTGGCCACTGGAAGAAGGGAAACTAAGAGGGATTTGCATGGGTCCAGAGTTCCCATAATTAGAGTGACTAGAGACTGTTGTTACCATGCTCCACTGTCCTGGAACTATATGTACTCCTCACACCCCTCCCCGCCCTACCCCACCCGGGCGTGACCAGGCTAACACAGCTTACACTGCAAAACACATCCCTGCCATTCTATTCTTGAGCTACCATGCCTTGTTGAGGTCAGTTCAAAACGATAATCTCACCCGTTTAGACCTCTAAGACTATTATCTATTTTGCCATCTGTCAATCCCAGATTTCTGCCACTTGCAAAAATAATGAGCAGTGTCTTTATCCAAGCTATGCTTTTTATTAGTATTTTTTCAATTAAAGTTGCATTTAATAATCCAATCTATTCTTAATGATATTCACTAAAATATTGTAAAGGGCAAATTTGAGGTCAGACTCCAAGGCATCATCTCTTTAGACATATCATCAGCATCTGCAGGGAGAAAAGAACCTGTCTGACAAATACCAAGTTGCATCGAATGCCAGATACAAATCAATGCCATTTATGCCATCATCCCGTCAGTTTCTATCCGCTTTGCTACTAAGATGTCGTGAGAGTCCTTACCAAGGGCTTTGAGGAAATGCAAACACCTGCTGCATTGGCTACTTTCCTATCTGTCTCACAAGCTTATCAAACAGGAAGTGGGTGTGTCAGGCCCAGATTTCCCCTTATGATGGCAAACTGTGTCACAACGATCACTATTTCCTAAAAGTTTACAAACTCCCCTTCACCTAATTCGTAACAGAGTCTTGGTTACGATGGTTATTAAATGTATTTACCCTAAACTGTCAAAGAAATCCCTTTCTTTTTTGAAAACCATTTCCAGTTCTTCTGTTATTTGTGTTATTTTCAAAAATAATTGTCAATGGTTAAATAATATTTTCTGTAAGTTTTTTTTTTAAGTCATTTGTCCAAAATGAGAAATAAGAATTATTTAGAGTGGCTACTTGCTTTTCACAGCCTCCTCATTCATCTTGACCTCTGTTTCCTTCTTACTAATGTTTGCCCATCCTATTCCACCTCCTGCAGGGATTCCAGCTGGACTGGGAGGAGCACTAACCAAGTAACTGTGGCCAGAGGATGGGACTAAAAAGCTGACACACAGGCTGACTTATTAAGTGGGCAGCAGTGAGGGGCTGCAAGAGGAGTCTAAGCTGATGTCTAGCAGGAAGGATAAAGAGTCTAATCCACAGCAAACAGAAGGTCAAAGTCGGGCTTGGAAAGCAAGTCAGGACCAACCAAGTAGAGGATAAGGCTATTGTGTTAAATTCGGTGGCCGCTAACCACCTGGCTCCTGGGCAGCTGGAAGGTGGGGAGCACCTCTGGGAAAATGGGTTTTTCATTTCAGTTTTATTTTAACTAACTTACATTGAAATTTTAGAAGTGAATCCATGTGAAATACTTTTCTGAGAAATGCAACCCCATTTTAAAACATATAGATATAATTTTTTACTTATTTCATTTTTAACAAATTCAAAAAACTTTAGACGTACAGAGGAGTTACCAGTACAGTACAAAGAGTTTCTGTCATCTCTTCACCCACCTTTCTCTACATGACTGTGGTACAACCATTACACACAAGTAATTAACACTTATACAATAAATTAACTAAACTACAGACTTTATCTAGATTCCAGCAGTTTTTCCACTAATTTCCCTTTTTGTTGTTTCAGCATCTGATCCAGGACACCATACTATATTTAGTTGTTAGATTTCCTTTGTCTCCTCTAGTCTGTGATAGTTTCTCTGTCATTCCTTGTCTCTTTCCACCTTGATACTTTTTTTATTGATTTCAAAGAGGAGGGGGAGGAAGAGAGAGATAGAAATGTCAATGATGAGAGAGAATCATTGATCGCCTGCCTCCTGCACGCCCCCCACTGGGGACTGAGCCACCAGCCCAAGCATGTGCCCTGACCAGGAATCGAACTGTGACCTCCTGGTTCCTAGGTCAAGGCTCAACCACTGAGCCACACTGGCCAGGCCACCTTGACACTTTTGAGAAGTCCTGATTAGGCATTTTGTAGAATGCCTCCCAATTTGGTTTTGTCTGATGTTTTTTCTCCTTTTGTAATTATTTTTTATTTTTAAATATATTTTTATTGATTTCAGAGAGGAAGGGAGAGGGAGAGAGAGATAGAAACATCAGTGATGAGAGTGAATCATTGGCCAGCTGCCTCCGGCATGCCCCACACATGTGCCCTGACTGGGAATTGAACCATGACCTCCTGGTACACATGTCAAAGTTCAATCACTGAGACACACCAGCTGGGCTTTTTATCCTTTTTCAATAATAGTTGACATTCAATATTATATTAGTTTCAGGCTTACAGCTCAGTGATTAGACATTTATATAACTTACAAAGTGATTACCTCAATAACTCTAGTACTCACCTGACACCATAGGTAGGTAGTTACTACAGTATCACTGACTATATAACCTATGCTGTACTTTACATTCCTGTGACTGTTTTTATAACCGGCAATTTGTACTTCTTAATCCCTTCTCCATTTTTACTCACCCCCCTCAGCCCCCTCCCATCTGGCAACAATCAAAATGTTCTCTTATTTATGAGTTTCTTTCTGTTCTGTTTGCTTGTTTATGTTGTTTTTTAGACTCCCCACATGAGTAAAATAATATGGTAGTTGTATTTCCCTGACTTATTTCACTTAGCATAATACCTCCAGGTCCATCATTCTCTCAAATGGCAAGATTTCATTCTTTTTTATGGCTGAGTAATATTCCAGTGTATATATGTACTATATATTCTTTACCCAATCATCTGTCATTGGACACTTTGGTTGCTTTCATATCTTGGCTAGTGTAAATAATGCTGCAGTGAAAGTAGGGGTGAATATGTACTTTTGAATTAGTTTCTTCCAATAAATGCCCAAAGTAGAATTGCTGGGTCAGATGGTAGTTCTGTTTTTAATTTTTGAGGCACCTCCAAACAGCTTTCCATAGTGGCTGTACCAATTTATATTTCACCAATAGTGCTTCAAGATTCTCCATTTTCTCATCAATACTTGTTTATTGATTTAATGATAGCCATTCTGACAGGTGTGAAGTGATATCTCATTGTGGTTTTAGTTTTCATTTACCTGATGATTAGTGGTGTTGAGGCTCTTTCCATATATCTATTGGTCATTGTATGTACTCGGAAAAATGTCTATTTAGGCCCTCTACCCATTTTTTAATTGGATTTTTTTTTTAGTGTTAAGTTGTATGAGTTCCTTATATATTTTATATATTAATTCTTTATTGGATATGTCATTGGTAAATGGCAAATATCTTCTTCTATTGAGTAGGTACAACCCCATTTTTTAATAAGACTACATTTCACTTTTTGTTGTTGTTGTTAATCCTCCCTGGAGGATATTTTTCCCATTGATTTTAGAGACAGTGGAAGGGAGGGGAAAGGGAAAGAGAGGAGAGAGAGAAAAACACTGATGTGAGAGAGCCACATCAATTGGTTGCCTCCTGTTATGTGCCTCAACCGGAGCAGAGAGCCCAGGTATGTGCCCTTGATCAGAATTGAACCCAAGACCCTTGGGTTCTTGAGCCAACCCTCTAACCACTGAGCCAGGCCGGCCAGGGCAACTACATTTCACTTTATCTGTTGAATAATATAAGATGCTATTGGATATGGTAGTTTGCATTGTGGGTATGTATCTTTTCTAGTATTACACATAAACACATCACCAATCTAGTTGATGTCAACAAAATTATTTAAAGTATTTTCCTAAGCACTTGGATGTTTGTGCAGGAAGCAGCACAGTGATACCTATGTAAATTGTAATTGGTAATTAAATGGAAATATTTATTATTTTAATTATAACATAATTATATAATTGCTTTAATTTAAATATAAAATATGGACAAAATTTTCAGTTTAAAACTAGGACATATTTAATGTAGAATCAAACAGATATACAAAAACCAGTCCTGTAACCAGAACACTAAAAAAATGATTGAAGAAGGTTTGTCTCAAATTTCACAATGAATGGCAATTGCAAAAGCAAAACAAAAGAGATGTTTGCTTGATGTTAAGGTAATAAAGTAGGCAATATTAGAGTCATTTCACCAAATCCTTAATGATTTTGATGTTTTCTCTCAACAGTCAAAAAAGAGTTAAAGAAAAACGAAGTCACCTGAAATTAGAAATAAATATCCAACAAAATTATTAAAAATGGTTTAATAGGTTCTGAGCTTATAATTTTTGCTAGCTACTAAATGGTTTAGATTATTGCACAAAAAAATCACATAATTTTTAGATGGTGACATGATAATAAAAATTATTTCAGTTATGAAAATGTTATAATTTATTAAGAAAAGAATCTTATTTATTAAGATTCCAAATTAAAAGAATCTAAATTATTAAGAAAAGAATAATATTTTATAAAAAAGTAAAATGTCTTTATTGAAATTACAAAGCAACTAACCATAGAATACAAGTCCTTTTTAAGAATATCAAAGATCAATAGGTTCAGAATTTGAAAGATTGCAAGTAATTTTCTTTAGCTTGAGATGAGTCATGTGCAATTAATACTTTAAGTATGTTTTGTCTCAAAGGAATTTCAAATTTATGAAGAAGTAACTCATAGACTAAGACATCACACTTGTGGCATAGAGATATTTGAAACTTTATGACTGTTAAGTAATAATTTCAGCTAAAAAATAGAAAAAAATAGTTTCTAGCATGATGATGGAGGCATTTCAGCAGTTAGGTCAAAAGTCTGGATTTAACAGGACCTTTAAAACAAGAGATTGATGTTTTCCTTAGTGCTTTATTTCACCAGATAACACACATTGAAGACATTTGTGCTCAGTTGTCTGAGTCAGACTCACGGAAAGTGATGGATACAGTTATTAAAATTGTTCAGTAGATACATGTCGATGGGCTGAATCAGCAAGTTTATGGAACAATTGAAAGAAGTAGAAGACACTGAATTTAATGATCTGGTGTAGTTTACCAATGCTCACTGGTTGAGCTGTAAAAGGATTTTACAAAGGTTTACTTTGTTGTTAACTCCAGTTCAAGATTTTCTTAAAACAAGCATGCTTGTCGGATTTTCAGTAGTGGAAGGCAAAACCTGTCGGCATGACTTGTGTTTTCTGTCATATCACACTGCATATGAACAAGCAAAACCTGACACGCCAAGGGACAAAGCTTATCATAACCTAGCTCAACAGGAGAATTCATGTTGATATTAAAATGTGGCGTAAGACAACTCAGTAATAATTTTACACATTTTTCTAACATTAATATGCAGCGTATCTTAATTATAATCTACAGAGCTATGTAAATTGGCTGAAAAACGACTGGGAAAAAATGAAGAAATAAGAAACATTTGTTCCTAATGATAATTTAGAGTTGCTTTGCTTCCCCCCAACTTTATTGAGATACTAGAGGCCCGGTGCACGAATTTGTGAACAGGTGTGGTCTCTCAGCCTGGCCGGTGATGGGGGCCAATTGGGGCCCATCGGGGCCGGCCGACCCGGGGAAGGGACCACAGGAGGTTGGCTGACCGCAGGAGGTTGGCTGTGGGAGCACACTGACCAACCTCCTGGGCAGCTCCTGCTTTGAGTGTCTGCCCCCTGGTGGTCAGTGCGTGTCATAGCTACTGGCCGGTCATCTGGTCGTAACGGCTACTTAGGCTTTTATATCTCTTTTATAAGAGATTCATGCAATAGGCCTTCCTTCCCTTGGCTTCCAGCACTGCTTTTCCTCCAGCACTTGGGACCCAGGCCTTTGCTCTGGCCAGAGTCTGCCATCTTGGTCTTCACTGCAGACTCCGGAGTCTGTAGTCTTCATCTTTGTTGTGGCCAGAGTGCCACTCCTTTAGATCCCTTCACCCCCCGCCCTCCCTCTCATAGTAGGCGTCCTGCCCCGCCTGGGCGGCCGTCATCTTTCTCCTTCTAATTTGCATATTCCCTCCTGATTGGCTGGTGGGCGCAGCAGAGTGATGGTTAATTTGCATGTTTCTCTTTTATTAGTGTAGATATAGACTAGAGGCCCAGTGCACAAAATATGTGCACTCGGGGGGGGGGGTGGAATCCCTCAGCCTGGCCTGTGCCCTCTCACAGTCTGGGAGTCCTTGGGGGATGTCTGACTGAAGGCTTTAGCGCTGCTGCAGAGGTGGGAGAGGCTCCCACCACCACCGCTGTGCTCACTAGCTGTGAGCCCGCTTCTGGCTGAGTGGCGCTCCCCCTGTGGGAGCACACTGACCACCAGGGGGCAGCTCCTGTGTTGAGCAGGATCAAGCCAAAACCAGCTCTCCGACATCCCCTGAGGGGTCCCGGGTTGCGAGAGGGCACAGGCCAGGCCAAGGGACCCCACCAATGCACGATTGGGGCTGGGGAGGGATGCAGGAGGTTGGCCAGCTGGGGAGGGACCACAGGAGGGCTCCAGGGTGTGTCCGGCCCATCTCGCTCAGTCCCGATCGGCCGGACCCTAGCAGCAAGCTAACCTACCGGTTGGAGCATCTGCCCCCTGGTGGTCAGTGCACATCATAGCAAGTGGTTGAGCGGCCTTAGCATAATATTAGCATATTACACTTTGATTGGTTGACTGGATGACCAGAGGATCGGACACTTAGCACATTAGGCTTTTATTATGTAGGATAATTGACGTATAACATTATATAAGTTTAAAGTGTGCAATGTGACGATTGTGTTGTTTACCACAATAAGGTTAGTTAACACATCCATCACTTCACGTAACTACATTTTTTCTTTTTTTTTTTTTTTGCTGGGACAAGGAGTGTTGAGAACATTTATGATCTACTCTTTTAGCAACTTTCCAGTACACGATACAGTATTGTTACTTATGCTCACCACACTGTATATTAGATCCTTAGAACTTAATCATCTTATCACTGGAAGTTTGTACTCTTTGAAAAACATATAGTTGCTTTTCAATTTATACAATACCCCCTTTGAATTTGAAATTAATACTAATTTGTCTTAAGTTAGTGAATTTATTAGACTTCGATGGACATAGTTTTGAAATTGATATACTTTTTTTAAGAATGCCAAACTTGATAAGCCCATATTGCATCACAAATAAATAATTAATTAATAAGTAAAAAGCTGTTCTTGAGGGGGAAAAAGAAAGAATGCCAAACAGAGTTTGTTTTACTGCATGATGTTTGCATAAGAAAAAATATTATTTAAAACTGTAAAACATCATATAATCATCAATAACCTAATTATTAACTTTATACTTAGGGTAGGTAGGTAGGTAGGTAGGTAGATATATAATCTCAAATTTAAAAATTAGTTCCAAAAAAGTAGCATGATGAGCTTTTAAATATGGCTTATATTCATAGTTTTTTAAAATACATATTTTTATTGATTTGAGAGAGGAAGGGAGAGGGAGAGAGAGAGAGAAACATCAATAATGAGCGAATCATTGATTGGCTGCCTCCTGCATGCCCCCTACTTGGGAGTGAGCCCACAACCTGGGCATATGCCCTTGACTGGAATCGAACCTGGGACCCTTCAGTCCGCAGGCCAACACTCTACTGAGCCAAACCAGGGAGGGCTATATTTGTAGCTTTATGTTATTAAAAAGTGCTCCCAATGTACTGCTGGAAAGTTGCTCTTTGTAATGGTGCTGGTGGTTATAACATTATAAAGTAAAAAACTAATTATTTTTATGGAATTAGAATGCTAACACTGAGATAGTCAAACTTTTGACTTTTCCCTCAGATTAAGTTGATATAATCTAAAAGATCTGTTTCATAACCAATGAAAGCCGATTGAATTGTGGTTATGCATGTGGAATAATCAAATATCTGAGTTGGCCTGAATGGTGAGGCCCAGAACCCACTCTGGTTGGTGTTAGTGTTCCGGGCCACACAGCGGAAGCCTTCTCGGGAACATTGCCTTTTGAGCACAGTGCACAGGAAAACTGAAGGATCGACATTCTGTTTTTCAGAGACACATACACTGCCCTTTCCTGTTGTCTGACAATATAAACCAAACATCTCTCTTGACCGCTCCTCACTGATGGCTTCAGGTCTGTAAGATCTTATTCCCACATTAAAAGTGGTTTTATCTATTATTGTGAATCAAGTTCTTCTGATTCTAATGGCCTTTCGTGATCTGCAGAATCCACCGGAAATACAATGCCACCGAGAGCAGGAAGGCAGTTTTTCTGCGTTCCCCGAGCTTGAATGTGTTCACCCCAACCCAAGTTGTAAAGGTCATGCTAGAATTGGTAGTTCCTCTGAAGTGCACGCACTGTTGGGACATGCCCAAGGCTGTCATCTGTTAGTATGTGTAGCAATGTTCAACATGTTTGGAACAGCTTGGGTATGTCTGTCCATGTTTTCAACTTGGAATTTTTAGAAATCTAATACAGTTCAAGTGTTTTGATGTAAATTTAGCATCTGAATTGAGATGTGCTGTAAGTGTAGAATACACACGAATATTAAAAATGTAGTACAAAAACAGCAAAATATTTCTATATTGATTACATCTTGAAATGTTAATATTCTGGATATATTGAGTTATGTAAAATATATGACAATTTCGCTGCTTTTTACTGTCTAAATAATATGGTTACTAGAAAATTTCAAGTTACATATATGGCTCACATTATATTTACATCATACAGCATGAGTCTAAGGCTCTTGACAGAGACTAGAACTCACCTTTCCATACCTATGTGGGTATGACCAGAGCCAGAGCAGACAAATTTAAACCTTCCCAGTTCTACTGGATTGTCAGCTCAAAAGCGGGGTACAGTATTGTGCTGGTACATGTTTAATAACTGGCTTTGGGGGGAAAGCTCTATTTTGTAGTATTATCCAATTTCTGTGGTATAAATATTCCTACCATGAACCATTTCAAGTCACCAACTTGACATCACTGGAAGCTGGGGAGATATACTGATAAGTGGCCCTCACGAGCAGGCAGCAGCCGGCTTGGGTACCACTAGTTGGGACTAGTCTTCTTCATTGTTTCTGCAGGATCTTGCACAAGATCAGCAAGGAGTAAATCCATTTTAGGTATTTGTTCAATGAATTAATGTTTCTGACACCCGCACATCTGTAGTTTCAGTTTTTTTCCTACTCCTTTAACCTTTCAGAAATGTGCATTCCTAAAGTTGAGGGTAGATGTATGACTACAACAAGCAACAAGCATTCTCTTCCTTGGCCATGGTAATGCACGCCCAGAGTCCCCGTTAGCCTTGAGTCACGCATGACCTCAGCTGTTGGAGTCTTGTCTGCTGATGGTGCTCAGTTGAGAGCTGAGTCTCCCGAGGAATTGAATTGAGCTGCAAGGAGCTGCCTCCCCCACGGTTTCATCCAAAGACTGGTTGATGTTGGAGTACAAGGGCTGGCCCTTTCAATTACAGACATTCCTGAGTGCTGTCCTAGTGTCAGAGTTTCATGGGAGATCTTCCCAGAACTCTGTTGCAACTACGCTACAACTCAGTTTACAACTCTGCTCAATCTTGCTTCTTTTATTCCTTTACGGGTGTTGTCTCTGAAAGCAGTGCCCCATGACCCATCTGCACGCAATCCCATCTTAGGGTCTGTTTACCAGAAAATAAAATCTACAGCAGTTATTTTAAGAAAATCAAAGACCACATTTCTTCTTTCTCT
The DNA here is from genome assembly GCA_026230045.1 of Corynorhinus townsendii. Taxonomy (NCBI): domain Eukaryota; kingdom Metazoa; phylum Chordata; class Mammalia; order Chiroptera; family Vespertilionidae; genus Corynorhinus; species Corynorhinus townsendii. The sequence goes on from JAPDVU010000008.1 coordinate 68,917,404, forward strand.
CACGGTCCTTGTTATTTTTTACTTCATAAACAGTTCTTCCCTGTTGGTTACAATAAGGATCACAAGAGATACATTTGTCAGCAAGATAAGTTAAGAAGTTATCTTTGAGGATATCCGAAGAATTTTCATTGTGGAAGAATTTAACAGCATGAGGTGAAACTCTCATAAACCAGTATGTCTTACTACTTTTTTGGCTTGCTACTTGGAATGTTTTGATTTTTATTATGTCATTGTAGTAAATACGTACTTAGCCACATTTAAATTTTTTCCCACACATCAGAACAGGAATGATTGAGCAAAGCTGAAGCATTCCTAACCTTCGCAGATAAGGGCAATTTTCAAAACTCCCTTCCTCACAAAACCGGGCACCTCAAGGAATCTGTTTCTGAGTCAATATGCTGTACATTTAATTTGTAGAAATGAATGCTTACATTTTAAGAGAAAATGTTTCTCAATATCTCCAAAAAGCAAATATATTGACTTTTTCCTTTCCAAATTCCTGTTCTTTTATAGTTGAATTCTCAAGTATAAAAATAGGATAGCATAATGTCAGGTAGATCTATTCAATTGCTGTATAAAATTCTACAGACCATTTTGGAAAAGTCCAGTGCATGAGCCTAGAATTTTTTTTTTCTTTAACAATTCCTTTTGCCACAAATTAGATTAAATTTTTATTTTTCTAAATTGACCTGCAAACTAAAATAAAAGGAAATTATATAAAATGAAATAGTAAGAATTCGTTTTTTTATTTCCTGATCTTTATTAATTTAGAAGGTAAACTAATATTACCATCAAAACACATAAAAATCTTTTTTTTCCAATATATTTGCCAGACATCCAGAGGAATATTCTTATTTATTATAAGGTTTTTTCATAGTACCTAATATAAGAATACAATTGAGTAAAATATGTAAAAATGTTCTCTGTAAACTTATTTTATCAGCACCAAATCTGACATTTATTCTCATTTTCATAATATACTTCTAGAGAAACCAGAGTTCTTGCTGGTAGTTGTAAATGACTTCTCAAATGAGTCTGAAAGATAATCTGTTCTTGAATATTCCCTGCTGGTCGCTTGTGGCATAATGAAGCTGTTGCCCAAGGCTTAGTAATTTCTGAGAAAGTCTCAGCCTCTTTATATCGGATTTCCCCCTATCTCTCTATTATCTCTTTTGGATCTTGAATTAGGCAAATATAAGACCTGTCCTCCATGTCCACCAACATTTTCATTTTTTAATTTCTTCATCTCTTTGCTGCAATCCAGTAGATTCTATAAGTTGTCTATCAAATTCACCAATTATATCTTCATTAGTAGTTTAATTATTTCATTAAGGTTTCAATTTCACTGATTATTTTTCAGTTTTTAAATATTCCATTTTGTTTTTTTACAAATCTGCACGCTCGTTTTTTAAAAAATTCCTCACCTGAGGGTATTTTTTCCATTGACTTTCTAGAGAGAGTGGAAGTGATGGAGGGAGGGAGGGAAGGAGGGAGGGAGAAAGGTAGAGAGAGAGAGATCTATGTGAGAGAGACAAATAGATTTGTTGCCTCCTGCATTCACCCCGACCAGGATTGGGGAACGAACCTGCAACCCAGGTATGTGCTCTTGACCAGAATTGAACCTGAGACCACGGGCCAACACTCTACCACTGAGCCACACCAGCCAGGGCTGTGTGCTCATTTTTAATAATCTCTTGCTCCTTACCCATGCTTTCAATTCCCTCTTATTTCTGTGTAAACATGTTAGATGTACTTCTTTTATATTTGATGATCCTAATATGTCCTATGAGTTTTATGTGTAAACTCATATTTATTGAGGTTTGGGAGACCCAGTGTGAGGATACATTCTTTTTTTTTTTTAAATATATTTTATTGATTTTTTACAGAGAGGAAGGGAGAGAGAGATAGAGTTAGAAACATCAATGAGAGAGGAACATCGATCAGCTGCCTCCTGCACGCCCCCTACCAGGGATGTGCCCGCAACCCAGGTACATGCCCTTGATCAGAATCGAACCTGGGACCTTTCAGTCCTCAGGCTGATGCTCTATCCACTGAGCCAAACCGGTTTCGGCATGAGGATACATTCTTATAGAGAGAATTTGAATATACTTTGTCAGGGAACTTATTATTTTTTTATAGCTGTATAACATTTCATGGTCTAAACATTCAATTACTTCGCCACTGACAGAGATATTGGGAGGGGGCAGAAAGGGATTGTGTATTTCCTATTATTATATAAACTAGAGGCCCAGTGCATGAAATTTGTGCATGGGTAGGGTCCCTAGGCCTAGCAGGCGATCAGGGACTATTGGGGCCTTTGGGCTGCCAGCTGGGGCCTTCCTTCATTTGGCGCTGCCCCCCAGTGGTCAGCACACATCATAGTGAGTGAGCAAACTCCCGTGGGGACAATTTGCATATTAGACTTTTACATATATGGATTACACTCTGAGTTTGTTTTTTCAGTTGTACCGCTGGGTTGCTGCAAAGCATTGACACAATTCAGCTCGTTCCTTGGGATTTATGCTGTAAGCAAGAACTAACTTGGCCTGAGAAGTACCATTGCTAAAACAAGTGTAATGATAAGCCATTCTGAAATTCATTTTAAAGAACTGCCATATCGTCATAGAAGATGGTACCAACCTCTAACATTAAGAACTAAACTTACTGACTCTATGTCTCAGACACTTTCAAAGTACCTCCCAAGTATCAACTCATTTAATTCTCACAACACTCTTCAAAGGCGTGTGCTATTATTATCCCCATGTTGCAACTGAAGTGCAGATCGATACCCAATGGGTCACTTGCTCCATGCGCCACTGTATTAGCCTCTCCAGGAGCAGAAGCTGGCGCAGGGATTTAGAGACACCTGATCTATGGAGAGTGACGGGACAAAGCCTGTAGCCAGGGGGGCAGCAATGCACAGCAGGCGGAATGAGCTGCACAAGGAAGGAGTCCAGTCTTAGCCTGATCCGCGGGAGGAAAGGCAGGGCATTGCCATGGCAACAGCTGTGGAAGTGGCCTCGGTCTCACATCAACCAAGGGTAATTCTCCAGAGTGGGTCCCGGGTGTAATGTCAGCAGCTCTGAACCATCTGAGATTTGAGTGCACAGGGCGATAAGAGGGATCTGGGCCAGTACCAACAGTGTCTGCTGCACTCACAGAGGGAGGAAGGGCGAGGGGGTTCAAAACCAGAGCACCTGGTCCCAGAGTCCCTGCTGCCGCTGCAGGCCTGCCTCGAACTCTCTCTGCTGCCCTCAAACACCGCAAGCATCGTCCACCAGGAAGCCCCTGAATGCCAAAACAAGCACCGCACCCAGATTTGTAGAGAGATTAGACCTTTTTGTCTGGAGAAAATTTTGTGCCCATTTAATTCAGAGATTGCAATATCAATTCAACAAGAACTCTCTTGTTTCCAGTGCTCCCAATTCAGAGAGGCCTATTCAATGCAATTTTGCACGTGCCCAGGGCCAGAGCTAGGGTGCACAGCCCGAGGGTGAGCACCTCCTTAAATGTTGTTGCCTACGAGCCCCTGGGAGAGGGGCTATGATCCCACACCCTCCCTTCAGACAACAGGGAGTCTGCGTGGTGAGAAGTATTCCTGGTATTTCTCTTTCTCTTTCTATACCTTATCAGTGGGTAACTGGTAGAAGGAGGGAAGTCAGCATCTGGAATTAATGACTTCAGCTTTTAAAGGTTCTGGTCTGAGGAATGTACTCAAACCTACACAGGCACGGAGTGAACAATGGAAGGCTGGAAAGCTTTGAGAGTGGAAAAACAGGTCATCACTAGAGTCCTATATGTAAACCACTCTGTGGACCTCTCTCCCCCTCTCTCGTAACTTCTTCCAGTTATTTTCCCCCTTTTTATTGAATTTATTGGGGTGACACTGGTTAACAAAATTATACGGGTTTCAGGTGCACGATTCTACACCACATCCTCTGTACACTGTACTGTGTGTTCACCGCCCCAAGTCAAGCTCGATCCATCACCATTTATCCCTCTATACACTCCTTCATCTCCCTTTATCCCTCCCCCCAGCAGTCACCACACTATTGTCCATAAGTTGTTTTTCTTTTTGCTTAATCCCTTCCCCAACCCAGTTCCTACACACACACACACACACACACACACACACACACACACACACACACACACCCTTAGGCTGTCAGCCTGCTCTCTATGAATCTGTCACTATTTCTTAGTTCATTTTATTCATTAGATTCCACATATGAGTGAAATCATATGATACTTGTCTTTCTCTGACTGGCTTATTTCACTTAGCAAAATGCTCTCCAGGTTTATTCATGCCTTTGTGAAAGGTAAGATTTCCTTTTTTTTTTAAAAAAAATGTTTTTATTGATTTTAGAGAGATAAAGAGAGAGAGAGAAAGAGAGAGAGAAAGAGAAATATCGAAGTGAGAGAGTAACATCGATCAGCTGCCTCCCATATACACCCCAACTAGAGATCAAGCCTGAACCGGAGCATGTGCCCTGACCAGAAATCAAACCTATGACCCCTCAGTGTATGAGATAATGTCAAGTAGTATTTCATTATCTAAATGTACCACAGCTTTTTTTATGCACCCATCTATTGATGGACACTTGGGCTGCTTCCAAATCTTTACTGTTGTAAATAACACTGCAGTGAACACAGAGGTGCATATATTCTTTAGAATTAGTGTTTCGGTGCTGGAAGCCAATTCCAGCGTGTCATAATTGCAAGAGTTTCATCAAAAGGTTGATGGAACTTGGGGACTCAACAAAGGCTGAGTCACATATGTTATCGCCTGTTGGGAATGGCTAAAGGCATTTCCCCAAACCTGAAAAGGATGATTGCTTGCTGCCAGACAGCTCAGGGCATCTTAATCCACATGTTATTGCCTCCTACTGGCCAAACACCTGAACAGCTGAAGGCAGTTTCTCCCAAACCTGATAATCTGACAATGGACTCTGTATAGGAAACCTTATCCTTTGATGTTTATATATCCACCTTGCCTTAGGACAAATTGTGTTAATAAAAAGCAAGGGCTCCTGAGACAAGGAGAACTTGTTTTCTTCAGCCAAGCTCCTCTGGCCCCCATAATGCCTTCCAAAATTATGTTTTGTCTCTGGATTCTTATTTAATTTACGCACAGTGCTTCTCCAGATCGCTGAACCCTTCTAGATGCTGGATCTAGACCCCCGGCATTATTTTGGGTTTCTTCTGATATATTCCCAGAAGTGAAATAGTTGGGTTATTGGTCAGTTCCATTTTTAATTTTTTGAGGTTACTCCATATTGGTTTCCATAATGGCTGCACCAGTCTCCGTTCCCACTAACAGTGCATGAGCATTCCTGTTTCTCTACATCCTCGACAACATTTGTTTGTAGATTTATTGATGACAATAATCCTGACAGGTGTGAGGGGATATTTCATTGTGGTTTAACTTTGCATCAGATGATGTTGAGCATCTTTTCATGTGCCTCTTGACCATCGGTATGTCCTCCTTGGAGAAGTGTCTATTTAGATCCTTTGCCCATTTTTAATTGGATTGTTTGTTTGTTTTTGGTGTTGAGTTTTATAAGTTCTTTATAAATTTTGGATATTAACTCCTTACCAAATTTATCAGTGAATATGTTCTCCCATTCAATGGGTTGTCTTTTCATTTTGTCGATGGTTTCTTTTTCTGTGCAAAAACTTTTTAGTTTGATGTAGTCCCATATATTTATTTTTTCTTTTGTTTTCCTTGCCTAAGGTGATATGTCAAAAAAATATTGCTATGAGAAATGTCCAAGATTTTATTGCCTATGTTTTATTCTAGCATTTTTATGGTTTCGAGTCTAACATTTAAGTCTTTAATGCATTTTTTTTGTTTATTCTTGTGTATGGTGTAAGAAAGTGGTCTAGTTTCATTTTTTACATGTATCTGTCCAATAGTCCCAATACCATTTATTGAATAGATTATCTTTACCCCATTGTATGTTTTTGCCTCCTTTGTCAAATATTAATGGACCTTAAAGGCGTGGGATTATTTCTGGGCTCTTCATTATGTTCCATTGCCTATATGCCTGTTTTTTATTTATAATAGTATCATGCTGTTTTGATTACTATGGCCATGTAATATAGTTTGATATCAGCTAGCCTGTGATTTCTCCATCATTTTTGTTCTTCTGTCTTAAGATCACTGTTGCTATGCATGGTATTTTGTGCTTTCCGTATACATTTTTGGAATATTCATTTTAGTTCTATGAAATACACCATTGGTATATACTTTTATTTTTTTAAATATGTATTTTTTTATCAATTTCAGAGAGGAAGGGAGAGGGATAGATAGCAACATTAATGATGAGAGAGAATCACTGATCAGCTACCCCCTGCATGCCCTCACTGGGGATTGGGCCTGCAATCTGAGCATGTGTCCCAACGGGGTCATGAACTGTGACCTCCTGGTTCATAGGTCAACACTCAACCACTGAGCCATGCTAGTCAGGCTGCCATTGGTATTTTGATAGGAATTGCATTAAATCTATAAATTGCTTTGGATAGTATGGACACTTTAGTTATGATAATTCTTTCCATCCATGAATATAATATATGCTTCCACTTATTTGTATCTTCTTCAATTTCTTTTTTAAAAATATATTTTTATTTATTTAAAAAGGAAAGGAGAGGAAGAGAGAGGCAGAAACATCAATGTCAAAGAGAATCATTGATTGGCTGCCTCTTGCACGTTGGACCGAGCCTGCAACCCAGGCAGGTGCCCTCAACCGAAATCAAACCTGGAACTCTTTGGTTCGCAGGCCAACACTCTATCCACTGAGCCAAACCGGCTAGGGCATCTTCATTTTCTTTTTTCAGTGTCTTATAATTGTGTGAGTATAGGTTTTTTACATCCTTGGTTAAATTTATTCCTAGGTATTTTATTTTATTTACAGTATTGGCATAAGGATAGACAAATAGATTCCTAAAACAGATTAGAGTCCAAAAAGGAACTTCCAGAAATAAATTCAATTGATTTTTTAAAAATATGTTCTTAGTATTGATTTTTAGAGAGAGAGGAAGGGAGGAGAGAGAAACATTGATATGAAAGATAAATAGCAATCAGGCCCTAGCTGGTTTGGCTCAGTGGATAGAGCGTCAGCCTGCAAACTGAAGGGTCCCTCCCGGGTTTGATTCCAGTCAAGGGCACATGCCTGGGTTGCGGGCTCAATCCCCAGTAGGGGACGTGCTGGAGGTAGCCAATCAATGATTCTCTCTCATCGTTGATGTTTCTATCTCTCTCTCTCTCTCCCTTCCTCTCTGAAATCAATAAAAAAAAATATTAAAAAAAAATAAATAGTGATCAGCTGATCATTTGTCTTATGTCAGTACCCTGCCTGGGGATAGAACCCAAAATCCGGGCATGTGCCCTGACCGCGAATCCAATCAGCAGCCCTTCAGTGCATGGGATGCTGCTCAACCAACTGAGCCACACCGGCCAGGGCAAGTTCAATTGATTTTTGACAAAAACACTAAAGCAATTCAATGGGGAATTGAGACTTTTCAATATATTATGGTGGAATATAATATTTAGAGAAAAAAATGAACCTAGATCCTCAATTCACACCCATTACAAAATTAATTTGAGATAAACCATAGTCTTAAGTGTAAAAGCTAATACCACAAAGCTTCTAAAAGAAAATGTAGAAGAAAATATTTATGATCCTGGAGTAGGTAATGATTTCTTAAACAGCATTTAAGATGCACTTTACATAAAAGAAAAAATTGTTAAATTAGAATTCAGAATTAAAATATCCTACTCATTAAAAGAAACTTAATAAAGGCAAAGTCAAGTCACCAAGTTGGAGAAAATATTCACAATGCACATATCAAGGGACTCATATCCAGAATATATAAAGCACTCCCTTAAATCAATAATAAAGTAGTCAGTCAATGCAGTTTTAAAATGGACAGAAGATTTGAATGGGCACTTCACAAAAGATGATATATAAATCAACAAAAAGCATACAAAATATATTAGATATTATTAAACATGAGGGTAATACAAATTAAAAGCATAATGAGATATCACTACATACTCAAAAGAAGAGCTCACATTTGTTCTTTTATTTATTTATTTTTGTTAATCCTCATCTGAGGATAGTTTTCCATTGATTTTTAGAGAGAGTGGGAGGGAGAGAGAGAGACAGAAATATCAATGTGAGAGAGACACATTGATTGGTTACCTTCGCACATGCTCCAACCAGGGCCGGAGCCTGCAACCAAGGTACATGCCCTTGACCAGAATCAAATCTGAGACCCTTCAGTCTGCAGGCTCTTTCAACTGAGCCAAATTGGCTAGGACAAAGCTCACATTTAAAAAGTTGACAATTCTAGCCCTGGCTGGTTTGGCTCAGTGGATAGAGCGTTGGCCTGAGGACTGAAGGGTCCCGGGTTCAATTCCAGTCAAGGGCACATGCCTGGGTTGTGGGCTTGGCTCAATCCCCAGTGGGGGCGTGCAGGAGGCAGCCTATCAATGATTCGCTCTCATTATTGATGTTTCTGTCTCTCTCTCTCTCCCTCTCATTTCCTCTATAAAATCAATAAAAATATAAAAAATAAAAATAAAAAGTTGACAATTCTAGGTCTTAGGAAGAATGTTCAGAAACTAAAATTCTTATATATTGCTGGTGGGAGTATAAAATGGTGCAAACATTTTGTAAAAGTTTTTGGCAGTTTCTTATAAAAATAAATATATAGCTATTCAATGGCAATTATACGTCCAAGTATTTACACAATAGAAATGGATCTATAGATTCACAAAAAGCCTTGAACTGAAATGTTAATCACTTCTCTTTTCACAAGGGATCAAACCAAGTAATCCAATTGTCCATCAGCAGGTGAATGGGTAAGCAAACTATGGCATATTCATTCAGTGGAATATTACATGGCAATACAAAGTGCAAACTACTGCTGCACGCTACAATGTGGATGAAACTAAAAATATGTTAATGAAGGAAGTCTTTATGAGCACACAGTATGATTCTAGTCATATGAACTTCAAGAACCGAAAAAACATCTGTGATGATAGAAATCAGAATAGTGGTTGAGGTAGGGAAATGGTGATCTGATAGGTATTGACTGGAAAGAGGCAGAAAGGAGTTTTCTCAGGTGATGGAAAATTTTCTTGATCTTGGTCTGGTTGATGATCACCCAAGTACATACAGTTGTTAAAATTCATGAGCTGCACACTGCGGATGTGTATATGACTATCTAAATTATATATTATCTAAATTATATGCTATTAAAGTACTGTCAAGATAAAAATGAAAAGTAAGCCACCATTTATAAGGCAAACTTCATTGAGAACAGGTCTGTCTATATTTTAAAATTTTTATTTGTAGATTTCCTCATTAGCACTTGTTCAAGGCTGATCTAGCAGTATTTTATTTGCAAGATATAAAGTTGCTATCACATTAGGAAATTCCCAGCATTTACTCTCATATTTACCTTGGAATCAGAATAGTATGTTCCCTTGTTAGATTTCACTTTTACTTTCATTTCTAGATTCTTGAGTAGAGTCCTTATGTATTTCTTATTTTTATTTTAGTATTTTATTTTATTGTTATTCCTCACCCAGGATATTTTTTTCCCATTGATTTTTAGAGAGAGTGGAAGGGAGGAGTAGGGACAGAGAGAGAGAAACTTCAATTTACATCAAGCGGTTGCCTCCTGCACACACTGAGCGAGGTACGTGACCTTTACCAGAATCAAACCTAGTACCCTTCAGTTCTCGGGCTAATGCTCTAACCACTGAGAAAAACTGGCAATGGCTATTTTATTTTATTTTAAATTTATATTTATTGTTGAAAATAATACAGATTTATCCCCTCCCCCCCATGACACCTTCCAGCCCAGCCCCATGCCCTGCCCCAGGCCTTCACCCCACTATTGTTTGTGTCCATGGGTTATGCATATATGCATATAAATTCTTTGGTTAATCTCTTCCCACCCACCCACCCTCTCGTCCCTCTGAGATTTATCAGTCTGTTCCATGTTTCTATGTCTCTAGCTTATGTATTTCTTTAATTAAAAATATTACAGTGCAATAGCATTAGGCTGGTATTAAAGTTGTTACCACATTATTAATATGTGAAATTCCTTCCAGAGAAAATTTTTTTTAGCATACTCACCCTCAGGGAAAAAATACTTTAAAGTTGATTATTTAATAATAGAATATTGAGAATGTACTACTGGTAAGAGTCATCCAAACTCCAAACCAGGAATGGAGTGAAAAATCCTCTCAGACACTTGTATCTTGCTTACACATTGGCAGCAGAGGAAAACTGGATAACTAGAGAAAGTAATGGCCCTATGTGTCTACTTTGCCACTTTTCTCAAACATTTCCTTCCTTATTTCTATCTCTAAAAGAGTATTTGGAGAGAACATACATTTATTTTTAAACATATTGCTGGAAAGAAGAGGGGAGTTTTTATATAACATACTAGAGGCCCCATGCACGACATTCGTGCACTGAGGGGAGTGGGGAGAGTCCCTCAGCCCAGCCTGCACCCTATAGTAGTCCTGGAGCCCTCTGGGGATGTCCGACCGATGGCTTAGGGAGCGGGCCCAAGCCGCAGTCAGACATCCTTAGCGCTGCTGCAGAGGTGGGAGAGGCTCCCGCCACTGCTGCTGTGCTTGCCAGCTGTTAGCCCGGCTGGTGGCTGAGCGGTGCTCCCCCTATGGGAGCGCACTGACCATCAGGGGGCAGCTCCTGCATTGAGCGTCTGCCCCCCTGGTGGTCAGTATGCGTCATAGCAACCAGTCATTCAACCTGTTGATTTGCATATTACCTTTTTATTATATAGGATTCCGGACATTCAAATAGTTAGAGGGGAAATGTAAGTAAGGTAGAGAATACTATTAAAAATTTGGATGCAGTTTTTTAATAAAGCAGGCCAAATTGGATAGATGGACTCCATTTTTGTGAGTCAACAATGATTTATTGAGCACCTACTATTTGCAGGTGCCCTGCTAGCACTAGCATAATGCTGTGAACAAAATATACACAGTCCTCGCTCATACACAACTTAGAATTGTTACAGGTAAACAATTACTTTTTAAAAAATCAGCAATTAAAGTTGTGCAAAATGTTGCAAAGGAGACATATTAATCCACTTCAGAACCTGACAGGTCTGATCACACCAATCATTATTAATTGGAAGAACTTGGGAATTCTAATCACTTCAGGATTTCCTGGTCTTGAAAATGAGATAAGTGCTTTTTTGAGTGAACTTACCAATTCTTTACAAAGATTTAGCAATGTGTCAGTGGGAAATCAAATAGGTTTAAGAGAATTAATCTGATGTTATATTTGCATGTGTAGTTTTTCTACATGTGGTTTTCCCTAAAATTGATCTGCTTGCAAAGAAGATTATGGTTGCCAGGTCTCTTCTGTCTTCTCACCAACCTTTTCACAATGGTTCTCTCCTAAAAAAACACTGGCTCTCCTCTTACCCATCTTGGGTTTTACAATGGTGTATTGACCCTGGCTGTAAAATATTCGTTGTTAGTGTTGAGAAAATGAATGTCTCTAATACCTGAGTATAGAGTTGCCAGATAAAATATAGGCACACCCAGTTAAATTTGAATTTCAGATAATCAATATATTCAATGAATAATGTATTACATGATTTATTGTTTATATCAATTTTATATTTAACTAGGTGTCCTATATTTTAATTTGCTAACCCTGGCAACCCAATCTCAAGAGCAAAAATCTATTTTCTAAGTCACTGATTTAAACAAAATTGAGCTGTCTCCTGATAATGAATTAAATTTTTGGATTAAAGGTCAGTAAGTGACTTTTGGGCTATAAAACAAATGTTCAAAAAATTGTGAGAAGATTGATATGATAACATTTCTCCTGGACCGATCTACTTATATATGTGTGAAAAAGATTTTTCCACTCTTATAATCTTTAGAAGTGAGAAAAAGGAAGAGAATCTGTGGTGAACCCTATCATATTCTAGTAATAGGTAATATTCATGAACACACACGTGAATAAATTGTTAAAATATAACCTGCAACCCCATTAAGATTGCATTTATAATAGAATTTTATATCTTATCTTTAGTAATTATCAACATTTATAATATATTTATATTGTTTTGACCAATTGTGTAATAAGTACCAAAAGTAATATACATGATAATGCAATCAAGGAGAAAATTTTCTTTAACACTTAGAGGTTTAGATCACAGGGAAAAATATTAAATTTAATTAGAACACATATTGTTTCAGAAATATGTGCCAGAGTGATCATAAAGATGTCCATTATGAATATATATTAATATTCTGTGGGAGAAGTAGAATGTTCAAGTACAAAAGGCAATAATATAAAATTTTCAATTATTATTACAGTATTAGCTTTTATTTATTTATATATTTTAATCCTTTATTGTTTAAAATTTTCAATTATTAAAGATGAACTGAGATATTAATATCGAAGGGATGACTGTAGGTATCAAATGGCTATGGTATTTGTAGTTCATCGAATACGTGTAAAATAGAGCTGGATCAATTTTATTCTAAAATATCTATGTCTACATTTTGTAGTACCTTAGCAATCATGACAACTCTTACGTTTTAATATCAACTTAAAAATGTCCGAGGGAAATAAGAGTTTTTCAAAATACGTTTGGTGGGTACATGATCAAAAGCGTATAAGGCCCGCACAATGTTTCCATCATCTCAAAGCTGAATTGAAATGGCTTATAGTTTTGAGCTCAGCGGGTCAAAGGTGGGGTGAAATCTCTACACCATATACCAGCTTAATCGTTCCCATAAAATTCCAGCTGAAACGAACGAGCTTATCCCAGCTGAGGCGAATGCAACGGGAGTCCCTCTTAATGACTTCATGAATTATACCGTGGGTTCTGCTTCTGCTGCCTGATTACCTTGGATCTCCCGGAAGACAGGAAGGCCCAGTGAGCTCTCCCAGTTCATGAGCTCTCCCTGGCACACTCTGTCCTAGAAAAAGTTGCATCAACTTTCTGCTTAGGCAGGGAGATTGAGGAAAACGTGGCAGCTCAGTGAGACCCGGGGGTCAAGTTTCCAGGAGAATATCGCCTTCCCTTAGAGATCTCCCTGGTGGGACAAAAGGTGGCCTTTTTTATAGACAACTCTACCCCAGTTATAAAAACAACCAACCAGCCAAAAAAAGTTTCAATGCAGGAAACTAATAAGGTGATCTCAGTCTTTAAAAGAGTAAAAATAAATTGAAAAGGAGACTCATGCGATCTTCTTGCATGCAACTGCATTTCCATTCATGCCTTACTTTCTCAATTAGAACAAAAAGTTAAACATTATCATAAAGGTTTCACAAAATTTCGTGTTGTTGTTGTTTTTTTTTAATAGGCATGCGAGATGGACCTTTTCAAGGCAGGCTGACCAACCATCATCTTCTCTCCACGGGTTATCAATATTTCCTCTGATCCACGAACAACGAAGCAAAGGTTCTTTCAGTAAACGCCCCCCGAATACGCTAAGGTTAAGAAATAGTCGTGCTTTTAGGTCATGGAAATCCCCGAGGAAGGGGAAGTGTCTGTGGTTATCACCCTGGAGTTCCCCTAGTCCTAGAGAGGAAAGCACCCGCCGCTGGGGGGCGTGGAGAGAGCGGCTGTGCGGCGCGGAGGCGGGCGTGGAGGGCGGTGAACATTAAAAGGCGGCGTGAGACTGCAGCCCGCACGGAGCTGCCGGCCGACAGGTGTCACCGAGAAGGCTCCAGGTTCCGCCGGCGCACCTCGGCCTGGGGCAGCAGGTGGGTGACAAGGGCTGCAGCAAGGCCGTGCGTGCGCATGTGCGTGAACCCTCTCCCCCACCCCCCGCCCCGCCCCCGCCCGGGTAGGGGACGCCGGGTTGCTCTGCTTAGAGGCGCGCGGGGCCGCGGAGGTGGCCGAGGGTCAGCGGGGTTGCGCGGTCACCAAACACCGCTGCGGGGCCCAGAGGTCCGCTCCAGGTCGGCGGACCAGGGACAAGCAAAAGAGTGGGTCCCTGGGAGCCGGGCGTCTTTTCTCTTCGCTGTCGACCCACTGGAGGCGCTGGGCGAGGGGTTCCCCAGGGTTCCCGCGCGCGAGGGGTGCCGGCGGCTCGCGCTGCCTTCACCCGCACACACTTTCCGTCAGCCTTCCTGCCGGGTGCTCAGTTCTCTTTTACTTTTGGGGCGAGCCAGTGGGCTGGGGAAGCTTTGCTATTTGGTTTACTTTGCTCGCCCAGAGCTATCACCAGGTCTTTGAGTATGCCAAGTAAGCCTCAGAACGGAGCCCGAAGCGTTGTAAGGTCTCAGTAAAATATTTAACGAATAAATGGAGGAATGTTCCCAAGTGGTGGCAGGAAGCCGATTTTTGATAGTTTTTCTGGTGATCAGTATGGAAATTCTGTAGTGCTCTTAATTTTAGTAAAGGGCTGGAGGCACTTTCCTTGTGCTAACAATAATATTAACTTAGTTTGCTGTTATTTATTGCTAACATTAGATGTTGCTAATACCTAGAATATGCTAGCACTTCCTCTGAAGACTTTACAGGAGTTCTCACAATCTTAAGAAGCAGTTACCATAATTAGCTCTATTGACAGGGAGGAAACTCAGGCTCAGGGAGATTTACTTGCCCAAGGTTACACACCCTGGTCAGGGGAGACTGAATGGTGTTGGAAACCCAAGATGTTTGACTTCGAAGCCTGGTTTGAACCATCACTGTGCAGCCTTTGTGGTCATTAATATAAAATTGATATCCTTAATACGATGCAAATACGAGGGTGTTGTGGTTATGGGGGGCTCAGTCAAGTTTGCCAACATTCATTTCTTCAACAAAAAGTCTTAGTGTCTGCATTATATGCCAGGCTGGGTGGATATTGTGCTTGGGAGAGCTGGTACAAACTTGAAACATAGTTCTGATTTGAAGGAGCTCACCGTCTAGGGAGAGGCAGGAAAAAAAAGCAAATTTATCCTACAGTGTTGGAGATATGGATATACTAAGTGCCCAAGAGGGGAGAGACACCCAGCAGCTCTGGACTCAGAGAGGTTGCTCACTGGAAATGACAAGAATAAAAAGAGAAGAGGTTGGGGACTTGAGCCAAACTGAGAAGGAAAGAGGAAATCCAATAGTGAGGTATCTAAATCCAAGGGAACAGATTATTTTAAGAGGAAGTGGGCTCCAGTGTAAAACACAATTTCCATTGGTTTTGGCAAAGAAGCTGGTTTTATAAATATTGAGATTAGTTTTAAGTGGTGCTGGCTAAAGCCAATTATAGTGGGAGACCTTAACTATAGACACTTACTTGTTCAATTCACTTGCCTGTGAAAAGAAGGTGAGATAACAGGATAGTTGCTAGAGTGGAAAGTGGGGGGTTCAAAGAGGATTTTTTGTTTTTTATTTGAAAGCTGGGACAGACTTAGCATGCTTGTTATATTGAAGGGAAAAGAGTGAGTTAAACAAATGAGGGGGATGCAAATGAGGGGGATGAGGTTAAGAGCACGATTTCTGAGGCAGTGGAGGGCGGGGGTGGGGAGGGGGATGTAAAGGGGCAAGCTTTGTGATCTGAGGTAGCAAGTAGGTCGTAAGTGATAGAAGGCAAAGCTATCTACTGAAAGCAAGATGGAGAGTAGTGGAGGAGGAATGTGAGGACATGGAAGGTTCAGGAGAGTTGCGTAGGGCAGTGGGACAGGAGCTGACAGGGGTAAGTAGAATTGTTAGGAATGGCGATGGGCCAGCCACCGTGGTGCCTGAAGTTGTGCCGGTCCCAGTCTGCAAGGCTGCAGATCTTCCCCAGCAACATTTGGAAGTCTAGGTGTTGGAAATGGTTAAGACAGTTTGAACTGATCCAGGATTGGCATCTTGGCAGATTTTTGTGTATATATTGTAATTTTCCATAAACGTATACCTTCTTTCCACACCAAAGCTTCTTTAGGTAAGGTCTCGGTAAGGCAGGGGTAGGGGACTTCTTTTCTGCCAAGGGCCATTTGGATAACATCGTTCACAAATATACTGGTCTGATTTTTAAATTGATAATTAAAATTGCGTCTTTTCTCTTACCTAAAGAAGCTTTGGTGTGGAAAGAAGGCATATGTTTATGGAAAATTATCAATTTAAAAATTAGCCCAGTATATTTGGTCAAACATTTAATTAACTCACCCCTAATGCCTTGGCAGGGCCAGGCCCAACGATTTCAAGGGCCTTAGACAGCCCATGGGCCAGATGTTCCCCACCCCTTGTGTAAGGGATTTGTGATCTCAAACACACAGGGGCCAGGCAAGTGATATAAATGAACAAAACTGTGGGTGTCTCTTAAACAAAAACACATGTAAACCTGAAGGAATGTTCTTCCTTTCCACAAAGAAATATGGTATTCTCATTTTTCTCTAAACATGTGTTCCTCTTTGTCTCCCTTTCATTTTGTTACTTTTGATAGATACAGGCATTAGGACAGTTGCACTTTCCTCATAATCCTATATAATAAAAGCCTAATATGCTAAGTGTCCAGTTAACTGGTTGGCCGTTCAACCAATCAAAGCGTAATATGCTGAATATACGCTAAGGCCACTCAACCACTCGCTATAACATGCACTGACCATCAGGGGGCAGATGTGCCAACTGGTAGGTTAGCTTGCTTCTAGGGTCCAGCTGATCAGGACTGAGCAAGACAGGCCAGACACCCCCTGGAGCCCTCCTGCGATCCTTCCCCAGCTGGCCAACCTCCTGTGTCTCCCCCAGCTCTGACTATGCACCCACCGGTGGGGTCCCTTGGCCTGGCCTGCGCCCTCTCACAATCCAAGACCCCTCAGGGGATGTCGGAGAGCAGGTTTCGGCCCAATCCCACAGGGGGAGCATTGCTCAGCCAGAAGCCGGGCTCAGGAATGGTGAGCGCAGCAGCTGTGGCAGGAGCCTCTCCTGCCTCTGCGGCAGCACTAAGGATGTCCGACTGACGGCTTACGCCTGCTCACTTAAGCTGTCAGTTGGACATCCCCCAAGAGTTCCCGGACTGTGAGAGGGTGCAGGACTGGCTGAGGGACACCCCCCTTCAAAGTGCACGAATTTTGTGCACTGGGCCGCTAGTTCTACTATAAGAAGTCAGGGGAGCCAGCTCAGTGACAAAAAGCATCTGACAGTCAGTCTCCATACCGAGGAGTGAAAGTATGGTGCTAAACTGGAGAGCATGCACCCTCTCTACAAGGTGCAGTCTTGCTCAGAGCTGGCTGGTTGTTGCCATGCAGGAAAGTAGACCCCATGTGGCCAGATCTAATTTTTCTAACATTCTAAAATAGGGAATGTTACGGGAAGTCTCTTTTAAAAAATGTTGGTAATTAAAACATTTAAAAATACTGTGGTCCCACCCTGGCCCATGTGGCTCAGTTGGTTGAGCATTGTTCCGTAAAGGTTGCTGGTCTGATTCCTGGTCAGGGCACATGCCCAGGTTTCCGGTTTGATCCTCAGTTGAGGTGTGGGTGGGAGGCAACTGATCGATGTTTCACTCTCACATTGATATTTCTCTCTCTCTAATCATTAAAAAGATATAAAAATTTAACAAATAAAAATAGTGTGGTCCAAAAATGTACTTATTTAGAAAACTGGTGACATTCAAACAAGACATACAGATTAATTAACAGCATTGTATTAATGCTAATTTCCTGGTTCCTATAATGGTACTATGGTTATGTAAGATGTTAACTTGGGGAAGCTGAGTACATGGTATGTGGGAACTGTTATTTTTGTAAGGTTTCTCTAAGTGTAAGTTAATTTTAAAATAAAAAAGTTAGAAAATAGTAAAACATTATAGTTAATTCTGTGTGAGCCGAACAGAATACCTTGACCGCTTCCCATCTGGTTTTGTCTGTGATTTCTTGGCCTCTGCCATGTGTAGTACAGCATCTGTCCACAGTGCACAATCAGTAAATACTGGTGCTCTATTTTGGAGAAAATGTTTTTCTAAAATATCATTGTATTCTCTGAATTATTTGACTTTTAAAACTGTCTCTCTCTCTCTCTTTTTAAACAGGTTTTACAAAGGAAACAAACTGTTTTACTTCTTTTAGATTTTTTCCATTTTTTTTCTTTTTTTCTGTAAATCAAAACAGCTCAACATGGAGGCCTAAAATCCTTAAAGGGACTTAGTCTAATCTCCGGGAGGTAGTTTTGTGCATGAATAAACAATTAAGTAGTCAATTAGAGTTTGTGGCATCCAAAGAATGTTATTTAAAAAATATGATCTAGTTATGTGAAGTATAACAATAAAGTAATATTGAGTTTTTTTAATTTGACTGTGGAGAAGTGATTTTACTTGGGACACATTGTTGAAATACTCTTCAAAATTGGCTGAGCAATCTGGCTGCTGTGTAGACTAGAAAAAAAAAAGTACCTATGTTTGTTAAAGATTTAGAAATGAATGACAGTTATCTAGAACAAAGAGTTAATATTCAACCCTCTGTTAAATTAGAGATATATGCAAACAAGACCTTTAACATGTTTAAAGATTTCTACAATGACAAAGAAATGTCAAGAACAAAACTTTTTGTTAAGTACAAGAAATTTAGACAAAGTAGGAAAGATGAACTTGATGATTGGTGAATAAATTATCTAACCATTGATAAGACTATTGGTATTTTAGTTTGTTCAAATGGACATTATCTCTGAGATTGATAATAAGAATGATGGCTAGATGGTTACATTTTGATAAAGGAACAACCTTATTCAGAAGTAGAATTTACACAGAGACAAAAATAAACCCCAAGAAGGTGATATAACAATGTGTAAAATTTTTGACCAGTGAAAAACTGAAATTAGATACAATAACTCACCTTTGAGATATGGGTATTTTTTTTTGTTTTGTTTTGTTTTTGCCACCTGGAAATAAAGCATTAAAGTCTGCAGTGGAAAATCCCAGTATAAAAAACAAAAAACAGAAAAATCATGATGACTTGTTTATTGGTCATTGTTGATATTATTGATGCAGAACCTACTTACTAGTAGCTAGTCATAATTGAGATATTCTGAGTTTTTAGGTCTTTGCTGTTCAAAAGGAGTGGATTGTGACAAAGTAAATTTATTATTATTTTGTCTTGATAATTTCCAGTTCAAGGTGTGCTATCTGTGGAATATTTTCTGACCATGCCATATTTGTACCATTTGGCTATCCATCTTAGCCTATAGACTTGGCACTTTTGATTGTCTTAAAACTAAATCCACTATCAGATTGGAAGATTTGATGTTAGCTCTCAACAGCATGAAGCTGAATTTCAGAGACTTACTGAGCAAATAAAATAGAATGTTTAATTTGCTAAGTAAGATCTAATGGTATCTCTATTGCAAAGCAACCAGGTTCCTGACTATTTATGAGAAATAATTATTCTTTAATAAATTTTAAAATCAGGCCTTAAGATGTCTTACCAGTTAATTCTGTTACTACTTAAGCTCTATCTGGAAGAAAAGTTTAGATTGCTTTGTTCTCCTTATTGAAATGATTGTAGGAAGAAAAATTACTTAATCTGAGCAAGATTTGGGATATACTATATTTCATTGAATCTAAGATGTCATCCTATATAATAAAGGGCTAATATGCAAATTGACCGAATGGCAGAACGACTGGTCACTATGATGCACACTGACCATCAGGGGGCAGACGCTCCATGCAGGAGCTGCTCCCTGGTGGGCAGTGCACTCCTACAAGGGGAGTGCCACTCAGCCAGAAGCTGGGCTCACCGCTGGCAAGTGCAGCGGCAGAGGCAGGAGCCTCTCCTGCCTCCGCAGCAGCGCTAAGGATGTCCGACTGCCGACTTAGACATCCCCTGAGGGCAACCAGATTGGGAGAGGGTGCAGACCAGCCTGAGGGACCCCCCCCCCCCCACAGGTGCACAAATTTTATGCACCAGGCCTCTAGTCAATTATAAGGTATACCATAATTTTATGTACCTCTAAGAAATAAAAATGCTGCTAATTAAAATACAATATGGCATTAATTTTAAGATACCTCTTGATAACAGATATTAAAACATACATCTTAGAATCAGTGAACTATGGTACTGCATTCTTTTTCTCTCAAGCCTTCTACCACCCACCCCTCCCCCCCCCACTACCAAATTTCACAATTTAAATAAAGCAAAACAAACATAGAGTATTTATTTTCTGTAGAGTACTTATCAAGCATAACCTTCCACTATGGGAGCAAGCTAGCTGTGTGAGTCAGACATTTTATCGTTAGGCTGGCTGAACGTCACTGAAGCGTTCTTCTAGTGCATTGACCTGCCTGTTGACACTAAATGGCATCTTGCTGACCTAAAGCTCTTTACACTTACAAAGGGTTTGCATTTTCATCACAAGGTACTATAGAGCGTCATGCTTACATTGTATGACCATACAAAGGTGCTATTGTGCATAATTGTTCCTTAAGATGTATCAATGCAGGATTTTGATCTCGCTGTGCTGAAACCATGAAGACTTAGGAGAAAAAAAGACAAAATATTTCCATTCTAGGTGTTCAACCTAGAACTAAAACTAGAAAAATCAAAGCCATGCACAAAACTACCTCCCTAGAGAAAGACTAGTCCCTTTTCCTCCTCATCCATTTCTTTATGAACATAGAAAATAGCGAATTCTTATCAAAGTTGATGAAAAGCGCCAACATGTCTGAAATGAAATATGACTTTTCATGTGAACTATATCGAATGTCTACATACTCGACTTTCCCCGCTGGTGTTCCTGTCTCAGAAAGGAGTCTTGCTCGGGCTGGTTTTTATTACACTGGTGTGAATGACAAGGTCAAATGCTTCTGCTGTGGCCTGATGCTGGATAACTGGAAACAAGGAGACAAACCTATTGAAAAGCATAAAAAGTTGTATCCTAGCTGTGGCTTTATTCAGAAACTAAATTCAGGTAACACTTTGGGAGCCACCTCTCCGCTTAATTTGCCTTCCTCGGGAACAAATTCCACACATTCAGTATTTCCAAGTTCGGAAAACAGTGGTTATTTCAGTGGCTCTTATTCAAGCATTCCCTCAAGTCCTGTAAACTCCGAACCAAATCAAGATATGTCTGCCTTGAGAAGTCCCAACAACTGTATAATGAATACGGAAAACGCCAGGTTACTTACTTTCCAGACGTGGCCATTGACCTTCCTATCACCGACAGATCTGGCAAAAGCAGGTTTTTACTACATAGGACCTGGAGACAGAGTGGCCTGCTTTGCCTGTGGTGGAAAATTGAGCAATTGGGAACCAAAGGATGATGCTATGTCGGAACACCTGAGACATTTCCCCCAGTGCCCGTTTTTAGGAAGTCAGCCTCAGGACACTTCAAGATACAGTGTTTCTAATCTGAGCATGCAGACGCAGGCCGCCCGTTTCAGAACATTCTGTAACTGGCCCTCTAGTGTTGGCGTTCATCCTAAGCAGCTTGCAAGTGCAGGTTTCTATTATATGGGTAAGAAACTCAATCTAAAAAATTCAAAATGTTTTATACATTTTAGTGGGCAAATTATAAGTTTTGGTCCAACATCAATTTTAGGTCACAATGATGATGTCAAATGCTTTTGCTGTGATGGTGGACTGAGGTGTTGGGAATCTGGAGATGACCCATGGGTACAACACGCCAAATGGTTTCCAAGGTAATTGTTTTGAAATTCTCTTTGCAAATGTGTGTGATTATTATGAGATGGGTTATATGTGTTTACCTTGTAGTCAGCTGTTAGTTGATTCTTTGTTTCAAACATACATTTGTGAATACATTTAGGATACATTGCTTAGAAAAATAATTACTTAAAATATTTTGATGGAAATTTAAGACAAAGAAGAAATAAGTTTAGATTTTTTTGGTATAATTAATATACTTTAAAATAATACATGCTCATTACAAAACCAAAATCACATGTTGTAAACAAGTACAGAGACAAAAAATTTAAAATACCCAGAACTCACAACCTAAAGATGGCTAACAGCTACCATTTTAGTGAACATCCTCCAAAATCTCTTTATACATATGTGCATATAGGGTGGGTGTCCCCCCAAAATGTATACACTTTGAATAATTATAAAGGCAGTGTATATTAAAACACATTTCATTTTCAAAATTGAGCTATCAACTGAAGTGTTTTGGGACACTGTATATAGATAAATGTATATAATTTCTCTACATGAACTATATATGATATATATTGTTTTGAGGCTCTTTTTCAATCAGTTTTATATCTTGGGCATATTTCCATTCATTCAACATTCAATATTATTAATCGGCCATCTATTGCCAGGCATTGTTCCGGGCACTTAAAATAGTGGGACAAAACCAAGACTTATTGGTTTCATACTGATTTTACAGCAGGAGAGGGCAGACAATATAACCTTAATAAAGAAGTTATGTAGCATGTTGGAAGGTAATAAGTACTATGGATAAAAAGAAAACAGAGCAAGGCAAGGGAGATCAGAAATGCCAGGCAGGTTGCAATATTAAATGGGGGTGATCAGGGTACATATAGACCCATTGCATTTAGCTTTTTTATCACTACCTAGCTTTTTATTGTCATGTCTTATACTTTTGATTATTCCATACTTGTTTACACTCTCCTTTTTTATTAAAATCAGGTGGCCTATAATTATATTTTTCATGGTCAAAACTTTTAGTATTTTTAATGTTGATTACTAAACTTGGCATCCTAACTTCTTTTCATTACATATGCTTTTTTAAATATAAAACTGTATCTTCATTTGCAGCAACATAGTGCTCCCCAAATATTTCAGATTTCAAAAATTATGAAGGGATAAAGAATAATTTACATAGATGTCTTAAAAAGTGATGCTTTTTGTGAATATGTAAAAAGAATGGTAAATTTGCTTTGGTAGTATCATGAATTAATTTTGTACTTAAATTTGACAATGGATGTGTATTATCTAGGAAATGTCAAACTTGTGAATATCTGACTTAATAGAAAATATGTTTAGCTTCCCCATTCTTTCTTCTTGTCCCCCTTGTACATATTTTCATCTTTTAAGCATATAAAGCTAATTTATGAACAGTATTATCAGGTACAGCCTTCTTGCTTACATCCTCTTGCCTTTGACTTCAGTGTCTCTTAACAACACTTCCCATATGCTACATGGATAGTCAAATGGTTATGTGCATATTTGTGTTAATTTAAAATGTTTAGCAGCCTACAAATGGCTAGATTCAAATAACTCCTCAAACTTAATTTTGTTTACATTTTAGGTGTGAGTACTTGATACGAGTTAAAGGACAAGAGTTCATCAGTCGAGTTCAAGCCAATTACCCTCATCTACTTGAACAGGTAGGGACTTTTTTAAAAATTGTTGGTTAACAACAGATAAATTATTTTATAATAGACAGTAGTGTTTTACTACAAAGGCAAGACTTGCTTTAAAAATACGTTTTCTGCCCTGGCTGGTGTGCTCAGTGGTTAGAGTGTCAGCCCGCTCACCTAAGGGTCTCCAGTTGGATTCCCATCGAAGGGCATGTACCTAAGTTGCAAGTTCAATCCCTGGCCCGGTAGGTCGACATTAATGTTTCTCTCTTTCTCTCCTTCTCTCCTCCTCTCTCTTCTTCTTTCTTCCCCTCCCTCCATCCCATCCACTCTCTAAAAATAAATGGAAAAAATGTCCATGGCTAAGAAATACCCACCAAAAAAGTTTTCTTTTTTACAATACCCAGCATGATCTTAGAGTACTATTTTTAGGCTAAAAAGAGATTCAGAATTAGAAACCTCCTGAAAAATAATATTTAAGTTATCTTTCTAAGCATTTTTCTAAGAAAGTTGCAATAAAATTATTTGAGGAAAAACATTGGGTGGAGGGGATAGTAGAATTATAATGGTTTACTATATTAATTTTTCTTTAAAAGATTTGAGAAAGAGAATTATATTGCTCTTTCTAATCTTCCCAGAAAAGCAAATAAGAATTTATATAGTAGTTTGAGGACCAAACACTTTCTAAGCATAGCAAATGGAACTGATATAGAGTCCACCTTATCCCAAAGGGTGATCCAGGAAATGTAAGATATTTGGGATGAAAGGCAAACAATGATTTTCATAGGTTGCTGAAAAGATGTAGCCCTTCTCCTGCCTTAATAAAAATAGAATTTATATGTTAATATATACACACACACACATACACAAAGAAATGCTATTAGTTTATGGCTTAGGAAATTACTGCTGAAAATAGTGTTTTGACATAAAAAATTATTTGCCAATAAACAAGTCAGTAAGTTGAATAAAATAGGCCTCTTGATTTATTTTTGTTGCAATGGATAGGATAACATTTATATTTTAATTTTATACCTTTTCCCCCCCTATAGCTGTTATCTACTTCGGACAATCCAGAAGATGAAAATGCAGAGTCACCAAGTATGTACAATGATAATAATTGCCACATTTAAATAGAACCACTTGATACTGTTAAGATAGAAAATTGATAATAGTTATAATATACTAGAGGTCAGGTGCACGAAATTCATGCACAGGGGATGGGGGAGTCCCTCAGCCCAGCCTGCACCCTCTTGTAATCTGGGACGCCTCAGGGGATGTCTGACTGCTAGTAGGGATTGGGCCTAAACCAGCAGTTGGACATCCCTCTTGCAGTCCAGGACCGCTGGCTCCTAACCGCTCACCTGCCTGCCTGCCTGCCTGCCTGATTGCCCCTAACCACTCACCTGCCTGCCTGATCACCCCTAATCGCTTCTGCCTCGGCCCCCGAACCCGGGACCTGGGCTTCCCTCCTTCTGACCAGCCGCAGGCACCCGGGACCCCGGCTTCCCTCGCTCTGCCCCACCGCAGGCACCCGGGACCCGGGCAGCACCGCTCAGGCCCCAGCTTTGTCAGGAAGGATGTCTGGAAGACGTATGGTCTATCTGGTCTAATTAGCATATTACCTTTTAATTAATATAGATATTTGTGGTATGATTTATAATTTACAGTACATTTAAAATACATTAAGTTGGTATTTCTCAAACTTTAGGGCATATCATAATTGCCTAAGGAACTTTAAAAAATATTACAGATTTCTAGTCTTCATTTCAAACCTACTGAATTAAATCATAGTTATCTAAGGGCAAGGCTTGAGCATCTGTTGTTTTAACAAACTACATACATCCAGCCTAACCCTTGTTCTCAGACCAGTGTGGGAACAGATGCACTGTAACATTAGCTTGCTCACATATTCTTTCCATGAAATGGAGAGGGTAGAAAATATTATTTTCAAATAGAGACTCCAAGGCTCATAGAGTCACAGGGACCAATAGGAGTTAACCAAGTGACAAAGGGAAGAAAGAATATTCCAGGCAGAAAGAACAGCACATGAAAGACTTTCAGTGACAAAAGAGAACAGGCACATTTGAAGAACTGAACAAAACTCTGTATGGCCAGAAGTAGGACTTGCAAACAGATAAATGAATGAATCAGGTCAGCAGTAAGAGTAGTCAGCACTGTAGGCAGAATTTGTGACTTCTGGACTAGAGTATAGAATACAAATGAGTAAATGGTGAGAAATCCATCAGTTTGCAACTCCTGGGCTAGAGTATACTGTGCAAATGAACAAGTGGTGAGAGATGAGGATAAAGAAGTAAACAGGGTCCAGAGATGGTGTGAGATCCTACATGCCACAATCCTAAGGACAGTAGAATTGTTGGTGGAATTTAAGGAGTGTGACATAATCAGATTTCTGTTTTTAAAATGTCACTCCGGCTGCAATGTTGAGGACAAACTAGATGGGAGCAATACTGAAAGAGGCCATTGAAGTAATAAAGGTGAGCGATGACAATGGCCTCTTTTGGAAATATGGGAAACATATTTGATTTAGAAAGCTCATTTGTTCATTCAACATGGGGAAAAAAGGACCTCTGTTCTGTTGGGGGTGATCCCCGACATTCCTTCTCATACTCATAGTTATGCCAGATAAATCATATTTTGTATCTGAATACAATATTCCATATTCTTATTCTAGTGACTGAACGTACTTATCGTTATTTTAAATTTAACGAAGTTAATACAAAATAGTATCTTTATGTTTCTTGGACTCTATGTTTTTGAAATTGTAATAACTTTTAATTTAAAAAATATACAGATTATCCCAATATGTGTTAAATTCTTTATTCCATATAGTTATTCATTATGGACCTGGAGAAAACCATTCGGAAGATGCGGTCATGATGAATACACCTGTGGTTAAAGCTGCTTTGGACATGGGCTTCAGTAGAAGGCTGGTAAAACAGACAGTTCAGAGTAAAATTCTAACAACTGGAGAGAATTATAAAATCGTCAGTGATCTTGTATTAGATTTACTTTATGCTGAAGATGAAATAAGGGAAGAGGAGAAAGAAAGAGCAACTGAGGAAGAAGAATCAGGTACACCTATTTGTTAGTACAGTCTTTATTTCCATAAGAATTTGATGTCACTGCACATAAGTAATTGAAAATATACTCATAGTCAATTCAATCAGATTTTTCTTACAATTAGTATTCTGAAGAATTTCTTCACATTAAAATATATTTGAATTGCTTAGTAAATTGAAATGTATATACTTAATGAGAGCATTTTTCCCCCTGCTTTTTCTTAATTTATATTTTTATTCTGGGTAGTTGATTATGCATGCAATTCTTGGCATGTTTTTAACCTCAGGCCAGTTGCTTGCTTTAAATTGAGATGGGATCAGTCACAATTATTAATTTTAATATTGGCATAATAGTATGTCTTAGACTGTGACTATAAATTAATGTACAAATTATGATGAAGTCTCCTACCTGACTATACAAGAGCTGAGTTTCCCTTCCTAGTGTCCGTCTAGTATTTAGAGGAGTCCTAAGATAGGTACTGTTTCATATTTTCTCGAGATAACTTACCCATGTCCTTCCATACTAGCTTTGTCTGCTACTCTATTGCCTTTACTATATTGCCTTTCACCAAAACTCTTCCTCAGAGCATGTCCGGTCTCAACTGGTTGCTCTCATTGCTCCCATCACTGTGGCCTAGACAAAGAGATGATCTCTCCTTTGCCACTCTTCCCCAAGCACGGACCAGTTCTGAGAGTCCTTTCAACATAGCTAAAAACAGACTGCAACTTTTACAAGCTCTTACTGGAGATTTAGGGATAACAGAAGAGCACTATGGCACAAATGGCTCTTGGTTCCCTGAAGCCCATCCTCACAAATCTCTCTTCCTAGCTTTTGGTTTATCTCTGCATAGCTCTGGCCATTTATACTAATGACCAGGAAAGCATGTTTTCCCTAATCAAGGCTCAGGTCCCCAAATATCCACTAAGCCCAGAAAGAGAAAAGAGGTTGCCCCTTATTCTTATTCCCAAGGCCATCTGGGATCTATTTCTTCCCAGGATTATTGACAGTGAGATTGTTTACTCCATTCCTGAGTAAACCTACTCTTGCCCACTAAGGTGGCTTTGCCTTCTGACCAACTCAGGCAAACATATCTGACTACAGTAATACAGCATTACTTTTTTTACCAAAGTGTGAGTTATAGCCTTACACACCACCAATTCAGCGGCAAAATAGTCCAAGTTCATCTCTGCCCACCCTACTCAAGTTCTCTTTCACTGTGAAGATCAGGCTGCAAGTCCTTCCTGTAGTCTTCTCAGTTTTGGCCATTGGTCATCAGTAAACAATTGCTCAAAGAACATCCATCTCCACAATTGTTTATAGACTCCATGAAGTCTAAAGCCATCCAGCTATAAAATACTTGTTTCCTCTGAAGAAAATCAGCAAAGTCTCCAGATATAACCCCAAGTCAACAATGTATATATATATGGCTAATATGCAAAGTGTCCCTGCGGGAGTTCAACTGGGAGTTCTATCATTTGCTATGACATGCATTGACCACCAGGGGGGGCGGTGTGAAATGAAGGAAGGCCCCAGCTGGCAGCTGGCAGCTGGGGGAAGGGAGGCTCCAGCCAGCAGCTGGAAGGCCCTGATCAGCCCTAATCGCCGGCCAGGCCTAAGGACCCTACCTGTGCATGAATTTCACGCACTGGGCCTCTAGTATACAATAATATGCATTGTCAAAAAGATCCCTTCGCCCTAACTGGTTTGGCTCAGTGGATAGAGCATCGGCCTGCAGACTGAAGGGTCCCAGGTTCGATTCTGGTCAAGGGCATGTACCTTGGTTGCAGGCACATCCCCAGTAGGGAGTGTACAGGTGGCAGCTGAATCGATGTTTCTCTCTCATCGATGTTTCTAACTCTCTATCCCTCTCCCTTCCTCTCTGTAAAAAATCAGTAAAATATATTTTTAAAAAAAGATCCCTTCTCAGGTTCAACATTATATCTATACTACCCACATAGTGTCTGCATTAAAGAAATGTTTTTTGAATGAGTGAATGAAAATACTTCCATTTAGGTTACTGATTATTTTAAAGTTTTCCAAGAACAGTGGGTAATTTCTTGACAGGTGTGTAAATAAAGAGGAAATTAAAGATATTTTTCCAGATTAAAAGAATAAAATGCCTCTAAGGTATTTTCACCTCTTAGAAGCCAGAATACAGTCTGTGACTTTGAAATAAGACTTTTTCATACAGCCACTAGCAATCCAATTTTAGACATCTTAAAGAATTTCAGAAAATTGATTACATTAGGTTAAATAACATGTAATTATAAAAATTAATGTTAGATTGAAAAACTAATATATTTCAACATCAAGTTGTAAATTATATCTTAATTTTCTAATATATCACTATTTCTCTAACATAGATTATTTAACAGAATAAATTAAGTTCTAATTCTTCTCTCCCTCTATTACTTCTTTGTTCCCATTGCTCTTTAAATTACTAAGGCTTGGTTGTTCATTTGTTCAATCTACATTTTTGGAACATTGATCTTGTGCCAGATACTGTTCTAGGTTCTGGTCCTTTTCTCATTTATTCTCAGAACTTCAATTATCTTGAAAATGTCTATCTCTAACCTTGACTTTCTTACTAAACCCTGTATTTTATTATTTATTAAATGGTTCTATTTTTGTGTTCTATTACTTGACAAAGTCAGTGCTTCTAAAATCTAGAAATCTCTCCCAAATACGTCTTTAGACAATCTAACTTCTATTATTAGTTACTTCATAGAAATAGCTTTATAGGTTATGGTAAAACTATATGATAATTATTAAATTTAGAATAAAAGATAATAAAATCTTAGAGCTTCAAAATAGGAAACATTTCACAAGCAGATAAAAAAATCTAGATCTCAGAGAATAGTGATCCTAAATGACAGGAATGTGTCATTGACAAGTAGCATTTAGTTTTCAAAATGCTCTTAGTGTCTTTCTCCTTTTACTGCAAAATATTTAGGTAATGGCAATATCATGTCTAATTTAGGAAAATAACGAAAAATTTCATCTTAAAGTGGTAAATGGTAATTTAAGAAAAATATTCTATCATTTAAATATCTTGATTATTTTTTTCCAGTTTCACTAAATAGAAATTTCAATTTCACTAGGTTCTAAATTGAATTTTATAGCAGTATTGCCAAGTGGCTGAGAGCACAGATTATGATGCCAAACTGCCTTGGTTTGACTTTTGCTAATTTTGTGTCCTCAGGTAATTTACTTGCCACATTGTGCCTCGGTTTTCTCATCTTGTTAAATTAAGATCCTAGTATGTACCTCAAAGGGCTGTTGTGAAGATGAAATGAGTAAATACACGCTCAGTGCTTACCACAATGCTCAGTGTCAGTCCGTATAAGTAACATTGTTATTAGGCACGGGATTGGGTCCCCCACACCTAGCAATCAACTTTAATGCCTGATTATGAATTATGGTCATTTTTTCCCCATTCAGTTGTATGTGTAGGTCTGGAAGGAAGTTTGTGAACAGAGATTGAACATGTTTGTGTTCTTTTTCATAAAGATGATCTATCATATATCCGGAAGAATAGAATGGCACTTTCTCAACATCTGACTTGTGTGGTTCCAATCCTGGATAGTCTACTGATTGCTGGAGTGATTCATGAACAAGAACATGATATTATTAGACTGAAAACGCAGACACCTCTGCAAGCAAGAGAACTGATTGATACTATTATAGTAAAAGGAAATTTTGCAGCCACCATATTTAGAAACTCTCTACAAGAAAATGACCCCACGTTATACAAGCGATTATTTGGTGAGTGCTAGAAAATTACTTTTGAGAACTTTCTAGATCAATTAAAATATGCTTATTAATAATTGCAATTATTGAAAAAATCCAATTAAATATATAAACTAATAATTTCACAGAACACTAAAGACTTTTGTTGCCTTGACATGATGACAATTATTTATAGCATTTGGCTGGAGTCTAAACTGTTACTTTAAAAATATATATTCTGTGACTAAATATTAACCTTATTTGCCCTAGTGATGCTTTTTTCTTTTTCCCCCTTAGTGCAACAGGACATAAAGTATGTTCCCACAGAAAATGTTTCAGGTAAAATAGTATTAATAACTTAAACCAGTAGAAAACATTATTTTTATTTTCTTGGCTTTTCATTGGGAGAGAAGCACCAAATTGCCTCTTATTAAAAATTTATTTCTCTTCTTAGATTTGCCAATAGAAGAACAACTGAGGAGACTACAGGAAGAAAGAACATGCAAAGTGTGTATGGACAAAGAAGTTTCCATAGTGTTTATTCCGTGCGGTCATCTAGTAGTATGCAAAGATTGTGCCCCTTCTTTAAGAAAATGTCCTATTTGCAGAGGTACAATCAAGGGTACAGTTCGTACATTTCTTTCATGAAGATGACCCAAAATTTTAGCATTATGGGTTAAACGTATTGTAATTTTAACTTTATATTGCTTTAGTTTCCTTATTTTTAAAAATTTATTTACAACTCAGAAAATTTTGTTTTACCCAAGTATAAATATATTTATGTAAACATACAGCTAAACCATATAAACGTATTTCAGATAGCAAGAGAATATGCTTTTGTTCTTGTGAACAAAAAATAGGAATAGCACTACCATACTAAATCAAAATTTCAGCGCTATTGAAATTGTAAGTGAAGTAAAATTTAAGATTTGTTAATTAACCTTTCAGAATTTTAAATATTTTGGAGTTGTATTAAGAACCAAGAACATGGATCCTCTGTCTTTTTTGATAAGTGTCTTATACATAAAAGATCTTGATATTTGTTGAGTGACTTTTTATGGACATGGTGTTTTTGTAAAGAATTATGTGAGAAATGTTTTAATAAAGCAGTCAGAATAACTCTTATTCTTAATATTTTTATTTCTATGATATCGGATAATTTAAGCATTCCTAGGCTCCTTCTTTACCAACTTAAAACCTCTTCAATATTGAACTACTAGTAGCCCAGTGCATGAAATTCATGATCTGGGGGGGGGGGTTGTCCCTCAGCCCAGCCTGCACCCTCTTGCAGTCCAGGAGCCCTCAGGGGATGTCTGACTGATGGTTTAGACCCACCTAAGCCATCAGTCAGACATCCTTAGCACTGCCATGTAGGCAGAAGAGGCTCCTGCCACTGCCACTGCGCTTGCCAGCCATGAGCCCATCTTCTGGCTGAGTGGTGCTCCCCCTGTGGGACCACACTGACCACTAGGGGGCAGCTCCTGCATTGAGCATCTGCCCCCTGGTAGTCAGTGCATGTCATAGTGACCGGTCGATTTAGCTGTTTGGTAGATTTGCCTATTAGCCTTGTATTATATAGGATAGTTTAGGTCCCTTTCTTTAAGATATTCCATCATTTACACTTGTAGAGCACACCTGGCTTTAATTTATGGAATTCAATGGGATGTGTGATATGAAATCAAACAATCCTTTCAGTGTTTGTTTATTCATTTGCCTATTGATTCAGTCAGGAAGTCTTGTGCCAAACCCATCCATTGGGAAAAGTCCGTTTTATTCTCACTACTTTGGTATTAATTCTGGGACTTAGAAAGTACCCTGGGTAGCAGCCCCTGGAACCAACAGGTAAATAAATATGTTCTATACTGACCGTGCAGCAAAATTTCCTCCTATGCATTACTTTTTGGTAACACATTCAAAGGATAATTCTCTATCCTTTGTTTCCTATAGAGTTATCAGGTCTTTAAAACCAGAAGTAACTCTATAGTGGGGAATACTTTTGGGGGCATAAGCAAAGGCCAGTTCTAGATGTATGCTAGGGTTGCACAGAGGAAGATTAGGAACCAAGCAAGGGGGAGAGAATCCATCTCTTTATTCTGACACTAGGAGACTATTTCTTTGAGATATCACGGATTTTGCCTCTCTGTTCAAAGGCTCAATTGGTTAGCCACATGCTAACCAAATGGTTCTCTTGGGGTACTAGCCTGTATTGTAATATTGCTTAGGTTATCTGTAACTCAGCTATAGGATATATAGATAGTACGTGCCTTTTTTGCAACATCTATTTTTTAAAAATCCAGTTCTTATTGCATACTACACATAATATTTGAACTTTTCTATCTCCATTTTGTAAAACTCTTGTTCATTTTTCATTGTAGTAATCTATAGCTAACATAACCAACTTACTTATTCAAACATTTTGTTATTTCCCTAAGTATTAAATTGAAATTTTGTTTTAGAAAGAATAAATCACTATAGCTAATATAGTTCCATTTTTGGCTGATTGATGTGTGGTAATTCATTTGAGTCTCTCCAACTTCACCTCCCCATCCAACCTGGCCTACAGGTCTCAGAATTGGGTAGATAATTTAAACCTCAATATACAATCTATATATTTAAGAGCCCAGTGACCAGAATGGCGGAACGACTGGTGGCTATGACGCTCACTGTGGCAGCCAACCAGCCTGATCTGGGTCCCAGTGGTCCCCCCACTCACTGCCTGGTCCCCAATCAGCCCCCAACACCCCGATCGGGGGCGGGCTGGCCAGCCAACTGCCCATGGCTCCTCCCCCCGCCAGCCTGGCCTGATGGGCCCCCATCAGGGTGGGCCGGCTGGACCCCACCCATGCACGAATTCATGCACCAAGCCTCTAGTATATGTTATAATTCACAACTTTGCAGCAGGCTTAATGTCATACTTAGGTCATGCTTATTATAACTTCCACCTACTGTTTTTATTCATTTCCATATATTACTTGACAATATTAGCTAAGTTCCTTTGTAGCCACAAGCAATGTCATTCAACCACAGTCACCTGCTTCTGACACCTTGCACATCATAGCAGACAGTGTGGATGTTACTAAATTCCAGGCAAAATTATATACCTGCTCCTTATCAGATTTTGACATGGCCCTGTATAGTATTTAACCTCATTTTCTGTCACTTTCCCCTTGCTCACTATTTCCCAGCTATCTTGGCTTTAGTTTCTAAACATGACAAGTTCTTTTGCTTCAGGGTTTTTGACTGGAATGTTCTTTCAGTCACTCTTTCCCTGACAAAGTCCTACTCATTCTTCAAGTCTCACTTAGCCTAGATGTTACTTCCTCAGAGAGGCTTTCTCTGACTTCTCCCACCTAAATTACATCCCGTAGACCAGTGTTCGGCAAACTCATTCGTCAACAGAGCGGCACACAGTGGCTTGTGAGCCGTAGTTTGCCGACCTCTGCCTTAAACTGTCTTTCAAATGGCCTTTTTGTTACTCATAACACATCAGAGTTTGTGGCTACACACTTGCTTAACATCATATTCTACTATAAAATCTTCTATGAGGAAAAGAACCATCTGTTTTGTTCACCAGTATATGTCTAGCACATGACACAGAGCCTGGCATACAATAGGCACTTTTTTTTTTTATAGTAAAGGAAGAACAAGTATAGACTCCCACGAGGGGAGGGGGAAAGATCTCACAGCATAGACTCCCATGTGGGGAAGGGGAAAGAGTCCCCAAATAGGAACTTATTGAATAAATGAATGAATGAATGCCTTTCTGTGAGTGGGGTTGGATGTAATAGAGATTTCTTTTTCCTTAATTACCACTGTTAGTAAATTATTAAGGCATAATCATTTATGGAGAATCAAAGGCCAAATTTAGGTATCAAAAGGAATTTTTAAGAAGATCAACCCAGTTAAAAAGAAGAACTTATGTAGATGGTGGGACTTGGAACTGTTTTCTGAATAATGAAGCAAGGTATTTCAATTTAGAAAAGAACATTTTAAAAAGGCAAAATATATCAGAATATTAACAAATTAAACTGATATTTATTAAACATGCATGAACTAGGTGTCTGTATACATTATCTTATTTTAGACTCACTGTAATTTTGAAAAGGCAGTACAGTACAGGGATTAAAAGTGCACGTGTTGCCTTCACCGGTTTGGCTCAGTGGATAGAGCTTTGGCCTGCCTACTGAAGAGTCTCAGGTTTGGTTCCTGTCAAGGGCATGTACCTTGGTTGCGGGCACATTCCCAGTAGGGGGTGCAGGACGCAGCTGATCGGTTTCTCTCTCATCAATATTTCTCTCTATCTCTCTCCCTTCCTCTCTGTAAAATAAAAAATCAACGTGTATTTTTTTAAAAAGTGCACATGTTGGGTTCAGATTAGGGCTGAGTAATCTTGGGAAAATTATTTAACATCTCTATGACTGTGTGCATCTCTGTGGAGTGAGGATAATATAGCAACATCTCATAGGATTGTGGTGAGGATTTAAAAAGTTGGAGTATATATATATGTTTGTGTGTTTGTGTGTGTGTGTGTATGGTGATGAGAATGCTCAAATACTATTCTTATTTTGTTGTTTTTTTAAATATGTTTTATTGATTTCAGAGCGAGGAAGGGGAAAGGGAGAGATAGAAACATCAATGAAGACAGAGAATCACTGACTGGCTGCCTCCTGCACGCCCCCTACTGGGGATCAAACCAGGGACCTCTTGGTTCATGGGTCAACGCTCAACCACTGAGACACATGGGCTGGGCAAAAACTTTTGTTTTGTTTTGTTAATCCTCACCTGAGGATCTAGCTTTGGCCAGTTTAATTTTCAGCACCCCAGCTGAAGAACCTAAGATGGGCAGAGGTAGAGATTTTTCCTTCCCTACAGTATATACTGATGTAGGGAAGGAAAAAATAATTTTCCACAGACCCTTCTGAGTTCTTGGCTGAGATCACTGTAATAAAAGACAGGTTAACAAGAGGAAAAAACAGAAGTTTAGCAAGGATGCTCCCTCCCCCCTGCACTTGATGTCCCTACTAAGTAATTTTACACCCACTGACCCCCTTATTCTACTGGTTGGCTATATATACATCCTCAGCTGTCCGCTGTATTCCGAATTGAGTCTTATCTCTCTGTCCTGAATAACCTTACCTTTTCTTACTTGTTGACATCTTAAGTGTCAGAATAATTTATTCTTTAACAATACCACACAATCAATCCTAACATTCTTTATACTTACTTAAATAAAGCTTTACATATGCAATTGATACATATGAAAATATTTTTGATGTCATTCATAATAGAGCAAAGAAATTAAAACTATACTGAAATAGGAATTTCTAGTCAAATGGTGGCATAGATACTTGCTTCCTTCCACAACCACATCAAAATTACAACTAAGCTACAGAATAATCATCATTCAGAACCGCCTTAAACCTGGCTGAACAGAAGTCCTATAACTAAGGATATAAAGAAGAAGCCACATGAGACTGGTATGAGGGGTGGAGATGCAAAATTGGTAGTTACAGAATAGTCATAGGGATGTAAAGTACAGCATAGCGAGCATAGTTAATAATACTGTAATAACTATTATGGTATCAGGTGGGTATGAGATTTATCAGGATGACCACTTAGTAAGTTATATAATGTCTAATCACTGGATTGTACATCTGAAACTAATAGTCAAATGTAACTGAAATATAAAAAAGTATTCAAAGTAAAATATATATATTCTGAATACACGTATTATATTACCTAGTTCTTTTCTTCAGTAGGGAGAAAGGAAAAACAGAAGGGGAAAAAAACCTAGTGCCACTTCCCACCTACAAAATTTCTCACTGTCTTAAAACAAGGATTGTTAAGTATGGTAAGGGCATTTCCTCCCACCCCCTTTCCAAGTCTTTTTGTGAAAGTGGTTTTTCTTTGTTCATGATAAAGGTAAGGACATCCATTTAAAATCAATGTCTACCTATTGATAGCCTCAAGGCAGAGCATTATGCATTCTGGGACAGATAATGTATACGTACATCTTTTTCACATATGCATACAGACCTATATGCGAGAATGAAAAATGTTATGATGGCATTATTCTGACAGCTTCTAAGCTGACAAAAACTTTGTCCTTAAATGCATGTTTTATTTTCTCCAAATAAAAATTACCTTTTATTTGTCCCTAGTTTTATGCAAGAAAAAAAAAGAAGCCACATTGGAGCTAAAATGGAATTTACATACATTGCTGGGTGGATTGCAAAATGCTAACACTGCCGATATTTGACCATATCTAGCAAAGTTATGAATTTATCATTAGATCTAACAATCTAATTTCTGGGAATATGTCCTAAAATAAGATTTATGTCCATAACTATTCATTACAGCACCATTTGTAATAGTAAGAGATTGGAAACTACTCAGAAGTATATCCATTAGGGAAGTAGTTGAATACATATGGTCTAGTTGAATATATTATTGGTATATCTACACAAAATAAGACATTACCCAGCTCTGTCCATGGACCAAGTTATAAATATATATATATATATATATATATATATATATATATATATACAACTCAGTAACAGTGAGCACCACAAACATTCAGATTATAGTTTTTAAATACCATTGCTCATTAAAGGAACCAGGGCACCCTGAATAAATAGTACATTATAGAAATGTACAAAATCAGCTTGGAAATCAAAGACTATTAGGACCATGTCAAAGGACTCAGAAACTAATGTGTATACTCCCATTAGCCTAAGATTAAAAATACTTGAGCACCAATAATGGCAATAACTATAATGGATTACAACTCACAAAATACATTTAAAACCCCAGATTAATAACTATTCACTTTTAGAGTTTTTAATCTACCAGGAATGTCTTTAATAGTTTAGGTCAAGATCTAGCTTTTTAAAAAAATGTATTTTTATTGATTTCAGAGAGGAAGAGACAGAAACATCAATGATGAGAGAGAATCATTGATCGGCTGCCTCCTGCACACCCCACACTGATGATCAAGCCCACAACCTGGGCATGCGCCCTGACTGGGAATTGAACCGTGACCTCCTGGTTCATAGTTCAATGCTCAACCACTGAGCCATGATGGCTGGGCAGGATCTAACTTTTCTATTAAAATATTCATTCATTTAGCATTACTTATTGAATAGTTAATATTCTTATCACTAATATCAATGTCATATAACTAAATCATATATATGTATCACATGGATGTGTGTATATATATATATTCTATCTTTATATCTATATCTGTATCTTCTACCTACCTATCTGTATACATACACACAACACATACTTTTTTGGGGCTCCTTATCTTGTTTTTTCATTTGTCCATTCTTGTGCTACTACAATACCGTGTTAATTGCTGTGGCTTTATTATACAACTCATTATCTGGTAGACAAATCCCTTCAATCTTATTTTCTTCCTTAAAATTGTCTTGAATCCTGTAAATATCTTTTCTACATAAATGTGAAAAATATTAGGATGGCAACTTCAACAGAAATATGCGACTTATTTTTTAAAATCACCAGCAACTGGTTCTAACAGGTTTGGCTCAGTAGATAGAGCACAGGCCTTCAGACTGAAGGGTCCTGGGTTCAATTCTGGTCAAGGGCACATGCCTGGGTTGCAAGCTCCATCCCCAGTAGAGGGCATGCAGGAGGCAGTTGGTCAATGATTCTCTCTCAACATTGATGTTTCTGTCTTTCTCTCCCTCTCCCTTCCTCTCTGAAATCCATAAAAATATATTAAAAATGAAATAAAATCACCAGCAACTCTACACTGAAAATATGAAAAAGATTAACTGAATAAATTTAACACCAAATTACAGCTTATACAAGATTAAAGTTACAAAGAAGTATTTATTATAACGGAAAGTTATTACATACTTTTTTGGGGGAAAATATTTAAGGCTTTTGAGTGTTTGAAATTCGAATTTTCCCCTATACTAAAGTATGTTCATTATCTTTTTTGGTCAGGACAAGAACTGAAAAAGAGAAATAACCTTGAATTCAGAATGAACAATTCTTGCTATATATATTTCCCCCATATATAAGGAAGATTCTGTAACTTTCCGAGAAACAGTGCCTTGAACTAAATACTGAACTACTACCAAAACTCATGGGCCATATTTGGAAGTTTTTAGTCATTCCGAGCCATGGCATTTCTTTTCTTTGTGTCACAAACTTACAAATACTTTCTTTGTATTATTAACATTGGAACAAAAAACCTTCTGTTCTGTGACTGACTGGCAGACGAAAGGACAGGGGCAGAAAATGGGAAATGGTTCAGGATCTTGGAATTCCCGGCTGTCTAACTAAGTGGCTTGCTATTTGGAAGTTTTTGAAATGTTTGCCTCCGGAGTTCCCCTGAAAGAAGGCGTCTGATATCACTGACAGTGTCTTCAGAGAACATAAATTAAGAAATTTGCTCGCTGCAACATGACAAACATTTACGCTATGACACCATTTGTGGCATTAATGGAGGTGGGGGTGGGACAAAAATGTCCATGACTAGCAACACCAAGATTCTGAAATAAGGACACACTTTCGTTAGAGCAATCTCTAGAACAGAAAACCAACAGTTTAAAAACAAGTTTAAAAATAAAAGGCCCACCGGTTAATTATAAAATAGATATAATTATATTATCTCCAAACGATTATAAAAATCAAGCCTTCAAAATTAAGCGGACGTTGTTCTCCTTTCCAACACTTCTGCTGTCTTCCATTTCCACGACGAGCTGCTGCATGTGGATGAAAACGGTTACAACTGTTTGAAACGGTTACAATTGTTTACTTCACTGAAGCAAAAATGCCACCCGGCTGACTCTGTTCTCAGATGCAGTCCCTCACGAGTGCAGGCGTCACACTGGAGGTATTTGGGCAGGAGCTGTATCACATAACTGTGAGGTGACGCGATGAAAAGGCGCAAAACCACCCGCGCGGGGGCGTTTCCACAGGATTTCCCAAGATTCAAACTCTCCGGGTCACGGTGTGTCACATCCCCCTCGGGAGAATGTTAGGGGCAAAGAGAGAAGGAAAGGTCAAAAGCATTCAAACCTCGAGGTAAAAATCGAAACACCGGCTGCTGGGGATGGCGCCACCTCATACGGCTGGCTGACCCACTGACAGCAGCGGAATGCGTGCCGACTCCCGCCCTCCAACCTCAGACTCCCCGGCGCCCGGCGCGGCGGTGACGCAATCCCGCCGGGCGCGCTGACGTCACCGTGCGTCGATGTGGGCCCGGCCTGGGCGGGGGTGGGCTTCGGGAGATCCTACCGGAGCAGGTAGGGCTGCACGTCGCGTGGGCGCCTCTCCTACGGGTGTGGAGGCCGAAGGGCAGCCGCGCCGTCTCCGTGGGCGCCGCCTGCACCGAGGTGAGTGCGCTCGTCGGGGGACCGCGCGAGGCGGGTTGGGGTGCGGGGTCCACTTCCCCGAACCGCGGCGGCCCGAGGGCAGACAGCCTGGCGGCGGAGCGTCCAGTGGGCTCCCTGCTCTAGCCCAGGCTTTCATTTAATTCGGAAGCTCGGACTCCGAGACCTGCAGTCGAAAATAATTTTTAAAAATTGACTTGTTTGCCTGCCTGCTCTGGCCGCCGCCCATTTTTCCGGCCCTTAGACTTTGACCAAGAAAAGGTATTTTCTCCCAGAGCGTTTGCAGGGTTTTACACTTAACCCTTTTTTATTTGTTAGAACCAAGACATTTGTTGGCGGCGAGACGATACATTTCACATCGTCTCAGCTGCGCCCCGCCGCTTTGCTAGTCTTTTGTGTGCTGTGAGAACAGCTCCGGGAAATTAATGGGTAAATCCCATAGTTGCTCTTTTTTCTTCCAGTCTATCCCCCCACCCAGCTGCAGTTTGCATAAAAGTGGTCAGAATTCACAGTACGGTGCTTGTGGATAAAAGTTTATCATTTAAAGGTGTGATATCAAGTCCCGCTGTAACGGAAGCATTCGTGCAAGTGGTCACAGTCCCGAGACCAGTGCTTTCACAGGCCATTTGTCACGTTCCGTTTTCGAGGTGCTGTCTGTTGCTGTTGCTTTAGAATTGGGAGGGAATTGTGGAGTTCAAAGGTTTGTATTCGTGAACTCCTGATGCATTTCACTCTTAACTGGTCAGTTTGCCTAGTCCTGGAGAAACTTGGCATTAAAAAAAACGTTACTGTCTTAATTACTGCTCCACTGTTGCTGATGGGTGTCTCTCTTTCGCCACTGCCTCCTTTTGCCAGGGAAATTCTTAAACTATTAAAAGTTGTCACCAGAAAAAGGGAGGAGACCAAGGACAAAATATTTTGATCTAAGTAAATGTCCATCTGTCTTTAAAGTTGTATTTTTAAAATATAGATATGTACTTAGTGCTAAGGGGCCTATCTATATTGCATTTATTTTAATTAAAGCTTTTCCAGTTAGAAAGTTTTTGTGACAAATTGCTGGAATTAACATGTATTTTCTAAAGTGTAAATCATTTTTAGACTTTATTGAGTAAATTGAATACTAGTGTATAAATGCTCTTTACTATGAAAATA
Source organism: Corynorhinus townsendii (assembly GCA_026230045.1). Lineage (NCBI taxonomy): Eukaryota > Metazoa > Chordata > Mammalia > Chiroptera > Vespertilionidae > Corynorhinus > Corynorhinus townsendii. The sequence goes on from JAPDVU010000008.1 coordinate 68,957,991, forward strand.
GTTTCCTAAAATAGCTTTTTTTTTTTTTTCCAGATTTACAGCTTTGAAGAGACTACTTTTTTCCCCTCATTTTTTTCCGCTGCAGTAATAAATCCCATTATGGAGACCCAGAAACTTTATAAAGGGATATAGCTTGACTCTGTGGAGTGTAATTTTGTGTATGAATTATATTTTTTAAATATGAAGGGTTTTCAGAACTGATAGTAAAGTTAATTACTGGTACATTATGTAATACAATATTTTATTAGGCATTTATGATAATACTACAAAGGACAAGCTGTTACCTTGATAAATTTATTTATCTGTAATTACGAAATGAATGATATAGGTGCATGATCCTTAAATGAAAGACAGGTTAATTTTTAAATGCAGGGTAGAAAGTTTCTGCTGTGGAAATTTTATGGTTCATTAGTTAAGTTTATAGAGAAAATACCTTCAGTTGATCAAGCATAATAAAGTGATATGCAAAGTTAGGAAGAAAAACAACATAATAATGATGCTGCAGGAAATGGAAACATATAGACAATAATTAACAAAGGAGAAAAAATTAGCAGATTGTGAGCTTTAAGCAAAATTCATTTCATTTGGCATCATACACAGTATAACAGGAATAAGTTCAACAAAGCTTGTGGGTATTGATGTCCCCAAAAGCTATCTGAAACTAATATAACCCACTTAAGTAAATACTGTGATAATAAGTTGTGTGAATTAGCCTTGAAATAATATGACCATATGAAGACTTTTAATTCTTGTTTACTAGACTAAAACAAGATTTTTTATTTTTGGAAATTTTATTAAAGTGCTTGTAGTGAAAGAAGCCTGCATAAAGTTTTTTCCTTTTATAGCATCATCAGTAATTGGCTTGATAACCAGGCTTTGCAGTTACAACCAAAAGCAAATTTAGGTATTTTGTAGTTGTTTAGAACTTTGGGAATATAAACTTCCTTTAAAAGTCACTGAGTTTTAGATATTTTCAGAAGTGTATCAACTTCTTTCAGGTCATTATATTAGTAATGACCTGAAATAATGACTTAATAGCATCTGAGTTATCTAAAAGAGGTAATATAATCCCAAAGAGGACTACAGAGTATCTTGTTAATTTAGAGGGATATTCATCCTACCTAGTGTAAATGTAGGTGTAAATCCACTAAACTAGGTGTAGTGAATTTTAAGTAGGCGCCTATTATTTGATTCTTTTTTATAGTAAAAATCTAGTATGAAGAGGAGAAATTTCATGTGAAAGTTTTTGCCCATCAAAAAGTAAAATCACTCATGCACAAAACTACCTCCCAACGACTTGTCCCAAGTCCCTCACATCAAAAAAGATTATAATGGAAGATAGTACGATCTTGTCAAATTGGACAATTGACAACAAACACAAAATGAAATATGACTTTTCATGTGAACTCTACAGAATGTCTACGTATTCGACTTTCCCCACTGGTGTTCCTGTCTCAGAAAGGAGTCTTGCTCGCGCTGGTTTTTATTACACTGGTGTGAATGACAAGGTCAAATGCTTCTGTTGTGGCCTGATGCTGGATAACTGGAAACAAGGAGACAATCCTATTGAAAAACATAAACAGCTCTATCCTAGCTGTAGCTTTATTCAGAATCTGGTTTCTGTTACTGGTTTGGAATCCACCTTTAAGAATACTTCTCCAGTGAGAAACAGTTTTACACATTCATTATCTCCTACTTCGGAACAACGTGGATCATTTAGTGGTTCTTATCCCAACCTTTCATCAAACCCTATTCATTCTAGAGCAGTTGAAGACTTCTCCTCATTGAGGACTAACCCGTACAGTTATGCAATGAGCACTGAACAAGCCAGATTGCTTACTTACCACCTGTGGCCATTAACATTTTTGTCACCATCAGAATTGGCAAGAGCTGGTTTTTATTACATAGGACCTGGAGATAGGGTAGCCTGCTTTGCTTGTGGTGGGAAACTAAGTAACTGGGAACCAAAGGATGATGCTATGTCAGAACACCGAAGACATTTCCCCAACTGCCCATTTTTGGAGAATTCTCTAGACACACTGAGGTTTAGCATTTCAAATTTGAGCATGCAGACACATGCAGCCCGACTGAGAACATTTATGTACTGGCCGCCTAATGTTCCAATTCAACCTGAGCAGCTTGCAAGTGCTGGTTTCTATTACGTGGGTAAGAAACTTACGTAGCTCTACATGTTATCTAGTTCATTTTGATTGACATATGAGAACACGTGTGTATTTTAGTCTTTTGTTTCCTTAGGTCGAAACGACGATGTCAAATGCTTTTGTTGTGATGGTGGCTTAAGGTGTTGGGAATCTGGAGATGACCCATGGGTAGAACATGCCAAGTGGTTTCCAAGGTAATTGTTTTTAAAGGTATTCCTACACAAAACTGCTTAAAGAAGTAGGAATCCTGGCATGGTTAAATTTACATCTTAATATAGCAGAGCTTCTCTTATGCTATTGGGGAATGAGCCTTTTAAAACTTCCAATTTGGACTTTAATTATTTTGACTGAAAATGTTGTAGAATGTTCTGTGCATTTTTCTTTTGTAAGTCATGTATTCACAATATAGTTCAACTTATTTACAATTATGGCGGCCATACATTTCATTTCTTTATTTCCTATTTTGCTTTAAAGGAGACTTAAGGATTAAAGATATATAAAATAGAACAAAAAGAACATAAGTTAGAAAAAGTTAAGGGGAAAGGAAAACAAGTGACATAAAATGGATTTATGAATAAAAGATTTCATAATAAGAGTGCATATAATAAAATCTGATTGTTAAATCTGATTATAATTGTAAATAACTTTTTTCTGCACAATTTCATCTTGTGATATGTCACATAACTCCTTTGGTCACTGTCTTTAGCAGTATCTCCTATTTTTAGAAAGAATTTAGAGGCATTGTTAGTGGAAATAGAATTAGAAATTAATTCTGTTTGTATTATTGAGTAGCCTTGTGAACTTGAACAAATTGTGTGATGCCTTTGAGCTTCTCTCCTCTTCTGTAAAATGAGGGAGTTGGACTAGATGATTAAAAAAAAATTGTAAAATATACATAACATAAAATTTATCATGTTAACCATCTTTAAGTATACATTTCTGTGGCATTAAGAACATTCACATTGTTTCTCAATCATTACCACCATCCATTTTCAGATTTTTTTCATCTTAAACTGAAAGTTGTACTCACTACACTAACTCAGCATTTACCTGGCCCCTAGCCTCTGGCATCCACCATTCTACTTTTCTGTCTCTATGAATTTGACTACTGTAGGTATCTCTTATAAATGGAATTGTATAATATAGATAATGTTTTGACCTGTGAGTGCCTTTCACAATATGAGGAATCTTTGGAATCTCTTGAGGAAATTAAAAAGTCGTTTTGTCACTTTTGTGTAAAGTTAAAAAAAAAATTGGAGAAATATTTTAGTATGGCCCAATACATTGTTAAAAGTTGTGTTTAAAATTTTATCTTGAACGAGAGGCCCAGTGCATGACATTTGTGCACTGGGCGGGGGGGCCCTCAGCCTGGCCTATGTCCTCTCACTGTCCGGGACCCCAATGGGGATGTCCAACTGCCGGCTTAGGCTCGCTCCCCTAAGCCGGCAGTCGGACATCCCCCTCAGGGTCCTTAGCGCTGCCATGGAGACTAGAGAGGCTCCTGCCACCGCTGCTCTGCTCACCAGCTGTGAGCCCGGCTTCTGGCCGAGTGGTGCTCCCCCTGTGGGAGTGCACTGACCACCAGGGGCAGCTCCTGCGTTGAGCGTCTGCCCCCTGGTGGTCAGTGCATGTCATAGCGACTGGTTGTTCCGCCTTTCAATCTATTTGCATATTAAGGTTTTATTATATAGGATATTCATAATATGTCAAGATAAATTTTGACTTTCCAACTCTGAAAAGTGACATATATTTTGTTTAAATAATTTATGTAGGAAAAAGCATGTTTTGTCAGAAATTTAAATAACTTAATTATGTTCTACTCTATGGGATTGTGTACATATAACTTGAAATTTGACTATACTGTATGAAAAAGACATGAACAGCTTTCTAATTCCAGTGTTTGAATTGCTACATTTTATTCTTTATAAAACAAAACAAAACAAAGTCTTGGTTTATTTCTGTAACTTGTGTTTTGCTTTAAATAGTTAAATAATGGAAAGAACTTAGCGATGCTTTTTTGTAAACACTTCTGAAAACAGCAGATTTCCATTGTGGGTAATCTTCAATCTTAGTAAATGAAAAACCAAAATAAATAATTGTTATCACTAAATTTTAACACAGTTTACTTATTTATTTATCATATATTTGGGTGCTTAATGGATACTCTTCAGATGCTGGGGATATAACAGTGACTAAGCTACCCAAAAATGTCCTCATCAAGTTCATTGGAGAAGGGGAAAATATGGGGCAGAATTTATTATACTTCCTGTCTTTATTTAAAAAAATTTCTTTTTGGTTAATCCTCACCCAAGGATATTTTTCCATTGATTTTTAGAGAGAGTTGAAGGGAGAGGGAGAGACAGAGAGAAACATCGATATGAGGTACATTGATTGGTTGCCTCCCGCATGTGCCCCAACCAGGGCCAGGGATCAGACTTGCAACCAAGGTACGTGCCCTTGACCGAAATCAAATGCGGGACCCTTCAGTCCATAGGCTGATGCTCTATCCACTGAGCCAAACCAGTTAGGGCTATACTTCCTATCTTTCACCGTTATGAATATAAATTAATCAGCCCCAGGGTGAAAATAATTTAAAACTATACAAAGATCAAAACACAGTAACAACTAGTTCTGTTACTTGGTTGATAAACTTCCCTGAGTCCTGAGCATGCATATGATCTTTACTCATTCTACCCACTCACCAATTGAAGGACATTTGAGTTGTTTCTAGTTTGGAGCAATAATGAATGAAGCCACTCTAAACATTAATAAAACATTTGTGGACACATGTTTTCATTTTTCTTGGGTAAACATGTCCAAGTGTGATTGATGAGTTGTATGGCAAGTTTTGTTTTAACTTTATAAGAAACTGCTAAATCGTTAAATGTGAAATTTCCACTGGCATGGTGTTCCACATTCTTAAAAACATTTGTTATTGTCAGTCTTTTTATGTTAGCCATTCTAATAGATATGTACATAGTGACATTTCACTGTCATTTTAATTAGCATTTCCTGTTGATTAATGATGGTGAGCTGCTTATTTGATTATTTACCATCTATATATCTTCTTTGGTGAAGTGTTTGTTCAAATCTTTTGCCCATTTTTAAGTTTTCTTTTTTTAAATTACGTTTTGCTAGTTCATAATATACTCTGGATGCAATGCGTTATTAGATGTGTTTTGGAAACTTTCAATCTGTGGATTTTCATTTTCTTAACAGTGATGAGCAGACTTTTTAATTTTGATGATGTCAGTTTATCAGTTTTCTCTTTTGTGGATTATGTTGTTGGTTTCTTATCTAAGAATTCGGTACCTAACATAAGGACAAAAAGATTTTCTCTTACGTTTTCTTCTGTTTTACATTTTACATTTACATATATGATTTATTTTGTTTATTTTTGTATATAGTATGGGCATAGGTTGAAATTTATTGTTCTTTGCATATGGATATCTAGTTGTCTAGCACTATTTGTTGAAAAGCAAAAGAATGAAATGGGAACATGTTATGTGAACTTCCTGGAACACCTTTGAGAAATCTTAGTAATTTGAAAAATGAGTACTTGAAAAACCGTGTCACATTATAGATGAAAATATTTAACTCAGTATTTTTTGAGGGTGGGTTTGTGCTTTAAATGTAATGGAAGAGTGTACACTAGAGAAAGATTAGCAGTTATTCTATTATGAAAGATCACATTTTAGGAATACTGTATTACAGTTTCTGAAACTATATTAAACTTCCAAATTGTCTAGAACAGTGTTTTTCAAGCCTCGGTTTGTGTTCCTTTGTAGATCTAGACCCTTTTATTGTTGTTGTGTTAAAGGATCTAAATAGAAAATACCAGAATGCACCAAAACATAGTAAGAGTCTAATATTTGAGAATTTTGTTTCTGTTAGGTATGTATGTATGCTACATTGTAATGTAAAGTGTTTCTATTATAGGGTACAAAAAGTATGAAAGCCACTTTTCTAGAATGATCAGGTTATATATTTGATCTAAAACAATTAAAAAAATGTTGTCTCTATGTTTTAGGTGTGAGTTCTTAATACGCATGAAAGGACAGGGATTCGTTGATGAGATTCAAGCCAGATATCCTCATCTTCTTGAACAGGTAAATACATTTTTATAATGGACAACATTGAATTCTCCTAAATAATAATTGCAAAAATAATTTTAGAAGTAATTGTTACCTTTGTTTTTCAGGTATTATTACAGGTTTTGTATTCATATTAATACTTTGAATTTTTATTTTTTAACTACCTTGTTAAGGGGTTATAAAAAAGGTTGTCTTTTGTTTTTAGTTTTTTGGAAATCACTCAACATACTACTGTACAATTTGTAGTAAGTTGGAGGAGGATCTTCAGTGTCTCCTCCATCTTTTCCAGAAAAGAAAATAAAATTGTCAGAAGTTTGGAACCTCTGAGAGTGGTCCATTTGAAATATGACTTAATAAAAGGAATGACAAATCATTAATACTTTTTCTTATTTTCCTGAAACTAGAGAAATACTTGAATTCTAATTTGGAAGTAGGTGAAGTTTAAGGGCATTTTTATGATGATTAAGGTAAAACAGAGCAAAGTGAAGAATTATTTTTTAATATGTTACTGATATTAGGGAGGAAGGGGGAGAGAGAGAGATAGAAACATCGATGTAAAGTGAAACATCTGTTGGTTGCCCCCGTATGCACCCCGAGTGGGGATTGAACCTGTGACCTGGGTATGCACCCTAATCGGGAATCGAACCAGCAATCTTTTGGTGCGTGGGACAGTGCTCCAACCAACTGAGCCACACTGGCCAGGGCAAGCAAAGTATTATGTAAATTTTCCAGGTTTCAAAGAGTATGTACGTTATTTACAGAAAACTTATCTTAATGTTGCTTTGTGCAGGCTGTTTGAAATTTTTTATTTTACCTATTAATTTTTCTTATGTTTCATAGCTGTTGTCAACTTCAGACACTCCTGGAGATGAAAATGCTGATCTACCCAGTATGTATGAAAATACTTCAAATATGGAATGGGAATTTTTATAAGAATGTTGGGAACGAAAGTATGTAAACAAAGGATTTTTGAGGTCATAGGAAAAAAAGGCTGGAAGTTAATTATAAATAAGGAGTGTACTAAGATTCATGACATTGTCAGGATTTTTAGAAGTATACTAATCTTTTTTAAAGTACTGAAATTCCAAGTGGGGAGATAAGACACATGTAAAAGAAAAACAACCATAACAAATAGCTCAAGGAATACCAAGGAAATGTGCAAATAATAAGCCCTCTAAGGAGGAAAAATTGTTTGCTATAAGCTAGCATATTTGAAAAGACCTAGTGCACATCTGATTTAGGAATTGGGCTAGATGTTAGGTTTGTGGGGTTTTTTTCTTCTTTTTTTAATGTTTTTATTGATTTCAGGGAGGGAGAGGGAGAGAGGGATAGAAACATCAATGATGAGAGAGAATTATTGATCAGCTGCCTCCTGACCCTCTTTTCTCCCCCATTGTGGATTGTGTCCACAACCCGGACATGTGCCCTGACCGGGAATCGAATCTCTACCTCCTGATTCATGAGTCGACTCTCAACCACTGAGCCACACAGGCTGGGCTAGATGTTAGGTATTTGTCAGGAGAGCTTTTTATCATGAAAGGGGTTGAATTTTCTCAAATACTTCTCCTGACTCTATTGAGAGGATCATGTTTTTCTTTATTTTGTTAAAGTGGTTTATCATGTTTATTGATTTTTATATGTTGAACCATCCTTGCATCCTTGTATAAATTCCACTTTATCATAATTAAGATTCTTTTAATGTATTGTTTAATTGCTTGCTAGTATTTTGTTGAGAACATTTGCATCTGTATTCATCAAGGATATTGGCCTGTAGTTTTCTTTCATTTAGTGTCCTTATCTGGCTTTAGTATCAGGGTAATGCTAGCCTCATAAATGAATTTTGGGTTTTCCCTCTAACTTTTTGGAAGAGTTTAAGAAGGATTGGCATTAATCTTTTTAAAATCTTTGGTAGAATTCACGAGTGAAACCATCTGGTCTTAGTCTTTCTTTGTTGGGAGGTTTTTGATTACTGCTTCAATCATTTTAGTTGTTCTTGATCTGTTCACATTTTCTATTTCTTTATGATTCATTGTTAGTAAGTTGTATGTTTCTAGGAATTGATCCATTTCATCTAGACTATCCAGTTTGTTAGCGTTAGTTCTTCATAGTAGTCTCTTAGGATCCTTTGCGTTTCTGGTATTTCTCTTGTGATATCTTCTCTTTTGTTTATAATGTAAGCCTTCTCTTTTTTTCTATATGAGCTTAGCTATGGTTTTTCCATTTTGTTTATCTTTCCAAAAAACCAACTTTCAGTTTCTTTTTTCCTATTTTCTTTATAGTCTCTATATCATCTTTTCCCCTCTTCTAATATTTGTTATTTCCTTCTTTCTGCAAAGTAGGGCTTAGTTTCTTTTACTAATTTCATGATGTTTCAAGTTGGGTTGTTTATTTGAGACTTTAAAAAATATATATTTTTATTGATTTCAGAGAGGAAGGGAGAGGGAGAAAGAGACCAAAACATCCATTACAAGAGAGAATTACTGATCAGCTGCCTCCAGTACACCTGAGCCCGCAACCTGAGCATGTACCCTGACTGGGAATTGTACCATGACCTCCTGGTTCACAGGTCGACGCTCAACCACTAAGCCACACTGGCTGGGCTTGAGATCTTTTTTAATGCAGGCATTTACTGCTATAAACTTCCCTCTTAGAACTGTTTTTGCTGCATCCTCTAAGTTTTGGGTACATTGTGTTTTTGTTTGCTTTAAGATATTTTCTAATTTCCCTGATCCATTGGTTGTTCAGGAGTGTGTTGTTTAATTTCCTTGTATTTGTGAATTTTTCCATTTTCTTCCTGTTAATGATTTCTAGTTTTATACCATTGTGTTTAGAAAAGATACTTGATATGATTTCAATATTCTTAAATTTGTTAAGGTTTGTTTTGTGGCCTGACACATGATCTATCATGGAAAATGTTCCATGTGAGTTTGAGAAGAATGTTTTTGGTGCTATTGGATAGAGCAGTGGTCGGCAAACTCATTAGTCAACAGAGCCAAATATCAACAGTACAACAATTGAAATTTCTTTTGAGAACCAAATATTTTAAACTTAAACTTCTTCTAATGCCACTTCTTCAAAATAGACTCGCCCAGGCCGTAGTATTTTGTGGAAGAGCCACACTTAAGGGGCCAAAGAGCCGCATGTGGCTCGCGAGCCGCGGTTTGATGACCACTGGGATAGAGTGTTCTGTGTATGTCTGTTAGGGCCACTTGGTATATAGTGTTACTCAGGTTCACTATTTTTTTGTTAATTTTCTGTCTGGATGACCTATCCAATGTTGAAAGTGGGGTATTGAAGCCCCCTGCTATTATTATTTCTCTCTTTAGTTCTGTTAATATTTGCTATAAATATGTATGTACGCCAATGTTGATACACATATATTTACAATTGTTATAGCTTCTTGATGAACTGACCCCTCTATTATGACTTTCTTTGTCTTGTTACTGATTTTGACTGAAAGTCTTATTTTATTTGATGTAAATATAGCTACTCCTCATCTCTTCTAGTTACCATTTGCATGAATATCTCTTTACGTACCGTCACTCTCAGCCTATCTGTTTCTTTAAAGGTGAAGTGCGTCTCTGATAGGTAGTATATTATTGGATCCTGTTTTTTTAAAGTTATTCAACCATTGTGTATCTTGATCAGATAATTGTCCATTTACATTTAAAGTGGTTATTATTATTAATATGTTTTTATTGATTTCAGAGAGGAAAGGAGTAGAAGAGAGAGATAGAAACATCAGTGATGAAAGAGAATCATTGATTGGCTGCATCCTGCATGCCCCCTACTAGGGATTGAGGCCACATCCCAGGCATGTGCCCTGACCAAGAATCGAACTGGGATCTCCTGGTTCATATAGGTCGACCCCTGAGCCAAGCCGGCCAGGGTGAAGTAATTATTGATAGTTAAGGACTTACTGTTATAATTTTTAACTGTGTGTTTTTTTTTTTTATAAGTTCCTTAGTTCATTGATGTCTTCCTTTTTGATTAATTTTTCTTGATGTTTACCATGAGGCTTACATGAAACATAAGACCGTTTTGAGCTACATGAAACATAAGACTGTTTTGAGCTGCTAACAATTTACTTTCAACCATATACAAAAACTACACTTAATTCTTCTCACCCCACATTTTACACTATTGATGCTATACCTTTACATCTTTTTATATTAACACATTAGCAAATCATTGTAGCCACAGTTATTATGATTGTTTTTTAACTTTTATACTAGAGATAAAAGTGAATTATACACAATTGTTGCAGTTCAGGGTGTTCTGATTTTGACTATATGTTTATCTTTACCAGTTAAGTGTTTTACTTTTATATGTCTTATGCTTTTACTTAGTGTCCCTTCATTTTAACTTGAAGAAATCCTTTTAGCAGTTCTTTTAAGGCAGGTCTGATGTGGTTGAACTATCTCAACTTTTGTTTGTCTGAATGTCTTTACCTCCCCTTCATTTCTGAAGGACTGTTTTGTGTGGTTGACGGTTTTTATCTTTAAGCACTTTGATATATCACGTCACTCTCTGGCCTGCATGATTTCAGCAGAAAAATCTGCTGATATCCTTATGGGATTCCTTGTATGTGAGAAATTTTTTTTCTCTTCTTTGAAAGAATAAATTTGTCTTTGACCTTTAATATTTTGAATATGTGCCTTGGAGTAATCTTTGGGTTGATCTTGCTTAGAGTTTTCTAAGCTTACTGTTCTTGGATATCCATAACTCTCCCAAGATTTGATAAGTTTTCAGCTGTTCATTCTTTTTTTAAAAAATTTAGAATTTTTTTATTCTTTATTGTTATTTTTTTTTAGTGTCTAAAGAAACATTTTTATTTATTTATTTTTTAAATTTCTTTATTGATTAAGGTATTACATATGTGTCCTTATTCCCCCGTTACCTCCCACCTCCCATTCATGCCCCCAACCCCCTATTGTCTGTGTCCATTGATTAGGCTTATATGCATGCATATAAGTCCTTTGGTTGATCTCTCCCCCTTATCCCCACTGTTCCCTACCTTCCCTGAGGTTTGACGTTCTGATCGATGTTTCTCTGTCTCTGGATCTGTTTTTGTTCATCAGTTTATGTTGTTCATTATATTCCACAAATGAGTGCGATCATGTGATATTTATCTTTCTCCAACTGGCTTATTTCACTTAGCATAATGCTCTCCATCTCCATCCATGTTGTTGCAAATGGTAAGAACTCCTTTTTTACTGCAGCATAATATTCCATTGTGTAGATGTACCACAATTTTTTAATCCACTCATCCTTTTACCCCCATCGACCTCTCCCTGGCCACTCCCACCCTCCAGGACATACCCCCACTGCCCCAGTGTCCATGTCCATTGGTTATGCTTATATGCATGCATACAAGTCCTTTGGTTGATCTATTACTCCCCCCCATCCACCTTCCCCTGCCTTCTCTGTGAGGTTTGGCCATCTGTTCGATGCTTCTCTGTCTCTGGATCTGTTTTTGTTCATCAGTTTATGTTCTTTATATTCCACAAATGAGTAAGATCATGTGATATTTATCTTTCTCCAACTGGCTTATTTCACTTAGCATGCTGTTGTGAATGGTAGGAGTTCCTTCTTTTTTACCGCAGCGTAGTATTCCATTGTGTAGATGTATCACTGTTTATAATCCACTCATCTGCTGATGGGCACTTAGGCTGTTTCCAAATCTTAGCTATTGTAAATTGTGCTGCTATGAACATAGGGGGGTGCATATATCCTTTCTGATTGGTGTTTCTGATTTCTTGGGATATATTCCTAGAAGTGGGATTACTAGATCAAATGGGAGTTCCATTTTTAATTTTTTGAGGAAACTCCATACTGTTTTCCACAGTGGCTGCACCAGTCTGCATTCCCACCAGCAGTGCACGAGGGTTCCTTTTTCTCCACATCCTTGACGGCACTTAGTATTTCTTAAGAACGTTTTTTCTTCCTTTTTCTCTTCTGGACACCCATGATGTGAATGTTCATGTGTTTGGTAGTGTCCCATAATTCACATAGTCCTTCTTTAGTCTTTTTAATCTTTGTTGTTGTTGCTGTTCCTATAATGGGCTAATTTCAAATGATCTGCCTTCCAGTTCTCTGATTCTTCTGCATGATCAAGTCTGTTGTTGAATCTCTCTGTTGAATTTTTCAGTTCCGTCTTATTCTTCAGCTGTAGGATTTCTTTTTGTTTTTTTATGGTTTCTATTTCTTTAATAAACTAATTTTTGTTCATGTGTTGTTTTCCTCATTTCATTTAGTTGTCTTTGTTCTCTTGAATTTTTTTCTTTAATTGATTATTTTAAATTAATTGATTATTTTAAATCATAATTGTCAGATGAACCATAGCTTTCCATTTCTTAGAGTTGATTTGTGGAACTTTATTAGTTTCCTTTGGTGTTGTGGTACTTGCCTGATTAGCATGATATACATATAACCTTTCCTTGGTGTCTGTGCACTTGATGGAGCAAACAACTCTTTATAAACTGCTTTTGGCAGGTAAAGACTTTCTTCTCTAGGGTCCCCTGGCTGATGGGATTGCCTCTGGATTGCGATCATGCTTGCTTGGTTGGAGCTGTTATGAGGCTGTTGCTGGGTCTGTGGTGCTATCCATGGTTGGTGGACTTGTTGTTTCAGGCTAAGGCTGGTGTAAATCCTATCTGGTCCCTTGGTGAATAGGACTGACTCTAGTACATTGTTTAGTAGGATGTTGTTGGGACAAGGTTCTGCTTCAGTGTCCACAGTTGGGCTGTAGATAGTGGGCCTATTATCAGATGTACAGATGAATGTGGCTCCCTTCAGGTCCTTGCAGGGAGGAAGGGGCTCTTGTCTGGTGACTGGATTTGTCTCTTGATGGACAGGACTGGCTCTGGAACATAGCTGAGAGGGGCTGGAACTGAGCCCCAGAGCTGTTATCAGGTTCAAAGAAGACAGAGGTCTGTAGACCTGGTCCTGGAAGCACAGATGGACATCCTACCAGGTCCCTTGGTGGATTAGACTGCTCTCTAACGTAGGTAGAGAGTTGGGAGTTGTTTCAGGGTCTCCTGAAGTGCAGACATGCGTGTCTCCCACCAGGTCCCTGTGCTAGCAGTACTGCTGTGGACTGTGGCTGAGAGAGACTGGGGCTGAGTATCAGGCCCTTGGAGTATCTCCAGCTGCTCAGTTGGGAATGTAGCTTGCTGGGTCCCTGTGGCAGCAGGAATATTTTTGGACTGCAGCTGGGATGGGTTGGAACCTAGTAGCAAGGCCCTTTCAGACTCTATAGTTTGACAGTGGTTCCTGGACCATGGCCTGCAGTGGTTCCTGGACCATGGCTGGATCTGGTTCATAGGCAGCTTCAGTGTCCACAGCTGAGACCAAAGCATAGGTGGGCATGGCTCCTCTCCATTTTCTTGGTGTATGGTGGGGACAGGATCAAGTTAAGTTGGATTGTAGCCAAGTCCTGAGCAGTATGAAAATGTTTTGGGGTCTGTAGATGGGATAGTGGTCACTGAGTCAGCTGTCTGGGTACAAGCTTGTTTGCTCAAAGCAGTTCTCCTTGGTCTTAGACTATTAGAAGATTTCATAATCTGGCTCTGGAACATAGCTGAGAGGGGCTGGACAGGATCTCAGAGCTCCCACATCTGGTTCATAGATGGATTCCTGTTATTGATGGGGTAGGGGTGGGGTAGGGGAATATGAGTGAGAGACATCTTATTTGGTAGTCTTGCTGACATCACTGTCCTTCATCCTCCTTAAGACATCGACTCTTGACTTCCCAGACACCACATTCTTGGTTTTTCCCTGGTTGATCGTGGACAGTCTCCTGTGATGACTACTCCTTTTTCAAACCTTCAAATGATGGAATACCTCTCAACACTCAGGCTATTTTGTCCAACTACATATTTAAATCTCTACTTAGCTATAACATTTGCTCCCTTCTTTCATCCTGTGAATTTGCTCCTACTCTGGTTGTCCCCATCTCAGTTAATGGCACCCATTTGCTAAGGTCAAAAGTTGACTCAGAAAACTGCCCTGACTGGTATGGCTCAGTTGGTTAGAGTGTCGTCCCATGTACCGAAGGGTCTTGGGTTTGATTCCTGCTCAGGGCACATACCCAGGTTTCAGGTTTGATTCCTAATCAGGATGTGTATGGGAGGCACCTGATCGATGTTTCTCATATTGATGTTCCCCTCCTTTCTCTCCCTCCCTCCCTTCTTCTCCCTTCCTTTCTCTCTCTGCAATCAATGCAGAATGTATCGTGGGGTGAAGATTTAAAAAAAGTTAACTTAGGCATTATTCCTGATTCTTCTCTTTACCTTATATCAGTGGTCGGCAAACTCATTAGTCAACAGAGCCAAATATCAACAGTACGATGGAAATTTCTTTTGAGAGCCGAAAACTGACTTCTGCACATGGGCCACAAAGTTTCATTCACACTGTACGTGTGAGCCCGCACGTGGTATTTTGTGGAAGAGCCACACTCAAGGGGCCAAAGAGCCGCACGTGGCTCGCAAGCCGCAGTTTGCCGACCACTGCCCTTATATGTTTAATTAGAAGTCCTTTCATCTCTACCTTTATGATATGTCCCTAATCTTACCACTTTTCTTCATTTCCATCCCTATCAACGTAATCCAAACTGCCATCATCTTCTTTTATAATAGCCAATCAGGTCTCCCTGATTCCATTTTACCTCATTTAACTTTATCACCAAACTGCCAGAATTATCTTTTTTTGGGGGGAAAAAATCAGGTTTCACTCCTCTGCTTAAAACCCTCCTAGAATATTCTGGCAAACAGAAGAAAATAGAAACTTCTCGCAAGCCTCTATAATCTGGGCATCCTCCTTCTCCCTGACTTTCACCACCTTCTTTTTGTTTCTTGAATATACCTTGTATCAAGCTTTACTCTTGATTTAAGGTTTTATACTTGTTTTTCTCTTTGCCTGGAAGACTTCTTCAGATATTCCCATAGCTTACTCCTTTTTATCACTAAAGTATTTGTTCTGGTGTTACCTCTTCAGACAGGGCTTCCACATATGTTTGAGCAAGGGAGCACAGCACACATGGTAGCCATTTTATATATATATATGGCTAAACAAACGACCAGCCGACTGGCCGGTAGGTATGACACGCACTGACCACCAGGGGCAGATGCTCAACGCAAGAGCTGCTGAGCGACAGCAACTTTGCAGAGTGCCCTCTTCCACTCTAGGAGCCCTCAGGGGATGTCAGACTGCTGGTTTTGCCCCGATCCCCCCAGGCCAGGCTGAGGGACCCCGCTCACTCCGCAGATGCCCTTCGAGCCCCGGCTCTGCCCCAAGTGCGGCTGGCCAGGGATGTTGGCTCCAGGGTGTGTCTGGCCCATCATGCCCAGTCCTGCCCCGCCGGCCACCTTCTAATTTCCTTCCAATGTGCACGAATTTGTGCACAAGGCCTCTAGTGTTTATTATAACAGTTTTCCAGCAGATGGCAGTAAAGCATCTTGAAGAATTAATGTTTTTGTAATTTTCTTTTTTTTTTTTTTAAGATTGTTAAACTATATATTTTTATTCATTTCAGAGAGCAAGGGAGAGGAAGAGAGAGGTAGAAACATCAATGATGAGAGGGAATCATTGATTGGCTGCCTCCTGCACGTTGGACCGAGCCCACAACCCAGGCATGTGCCCTTGACTGGAATTGAACCTGGGACCCTTCCATCCGCAAGCCAATGCTCTATCCACTGAGCCAAACTGGCGAGGGCTGTAATTTTCATAATGTGTCATATTGGCTAGCATTGATCCAGTTATCAGAAAATGCTTCCTTGATTACCTTATTTGAAGTGTCCTCCTGTCTCCTAGTTTGTTTTAATCACCTTATATTGCTTTTTTTTTTCAGAGCATCTGTCACTTCTGAAATCATATGACTGTTTACTTCTATCATATTTATTTATGTCTTTAGACATATTTTGGGTGAACCAGCCTTCCATTCTTCTATACTTCCTGTCTTCACTTGTTATTCTCTCTGCTTCATCTATTCATATTTTTAGATTCTGTCTCTTTAAATCAGAGCTCTAATGCCACTTTTCCATGAAGTCTTTGTTGATTTCCCCAACTTCCCTGGCTGAAGTGAAATAATTTCTCACTTCTAAATTTGTGTAGCATATTGGTTTCTAAATATGACTGTACATCAGAAGCACTTGGGGAATTTTAAAAACATACAGATTTGCAAGCCCCCTCCCTACTTTTTCTTTAAGTAGGTCTGGAATATAGCCTGGGAAGTAGAAGTGGTATTTCTTAAAAAGTACAGCATACCATACACACTCGTTGGATCCTGATTAAGTTAAACTTTTGTTGGAGTTATAGGTAATGAGTGCATCTAGTTCATCTCTCTTACCAGGATATAAGTAACGTGAAAGTAAAGTTTCTATCATAGACGTTTTCCTACATCTTTTATATTTGTAGAATTTAACATTGGTACATGTCATTTCAAATAGTTGTTCATTTTGGACCTGGAGAAAGTTCTTCAGAAGATGCAGTCATGATGGATACACCAGTGGTGAAAGCTGCCTTGGAAATGGGCTTCAGTAGAAGCTTGGTAAAACAGACAGTTCAGAGTAAAATCCTAACAACTGGAGAGAATTACAAAACAGTTAATGATATTGTGTCAGCACTTCTTAATGCTGAAGATGAAAACAGACAAGAAGAAAAAGAAAGACAAACGGAAGAAATGGCATCAGGTATTTGGGAATGCTAGAAAACTGCATTATTTCCCAGTGGGGCTCACAGGATTGTCTCACATGTCACGGGAAAGTTAGTATCCTCATCTATCCACTACCTGCTGGTAGCAGCCTCAAGTCATTTCCAAACTGCACATCCCCTTCTCCACTGGAGACTGTGGACTATACTACTTAACAACTATTGACTGTACCTTTTATCCAGGTTTATTTTCCAGTAAGATTCCTTGATATATGCTAATCAGAGGATTTTAGTTTAACTATTCTTGAGTTTTATTTACTTGTTATAACAAGTTTAAGTTGTCCTGAAAAAGCAAATTTTTAAAGTTGAATGCAGGTCTTATTTCTCTCTTTTTTAAAGTTCCTTCAAATCATAGTCTTAATATGATATCTGACTATGTAATCCTGAAAGCGATCCTTATAAAAAAAAATAGAACTGATGATAAAATCCTAGGGCTTGGTGAGAAGCCCCTGTACAACCCAAAGATAGGGAACTGATTATGGTATTCATCAGATTATGTTAAGTCTCAGACTCCCAAAACAAGTCTTGAGTAATCATTTCTTCAACAAATATTTATTGAACATGAACACCTATAGGAGTCATGGTGCTCATTCTCAAGGAGTTTATAAACTAGCTGTGGAGACTAAGATGCAAAAAATAGGGTTAAAGAGCTAGCAGAGGTGAAGGTTGCATATATAGTATCTATTGGGGTATTTGGATTGGAAGACCCTTTTTCTGTTTATTTCTAAAGAAAGGAAAATAGAATTCACTTTTCATACTTCTCATTAAACTTATAAATGAAAAGATGTACTCTTTTTTTCAAAGGCTGAAAACAGGCAGTTAAATATGGTGATTGGAACAATAGGAGAAGGAACTTCTTGAAAAATACCCCAGGAATTCATGCTCATATTCCATAAATTTAGAAAATTTAACTGGATTTGATTTGATTTGAGGTTAAAGGAGAAAACATTTACTTAAACAAAAAGATTAGACTTGGTTCATATGCAGTTTTTAAAAAATTGATATAAACATAGACATTTATAAAATAACTAGAGGCCCAGTGCATGAAAATTCATGCACTGAAGGGGGGGTTCCCTCAGCCCGGCCTGCCCCCTCTCACAGTTCAGGAGCCCTCAGGGTCCGGAGGCCACCCTATCCCACCTCTGCTGCTGCCACTGTCGGCAGCACAAGCCTCAGCTGGCCCTGGTTATCTGAGCCTCGGGTGGCCCTGGGCGGCTGGGCAGCCGTCATCCGAGGCTTGCCTGTGCCTTAGGTTGGCCCTGGGGGGCTGAGGGGACTGGGGGACTCTGGAGGGACTTCTGGGGGCGGGCCTGGCTGTGCTGCACACCTTGCTGCCCCAGCGGGGCTTAGGGGACTGGGTGCTGCTATCTTTGAGGGTGTGACAGTTAATTAGCATATTCCCTCACTGGCTGTGGGTGCCACCATCTTTGTGAGGGTGTGACGGTCAATTAGCATATTCCCTCTTTATTAGATAGGCTATTGGTAGCTAACTATGTACCAGTTATTATGCTGAATATTGTATGTATATTCTCTCATTTAATTCTTATACCCTGTTGAGGGAGGTATAGTTATATTTTACAGATAAGGAAACCAATGAATCTGGAGGTTAGGGCACATAGCTAGTAAGTGGCTAGGCCAGCATGGGGATCTATATCTGTCCTGACTTTACAGCTCAGACTCTTTAACAATGCAGTACAATAGTCCCTGCCTTATCTGCAGGCTATATGTTTGAAGACCCCCAGTATGGATGCCTGAAACTGCAGATAGTGCTGAACCTTATATACTATATTTCTTTCCTATACATAATGTCTAATTTTTATGATAAAGTCTAATTTTTAAATCAGGCACATAAGAGATTAACAGCATTAACTGATAATATAATAAAACAATTATAACAATATACTATAATAAAAGTTATGTGAATGACTTTGGGGCCATTTTTAAGTATAATAATGGTTATTTGAAAGCACTGCAATACCATGACAGTCAACCTGGTGGCTGACATGTGGGTAGCGAATACAGTGTGGATATACTGGACAAAGGGATTTTTCACCTCCCAGCTGGGACAAAGTGAGATTTATCACACTACTCAGAATGGTGCACAATTTAAAGCTCATAAATTTTTTATTTTTGGAATTTTGCTTTTACTATTTTTGGACCATGGTTGACTGTGGGTAACTGAAACAGTGGAAAATGAGACCACAGATAAAGGAGGTCTACAGTACTGCTTTATAAGCATGGAGTTGAAAAGAATAGTAGGAGACCGTGGTCTGCAGCTGATTGTTTCTGTAACCTTGGACAGGTTCTCATTTTTTTCACACCTACATTGTTTAATTGACAGAATCTTTGTATCAAATAAGACAATTTATATAAAAGTGCTTGTAAAAAAGTGATTTTTTTTTTTTTTGAATTAGTGTTTTCGTTTTCATAAATACCAGAAGTGGAATTATTGGGTCAAATGCTATTATCTTTAATTTTTTGAGGACTCTCCATACTGTTTTCCATGGGGACTACACCAATTTGCAGTCCCACCAATAGGACAGAAGGGTTCCCTTTTCTCCACATCCTCACCAGCATGTGTCCTTTGTTGACTTTTTGGAATGGCCATCCTGACTGGTGTGAGGTGGTCTCTCGTTGTGGTTTTGACTTGCATTTCCCTGATGATTAGTGATGTCGAGGGCCATCTGTATGTCTTCTCTGGAGAAATGTCATTTTATGTTCTCTGTCCATATTTAGTGGGGTGATCACATTTTAGGGTATAAAAC
Source organism: Corynorhinus townsendii (assembly GCA_026230045.1). Taxonomy (NCBI): domain Eukaryota; kingdom Metazoa; phylum Chordata; class Mammalia; order Chiroptera; family Vespertilionidae; genus Corynorhinus; species Corynorhinus townsendii. Next base: position 68,977,722 of record JAPDVU010000008.1, read on the forward strand.
TTTCAGATCACTATGTTGTATACCTAAAACTAATATAACAAATATAAGATTATATGCCAACTATTCTTAAAATTTAAAAACTTAAAAAAAGTAAAGTGATATAATACAAGTAGAAATTAGCATGTATTATTAATTCCATGTGGGAAAGTACAGAAGTGGGAAATTTTTACTATCCTCTAACATTCTCTGCTTGCTTTCACCAGAATAAAGGAAAAGCAGGCTTCTAAACATATAAATGTATTGACTTAAGAAAGGGGCACAAACAAAGACTTTGTTTACACTATATAATGTGCCTTAGCAAAACCTTCTGGAAGTTTTTCAAGTGAGAGACATTAATGTGCAAACAAGTAAATTTGCCCTTCTTTTTCAAGTTCCTATTTATTTAGTGCCTAAATTGCTTATAGGGTTGGTATTGGTTTAGTTGGAGCAGTATAAAATCTAATGGATTTTTTCTTTCTTTTTTCTAAAATGAAGATGATTTGTCATTAATTCGGAAGAATAGAATGGCTCTCTTTCAACAGTTGACTTGTGTGCTTCCCATCCTGGATAATCTTCTAAAGGCCAATATAATTAATAAACAAGAACATGATATAATTAAACAAAAAACACAGATACCTTTACAAGCAAGAGAACTGATTGATACTGTTTTAGTTAAAGGAAATGCTGCAGCCAACATCTTCAAAAACTGTCTAAAAGAAATTGACTCTACATTATATAAGAACTTATTTGGTGAGTTTTTTGGTAAAATTGTATAGAAATCCTTGAGATTATGTTCATCTTTGTATTTGACAAAAAAATAAATAAATCCAATTAGCAAACTATGCTCCATAATTTAACATGTTCTAAAAAACTGGTCTTTTATTGCCCAAGTAGTATGGCTAAATCTTTTCTGATAATATATATTTAAAATCTTTGTTATTTAATAGATAGTAGGTAAAACAGATAGGTAGTAGGTTAAGCAGTGCTGTATTTGATAATGATGTTTTTTGTATATTTTCTTTCCTTAGTGGAAAAGAACATGAAGTATATTCCAACAGAAGATGTTTCAGGTAAAACAAAATGAAGACTTAAGACCAACATGAATTATTACTTATATTATTTATTTAATGGGAACTAAAATAGAAATTCAATTTCGCTAAAGTTTTTTGTTTTTGTTACTAGGTCTGTCTCTGGAAGAACAATTGAGAAGGTTGCAAGAAGAAAGAACTTGTAAAGTGTGCATGGACAAAGAAGTTTCTATTGTATTCATTCCTTGTGGTCATCTAGTAGTATGCCAGGAATGTGCCCCTTCCCTAAGAAAATGCCCTATTTGCAGGGGTATAATTAAGGGAACTGTTCGCACATTTCTCTCATAAAAGAAATATGGGCTATATGTTAGCCTGTATGTAAAAGTCTTCAAATTTGAAGCCATCTGAAGTAGAAAAGGAGTTATTGGTTCTTTCATTAGTAACATATGTGTTCTACCCTGCTTTGGTACCGGTAATGTGGTTTCCAAAAAAATATTGTATATCATATTTAATTTTAATCTCTCTTATATCAAGGGGAAGATTTATGCTTGGTGGACTTCATTAGTGTATATGTGTGCATATAGGAGACATTAAGGAGTAAGTAGTCTCAGTGCTATTATATATGTATCATTTCAGGAGTAACTGAATTTGGTATTTCTGAAAGCTTTGAGCACTACATGAGAGTGTAGTTTAGAAGAACTGGAAACCAGGAACTCTGGAGTTTATCCAAGTTATGATGCCAAATTCTCTTTGGTGTTTTTAATTTGTGTTGTTAAATATATTTCTTTTACTAGCAAATAAGCTTTTTCCTAATATGTGAAAAACATTCTAATAAAGTTCTTTGAAAAGATTACATGATCAAAAATTTTTTCTCTTAAATAATTTTTGTGTCTTCAAAGTGTTATAAGGATTAAATGGGATAATATATATAAGCATTGTTCCTGTCATATTGTAAGCACTGATATGCTAACTTAACATTTAGATAAAATAGATAAAAGGTTGAACTCATGAAAGAAATTACTAAGAAAAATTTAGCTGTAACCGGTTTGGCTCAGTGGATAGAGCTTTGGCCTGAGGACTGAAGGGTCCCAGGTTCGATTCCGGTCAAGGGCATGTTCCCTGGTTGCAGGCACATCCCCAGTAGGGGGTGTGCAGGAGGCAGCTGGTTGATGTTTCTCATCAACGTTTCTGTCTATCCTCTCCCTTCCTCTCTGTAAAAAATCAATAAAATATAATCTATCTCTATGAAAGCCCAGCAACAGAACGATCAGAACGACTGGTCGCTATGATGCGCACTGACCACCAGGGGGCAGAGGCTCAACACAGGAGCTGCCCCCTGGTGGTCAGTGTGCTCCCACAGCAGGAGCACTGCTCAACCAGAAGCAGGGCTCATGGTGGCAGGAACCTCTGCGCCTCCATGGCAGTGCTGAGTGGTGAGCCAAGAGGTAAGGAGTGAGCAGGCGGGCAGTAAGGAGCTGCGAGCAGGCAGGTGGTTAGGAGCAAGGGGTCCCGGATTGCAAGAGGGCACAGGCCGGGCTGAGTGACCCCTTCCCCTGCCCCGTGCACGAATTTCGTGCATCGGACCTCTAGATACAATTGGTATTAAAATGTATATAAAAATTCTCAACTAAAATTAGATCAATCTGCAATAGATTTCTTAAAAAATAGTGTAGTTGCTTTGTTGCATAGGTGTTAGTGGGATGAGGAGGTGGAATATAGATAATCGTAAGTATCTCCTTTTAGATCCCAATCATATTTGACCTTTTCCCAGATCTGGGCCTATAGCAGACTTGAGGCCAAGTGGAAAGGAGGTATAATATTAAAAGCTACATTTCTTTTTCTTACCCTACAACTACTTCAGATCCCATTAAATAAAGACTGCAGTGGAAAGGGCAATCATTTATCCTTCAATCTCTTCTCTTGCCTTTATTTCCATCTTGATAGGTATAAGACTTCATGTCAGTGAGGGAAAGTTTCTTCTTGGCCATTATAGAAGAAATATGAAGAGGGAATTAAGTCCTTTTAGAAACTGTTCTACCTTTTGCTTAATAATAGCTACTGTATATTAGGATTCGCTGTGTGCCAGGCACAGCACTAGATTCTTTAAACAAGATGTGTTAGGGGCTGAATTGTGCCCATACAAAATTCCTATGTTGAAACCCTAATTCCTGGTAACTCAGAATGTGACTATATTTGGAGATCGTGCCTTTAAAGAGATAATTAAGGTAACTCAGAATGTGACTATATTTGGAGATCGTGCCTTTAAAGAGATAATTAAGGTAAAATAAGATTATATGAGCCCTAATCCAATATAAATTGTCCTTGTAAGAAGAAATTAGGATACAGACGCACTCAGAGAGAGGCTCATGTGAAGATACTGGAAGAAGATGGCCATCAACTAGTCAAGGTGAGAAGCTTCAGAGGGACCCAAATCTTTCAACATCTTGATCTTGGACTTCCAGCCACCAGAACTGTGAGAAAATACATTTCTGTTGTTTAAGCCACCTAGCCTGGTACTTTGTTATGGTAGCTTTAGCAAACTAATACAAGGTGCTAGATACTTCAGAGCGTATTAATTCTCCTTTCAATAATTGCAGAGTAAAATTTGAACAGGGACCTAGCTTGTGCTTAGCTTGTGCTTTTGGAACAATTGTCCTATTAAGCGGTACTAATATTTTTAAAAATTGCATGGGCTGCTACCCAGCATAAGAACTATAACTTTGTGAGTTCTATGGATTTGAGCATTTATCTTAGTTTTATTTAGCTACTCAAGTTTTAATAATGTACAAGAACTTACTCATATTATTTCTTTGTGTGTGTGTGTGTGTGTATAGCATAAAATAGAAGTGAATGGTAATGTAATATTTTACCCACTTGCTGAATTCTGTGTATCTAGATTAGAGGGTAGGATTTGAATTCTTTTATCTTTTTGCCCTCATAATAATCAGTGTCATAACAGGTATTCATTATGTTGGACAAACAGATGAATGTCAGATGTTTTGTTAGGTTTATTTATTGCCTTATTTAATCCTTAAAATCCTAGGAAACATGTTATCCCTTTTTTGTATATGTAGGAATTTAGGATCAGTGAAATGATGTAGATCTCTGGAGATAACAGATGGTGGACTGTGAATTGTATATGGTCTGACTCCATATACAATGGTGGGAATGACTCCAGAACTTTTACCTTTTATAATTTAGTCTGTTAAACCACACTTCAGTTTTTTACTTTCCTACTTATAGTTTGAAAATAATGTGTCTTTATTTCTTTACCTTCTTAACATAAATTGGGGGAATGGAGTAATTTATCACTTGTTAGGCTTCTTATTTTCACCTGGGTGTTTCCAGTGTTCTGTCTGAAGGCAGCACAGGTACTGGGGCTGAACAGTTTTCTCTTCTGTTCCCCACTAAACTATTAAGAGGCCCATGGACACAGGCAATAGTGGGGTGAAGTCCTGTGGTGGGTGGGTAGAGGCTTGGAGGAAGTGGATAAAGGGGGATAAAAATAGGAGGCATCTGTAATACTATCAACAATAAAAAATATATATTAAAAAAAGAAAGAAAAAGAGGCCCTCTACTTGTTGACTGCCATCCCTTCAGACAATGGACAGCTGGCTGTCTGCTTTGAAGACAGACCTAAGTTTTTTTACCAGAAGTGTAACATTTCACCCAGTATCTCCTACTATATGTAAAATAAATCTATTGTGCATGGTAGCAGTTCTTAAACATTTGGTCTCGTCTCGGATCCGGTTTTTACAGTCCTAAAAAGTTTTGAAGGACTCCAAAGAGCTTGTGTTTATGTGAGTTGTACATATTGATATTTACCATACTAGAAATTAAACACAATTTAAAAATACTTATGAATTCATTTAAAAATAAATTCATTACATATTTTTAAAAATAAAGCATTACACATTGCATGTTAAGGTAGCACTTCTTATGAAAAAATAATGATTTAAGATATTTAGTGAGAAGAATGGCCTTATTTTACATTTTGGCACAGCTCTTTGATGTCTGGCTTAGTAATCTTTTGTAATATGTATTTTATTTTGGTTGAATTATATGAAGAAAATTTCAGCCTCTCAGTGTATGTATTTGGAAAAGGAAGAAGTTTTCAGATAATTGTGGATATTCTTTTTTTAATTATTATTATTCTTTATTGATGCTACCCCAAAACTTGACAAGTGTCAGGTAGTTCCTTAAAGGTAGTTGGAATGTGAAATCATATTAATGGTCTTTGAATTTTTTTAATTTAAATTAAAATTTAAAATTTTATTTTTATATTTTATAGTTTAGAATAATTTTAAGTTCATACCAAAATGGAGGGGAAAGTACAGAGTTCCCCTCTACCCTCTGTCCCTACATATGTACAACCTCCCCCACTGTCAGCATCCTTCACCAGAACAGTACATCTTTTACAGTTGATGAACCTTCATTGACACATCATTATAACCCAAAGTTAACAACTTACATTTGGGTTCACTCTTGGTGTTTTGACAGATATATAATAATGACATGTATCCATCATTGTAATATATAGAATAGTTCCATTGCTCTAAAAATTCTCTATGCTCCTCCTTTTAATCCCTCCCTCCCAGCTAGGTCCTGGCAACCACTACTCTTTTTACTGTCCAGTGATCTCTTTGTTTTCTGTTATATTAAGATCCACTGGTGAATTTTTCACTTGGAATGGGTCTTACTCATGCATAATCTTGTAACATGTGTTCGTCATTTGGAAAATATTTGTTTACTGAATTATGCAAGATCTCCTACATGTTGACACATTTCATTATTCAGTATCTAAAAATCACATTTGTTCTTACTTCTTATATCATTAGGGCAAATCCAGGTATTGGGACGCTCTCAAGCTGATAATGGTACATACACGTTTCTAAAATTTTAATTTTTGCTGAAAAGCTTGATTATTATCAGCTACAAACACTGTCAGTTGTTTTCTCAGACTCATTTTAACAGAATAACTGCCAAATCCTTAAGTCTGTCAGTATTATTTTATCTGAGTTAAAATACTTAAAAAAATTTTAAATTACAGATGACACTGAATATATTATTTTGAGGTATACGACATAATGGTTAGACATTTATATAACTTAGAAGGTGGTCCCCCAATAAGTTTAGTACCCACCTGGCACCATACATAGGATCTGTCAGTATTATTTTTTTATCAGTTATTCTTTTAAGTAAAATTGCTGTTTCATGAACAAAGCAGCTATTTCAGCTTGCAGTTCAATCACACAAGTTGCTTTTGTTTGACAAATGGTACTTTTATGTAGCATAAGCACCATATGTGTACTTCCAATTTTGTTACATACTGTTAAACTAATTATCTACCCAAGGTCAGATTTAATAAAAATAATTTTACTGCTTCATCTAGAATATTTTCAAATAAACAATCTAACTTTACACTTAAAGGAACTTGAAAAAGAACAGCAAAATCCAAAGTAAGTAAAGGAAATAATAAAGCTTTCAGCATTGGGAAACAGCCTAAGTGCCCAGCAGCAGATGAGTAAATTAAAAAACTGTGGTACATCTACACAATGGAATACTACGCTGCGGTAAAAAAGAAGGAATTCAAGATCAATGAACCCAAGAACTGGTTCTTTGAAAAGATAAACAAGATTGACAAACCTTTAACCAGACTCATCAAGAAAAAAAGAGAGGACCCAAATAAATAAAATCAGAAATGAAAGAGAAGTAACAACTGACACCAAAGAAATACAAAGGATTGTAAGGAAATATTACAAACAAATACAGTATATGCCAACAAATTGGACATCTGGATGAAATAGTAAATTCCTGGAAGCAAAAATCTTCCAAAACCAAATCAGGAATAATCACAGAATCTATTCTGAATAGAGAAATTACAACTAGTAAAATTGAAGCAGTAATTTAAAAACCTAACAAACCAAAGTCCTGCACTGAATGGCTTCCCAGGCGAATTTTTTTTTTTTCATTCATTCAAATATTTATTGAGCTAGGGAGATACAAAGGTGTTTAAAACATGGTCAAAGAGGCGAGATAAATGAACAAGTCAAGAGAAGTTCACTGAATCACAGCAAAAGAAAGGTGCATTAGGAGACTGAGATTGCTTCCAGCCTGGAAGGGGCTATGGGTGAGTGATAAACCATGAAAGGGCATTGAGATTAAAATAGAAGACTTCAGTCTGGGTTGTTGATGATACTCAGTATGGACTATATTTGTATCTCCTTTTCCTCCTTCCCCAACTTTGGGCTTAATTTACCAGTAGTGTCCAGGATTGTTCAATGCCCCTTTCTATACTTGCTTGCATTTTTGCTTTAATGTCTTCTACAGAACTAGGTCCTTTCGGTGTTTTAGGAGTATTTTCCTGTTTTTTGAAGGATTCTTGACCTTTTGATCTTGGTGTTGATGGTTTTGAGTCTTTTCCATTCTGATTTGATTTTTATGCATTTTTGGCTGGAGTATCTCATATGAATTTCTTTACTGGAGCTTTTTCTTCTGCTTCCTCATCATCAAATTCCTCATCCTCATCGTCATCCTCATCATCTTCATCAGCAGTTACTTTTTTCTGTGGAACCTTGCTACCAACTCCAGGGGCTGACCGCTTTCCAGACATACTTAGGAGTTTCACATCCTCCTCCTCGTAATCTTCTGACTCTGCATCTTCCTCCACAGCTACTAAGTGCTGTCCACTAATATGCACAGGCCCTGAACCACACTTCAACCGTAAGACCACAGGTGGTGTTATTTCAAAGCCACCAAGGGAAACGGTTGGCTATACAGACATTTTCAAAGTTGCCAGTGTTACTTTAATTGGACTGCCTTCGTAATTCATTGCCTCTGCTTCAACAACGTGCAGCTCATCCTTTGCTCCAGCCCCTAGACCCGTGGTTGGCAAACCACAGCTCATGAGCCAGATGAGGCTCTTTGGCCCCTTGAGTGTGGCTCTTCCACAAAATACCACGGCCTAGGCGAGTCTATTTTGAAGAAGTGGCATTAGAAGTTTAAGTTTAAAAAATTTGGCTCCCTAAAGAAATTTCAGTCATTGTACTGTTGATATTTGACTTTGTTGACTAATGAGTTTGCCGACCACTGTCCTAGACTGACAATTCGTAAAGGTAAGTGGTGCTCATTTTCATCATTATCCACCTTAAAGTGATAATCTTTGTCAGCCTTTAGTTCACAACCAAAAAGGTAGTTCTGGGGCCTCAGAGGGCTCATGTCCATGTCATGTCCATAGAATCTTCCATGGAGTGGTAGCACGCACTTAGGTGAGAGAGAGAAGACGGAGATAACTGGCTTCTGTGCTGCAGAACAGATGCGCAGGATGGAATCGCACCAGGGACTTCCCAGGCGAATTTTACCAAACATTCAAAGAACTAGCACCTATACTCCAATTATTCAGAAAATTCAAGAGGAGGGAAGACTCCCAAGCTCGTTTTATGAGGCCAGCATTATCCTAATTCTAAAACCAGAAAAAGAAATTACAAAGAAAGAAAATTATAGGCCAATATCCCTGATGAACATAAATGCTAAAATCCTCAACAAAATATTAGCAACCGAATCCAGCAATACATTAAAAAGATCATACAGTGTGATCAAGTGGGATTCATTCCGGAGATGCAAGGTTGGTACAATATCTGCAAATCAATAAACGTGAAGGAAAAAAAGATAAAAAATGTGAACAACAAAATGACAATAAATACATACCTATCAACAATTGAATTTAAAAATCAAAATAAACAAGGAGTCTAATGAACAAAATAAACTGATGAATAAAATGGAATCAGAGGCATGGAAACATGGCATAAACTTTCGAACCTCAGAGGGAAGGTGGGGGGTAGGAGTGATGGGGGGTGGAAAAAGATTAAACAAAATCTTATATACCTATGGACACAGACAATAGGGTGGCAAAGGCCTGGGGTGGGGAAGGAACTGGGTGGAGGGGACAATGGGGAGAAAAAAGAGGGACACCTGTAATACTCTCAACAATAAAGATTTAAAAAATAATTAAAAATAAATACATAATGGGAAAGAAATAGTTTTGGGAAGACTCGACAGCAACATGCAAAAAAATGAAATTAAACCCTTATTGAAAACTATATACGAAAATAACTCAAAATGGATTAAAGGCAAACGTAAGATCTGAAATTGTAAAATTCCTAAAAGAAAAGAAATAGGAGAAAAGTTCTGTGCCACTGTCCTTGGCTCTAATTTTTTGAAAAATATAACACCCAAAGTTCAGGCAACAGAAGTGAAAATAAACAAGTGGGACAATAAGCAAGTTTAACAGCAATGATGGAAGTGGGCTTCTCTGTCCTGTGCCTGATCTTAGAGGGAAATCTTTGTTTTTGGGGGGTACAAAAAATTATATTTTTATATCGGGGGAGGGCGTAGAAAAGAAGTAGCCCCTATACTGGGCCCTACTCAGTGGCAGCTTCTTGTTCCATAGGGCTAAGGAAGACTTTGAGGAAGTAAAAGTTGTTTGGAAAAATCCAGGTGTAGTTGCTTTATATGCTGTGATAGGTAGAAGGGATGAAGTGAAGTGTGAAGCCCCTCACACCCTTCATCTTGCCTCAGACTATGCCCTGGAACCCTGGGGTGGAGAAAGCGCCACTTTCATTCCTGCTTCTTGGGATTGTTGACGGCCACGTAGTGATAGAGAACGACAAACAGGAAGAGCGTGTACGCCCAGCATGTTGGCGAAGATGGCAAGCTGCACGTTGGTAATCATCCTGACCAGCTGCGCTCGGTTCCATCGCGGTCTGGTACTAGCTCTGAAATCTTTTGTCTTTTACCATCCAGTACACTCGTTGTATCTTTTTTTGGTGTTAATCCTTACCCAAGGATAATTTTCCCATTGATTTTCAGAGTGGGAGGAAGGGGTGGGGAGACAGAGGAAACATTAATGAGACACATCAGTTGGTTGCTTCCCACATGTGCCTTGACCAGGGTGGGGGATAGAACCTGCAGCTGAGGTACAATGCCCTTGACCCGGAATCAAATCTGTGACCCTTTGGTCTAAGGGCATATGCTCTAACCACTGAGCAAAACTGGCCAGGGCTGTGTGTGTCTGTGTTTTAAATAAATGCCATTTGCCAGTGTGGGGAAGTCTCTTCTATTTCTAGTTTTTTTGAGTATTACCATGAAAGGATGTTGGATACTGCCAAATATGTTTTCTGCACCAAGATGGTCATATCCCCCTTTGTTTTATATACATTGATCTTTGCTATGATGAACTTTCCTTGCATTCCTGGGATAAATCCCATTTTGTTATGGTGTATAATGCTTTTATTTTTTAATGTATATTTTTTATTGCTGATAGTATTACAAATGTCTTCCATTTACCCCATCCCCTCCCCCCCACCCCAGCTCCTAATGCTTTTAAGGTTATTGGATTCAGTTTGCTAATGTTTTGAGGATTTTTGCATTTTTATTCGTAAGAGATACTGGTTTCCAGTTTTCTTGTGGTGTGTTTGGCTTTGGTATCAGGGCAATGCTAGCCTCACAGAGTGTGTTAGGAAGTGTTCCATCTCAGTTGATATATATTTTTTATACCCTTTGGGTACAGAGCATATGCAGATCCCAGAAATTTCTTGCCTGATCCCATAGCTATAGGACAGGATGACATGTTCTGAGAAGCCTTTTGTTATGTGCCCCTTTCTCAACTTTTTGAAGCAACAGCAGCAACAAACAAAATAGGAGAGCAAGCCTGGAGGCATAGGAAAAATTCTCCATATGAGGTGGTACTTCAGTTGGTTTTTAAGTGATAGTTAAAAATGATTGATGTTTTATTAATAACTAGAGGCCCGGTGCATGAAATTCGTACACAGGAGTGGTGGTGTATCCTTCAGCCCAGCCTGCACCCTCTCCAATCTGGGACACCTCAAGAGATGTCCGACTGCCCGTTTAGACCCAATCCCACTGGGCCTACTTGGGAAGTTGGGACATCCCTCTCACAATCCAGGACTGCTTCCAACTGCTTGCCTGCCTGCCTGCTTGGCCCTCACTGCTTCTGCCTACCAGCCTGATCACCTCCTAACCACTCCCCTGCCAGCCTGATCGATGCCTAACTGCTCCCCTGCTGGCCCAATTGCCCCTAACTGCCCTCCCCTGCAGGCCTGGTCCTCCCAACTGCCCTCCCCAGCGACCCAGGATGCTAAGCCTTCCCCCCACTCTACAGGTCGCTGGGGTGACCCAGGATGCCAAGTCTTTCCCCAACTCTCCCATCAGGCTTGGCGTCCTGGATCACTGGGGCAATCCAGGACGCCAAGCCTTCCCGCCCATCTCCCACTCTGCTGTGGGGCAATCCAGGACACCAAGCCTCCCCCTGCCTCCCCCCCACCCCCATCTCTGTGGCTCCAGCCAGCGCCGCCATTTTGGCCCGTTAATTTGTGTATTTCCTTATTGGTTGTGGGTGCAGCCATTTTTATCACAAAGTGATGGTTAATTTGCATGTTACTCTTTTATTAGATAGGATAATAGGCAAGGCCTCTGAGTAGTTGGAAATGATAAATCTAGACATTTTGGGAGAGAAGCCCACCCATCTCTTCCTCGATGGGAAGGCAGAAAAGAGCCAGAATGCTGAGTACTTTCTATTCACAGTAGAAATCTTACAGGACTTAATCTTAGCTCTCCAACTAATTTTTTACTTATTTATATCCAGAGATGTCTATTAAATTATGTTCTCTTTACTACCAACCTGCCAATGAATTTCTAAGATCACATAACAGCAGCGTAGACATAAAATGTTTGTATTTTATGTCTTTTTATTATGCGTGTTTAATGTAGTCCTACTTTTTATTTTGTTGAAATGTCATATCCAAAAATTCATTGCCAAGGAGCCTTTTTCCTGTTTTCCTCTAGGAGTTTTATGGTTCCTGTTCTTAAAGTCTTTAGTCCATTCTGAGTTAATTTTTGTGAGAGGTGTAGGATAGGGGCTTAGTTTCATTATTTTATATGTGAATACCCAATTTTCTCAATACTATTTACTGAATAGATTGTTTTTCCTTCATTGAGTATTGACACACTTGTCAAATATTAGTTGATGCTATATGCATTATTTCTGGGCTCTTGATTCTTTTCCATTGGTCCGTGTATCTGTTCTTATGCTAGTACCATACAATTCTGATTACTATGGCGTCTATTTTATTTAGAGTTAAATTGATCTTTTTCACCATCCCCCACCACCTGTGGCAAGCACATATAGCTTTATATAATAGCTTGAAATCAGGAAGTGTGACACCTCCCACTGTTCCTTTCTCAGGATTGCTTTGGCTATTTGAGGTTGATTGTGGTTTTCAGAGTAGAGGCCATTAACCTCCTATGTTATTCCTATGCATTTTGTTTTTGATGGTATTATAAACAGAACCATTATCTTTTTCCAGATAATTGTTAGTGCATAGAAATGCTACTGCTGCTCCCAGCAGCTGTGCACCGCTGCAGGTTACCTAGGACCAAACCAGAGAGGGTCGGACCTGCATTGCCACCATGTGCCCACCATCCAGATATCACTGCTGACATGTACACATAAGGAACTGTTGGACATTGAAATTGGGACTCAAACATTTTTTTGTTTTGTCTTGTTTTGTTATTATATGTTTATTTCCAGTCTGCAAAGGCAAAACTTTTTAAAGGAAAGAAATGGTGGGAAAAAGATACAGAGGCAAAGAAGCATTGAACAGACTGTCAAACTACATTGGGAAGACAGGGGAGGTTGGGCGAGGGGGGCTGTAAGAGACCAACCGAAGGACTTGTACGCATGCATATAAGCACAACCAATGGATATAAGACACTGGGGTGGGGGGGGAGGGTGGGCAGGTGAAGGCATGTCCTGGGGGGTAGGGGAGGTCGGGGGGAGATCAAAGGGGAAAAAAAAAAAAGGAGACATATGTACTACTATTTGTAATACTTAAAACAATAAAAATAAAATAAAATTAAAAAAAATAAATAAAAAATATTTCTTAACTTGAAAAAAAAAAAAAAAAAAGAAATGCTACTGCTTTTTGTACATTAATTTTGCATCCTGAAACTTTAGTGAATTTGGTTCCACCTAAGTTTTTTGGTGGAATCTTCAGGATATACTATATGTAAAACCATGTCATCTGCAAATAGAAACAATTTTACTTCTTCCTTTCCAACTCTAATGACTTTTATTTCTTCTTCTTGCCTGATTGCTCTAGCTAGGACTTTCAGTCCTGTGTTGAATAGGAGAGATGAGAGGGGGAGCAAGTCAAGAACAACCTATGTTGTTTCTTTCTTGGTGATGTCATTCGTTCTGAGCATTTTATTCGTACGTAACAAACTTAAATTTTTAAAAAAATTAGCTGAAACTTAAAAGGTGTTTTTCCCCCGTACAGATGTACTCTTTTATTACATCTTCTCCCATACCATTGGGTCAAAAGCAAGACATATTTTATGTCTAAAGTTGGTGGGGGTGTAAACGCTGCCCAGAGTGAACCAAGCAGGTAGGGAGGGAGGAGGAATTATGTACAAATAATATAACGGGTACTTTTTTTATTACCTAACGGATTTCCTGAGAACTGTACCCTTTCCCCTTGATTACCTTATAACAAACATTTGTTATTCTCAGATAGTTAAATTATATCCAGTTTTAAAGGAAAAAATAAAGACTTGAATACTATACGTTAACTCATTTGCAGTTGATTTATATAGGAAATGGTAGTTTTTTATTTCTGCTAGGAACATACCTTTTTAAATTTACCCAGCAGAATACAGAAGTGGCTTCAAATGCAAGTTCTTCAGCAGTGCTTCTCAAACTTTGGTATTCATCAGAATCACCCGGTAGGATTGTTAAACCATGACTGCTGGGCTCCACCCCAGAGGTTCAGTCGAGTTTCGGTGGGGGCTCAAAAACTGGCACTCCTAACAAGTTTCCAGGCGATGCTGTTGATGGTCCAGAATCCAAAGGTTTCCTTAAACCAGCGGCCGCCAACCTTTAGGACCTCACGGACCACCAGTGACCAATGCTCCAGATAACTTCACTTACAGTGTCAGTGTAGCCCCAACAATCTGATTTTTCACTTGGGGCTTTTCTTATTGTTAATTTCTCTTGAGTTTGATAAAATGAAGCAAAACCACACATATAAAACTCTTGGTGAACAAAATTTATTCTAAAAATAGATCTTAGTAACAAGGAAATACCCAAAGCTGGTCATCATAATAAAAAGAAAAAAGAGGAATTCAATTTAAATATTTCTTCTGAAAAATACAAAACTATCACTGTAATATACTGCCAACTCTCATTTATCTGTATTTGAATTTATTTAAGGATTACCTAATGAAATTTTTAAGTTATTGATTGGATTCTGCCTAATATATACATCTGAATTGCTTTTATTTTTCAAATTAAATACATTCTCAAAGAATGCAAACAAAATTGAACATCTGCTTTAAGTAAACATAATTAGGAAAATAATTAAGAAATGTACTCCAAAGCAAACTATTGGCTTGTATCACCGTTTCTCTCAATTTTTGCACATAACAAAAAATACCAAACCTGATTGTATTGAAGTACTGGTATTTAAAAGTAACAAAACAAATTATACAACTTATATACAGAGAAAATTCAACTAAATTATTTCAAACCCAAAGCACAGGGAACTAAAGGCATACACTAGTAACATTTAGTACTTAAAAAAGTGGTTTTATATCTTCAAAGTGCTAAAGAAAGAAGTACTCAAGAAAATTCCAGGCCTGTCTACAAAGTTCTGGCTGATTTCAGTACTGAAATATCAAGAACAAAGGGGACAAAACAACTTAAATTTAAAAGGCCCCTATTACTATTAAAGATGAATTAGTCACCTACAACTTACCTATCAGCCCACATTTTTTCAAACTAATATAAACACATGCTTTTCATAATATTTCTTCCATACTGCATGTGTTGCATACATCCTGTCATATCCATACTTTGGATAATATTTATCATCCACATTCATCACATTAACTGGCCATACTGTAGTGAGCAGAAATGACCCTTTTATATAAAAATTTGTATGACAGTCTCCATAAAGCAAAAGCTGACCACAAAAGTTTTATTTCATTTCTATTAAATGCAGGTTCATGTTTATTAGGACATCTTAGCTCATTTTTAGACTGTTAGAAATTGGTATGATTCACTTTGACTAATCTAAGATAGAAATACTATCTTAGTATGACTAAATACCTCTTTTGTCTTGACCCTGAGTTTTGAGTGCTGGAAATATAAACTGGAAAAGTGAAAACACTCAAAAAAATGTTGGCTAATATTAGTGTCCCCACAGTACTATGCTTTTTCTCCCCATTAACAATACATCTAAAAGTGCCTCCTCTTCAGCAGAAGAGGTGTGGTGGGAAAAATACCCCAATAAGGAATTCCTGTTTTAAAACTATTCCAAAATACAGTGGTTTTAATATAAAAATGCAGTTTCCCCAAACTTTTTACAGTGCAGAAAAATATATTTTCATCTTACAGGTTTAGTAGCTTGAGGGGGGCTCTACAGTTCTTGGCTTGAGGAACAGATTAATCTATAGTTCTGACTAGACAGAGTGCTAAATGTTATTTGGAAATCACGTAAGGGACTTTTAAAGTTACGTGTGTTTATGCTGCATTAAACATTTCTATATACTGAAAGCAGCTCTACATATCTTTAAATATTCACTAAACATATAATTAATAGCTGAATATGAAAAAAGGCAATTTCCAGTGGTGAGGCTATTCTCACAGTAGCAAATAATCTAACTTATTTAATACTAACAATTAAGTCTTTAAAACACTATCACGTTAAACACTGCAGTTTGCTGAAATCACAGAGGGAAAAAAGGTAATTATATCAACTGCCGTTGAAAGCTTGAAAGGAGTTTTTAAAAAATATACAGGGTAACAGAGTTAAGCCCCAGTAGGGTTTCTGCTTTTATTTAATTTTTTTCTGTGTGTGTGTGTGTGCACGTTTTGTTTTTAAACCAAGTATTGTGTTTTAAAACATAAAATATTGATGCTTTCTAAAGAGACACAAACTAAAAATCATTCTTAAGACCTGGTTTACTCATAACGTTTCTGCTGTGTGGCATTGGTGAGATATATCCAGCTCCGAGTAGCACTAAGTTCTTTGTGTGAGCAATAAAGACAGTCAACATCCTGAGTGTTGTGACAAGCTCCTATTTGATAGGTCTTCCAGTTACTGGCCTACGTGACCAATGCTACAAGAAAATGAGACAGGACTTGTCTTATATATTTTCTAAAAGTGAATAGAAACCATTGTATTAACTAACGGTACGCTCCCAATGTTCATTAAAAACCCAAAACAAACCTTTTTTACCTTTAGTAATCGTGAGGAATTTTCACATATTTATGTGATACATTGTACATTATGTGCATGACCTGTTTATACTATTTTTAAAAGGAGAATATTGGCTTAAACTAATCGATAGGGTTGCATCAATCTTCTTTCCGTTGGTCCTTAGATTTCCTTAAATGATGGCATCATGTTCATCACTGTAATATATCAAAAGTTAAAATTACTTTGTTTTGTATCAAAACTACTTATATTCATATTTTTAAGTAAAGTAACAATTTCAAGTTTCAGAATCCAAGTGAACTGTGATTCCTTTAAGTAAGAGTACCTGGTATTCTGTAGTGGGTAAGGATTCAAGGGGGGTTCAGGTTGTCAAACAAGCCTAAACTTAAATCTCTGCTCGGCCCCTTAGGGCTGTGTGACTTTTCACCAGGTAGCTATTATTACCTTCTTTAAAAAAGGAAACCACTGTATTTCCTGAGCATTTACTATGTTCCAGATGTTATACTACATACATTACATCCATAACTCAGTTCATCCTCATAGTCACTCTGTGCAGAGGATACTTTTATTTACTTTATTCACAATCCCATTCTGCAGGGGATCAGAAGCTAAGCAAGCACGTGAACTCTGGTCTTGACCACTGTGCACTGGGCTGCCGCATTTATACAAGCATGGGAAGGCACCCTGCTAGTCCGCAGTCAGCCAGACTCAAACTAAGGCTGTCTGCCCCAAACCTCATGTCTCCCTATTTCACTCCATGGTCTCTCCACCCGACTCTAAGAAACATAGGCGCTAACATTTTAACCTGTGTTTTAATCAATTATTACCCAATAAATGAGAACTAGAAATGCTCATTAGTACTGGACATAGACGGTCTCAATTTCTTTAATGGGACAAACATTATGTCCTTACTTATGAAATGTCTTTTTTTTTTAATAACTTCAAAGAAATTACTGGCTTTAAAATAGTCTTTTTTTTTTTTTTTTTACATAGGACTAAGAAAAATACAGACAATTAAACTAAAACACAATGCTTTCTCATCCCATAGACTGTAATATATATCCTAATTTCAGAGGTGTTAAAATGTAGGGGGAAAAAACACACCAAAAAATGTGTACTTGACCTCAACTAACTAGGGTATTTTCATCATCTACTGGTTCCTACATGAAGATAAGACCCTTTTAGAGTCAAGCTCTGCTTCTGCCAGCATAGTGCCCTTTGTGGAGTGGGGATTCTGGACTCTGACTTACTCCACAGGGCATGCAGCATCATGTGGTCATGTATGTGTGAGGGAAATTTATCACATAAAGCTAAAATTGTGTACTGTGTAGTTAAATCAACTTGAAAGGGAAACTGTACATTTTAATTTAATTGCTTTACTATTTTATTAACCTCAGCTATAGGAATAAATATTGATACTATAAAAATAAGTGGCTTTTGATTAGCTATCAAATGTGCTTTCTCTTTAACTGCTTAAATTTATCAAGAAAACAGATGATAAATATTTCTAGAAACACTTAGTGCCTTTAAAAATTATTGCAAATTTCAAGACTCAATCCATATTTCCCAACTGTCTCTTAAGTGGAAAGTTTGTGTGGGATGCATACGCTTACAACTTAAGAAGAACAAATTTTGGGAAATGATCATCTATTCTATGGTATTTATATTAACTTCAGAGGAATGAATTGGTACTTTACATATAACATTCAAACGAAAAACCCAGAAGGACTTTGTTGGCATAATGAAAGCTGGGAGATAATACCTCCAAAAATCCTAAGACCTGTACAATTATACGAAGGGTAAACATGGTTTTGTGATCAGGACTTGTTGATAAAACTCACCTGAAAAATAGTTTTACGACAGATAAAATGATAAAATACATTATGCTAACAACTCATCTGGTATAGTAATTTAGCAGGGGAGATGTGGCTGGCAGGAGAATTTCTTCAGTTGCTTTGCCTTTGTCATCAAAAGCAAAAACCATGTTTTTACCAAGTATGTTATTTTAGTGCTACTGACAAACACAAGACATGCTAGGTCAATAATAGCCGTATGAAATAGGCTGATATAGTACTTCTTACAATTAGAGCTATAAGGAAGTAGAAAGAGTTGGCTTAACTTGGGTCTCTGATAACAAATGTATGACATTAATAAAATACATTTTTATAGGTATATATATCCATTTTTGGGGGTAAAAATTAATAATTAGAAGCTATACACAAATAATTTACTTTGGGCATAGAGGATTAATGGGAATATAATTCATACATCTATGAATTTCTAATATCTGAGATGAACATTCCCCTATTACTGACATTTTGTCATGATATTTAAAGAAAGAAACACAGGAATAATAATTTAAAAAGTCCTGGGCAACCAAAACTCACATGGTTCTATACTGAATGCCTCTTCTTGAATAATACATTCTGCATCCAACGTAAAGAATAGATAAAAGTCCCAGTGTTAATGCAATACCACCAACAAAGCTGCCAATATCAAATTTTGATCCTTTATTTTCTTTAGAATTTATAGTTGCTGTGACTAGAAGAAAACAAAACAAAATAGGCTTTAGCACTTTTAAAAAACATAATAAACTTTCTGAATCTCTATATAACTGAACACTGAATTGGGGACAAGGGGGAATGTAAACATAGAATGTTACTTTCCAGTGTGTCTAGTGAGTTGCCTGGCTTTAGCTTTCTTCATTTTATCTAACACATCTATACTACTAAAAGCTTAGGACGGCATCACAAGATGGCCACCCCCATATTGTCACAAGCTCAGGGGAGGGCAGTTGGGGACCATCAGGCCAGCAGGGGAGGGCAGTTGAGGGTGAGATCAGGCCAGCAGGGAAGGGCAGTTGGGGGCAACCAGGCCAGCAGGGGAGCGGTTAGGGGGTGATCAAGCTGGCAGGCAGAAGTGGTTAGGGGCAATCAGGCAGGCGAGCGGTTAGGAGCCAGCAGTCCCTGATTGTGAGAGGGATGTCTGACTGCCCGTTTAGGCCCGATCCCCGAGGGGTCCCATATCGGAGGGTGCAGGATGGGCTGACGGACAATTACCCCCCCCCCACCAGTGCATGAATTTTGTGCACCGAACCTCTAGTCTCTAATGAAAAGCCCCTAGTGCCTACAACCCCAGGATCTTAAGGTCTTTGATACCACAGGACTTGGATGGTCTACCAAAACCTCAGAGGCAGCAAGACTTGGGGAGTTTTTATTTTATGAATCCTCTAAAGCAGCGGTTGCCAACCCTTCGGACCTCACAGACCACCAGTGGTCCACAGACCACCGGTTGGCAGCTGCTGCTCTAAAGAGTTCACGCCTTAACAAAATATGTCTGGGGAACACAGCTATCATCTGAAACTGGATCCAATCTGAATAAATGTTTCTAAGTGAAATTTCTCCTTTTAAATAAATTGGGAATCTAAACTATTTTGTTTTAATCATGGTAAGAGCCCAATATATTAAAGTTATTTCAATACATAAATTGTAGTAATAAAGAAAATAAAATACATAAAAATACATAAAAGAAACTAGAAAGCCTGCTATTTGTTCCGATAAGTGTAATCACTAGCTTTTAAATAGAACTTCAATGTTGGATAACTTAAAAAGAGGACCTTCTTAAGGTTTTTGAATTCATGGTTTCACAGGCATTATATTTTTTAAAAAGGCAAAAATTAAAGTGTGCTGAGACTCTGATACTACATACATGATTATATCGAATACCATCTTAAATAACTTTTTGGCACAAATTAATTAAAAACAAAGTTCACTGTGATTTTAAAATCATGTATATTGAGCCTGCCTAATTCCTTCCTACAATGAGGTAGAGAGTTAAAGGTATGATAAGTTTTTACATCATAAAATAAATCATTAGTATAAATTACTTATTCACAGATAGGTCTTATTTGGTATGATTATGTCAGAAACCCATTTTTTTTTTAAAGGGGACAAGAGCTCTAGGTAGGTCAACTCTATTCCTGATCTTACAACTAATTTATTTAATAGGAAATCATTGCCTAAATTTCTGCATTTATTTTTGCAGGAGAAACAGATCATTTTTAATACATACTTGTTACCGATGAAGAAACAGATGTCGCTGAACTATTGTGGGTTGTGGCCATGGTGGATGTCGACATCTGGGATGTGTGCTGCGAAACACTTGTTACTTTGGGTGTAGACTTTAAGGTGGTGGAAGTCATATTTGCTGAGACCTCTTGTGTTGTCATCTGAGAAGTTGCTGTGGGTTTCAAGGTGACAGCTGTCACATTTTTTGAAGAAACTGGAGTTGCTGATGGTGTTGCTGAGGATTTCGAGGTGGTGTTTGTCACTGGGGACACTGGATTTGTAGATGGTTTCACAGTGCTGTTGGAAGATTCATTTTTAGAGATGGAAGACACAAATGCGGTATTCCCTGGAAGGATATAAAAACAACATTAAAAGAGCAGAAAGGAGGGGCAGAAAGGCAGAGCAAGGAAGGAAGCGTACGATGTCCACTTTCCCACTGCAGACAATACATTTCTGTGGTTTAAGCCACCTGGCTTGTGGCCCTTTGCTGTGGCAGCCCTAGGAAACCAATACGCTCAGGTTCAGTTTTTCATTTCTTACAAATGTGTCTCTCGGCAGCTGTAATCCCTAGTGGTTGTGCTGAGCTGGTTCCCTTTACAGATCTTTGAAACGAATCATTGTAAGATGAAGTAAGTCAGCCAATACTTGCCAAATCACTCCCAAAATGTGTTTAGATAAAACTCGAAGTCACCTATAGATTTCAGTTAGACAATTTCTCAGTCTTAATCTCTGGTTTCAACTAACAATCACAGGAAAACGAAAGGGCTGTAATAAAGTATCTGTGCACCATTCTTCCCCATAGTGCAGGGTTCAGGAGGAAAAGAGGAACAAGATAAAGAATGTACGCCTGGATCTGAGTGATGTTTTGTCGCTGCTGTGAAACTACTCAAAACGGTCCAATCAGCTCTTCATTTCTGTTTTGTGATAAGAGAACTGTTCTCTGTACACAATTTCCTATGGTAGAACTAGAGCTTCCATTTATTGAGCTCTTCTCTTTACCAAATGCATGCTTTTATCAAAGGCATGGTGGGTACAAGCTCAAGCTCTGGATCAGCTCAGCTGCGTTCCCACAGACAGATTACTTAACCTGAGATCCACTTTCCTTCCCCATCTACTTAAGGAAGGGAAGTCACAAATATTTGGAAGAATTAACTGAGATCACTTGTGTTGAGCACTTGAGTACAGTGCCTGCTAGAGGACATGAACAATGAATGTTCTCTGTTTTATTAAATACCAGAGGCCCAGTGCACGAATTCGTGCATGGGTGGGGTCCCTCTGCCTGATTGGGAATCGGGGCTGATCAGGGTGGAGGCTGGTGAGGGACCCCCGGAGGGCTCCAGGGTGTGTCCGGCCCATCTCACCCAGTCCTGATCGGCCGGACCTCAGCAGCAAGCTAACCTACTGGTCCACTGGTCAACTGTCAGCCCCCTGTGCGTCAGTGCACGTCACAGCAAGCAGTTGAGCAGCCTTAGTATATTACGCTTTGATTGGTTGAATGGATGACTGGACGACTGGACACTTAGCATATTAGGCTTTTATTTTATAGGACATCTCTCTTGCAGAGCGACACTGTACAGTTCCCTTTAGAAAGCTGAAGAGTAGGCATGGCCAGATCTCCTATTTCTATGGTTGTCATCACTGGAATAACATTGTATTGGAATAACATTATATTGAAGAGGATGCTGTTGGGGATAGTTTCAGTTCATCGATATAAATATCCAAAAAGAAAAAAGTGATGCCCCAGGACTTTTCCTATTAACACCAGCTGGCCACCTTCTTACAGCAAGGTCAGGGCACTCTGTAGCAGCCTGTTGTTTTTTTCCTAGTACCAAGTAAAAGTACTCATCCTTTCAAAAGTCTGGATTTATGCCCTAACTGGTTTGGCTCAGTGGATAGAGCGTCGGCCTGCGGACTGAAGGGTCCCAGGTTCGATTCCGGTCAAGGGCATGTACCTGGGTTGCGGGCACATCCCCAGTAGGGGGAAGGGGGGGTGCAGGAGGCAGCTGATCAATGCCTCTCTCTCATCGATGTTTCTAGCTTTCTATCCCTCTCTCTTCCTCTCTGTAAAAAAAATCAATAAAATATATTTTTTAAAAAAAGTCTGGATTTATGCCAACTGTCTTTGTATAACTCTGCTGTGTTGAAATAACTTTCCTTATTCCTATAACCTTGTGTCCAAAAATATCTAAGTGTCATTTCCCCCTTGAACCTAAATGTTTCAAACTTAAGGATGACAATTTGTTTTCAACAGGGCATCAAATACACACTTAGTTCAAAGTTGAAAATACATATACAATTTAAAAATTTTTTCAGTTATTTAAAAATGACACAGTAGTAGCTTTATATTTCCTATTATAGTTGTCAAAAATACTGAGCTATTTAAGGCATGGACCATAAATTTCTGGTGCCAGAGTTATTTTGAGGTCTGTGATTCTAAGCATAGCAGTCTGCAGCTTGAGGAAATTAAAAAATAACTAGCTCAGTGCATGGCTCTGGGAATATTTTTAAACACTGAGAACCTCGTTCCTATAAAGAAACTAAATACCAGTGCAATCCCCGAAATGTTCATTATTTAGAAAGCAAAGAGACCACTGAACAATGTCAAAAACCCATTCCAAAACTTCTTCTGAATTCCAATTACCTGAGGACCAAAAATCCAGATTAAAAAAAAAAAAAAAAAGAATCGAATAATGAAACGAGGCTTTTTTAAAAAGTATCCTCATAGAGAACTGTCCATTTTCTGAAAATCAAATATATTTTACAAGCTCCTAAATTTATAAAAAATTAATATTCCCCCAAAGAAAAATAACTAAGGTGCTTTAAATAAGTTATAGTGTATCGGCAATGCATTTTATTTTCACATTTTAGTTACACTATTATTTGCTTAACCTAAATCTTATTAATATAAACAGGTTGTTTATTTACTCTGGAAAGAACTAAAAGAGGTATTTTCAAAGTAATTATCTGCCTTAAGGACAATGAGAACTAAAAACTGTGGGACACAGTCCAGGTTTGTTAAAGGAAATTCAGTCTGATATTCCCAGAGCTGTGTGGAATAAAGTGGCTGAGCAGCGAGGGTCAAAAGCAGCAAGGCTTTTCAAGGCGGTCAGACTGCCACGAGACAAGGCCTGAGTTGGCTGGGGCTGTGCAGACAATGCCCAGGCTTTGTTATGTTTTTGCCATAGGTTTCATTCATTCTATTCCATACCCACACTTAGTAACCCTGGCTAATTACAGAAAGAACATGAATCACAATCACAGGGGCATCGGGCATGACTGATATTATTTTCTCTCTGTTCCTGCTCAAAACCTTCCAAGCCTCTCATCCTGACCATCCTCACTCTCCATGCAACAGAATTCACTATTTGCTATGTTTGCGAACACACTCCAGTTAGCTTGGCTTCTCACTACTCAAGAACCAGCCGTGATCACTCCTCCCAACACTTGTTTAGTACCTACTCCATTTCAAGAACTATGCTGGCAGGCTCTGAAGGCACAGAAAAGATGTAATCCTTACCTGAAGGAGGTCATGGGCTAGTAAGGAAGACAGAAAACAATACCATTACAATATGTTGTGTCAGACACCAGTTTTATTTTCACCTCGGGAATCTCCCTTTTTACTGAAGGCCGATTTATTTTTCATTTTCCTATACTCTTAATTGTATCATTATTACCATTAAAATTAATATCTTGCTTGATCTTTTCAATGGCATTAGCTGATTAATAATTGCAAGAACGGCATCTTGTATTTTCATTTTGCTCTACAAAAGTACCAGGTGCAGTTTTAGAAGAATTTGATCCTTTTTTTGCATTTGTTCCAGACTGTGTAAGGAACTACAGGGAAGACCAAAGACCTGTCTAAACTCTTCACCATGACAGAACGGCCCAAGTCTCCTTGGCTGCTTAATGTTCTGCACTTCTGTCTGCCCCAAGAGGTCTAACTACTGACCTTTATCCTGGCATGAAGTTCATTTCTATGTTTCTTTATTGCTTTTTCATATTAATTCTTCTGCCTGAATTGTTTTCCACACATTCTCAGTCTGGTGAAATCCTATTAATGTTCAAGGCCACGTCTAGAAGTCACATTAAAGGTTTATTAAATGTACTAAACAGGTCACTTAAAATACAAAGATTATCAGACTAGATTAAGAAGAAAACATGAACTGTTTACAGGTGATATATAAGATCCAGAAAAGCTGAAAAGTACTGAAAGTAAAAATATAGAAGTTATATGACAAAATTACTAATCTGGAAAAAGGTGATGAGTGGTTCTGGTTCAAGATGGTGGTGTAGGAAGACACTACACTCACCTCCTTCCATTGATACACCAAATCTATAGCCACAATATGGTGAATTTCCTCTGAGGGAAAAAAAACCCTCAAAAACTAGCTGGACCAAACATTTGCATTACAGAGACCTCAGAAAGAGAAGAAAGGGGCAGAAAAATTATTGGAAGAAATATTGGCTAAAAACTTCCCTACCCAGGGAGGAATAGGCATCTAGATACAGAAAGCTTAGAGTTCCAAAAAAGATGAACCCAGAGAGACCCACACAAAGACACATTGTAATTAATGTGTCAAAGGTTAAACACAAGAAGAGAAACTTAAAAGCACCAAGAGAAAAACATCTTGTTTTATACAAACTTTCCCCTTTTCCCCATTTCCCTGGCAGTAATACTATCAGCAGATTTTTCAGCAGAAACTTTGCTGGCCAGAAAGAAATGGCATGATACATTTAAAGTGCTGAAAGAAAAACTTCCAACCAGAATACTCTACCTGGCAAAGTTGTTCAGAATTAATGAAGAGACAGTTTTCCAGAAAAGCGAAAACTAAAGGATTTCATCACCACTAGATTGGCCTTACAAGAAGTGTTCAACATTTTGAAAAATATTATTTTTATTGATTTCAGAGAGGAAGAGAGAGAGAAACATCAATGATGAAAGGGAATCATTGATTGGCTACCTCCTGCGCATTGGCCTGAGACCGAAATCCAGACATGTGTCCTTGACTGCAATCAAACCTGGGACCCTTTGGTCCACAGGTCGATGCTCTATTCCACTGAGCCAAACCAGCTATGGTTAAAAGATTTCTTTAAGCTGAAATGAAAGGGTGCTTGCTAACCAGTAACAGAAAAACACACC
This sequence comes from Corynorhinus townsendii, assembly GCA_026230045.1. Taxonomy (NCBI): domain Eukaryota; kingdom Metazoa; phylum Chordata; class Mammalia; order Chiroptera; family Vespertilionidae; genus Corynorhinus; species Corynorhinus townsendii. The sequence continues at coordinate 69,003,232 of JAPDVU010000008.1, forward strand.
AAAGAATAAATCTCACTGGTAAAGTCAAAATTCAGAATAACCTAATATTGTAAAGGTGATGGTTTAATCACTTATAAATCTAGTACGAAGGTTAAAAAACAAAACTAGTAAAAATGTAAACACAATAATCAGTTGAGAATTACAAAAGATAAAAAGATGTAACATCAAAAACAAAATGTGGGGGCAGTGGAGAGTAAAAAATGCAGAGCTTTAGAATACATTCAAACTTAACTTGTTATCAACTTGGAATAGACTGTTTAAATATAGGTTGTTTTATGTAAATCTCATAGTAACCAAAAAACAAAAATGTATAGTAGATAAAAGATAAAGGAATCTAAGCATACCATTAAAGAAAGTTACCAAATCACAGCAACATAAGAAAAAAGGAAGAGAGGAATTACAAAACAAGATAATGGCAAAAAGTCCACAGATATCAATAATTACATTAAATGTAAACGACTAAATTTTTTCATCAGAGTGATTGAATGAATTGGAAAAAAAAGGCCCATCCATACTCTCCCTACTTCAGATGTAAGGAAGGACACACACAGACTGAAAATAAGGGGATGGAAAAAGATATTCCAAAAAAAAAAAAAGAAAAGATATTCCACATTAAATGGAAACCAAAAGAAGAGAGTAGCTAAACAGACTGTAAAACAAAGACTGTAATAAGAGACAAAGATGGGTATTACATAATGATAAAGGGATCAATCTAACAAAAAGATATAACATTTGTATATATTTATACACCCAATATAGGAGCACCTAAATATATAAAGCAAATATTAACAGACCTAAATAGAAAAACAGACAGCAATACAATCTCAGTAAAGGTAATTAATATCCCACTTGTATCAATGGATAGATCATACAAAAATCAATAAGGAAATATCGGCCTTAAACCATGTTAGATGATGGACTTAAAATATAAAAATTTCATACAAAAGTAACAAAATACACAATCATGAACATTCTTTACGTTAGATGATATATTAGGTCACAAAACAAGTCTTAAATTTAATAAGATGGAAATCATATCTAGCATATTTTCGGTATATGTTACGAAACTACAGATTCATTGTAAGACGAAAACTGGAAAATCCACCAATATGTGGAGATTAAACAACATGCTCCTGAACAGCCAATTGGTCAACAAAGAAATAAAAAAAATACCTTGAAGCAAATGAAAATGGAAATAGAACATACCAAACATTCAAAGAAGTAGTATCAATGCTCCTCAAACTCTTTCAAAAGTTGAAGAGGAAGAAATGCCTCCAAACTTATTTTATGAGGCTAGCATTACTCAGATATCAAAACCAGACAGGATACCACACCAAAAAAAGAAAAATTACAGCAAATATCATTGATGCACATGAACTTCCACAGAATACTGGCAAACCAAATTCAGCAGCACATTAAAAGAATCATTCACCATGATCAAGTGGGACTTATTCCAGGATGTAAGAATGGTTCAACATCCACAAATCAACCAATGTTATATATTACATTAAGACAATGAAGGATTAAAAGCATGTGATCATCTCAATAGATGAAAAAAATTTGGAAAAAATTCAACATCAACTTATGATAAAAACGCTCAACAAAATAGGTATATAGAAGGAAGATATCGCAACATAATAAAGAATACATATGACAAACCCAAAGCTAATATACTGAACGGTAAAAAGCTGAAAGATTTTCCTCTAAGATCAACAATACAAAAAGATGCCCACTATCACCATTTCTATTCAACATAGTATTGTAAATCCTAGCCACAGCAACCAAAGAAAGAAAAAGAAGGAAGTAAAACTCTCACCATTTGCACAGCACCCGATATTATATATATATACAAAACCCAAAAGATTTCATAAAAAAAACAATCAGAAATGCCCTAGCCAGTTTGGCTCAGTGGATAGAGCGTCAGCCTGTGGACCGAAGGGTCCTGGGTTCAATTCCGGTCAAGGGCACATACCTTGGTTTCAGGCTCCTCCCTGACCTGGGCCCTGGTCAGGGTTCGTGGAGGGATACAAAATCAATATGCAGAAATATGTTGCCTTTCCATACACCAATAATGAATGATGAGGAGAAAATAAGAAAACAATCGCGTTTACAAGTGCATAAAAAAGCAAAAAATACCTAGAAATTTAACCATAGAGGTGAAAGACCGGTACTCTGAAAACCATAAAACACTGAAGAAAGAAACTGAAGAGTGTACAAATAAATGAAAAGATATACCATGCTCATGGATTGGAAAGATTAATATTGCTAAAATATTCTTACTACCTAAAGCAATATACAGATCCAATGCAATCCCTATCAAAATACCAATGGCATTTTTCTCAGAACTTGAACAATTAATTCTAAAATTTTTATGGAACCACAAAAGACCCTAAATAGCCAAAGAAATCTTGAGAAAGAACAAAGTGGGAGATATTACACTCACTATACTACGAAGCTAAAATTAAACAGTACAGCACTGGCATAAAGACAGATATACAGAAACAGGCATGTAGAGCAATGAAAGAGAATAAATATGGTCAGTTTATCTGAGACAAAGTAGGCAGAGGATATACAATTGGGTAAAGACAGTCTTTTCAATAAGTGGTGCTGGCAAAACTGTACAGATATATACAAAAAAGTGAAACTGGATCACTTTCTTACACCACATCCTATCTAATAAAGAGGGAATATGCTAATTGACCCTCATACCATCGCAAAGATCTTGGCGCCCACAGCCAATATGCTAATTACTGCCCCGCCCTCAAAGATGGTGGCTCCCACAGCCAATAAAGAGGGAATATGCTAATTGACTGCCACGCCCTCAAAGATGGCGGTACCCACAGCCACAAGATGTTGGTGCCCAGTCCCCTCAGCCCCGCCTGCCTTGCTGTGCACCTACCTTCATTGTCCCCCAGTCCCCTCAGCCCCCCAGCTGCCCAGGGCCGGCCCGAGGTGCAGGCAAGCCTTGGATGGCGGCTGCCCAGCCACCCACGGCTGCCCAAGGCTCAGGTAACCAGGGCCGGCTGAGTCTTGCGCTGCCAGCAGTGGCAGCAGCAGAGGTGTGATGGGGGCATAGCCTTCCCCTGATTGCCAGGTTGCCTCCTGCACGGGCTCCTGGACTGTGAGAGGGGGCAGGCTGGGCTGAGGGACTTCCCCGCTCCAGTGCATGAATTTTTATGCACCAGGCCTCTAGTCCTACATAATAAAAGCCTAATATGCAAATTGACCAACCGGCAGAATGAATGACGGAACGTCAGGTTGCTATGATGTGCACTGACCATGCTCAACTCAGGAGCTGCCCCAGGTCAGCCAAGGTGTGAGCCAGTAGGGGCCTCCCGATCGCCCCACAGAGGGAGGCAACAGGCGGCGGCGGCGGGTGGCGCCAGGCCGGCCAAGGCAGGTGCCAGCAGAGGCCCCCTGATCACCCCACTGGTTGCCCGTAGAGGGAGGGTGACCAGCAGTGACAGCAGCAAGGGGTGGGCCGGTAAGTGGGCGGCATCAGGCCGGCGAAGGCAGGTGCCAGTGGGGGCCCCCTGCCGGTTGCCCCACAGATTGGCCATGATCGCCAGCCAGGCCTAGGGACCCTATCCACGAATGAATTTTGTGCACCGGGCCTCTAGTACCAAAATAAACAACAACAAAAATGTATTAAAGTCTTAAATATAAGACCTGAAACAAGAAAACATAAGGAGTAAACTCTTAGATCAATCCATCTTAGCAATTTCTTTTTAAATAGGTCTTTTTTGGGGGGAAAAATGACAGCGGAATAGAAAGACGTGTCCCGAGCCTTGTCCCGGAGCTGATACAAAGAACAGCTGAGGGTCGCACAGGGAGTGTCTGTTGAAGAGTTAAGGGACAGCTCTACTCCAGGAGAAGGTGGGGGACTGCTGGACGGGGGTCCCCTGACCAGACAGCCCTCACTGCTGCTGGGTTCCCTCCCAAAGCCACCAGATCGGATGTGGAGACCGTGCCATCTTGAAGAGGAAAGTGGATGTTATCGGAAGCCTGAAAATCTACAATTGTGGCACCCACCGAACAGCTGCAAACCCCAGAGCATTATATCGATCTTTCATGCTTGTTTGTGAGATTGTTTTGCTTATTCTTTTTTGTTTTTTGCTTCTGTTTTCCCCTTGCCTCACTCGATATTAGTTGTTATTTGTAGTTTGTATTCATCCCCAGGTACTTGTTGCTGGCATTTGCTGGGATTAGTGCCTGTTCTATTGGAGTTTTCTCCCCATATATATAGTTTGTTCCCCTTTTCTTTCTTATTCTCTCTTATTTTTTTTCCTTTTCCTAATTTCATTTTGGCACTACTTTCTTTTTTCTTCTTTTTTCTCTTTTTCTTTCTCTCCTATCCCCTAATTTGCCTTTCTTTGGTGGTCACCTTTATTTGGGGTTATTAATATCGTGAATACATTTCTGTTCAGTGCCTTGTGTGTTGTACCTGATTGTGTTGTATTTTGTGCCTTTAAATCAACGCAGGAGAGAGAGAACTACATAACCAGACACCTGGAGAAGAGAGACCATGGGGAGACAAAGAAACAGCCCGCATATGAAAAAAAAGCAGGCATCACCAGAAAAGGAAGTAAACAAAATGGAGGCAAGCAACCTGCCAGAAAAAGAATTCAGAGAAATGGTCATAAAGTGGCTGAACAGAATGAAAGACAAATTCGACAATATGAGTAAGAACCAAGAGGAAATGAAGAAGAACCAAGAAGAAATGAAAAATGACATCGCTGCTGTAAAGAACTCAATAGAAAGCATCAAGAGTAGATTAGAAGAAGCAGAGGGCTGCATCAGTGAGCTAGAAGACAAGGTAGGAAAAAATACCAAAGTAGAGCAGCTTCTAGAAAAAAAAAAAATTAAAAAGGAGGAGAGCCTAAGAGAACTTTGGGACAACATGAAACAAAACAACGTCCACATAATAGGGGTTCCAGAAGGAGAGGAAACCGAGCAAGGAATAGAAAACCTGTTTGAAGAAATAATGACAGAAAACTTCCCTGATATAGGGAAGAAAAAACCCATACAAATCCAAGAAGCTCACAGAGTTCCAAGCAAAATAAACCCCCAAAGACCGACGCCAAGGCACATTATAATTAAATTGGCAAACACCGATGACAAAGTAAGAATCTTAAAAGCGGCCAGAGAGAGACAGAAAGTTACCTACAAAGGAACGCCCATCAGACTAGCGATTGATTTCTCAACAGAAACTCATCAGGCCACTAGGGAATGGAATGAAATATACAAAGTCATGCAAAGGAAGGGTCTGAAACCACGAATACTGTACCCAGCAAGGCTATCAATCAAAATTGAAGGTGAAATCAGGAGCTTCACAGACAAAAAAGAATGAAGGGAATTTATTACCACCAAACCAGCAATGCAAGAAATGCTAAAGGGTCTGCTGTAAAAAAATAAAGAAATAGAAAGCGAAAAAGGAACACAGGGGTAGAAAATAAAAATGGCAACAAATAAGTACCTAAGAATAATAACTTTAAATGTAAATGGATTAAATGCCCCAATCAAAAGACATAGGGTAACGGATTGGATAAGAAAACATGACCCATATATCTGCTGTCTACAAGAAACCCACCTCAGAAAAAAAGATACACACAGACTGAGGTTGAAGGGATGGAAAAGGGTTTCAGGCGAATGGAAATGAAAAAAAAGCTGGGGTAGCAATACTTTTATCTGACAAATTAGATCTCAAAGTGAAGGACATAACAAGAGATAAGGAAGGCCACTTCATAATACTAAAGGGAACAATCCAACAAGAAGAAATAACTCTGGTAAACATATACGCACCCAATACAGGAGCACCCAAATACATAAAAAAACTGCTGGAGGATATCAAAGGAGAGATTGACAGCAATACAATCATAGTAGGAGACTTTAATACCCCACTATCACCATTGGACAAATCCTCTAAACAAAAAATCAGCAAAGAAACATCAATCCTAAATGACTCACTAGATCAGATGGAATTAATGGACATCTTCAGAACATTTCACCCCAAAGCCACAGAATATACATTCTTCTCAAGTGCACATGGGTCATTTTCAAAGATAAACCATATGTTGGGTCATAGGCAAAGTCTCTTCAAATTCAAGAAGATAGAAATCATATTAAGCATCTTCTCAGATCACAGTGGCATAAAACTGGAAATCAACTACAATAAAAACAATCCAAAAAAGTCAAACATATGGAGACTAACCGGCATGCTATTAAACAATGACTGGGTTACCAGAGAGATCAAGGAAGATATAAAAAACATCATGGCAACAAATGACAATGAAAACACAACAATCCAAAATCTATGGACACAGCGAAAGCAGTCTTGAGAGGGAAGTTCATAGCTCTAAAAGTCTACTGCAAAAAAACAAGAAACAATGGTAATAAATTACCTAACCCTACAACTCAAAAAGTTAGAAAGTGAGCAACAAGAAAAGCCCAGTGTAAGCAGAAGGAAGGAAATAATAAAGATCAGAGGGGAGATAAACGACATTGAGACCAAAAAAAAAAAAAAAAACACAAAAAACACAATACAAAATATCAACAAAACCAAGAGCTGGTTCTTTGAAAGGATAAACAACATTGATGAACCTCTAGCCAGGCTCACCAAGAAGCAAAGAGAGAGGACCCCAATAAACAAAATCAGAAATGAAAGAGGTGAAATAACAACAGACCCCAGTGAAATACAAAGGAGTGTTAAAAAATACTATGAACAACTCTATTGGAACAAACTGGACAACCTGGAGGAAATGGACATATTCCTATAAAAATACAACCTTCCAAAACTAAATCAGGAAGAATCTAAACATCTCAATAGGACAATAACTATGAAAGAAATTGAAGCAGTCATCAAAAAGCTTCCAGCAAACAAAAGCCCAGGGCCAGATGGCTTCACAGGGTAGTTTTACCAAAAATTCAAGAAAGAATTAAAACCTATCCTCCTCAGACTATTCCAAAAAATTCAAGAGGAAGGAACACTTCCAAGCTTCTTCTATGAAGCCAGCATTACCCTAATACCAAAATCAGATAAAGACAACACAACGAAAGAGAATTACAGGCCAATATGCCTCATGAACGTAGATGCCAAAATCCTCAACAAAGTTCTAGCAAATCGGATCCAGCAGTACACCAGAAAGATCATACACCATGACCAAGTAGGATTTATCCTGGGGATGCAAGGATGCTACAATATCCGCAAATCAATAAATGTGATACATCACATACACAAATTGAGAGATAAAAATCACATAGTCATATCAATTGATGCAGAAAAAGCATTTGACAAAATCCAACACCCTTTCTTGATAAAACCTCTCAACAAGGTGGGACTAGAAGGATCATACCTCAACATAATAAAAGCTATATATGATAAACCCACAGCTAACATCATATTCAATGTGCCAAAAATAAAACTATTTCCCCTAAGAACAGGAACAAGACAAGGATGCCCACTCTCACCACTTGTGTTCGACATAGTACTGGAAGTATTAGCCACTGCAATTAGACAAGAAGAAGAAATAAAAGGCATCCAAATTGGAAAAGAAGAAGTAAAGCTGCCCTTATTTACAGATGACATGATATTGTACATAAAAAAACCCGAAAGACTCCATCAAAAAACTAATAGACTTAATAAACGAATTCGGCAACGTAGCAGGATACAAAATTAACGTCAAGAAATCTATGGCATTTCTATACACCAATAGTGAACTTACAGAAAGAGAGACTAAAAAAGCAATCCCATTTACCATCACACCAAAACAATTAAGATACCTAGGAATAAACTTAACTAAGGAGGTAAAAGGCCTATACACGGAAAACTATAGGACACTGAAAAAAAGAGATGAGGAAGTCATAAACAGATGGAAGAACATACCATGTTCATGGATTGGGAGAATCAACATCATTAAAATGTCCATACTACCCAAAGCAATCTATAGATTCAATGCACTCCCCATTAAAATACCAATGGCATATTTCACAGACCTAGAAAGAACTCTCCAAAAATTCATCTGGAATAAAAAAAGACCCTAAATAGCCACAGCAATCCTGAGAAAGAACAACAAAGTAGGTGGGATCTCAATACCAGATTTCAAGCTGTATTACAAAGCCACTGTTCTCAAAACTGCCTGGTACTGGCACTAGGACAGACATATAGATCAATGGAATCGAATAGAGAACCCAGAAATCGACCCAAATCACTATGCTCAATTAATATTTGACAAAGGAGGCATGAACATCCAATGGAGTCAAGACAGTCTCTTCAATAAATGGTGTTGGGAAAATTGGACAGATACATGCAAAAAAATGAAACTAGACTACCACCTTACACCATACACAAAAATAAACTCAAAATGGATCAAGGAGTTAAACATATGACGAGAAACCATAAAAATACTAGAGGAATCCACAGGCAGAAAAATCTCTGACATATGCCGAAGCAATTTCTTCACTGATACTGCTCCTAGGGCAATGGAAACTAAAGAGAAAATAAACAAATGGGACTATATCAAAATAAAAAGCTTTTGCACAGCAAAGGAGACCATCAATAAAACAACAAGAAAGCCCACTGCATGGGAGAACATATTTGCCAATGATATCAATGATCAGGGTTTAATCTCCAATATTTACAAGTAACTCATGCAGCTTAAGAAAAAGAAGATAACCCAATCAAAAAATGGGCAACTGATCTAAATAGATACTTTTCGAAAGAAGATAGAAGGAAAGTCAAGAGGCATATGAAAACATGCTCAAAGTCACTAACCATCTGAGATACAAATCAAAACAACAATGTGGTACCATCTCACACCTGTCAGAATGGCTATTATCAACAAATCAACAAATGACAAGTGCTGGTGAGGATGCGGAGAAAAAGGAACCCTCATGCACTGCTGGTGGAATGCAGACTGGTGCAGCCACTGTGGAGAACAGTATGGAGTTTCCTCAAAAAACTAAAAATGGAACTCCCATTTGACCCAGTGATCCCACTTCTAGGAATATATCCCAAGAAACTAGAAACACGGATCAGAAAGGATATATGCACCCCTATGTTCATAGCAGCACAATTCACCATAGCTAAGATTTGGAAACAGGCTAAGTGCCCATCAGCAGATGAGTGGATTAAAAACAGTGATACATCTACACAATGGAATACTATGCTGCGGTAAAAAAGGAGTTCTTACCATTTGCAACAACATGGATGGAGATGGAGAGCATTATGCTATGTGAAATAAGCCAGGCAAAGAAAGATAAATATCACATGATCTCACTCATTTGTGGAATATAATGAACAACATAAACTGATGAACAAAAATAGATCCAGAGACAGAGAAACATCAATCAGAACGTCAAACCTCAGGGAAGGTAGGGGAGGGTGGGCGTAAGGGGGAGAGATCAACCAAAGGACTTATATGCATGTATATAAGCCTAATCAATGGACACAGACACCAGGGGGGTGGGGGCATGAATGGGAGGTGGGGGGGTAGTGAAGGAATAAGGACACATATGTAATACCTTAATCAGTAAAGAAATTTAAAAAAACTGTACTCACATCACTAGTTTACAAAACCATTTAGTTAAGAGTAAAATAAATAAATAAATAAAAATAAATAAAAAGGTCTTTTTGGCCAAGGGCAACAAAAAAGCAGATGGGACTACTCAAACTAAAACGTTTTTGCACAGTGAAGGAAACCATCAACAAGACTTAGAAACAGTGACGGACACTTCCTGTTGGTCCCTCCAGATCCCTCCCTCCCTTGTCCTGCCTGCTCTCTGACCTGAGAAAGATCCATTATGAATTGCATTGATAGGCTCCCTTGCCACCTAGGCTTCTGGTTTGGTTTGAACAAAGAGAAAGCATCATTTGTTAATGCTTTATATTCCTCATTTTTATTAGCTTGTATAACTAACTTAACTGAAAACACAGTGTATTTTACTGTTCGGCATTAGATCCAACCAGGAACAAGCTCACAAAGTTTCAAGTCCAGTCCTGTGTGCACAGTCCAGTCTGTCCACATGCTATTTATTTAATCAATATTTAACCAGTATTCATTCTGAGCCAGACACTGTTCTAAATGTCTTAAAAATACTACAATTTTCATAATTACCCTAGGAGGCAGATGCTATGGTCCCTTGCATATTACAGATGAAACTGAGTCATGGAGCAGTTAACTTGAGCACAAACTAGTAAGGGGAGGAGCCAAGATTTGAACTTTGGCAGTTTGGCCACCACGCTGAAAAGCTTTGGTTGGGATGGGTGAGTGATTGTGTCCTTGCCCCACTGTTGACCTTCACTAAGAATAAGCTGGTCATGGATTTTAGATAGAAAAAATAACAACATAAACATCCTCAGAATTACTCTTAAGTATTTAGTAAACCTCAGCTGGGCATGTAGCAAATACTCTTCATGTTCCATGTTCCACAGACCTATGTACAGAAACACTATTAGTCCGTCTGCATTGTAAAACACACATAAAACAGTAACAACTTCTCATCTCCTGAAAGATTTCCTTTTCCCCAGCAGCGCTGTAACGTGTGAGAGAACAGGTCTGAAATATTTTGAAATGACATCATTAGAACTGTAATTGCAGCCTCACAAGGCTGTGCAGGTGGTGCTGTCAGTCAGTTGCAGAAGATCCATGGCCCAACCATGGAGAATAAGCATGCGTAATGTGCAGCTGCCACGTAAGAATTTGGTCATTAACAAGCTCAAAGCACCACAACAAAGAGATATTCAGTCAGCAAAAACGGAGTCCGCTCCAATGTCAGCAAAAAGAAATCCCTAGAAATGACAACTGTGCAGGTTAGTATCCACTAGTACATAATTTTAATTCATTGTGTAAAGGCACTAGGAAATGTAATATTTAGTGTTGTATATTTTTTCTTGCACAACAGAAGAAAAATATAAATTTTGCTGTTACTAAAAATATATACTTCATTAAATGCTAAAAATGGGACCAGAGTCAAGACTGGGTTTGCTCCTCACAACTGTGACTCAGGAGGTAAGGTAAATACCCTACATCGCTCACTGTCAGATGAGGTGGGAAGCAGACCTTAACACAGGCCATCCGACTTCTCCGGAACGGACGATCTTTTCACTGCTTTGGTCATTTTTCCTGATGAGAATCCATCCTAATTCCAGACCCTGCTGAATTTACTTTAGGTACTAATTTTATCACTGATTCTCTTCATTGCACTAAAATCACCTTTAATAAACAAATGTACATACATAATACCAAAAGCTGAAGCTAAAACAAGAAGTTATTAGATTTTTTGTTGTTGTTGAAGATACTTTTCCATTGTTTTTCAGAGAGAGTGGAAGGGAGGAAGGGAGAAATGAGGAGGGAGGGAGGGAGGAAGGGAGGGGGGTGAAAGAGAGAGAGAGAGAAACACGGATGTGAGAAAACACACCGACTGGTTGCCTCCCAAATGTGCCCCAACCAGGGGCAGGGGATGAACATGCAACCCAGGTACGCGCCCTTGACCTGGAATCGAACCCGCAATCCTTTGGTGCATGGGCCAACACTCTAACCATTGTGCAACAATGGCCAGGGCAGATTTTTAAAAATTTAAATTTAAAAATCAAGAGCTTCCTATAATTTTTATTAAGCAATACTGAAGACTTACAAAAGGTACAAAGAATAATACAAGCATCTGTGTTCTCACCAACATGATTAAGAAATAAAACTTTGCCAATTAAGAAATCCCCAAAAGGTATGCTCCTCTCCAATTGTAATTGTCAGAAGAACTACTATCCTGAATTTATTATAAAATTCTATTTTTACTTCATACTATTTCTAAGCAGTATAGTACTGTTTGCCACATATTTAAACTTTATATAACTAGCATCATGTTATAGGTACCTTTATGTTCTTGCTTTCTGTACTCAACATTACATTAATGAATTTCATTCATGTTAACATCGACCCCTCTATGCATTTCACTCATTCCTCCTAGTATTTAAATTTCTCCAATACTGATAATTATGTTTTGAAATATTTTCTGTTTCTATGAGACCGATTGCATGCAATGACTAGCTCAAATACCTTTCTGAATAATCTACCCAGAACACAGCTGAAAGGCAAAATGTTGTCTACACTCAGGCTCTTCAGTTGTAAGAGATCTATCCCCTTGTGCCCTCACGCAAAACCCTAGCAACTACTGACCCAACAATTCCACTTCTAAGAATCTAGCTAAATGCTAGCTCAAGTTGGTAAAGGTATGTATGTACATTCACTGCAGCACTGTTTAGAAGAGTAACCATATCCACGAATGGGGGCCCGGTCAAGGAAATTATGGCACATCCATATTATGAAACACAACACAAACATGGAAATAAATCAGACAGAGCTATGCACACTGTGGGGATTTTAAAAATATGCCCACAAATTCTTTGATATTCCTCCCTTCAAAAGCTGAAGTCTAATTCCACTTCCCTTGTAAGTTAGAATCTTGCTTTTAACAGAATGTGGCAAAAGTAATGGTGCATGACTTCTGAGGCTAGGTCATAAAAAAGCCAGCTTCTATCTGTCTCTCCACCATCTAGACATCTCCAGGAATGCTCACTCTGGGGGAAGCCTGCCACCATGCTGTGAGGATCCGCAAGCAGCCCTCTCCTACATCAGGGGAGGAAGTGAAGCAGCCAACAGCCAGCCTATAATTATAGTTCACCTCCAAAGTGAATCCTTCAGCCTCACTCAAGCCTTCATGACTGCAACCTCAAATCTGACCTCAGCTAAGTCACTACTTAACTCCTAGTCCACAGGAACAGTGAGATAATACATAAACCACTAAGTTCTGTTATGTAGCATAACCAATAAGGTGCTAAGACAAAAAGATCAATATCCCGTATTCCAGTCAAAAATGTCAACTTGTAAAACATTGGGAATATGCCTATTTTGGATATTCATACCAGCAAACAGTGATTATATCTAGGGAGTTTGGGGAAATGAAAGGGAGGGAGGGAGGGGACAGAGTCTTTTTATTTTATTTTATATGTTTTTGTATTGCTTGCAAGATTAAGTGCATACATTATTAAATTCCAAAGAAGATAAAAACCAATAAAGATTAAAAATAACCTCTCACCCTTTGTAAAAGCCAATGAAATTACCTTAATTTTAGACATATTGCTACCAAGTTCTATTGTGTGGTTTCCTAGTTGACTGCTGATTAAAAGCTGTAAATTGAGGGAGGAGTGAGCTATTAGAGTGAGGCATAGTGCCAGTACAAAGACATGTTAGAAAAAGGAGAAAGAAGATAAAATAAACCATCTGAAGCCACTCAAGCATAGAAACAAAGACTGCTGTACATCTAGAAGCCTCTAAGGATGTAACTACCACACAGGACTATAATTATAAAAAACAATATTTACATAGCAGTAAGTAGTTTACAAAGTATTCCACATACAGAATTTTATTTTATCCCCCATAATAAACCTTGAGGTATATAGAAGTATTTTTACTACCATTTTACTGATTTGGAAACAAACCCAGGGAGTGAGTGGAGCCAGGGCACAAAACACCCAGAATTCCATTCTAAAAATTCAAACTTGATTATATAGTAACACGTTCTCTGACACCGAAAAGAGAGAGGGTCAAGCTTATAGATGTGGGTCATGACATAGCTACAGCCAGAATGAGTGTTCCCTCCACGACACCCAACTCTGCGTGACTGTAGGGTCAGAAGCAACCTTTCCAGAAACAGTCTTGGTACAAGACAAACACATGTTCTTCTCAGGGGCTATGGGAAATGCTGGAGGCGGCAGGAAATCGTTGTTGAAAAAGTAGGAAGTGGGAATGTGAAAATTCTAATTTGTGTCAATTTCTATTCTCCAGTTAACAGCATATGTCTAATTATCTGTTAATCACCTGAGATTCTGAAGAGGTAACCAGGTACATTAGAAAGAAAGGCAGGACCCTAGCCAGTTTTGCTCAGTGGATAGCATGCTGGCCTGAGGACTGAAGGGTCCTGGGTTCAATTCCAGTCAAGGTCATGTACAATGGTTGCAGGCTCAATTCCTGGCACTCGTCAGGTCGTCAGGGTGCGTAGAGGAGGCAACTAATCGATGTCTCTCTCTCTCTTCGTCTCTCCGAGTCCCTTGCACTCTTTCTTAAAAAAAAAAAAAAAAAAAAAAAAAAAAAAAGTCAATGGAAAAATATCCTCGTGTGTGGGTTAACAAAATAAATTTAAAAAAAAAAATGCCCAGCTTGTATGGCTCAGTGGTTGAGTGTCCACTCATGAACCAGGAGGTCACGATTCAATTCCAGGTCAGGGCACACACCCAGATTGCAGGCTCGATTCCCAGTAGGCGGCGTAAGGAGGCAAATGATCAATTATTTTCTCTCATCATTGATGCATTTATCCCTCTCTCGCTCTCCCTTCCTCCCTCTGAAATCAATAAAAATATATTTTAAAAAAGGGTCAACCAGTCCTGTCCTTAAATGGTTACAAAGTCACTTTTTTCCTGTACAACTTTTCCTCATCTCTAAAATAGGGAAAACAATAATTTATTCATTTGGTTATTTTGTGGAATTCAATAACAAGGGTGAAACACCTATTTAATGCTTGGCAACAGCATTATGTTCAGCAGGGTTACCATGGTTACCACCACTACCATCATTTTATAACAAGGTAAACGTGCAAAGGTGGCCTGGGCCTTATTTCCAGCACAGACCGTTTCCTTCCCCCACACCTTTTCTTCATGTTGTGTTCTCCAATGGCATGCCTGTTTTTCCTCACCCCACCTCTGAAGGTCACATCCACTCAGACCTAGTTCATGCTAGTTCCTCTAAGACTTCCCAAAATGAAAGTAATCTCTACTTCTTGAGTGTTCACTTATGTTTTTTTTTTTGCACTTTTATCACTACATTTAGCATACTGGTCTTTGATAATAGCTGTTTTTGTTTTTATTACCTTTCCAATTCAATTGTAAACATCCTAAGAGCAGAATTTATGTCCAGCTAATTCTCTGCAACTCCCATAGTACCTGGCACACTCCCAAAACACATTAAGTTCAAGATGAACATTTGCTGAGTGAATATAACAAAGAAATGCCAGAGGCTTATATAGCAGAATTATCACTAAACTTCAATGGAAGATCAGCAGGGTTTTTGTGCCTTGAATCTAACTATAGTAACCTATTAGAACTCTGATTTCTCCACTCCTGACTACTGTACTTGGCTCATTATTAACAGTAATAGTTAACATGTTCATAGCACTTATTATGTGTCATGCACTGTTTTAAGTTCTTTACATATATTTACTCATTGAGTTCTTACACAACACTATAAAGTAGTACTAGAAGTAAACTAAGGCATAAAGATGTTTTTAAGATATATTTCTATTGATTTCAGAGAGGGAGGGAGAGGGAAAGAGACATAGACACATCAATGCTGAGAGAGAATCATTAATCAACTGCTTCCTGCACGTCCCCTACTGGGGATTGAACCAGCAACCTGGCATGTGCCCTTGATCAAAATTGAACCCGGGACTCTTCAGTCCACAGGCTGACGTTCTATCCACTGAGCCTAACCAGCTAGGGCTAGGCACAGAGGTTCACATCATAGTTCCTTTCCCTCTAACTGTGTAAGAGAAAGAAAGGCCAATGAAAATGCAAATCAGTCAAAATAGGAGCCAACAATTTTTAAAAGTTATAATGGCCAAAAAAATTGATTAAACATTACAACACTCTACACAGTTTACCTTAATCAGTCTTCACAAAACCCTGAGGGTTGGAATCAGTTGTATGTTTCACTTTCCATTCTTTCCTTATTCATATTTTAATGGATATTAATGTCTATGCTTTCTCCTCCAAAGGAAAAGAAGTTTCTACTATTTATCATCTATAATCAATTCCCACTGTTCTCCGGGAACACTTAGTTAGTTCCAGCTAATTAGTGTAAAAGTTAAGCAGAATTATCTCCCTGACTATAGGCCCTGGATTTGCATAGGAACTTACTTTGCCAGAGGTCAACTGTGTTGCAACTAATCAGGAGATTGACAAAGCATGTATAAGTATTTTTTAAAAAAAACAAAACATCCTATCTAATAAAAGAGTAATATGCAAATTAACCACCAATTCGCGACACCCACAAGCCACGCCCACCAGCCAATCAGGAGCAAGTATGCAAATTAACCCAGCCAAGATGGCTGCAGCCACAGAGTGAGCAGGAGGCTTGGGTTTCTCTGGCAATGGAGGAAGCCAAGCTTTCTGCACACCCTGGCCGGCCTAGGTCTCCACTCAAGGCTACAAAGTTTCAATTATAGAAGATAAATAAATCCCAGATACCAGGGCCTCCGCTTGGGCTGCCGGGGGGCATGCCAGCCTGAAAACCACCACAGGCCCCTTGCCCAGGCTGCCCCACGCCTCAAGGGAACCCCCACCCTGATCCGGGACACCCTTCAGGGCAAACCAGCTGGCCCCCACCCGTGCACCAGGCCTCTATCTTATCTAATAAAAGAACAATATGCAAATTGACTATCACTCCAACACACAAGATGGCTGCCCCCATGTGGTCAAAGATGATTGGCCCCACGTGGACACAAAATGGCCACCACAAGATGGCCAGCAGGAGAGGGCATTTGGGGGTGATCAAGCCTGCAGGGGAGGGCAGTTAGGGGTGACCAGGCCTACAGGGGAGGGTAGTTAGGGGCAAACAGGCTGGCAGGGGAGCAGTTAGGCATCAATCAGGCTAGCAGAGGAATGGTTAGGGGGTGATCAGGCTGGCAGGCAGAAGCAGTTAGGGGCAATCGGGCAGGCAGGCAGGCAAGCATTTGGGAGCCAGCAGTCCTGGATTGTGAGAGGGATCCCAGATTGGAGAGGGTGCAGGCTGGGCTGAGGGACACACACCCCTGTGCACGATTTCGTGCACTGGGCCTCTAGTTTTCTAAATAAAACCCTTGAGTGGAAATTTACCTAGAATCAATTTCTTTACAGTAATTTATCTCCATGTAAGGAGGTTACTATATAAGTTTTAACAATCTCGAGGAAGTTATAAAAATTGTCTTTGACTTCATAATAGAAAATACCAGAAAGGTTACAAACAAATAAGATATGCAAGGATTTTGGTATGCCTTTCGTTGCTGTTAACAGCGAAAGCAAATTTACTTAGTAGAATATGAAAGGTAACGATTGAATAAGCAAAGTGGCTTAATGTTAAAAAGACTGTTTGATTCCCCACTTACTGTTCAAAATCTATGACTGGCTATTACATTCACAATTAGAAAACTTCTATTTGATTTGATGACATCCCAACTACTACAGAATATCGAAATAACTGATGTAGATGCCCCGACACAAAACTGAATAGCCAGTTGTGGATAAAGTTTTGTGTCTGGGCATATAATCAGTTATTGGATATTCTATTGCAGTAGGGACGTCACTTTAAATCAAAGCTAGATATGATTAAGCTTAGCGAGGAAGGCATGTCAAAAGCTGAGAAAGGCCAAAAACTAGGCCTCTTGCACTAGTTAGCCTAATTGTGAATGCAAAGGAAAAGTTCTTTAAGGAAATTAAAGTTTACTCCAGTGAACACACAAATGATAAGAAATTGAAACAGACTATTGCTGATATGGACCGAGTTTTAGTGGTCTGGACAGAGGATCAAACCAGACAGAAGCATGATCGAGAGCAACACCCTAACTCTCTTCAGTTCTACGAAGGCAGAGAGAGGTGAGGAAGCTGCAGAAGAAAAGCTAGAAGCTAGAAGTTGGTTCATGAGGTATAAGGAAAGAAGCCATCTCCAAAACAGAAGTGCAAGGTGAATCAACAACGGCTGATGAAGAAGCTGCAGCAAGTTACCCTGAAGATCTAGCTAAGATAATGAATGGAGGCGGCTACACTGAACAACAGCTATTCAGTGCAGGTGGAACAGCCATCAAGGACTTTCACAGCTAGAGAGAGAAGCCAATGCTTGGCTTCAGAGCCTCAAAGGACAGGCTGACAGTCTCTACTCTGTCTGTGCTCTATAAACGGAACAAAGCCTGGGTAACAGCCCAGCTGTGAATAACACGGTTTACTGAATACTTTAGGCCCCCTGTTGAGACCTACTGCTCAGCAAAAAAGATTCCTTTCAAAGTATTACTGTTCATTGACAAAGCACATGGTTACCCCTGAGCTCTGATTAGATGCACAATGAGATCCATGCTGTTTTCATGCCTGCTAACACAGCATCCATTCTGCAGCCTATGGATCAAGGAGCAATTTTGACTTTCAGGTTATATTACTTAATATATACCCCATAAAGTTATCGCCGCCATAGGTAATGATTCCTCTGGTGGATCTGGGCAAAGTGAATTGAAAACCTTCTAAAAGGATTAACCATTCTCAACGTCATTAGGAACTGTGAATGGCAATTGTCACGATAGAGTCACTTATCATGGGAACTAAAATGGAGCCAGGAGGTCATGAAGAGGTTGTCTTATGCTCATCCCACCCATGAACTTTTGAACCAGGTATGAGATCATATCCTGAACATTACTTCCTTTTCACCATGGCAACGAGACCATCTAAAGTCTCCATCCTGTCAGGAGCCAATCCAATCTCTGTATCTTTCATTTGCATAGAGGACCTAAATGAGGTTTGAATTCTTGGACTTTCAAAGAGCAGTGATTTTCAACCGCTGTGCTGCAAGAATTTTTAAAACATGCCATACTGTCAGGGGCAGAAATAGAATATTGGAAACTAATTATAAGAAGTATTAATCATGCTCTGTTAACCATGACGGCTCTGTTCTGATTAGAAAGCACATTTTCACTTGGCTGGGAGTTGTACGCCCTGGGACATGGGAGCTAACATCGGAATGCAGTCCATCCTCCTGTCCCAAGAACTGCCTATCATTATGGAAAGATTTATAAACTCATGGCTGAGACAATCAAGTCCTAGAGGCACCTGCTCTTTGCGACCCCCTGCCCCTATTACATATAATCGGGTCCCGGGGCACCTGCCCTCCGTGACGCACCAAGTCCACATGACTTGTAACCTGTAATGATTATCCCATGCCCACTTCCCCATGCCTGTAATTCCTACTTTCCCAAGTAATCTTTGTCCTTCTACCCAATATAAGCAGCTGGCTTATGGTGGGGTGCAGAGCAGATTTTTGTGGATGACTTGCTGCTCTCCCATACTGTCAGCATCACTGGAATAAACGCTCATACATGATTCAACCCTGTCTATGCTTAATTGGCTGAAGTAGTGACAGGCAGCCCGGACCCCTTGATTGTCCATTTACAATAACTGACTATTTAGTCAGGGGCAGTGACATCTTTTCCCTTAAGACTTTCAAATGAAAAAAAAAAAAAAAATGAAAACAGCTAACACAATAATTGCCTGGTATAAATGAATAAAAATTACCCCTATTTTTTGTCAGATAGGCAAAAAATATATATTTTTTTGGAGTCCCACAGAATTTCAGTTCATGTGTGCCATGAGATGAAAAAGGTTGAAAATCACTGCCATTAGAGAAACATCCTGGAACTTGCTCACCTCAGGACCTCACTACCTGAACCTAACCAATCCTTTTTAACTAGTCATCAGGTTAGACAGCCAACAGGAAAAGCTTTCTTTATTACAAAGTGTGTGGTGTTGCCTTTATAAACTCTGCCTTTGTTCTCGCTGGAGTGCAAATTGAGCTGCTACCTGAATATGGGTCTCCCAGATTAGAATTCTATAAGATCCCAAAAGAACTTCACATTGCTACAATCTTAGTATAAAACTTAAATGGATGAGGATTTGCTTCTGATAACGGAGAAAATAAAATAAAATTAGCATTGCTAAGAGAGTCACTTAATATGGAGCTGGGAGGCCCTGAGGAAGTGGGGCCTAGGTTCTCAGAGCCGCTACTAAGATGCTAACCTGTTGCTAAACTCTGCTCAAGGCTGAGCCATAAACATCCTGTAACAACTGCTTTGTGGACATATAGGGATTTTCTTCCTCCTTGTAGTTTCCACCTCCCTCGTTTGCATATTGGAACTAATCAATCCCCGCTAACCTGGCCAGCACACTTCATTTGTATGAAGAACCTAAATGGCACTGCGCCTGTGATTTTATAAACCCTGCCTTTGTTCTCTTTGGAGTTCAGTTTGGGTTGCCACCTAAATCTGAGCCTCCTGGATCGCAATCTGTTTTGCTCAAATAAATGCTTTTTTATTTTCTTCAATATGGCCTAAGCCTATTCTATTCTTTGGTTAACACTTCTTATGGGTGAGCAAAGAAAGCGGTTTCTTTAGAGCAGTGATTTCTCAACCTTTCTAATGCTGGGACCCATACAGTTCCTCATGTTGTGGTGACCCCCAACCATAAAATTATTTTCATTGCTACTTCATATCTGTAATTTTGCTAATGTTAATGAATCGTAATGTAAATATCTGTGTTTTCCGATGGTCTTAGGAACCACTATTTTAGAGGGAATCTCCTCCTGGTGAAGAGGCCGTGAAGATTGTTGAAATGACAACAAAGGATGTAGAATTATTACGTTGACAGAGTAATGGCAGGGTTTGAGAGGACTAACTCCAATTTTGAAAGAAATTCTGTCAAACAACGCATGCTACAGAGAAATCATTTGTGAAAGGAAGAGTCAACTGACGTGGTACATCTCATTATTGCCTTATTTTAAGAAATTACTACAGTTACCCCAACCTTCAGCAACCACCACGCTGACCAGCCAGGAGCCATCAACACTGAAGCAAGGCCCTCCACCAGAAAAAGATTACAATTTGCTGAAGGCTCAGATGATGGTTAGTATTTTTTAAGCAATAAAGTATTTTTAAATTAACCTATGTACTTTTTTTTTTAGACAATGCTATTGCACACGTACTGACTACAGTCAGCGTGAGTTCATGTGACTCGCTCTTTTGCAGTGGTCTGGAACTGAACCCACAATATCTCCAAGGTATGCCTGTGTATGTTGATGAAAAATAATTTAAAAAGCACTGACTGCATATTTGCATATGTTAAGAAGTTACTGGGGTATCACCAAATGATGATGAAACAGGAATTTTAGGGTAATACAGGCAGACTTAGGGAATTTTTAGAATTGGGATCCATGGAAAAACACAGGGCTATAGATTGGGAGAAGGTACATCTCCATAACACAAGGAAGCCAGATGAAGGGAGCAGCAACAGTTGCATGTAGTAAGACAAGGGAGCTGGAAGTAGCCAAAAAGATCTATATTTATAAAATAAAGAAGGAAGAAAGCCAGAAAGAAAAAACAATGAGGGAGGAGGGCATCACATGTCCCATGTGGTGTTTGACTTTTGAGTTCACGAGTTACTTTAGTAACCAGTCTAAGGGAATAGTGACCAATCAGAGGGGATATCAAGGCACCAGGATCTGCAGCCTTTCTAAGCCATAGGGAAAAGGAACTTAGTGGAACCCTTTCCCCCACCCCACGTGGGAGTCCATTCTGTGGGACCCTTTTCCCCCTCCCCATGTGGGAGTCCATTCTGTGGGACCCTTTTCCCTCTCCCTACATGTGAGTCTGTACTGGTTCTTCAATAAATTTCTACCTTTGCTATACCATCTTCTGTCTGTGGATTCATTCTTCGATTCCAGTGGACAAAGAATCCGGGTTCCAGTCCAAAAATTCCGTTTCAGTGACAAAGGACATTCCTGACTTTGTTCCCTCATAAGATCAACTAACAAGTATTCATGGACAAGACACCACTGAGAGAATACTAGAACACGGGGGTAAGAGGGTGGAAGAGAGAGAGAGAGAGAGAGAGAGAGAGAGAGAGAGAGAGAGACAGAGACAGACAGAGACTGAGAGAGACTGAGACTCTCTTTCTCTCTCTGAAGTACTCCCTGCATCACAGGGACCAGGACAGACTACATTAAGAGCATGAAGTTGCTCTCCCCCAGGATGGCACAGAACCATGCTGAGAGGTCTCTCCTGTGCCTCAAGTTCACTCAGTGTGGACATCCAAGTCAGCAATCCTAACCAACTGTTCCCAGCCAGCATTCCCTTCTTCCACTGACTTCAAAGCCCAGACAGTGACCTCACCCAAAACAGACCCTGCAAGCAAGCCCCATCTGCCCAAAGGTGTTACCAGCAGACATGTTCAGAAACCCAAACTCAGTTGATCGATGAAGAACTTTCTCCGCCAAAGCAAGTCTATAAAGTCTAGAAGAGGAGACCGTTAATTCAGATGTGCAGATACCAACAGAAGGAATCACAGGTCACCAAAAAGCTAGTAACAATGACCCCACCAAAGGAAACAAAGCGCTAAGTGAGGCTGTAGGAGGGGCTCTATGGTTGGTTGGGTTCTTTGGACAGGTTTTCTTGGTGGTTGGGACCTATACTGAGCAGTAGGTGGGGCTAGGAATTAGCTTCTCTGCCCTGGTGGGGCAGCCAGATGGGCCCCAGAACCTGCACAGCTTGTTTGAGGACCCAAATAAGAGAAATACTATTTGTAACAGAACCAAGCTTTGACTGCCTATCACCATGAAAACCAAGCTCATGAGACAGATGCTGGTGAAAAGGTTTATTCGACTGCCAGCATCTCAAGAAGACAGGGGACTATTGTCCAAAGCTCATCTTAGCATCTCAGTGCAAGCAGTGGTTTTTATAGGGAGGGAGAGGAAGAGCAGAACAAAGAGATCAGGAGGGGGGCTGTGAACGAGCAGGCAGTGTCCTTGCTGGCCCTGATAAGGACTGTTGGTGCCAGCATACTGGAACTGGTCAGTGCTAGCCAGATTCTGCAGTTGGGTGATCTGCATCCACCAAAGTTGTGTGTACAAGCAGGATCAAACTGCTGATACCTGCAATACACTTATAAAGAAACTGCCAGTATATGAGTTCCTTTGATCAGTTTGTTAGTACATTTTATTCTAATTCCATTTTATGGTTGGGCAAAGTAGTATAAAGTTTTTACTCACTGTTACATGTTCACTATGGTCTGCTGTTGACTGAAATGTCATCATGTGGTGTATAACTGTCTTAAGTTTTCAAATGTCAAAAACAAGGAATTTTGAAAGCAGTAAGAGAAAGGAGAAAAATTACATACAAGGGAATCCCTCCTCATAAGACTATCAAAGGATTTCTCAACAGGAATGTTTCAAGTCAGGAGACAATGGGATGTTATACTCCAAATATTGGGGGAAAACAAAACCTGCCAACCACAAATTCTATACCTGGCAAAGCTGTCCTTTAGAGAGATAGGCTTTCCCAAACAGGAACGGAAGGAGCTCGTCACTATTAGACCTGCCTTATAAGAAATGCCAAAGGAAGTTATTTGAGTAAAAGAATGCTAATCTTATCTAATAAAGAGGGAATATGCTAATTGACCATCACTCCATCACAAAGATGGTTGCACCCTCCGCTGAGGCCAAGTTCCCATAAGGAGCCTTAAGGAGCAATCAGCAGGGACCTGAGGCTACGCCCTCCTCTGCACCCCCCCCCCCGGTGGGGCTTGATAGGGGACCTCAGGCTGTGCCCCCACCCTAGTGCCAGGCCAGAGGAACTGAGGTCACGCCCCCCCCCCCCCAGTGGGGCTTGATGGGGGACCTCAAGGTGCGCTTCCCATCCTGGTGCTGTGCTAGAGGACCTCAGGCTGCTCCCCCCCACCCCAGCGCCAGGCCGGGGGACCTCAGACCGCACCCCCCGCCCGGCAGGGCTTGACAGGCGACCTCAATCTGGGCCCCCCACCCCAGCACTGGGCCAGAGGACCTGAGGCTGCGCCCCCCCTTCCCGGTACTGGGCAGGGAGACCTGAGGCTGCGCCCCTCCCACCCCCGCCTGGCAGGGCTTGACAGGGGATCTCAGGCCATGCCCCCCCCCCACCCAGCGGGGCTTGACAGGGAGGACCTCAAGGCATGCCCCCCACCTAGTCTGGGCTGGGGGACCTCAGGCCAGGGACCTGAGGCTATGCCCCCTGCCCAGCAGGGCTTGACAAGGGTGGAACTGGCCAGGTCTGGATCTAGCCCAATGGGGGGGGGAGGGCAGCTGGGTCTGGGTCTTACGCAATTTTGAGGTGCATGTGGGTGGGCAGGGACTTGACTCTGGGTCCCATGGTGTGCCCAGACTCTGACAGGAGGAAGGTTTTCATAGACATTTTACTAATTTTCTTTCATCTATGACATTTCTATTACAGAGAAAGGGCAAATAGCAATATTAGATTATTTCCTCTAATTAATCCTCTTTTAATGTGCACAAATTTCGTGCACCAGGTCACTACTTAACATCATAAAAACATAAGAAGGTAATATAAAAGTCACTGGTAATGGTAAATATATAGTCAAAGTAATGTAATATGGTACTGGTGGTGCACAATTCACTTAGAACTCTAGTTTAAAAGTTAAAAAACAGATATAGTAAAAATAACCCAAGCTACAATAATCTGTTCTTAATTAAACAATATAAAAATGTTAACTGTAACATGAACAGAGTGAAATGTGAGAGAGAATAGAGAAGTGTAAAGTTTAGAATTCTTTTGGAGTTAAGTTGTTACCAGTTGCAAATAGGATGTTATAATGTTAAGTCTCACGGTAACCACAAGAGAAAAACCTATAGTACTTACACAAAAGAATATGACAAAGAAGTCAAAGCATGCGGGTACCAAAAGACACCACCACCACCACCACCACCACCACCACCACCCACCCACACACACACACACACACACACACACACACACACACACACACAGCAGGATGCAAAACAAGGAACAATGGGTATACAAAAAACCAGAAAATATTAACAGAATGGCAATAGTAAGTCCTTACCTGTTAATTATTATTTTAAATGTAAATAGACAAAATTCTCCAATCAAATTCTCTCTTCAGTAGAATGGCTTAATAGGTATAAAAACAAGATGCAATGATATGCTGCCCACAAGAGACTCACTTTTGCCTCAAAGACACACAACCTGAGAGTGAAGGAATGGGAACATATATT
Organism: Corynorhinus townsendii; assembly: GCA_026230045.1. Lineage (NCBI taxonomy): Eukaryota > Metazoa > Chordata > Mammalia > Chiroptera > Vespertilionidae > Corynorhinus > Corynorhinus townsendii. The sequence goes on from JAPDVU010000008.1 coordinate 69,028,125, forward strand.
TCAAGCAAATGGTATCCAAAAACCTCCAGGGTAGCCAAATGTGTATCAGACAAAATTGATTTTAAACTTTTTAAAATGATAAAAAGAGACAAAGGGCATCATAAAACAATAAAGGGCTCAATTCATCAATAAATTATAATTGTAAGTATGTATGCACTCAACTTTGGAGTATCCAATATATGTAAAGCAACAATTAACAGAACTAAAAAAAGAAATAAAAAAATAAACAGCAATGCAATTTTGTTGGAAACTTTAATATCCCCTGCTCTCAACCATCCTGACAGAGGATCATTAAGGAAATAGCAGATTTAAACACAATAAACCAAATAGACATAAAAGACACACAGAACACTCTAACATAAAGAACATCTTTGTATTTCTTTCAACAATAAAGATTTAAGGAAAAAAGAGAACATTCTATCAGCAACAGCGAATACAACTTCTCAGACATATACAGAACATCTTCTAGATTAGACCATATGTTAAGCCACAAAACAAGTCTTAGCAAATTCCAGAAGACTGACATCATACCAAGTATCTTCTCTGACTGCAATGCTATGAAACGAGAAATCAATAACTGGAGTAAAACTCAAAAATTCATGGAGATGACATACAGAGAACACATAGAAATTAAACAACTGCTCTCCTTAACATCCAATGGGTCAAACAACAAACTGAAGGGGAAATGTGAAAGGATCTAAGTCAAATGAAAATGGAAACACAACATACCCACAGGCATGGGATGCAGCAAAAGGAGCACAAGGATGGAAGTTCATAGCAATAAATGCCTTCATTAAGAAACAAGATCTCAAATAAACAACTTAACTCTACACCTTAAGTGACTAGGAAAAGAACTCTGAGCCCCAAATGAGCAGAGGACAGCAGTAATAAAGACCGGAGCAGAAATAAATAAAATAGAGGACAGGAAAACAATAGAAAAGATGAACAAAACTAAGAGTTGTTTCTTTGCAAGGATAAACAAATTTTGACAAACTTTTAAATAGACTAATAAAAAAAGAGAGGACCCAAATCAACAAATTATAAATGAAAAAGAAGTCATTATAGCTGACACCCAGAAATAAAAAAGATCATAAGAGTTACATAATAACAAGTGCTGGTAAGGAGGTGGAGAAATCAGGATGCTCAGACACTGCTTGCAGGAATGAAAAACTGCAGCCAACAGTCTGCAGCAGTTCATTAAGCAGAGTTACTATATCAGTCAGCAATTCCACTCCTAGGTATATACCCAGGAAAAATAAATACATACATCCAAATAAATGTTTACTGCAGCATTATTTATAACTGGCCAAGAGGTGGAAACAACCCAAATGTCCTTCAATGATGAGTAGATAACCAAAATGTAGTATATACACACACTGGAGTATTATTCAGCCATAGAAGGGAATGAATGAAGTACTGGTGCAAGCTACAACTAGGATGAACATTGGAAACAGTGTATTAAGTGAAAGAAGCCAGGCACAAAAGACAATCTACTACATGACTCCATTCATGTGAAAGTCCAGAACAGGGACATCTATAGGCACGGAAATAGATGAGTACTGTGTAGGGCTGAGGGTGGAAGTGGGGTAGGGAACATGGGGATGGTAGCTAAAGGCCACTGGGTTTCTTTTTGGGGTAATGACAATGTCCTAAAATTGACAGTGGTTGCACATATCTGTGACTATACTAAAACCCACTGAATTGTACAGCTGAAAGGAGTGAATTGTATGGTATGTGAATTATAGCCAATAAAGCTGTTTTAAAAAGACAAACCACACCCAAAATCAGTATGAAAATATCCTCAAATTTACTCATAGTTAAAAGAATATAAGTCTCAATGACGACACTTGATTAATCACATCTCAGCCAGTGGGAGTAAACTGGTGTAACTTCTTGGAAGACAATTTAGCAATCTATCTATCACCAATTAAAATACACACACCACTCACTCACTAGGAAAGAGCACCACAGAAGCATACCAAGACTGAGCCGGAAGGATGCTCACTGTAGCACTGCTTGAAACAGCAGACTGCAAAGAACCTAAATGTCCACCCACAGGGATCTGGGTGAGCGAGTTCTGCTGCACCCGCACTGGGGAATGCTATGCAGCCATTAGGAAAGATGAGGTGTAAGTGAGACCAACTAGGTAGAGAACAATGCTTAGCCTTGTCCATTTATGTTAATAAAAAACTTACATACTATATACAGATTATGCTTAAGTTATTTTTTGGAAGGAAGCATGCGAACCTGGTAACCATTTCTGTCTTGAGACACTAGACGAATGGTTGTCCCACCAGGGAGATGAAACACAACATCAGCTCTTTGGGTGGAAAGGAGGAGTCTGGCTTTTGACTGTTACGTACATTTGGGAAAAGGACTGCTGGGCTCCACGGGGAAAGTAAGACTAGTATTATATACATAATGTTCAGACTTTTAGAAATCATGTACATGTCTTAGTTTTATTCTACAATACATTTTAAGCAAAACGACACATTAAAAAAAAGACACAGACAAGCAAAAGAGGGCGAGCCAAAAAGTTAACATCTGCTACCAATTACTGCTTAAGTCTAATCAGTACATCATACAGTTGTTCTTAAGAACTTTATACATGTGGGAACGTTACTCGAGGAATCTTTATGTATTACTCAACACGGAGGATAAGTCTGAATTTTAGTCTGAGAGAAGTCACGAGAGGGCAGAGCTAGCCTGCCAGCTTTCTTGAAAAAAGAGTCTAATAGAAAACATACAAAAGGAAGTGCCATGCATTCAATCCCAGCTGGGCCATTCTCCTACGCAAACTAGCATTCAGATTCAACAAGGACCTACTGAGCAGCCAGTATGTGCCGGACCCATCACAGGCTTTATCGAAAGACCAAAGGAGGCAGGAGTCAGGTGGTGGGCTTTTCTGCCCCAGGCCCACTTTTTGGGAGGGAAGTGAGGGGTGGCTATGTTTCATTATCTATACCATCTTTTGTTTTTCCTGCTTTTGAAAAAAAAATATTTTAAGAATGGCGCTTTTATTTTTCTCTGCTTTCTGTGGCTGCTTAGTCTTTTTCAGCATTTCTGGGAATTTTGCATGTTTTCTCAGTTCATGTATTTCCACACTGTTTATCTTTCCTAACCCTAGTGCTCGCTTTGGCAGTACATACACTATCTCTCCTAGCCCTGGTTTATCAGACCTCCTCCCCCTGCCCGCCCTCCTCCCAATCCCAAGCCAACATTCACAATTTCCTGGGTTTTCCCAGAACTCATTCAACAGGCTGGTTACTCGGCCCCATCTCTCTAACCCTTAACATGTTAAATGTTCTCCGTTAGAGTCCTCACCAGACTGAGCACAGGAGCAGGTCTTGGCCTGAACTGGAAGCATTTCGTTGGGCCCCCAACTGCAGCTTTAGGACAGAGGCATGCTTCAGGAAAACACACCGAACCGGCCCATTTTATTATTACACCTGCTGCCCCAGGGATGTGGGGAGTATGCAGGTGCACAGTGGCTCAAAATCACTATTGCATTTTAATGCTTTCAGAGCTACACCCTCCTCCAATAAAGAAAGAAAAAAAAAAAAAGACTCAGAGAAGTCAATGAAGTTGCCAGCATCCATATTTCCTGCCTTCTCTACTGGAGCCTCTCCTACGGTTTCAAAATATAAATCTTCTACCTTAAATACTGATTCTGTTTCCTAACTTCCTAGATGTAATAATGTAACTACAGTACAGACGCACCACTGCGTGCCAGCCCGCAGTGACCCGCCTGCCTCTGCTCCCTGGTAATTCTCTACCACATTCATACTAGATATATTTATTCATTTTATCCTGTTCATTATTTTTTTAATCACGATCCCAAACCATCTTCCTTTGTTGCTTCTCTCCTTATAGTCTGGATCTCCCCATCTGGATATAAACTTCATGTGAGCAGGGGTTTATCCGTCTTCTTTATCACTAAACTAGATGCCTCTGCCTAAAACAGTGACTGGCAGTGTGGGCAGTCAAAACAAACATCTGTTCACTGAATAAGTGAACATAATATTGCATGATTTCCCTACTCTACATTCCTTGAGACAACATCTGATGTTAAAAATTACTAGCAATTTTCACATGTAATCTCAAAAACCTGAGCTGAACACAATCAAGTCTTTGAGGAGCTGAGGCAATTAAGTTCAAACAAGTTCTTCATAGTAGTTAGGGAAATTCTTTCCTAGTGCTGGTTCCTCAGCCCCATATCTCTAACCCTTAAAATGTTAAATGTTCTCCTTTATCAATCTCTAGTTAAAAACAAATATCAGCATCTATAGGTCTGACTGTTTCCCTGTCTATCACCACCTGCACCTAAAGCAACCCGTCAGGCCACTGGTTCTTGTGTTAGAGCAGCTTACAACCAAGCAGCAAGTTTCCATCTAATATTTCTTTCATACACAAAACATTTTACCTAAAATAAGTAGAAAAAGGTAGTATGAAACATGGAGTTATGTACATGATGGATTCTTTCCACTTTAGTAAGACTTTTAGTGTTTCCATTGGGGGTAAAAATTGGACTACAAAATTATCTGAGTAAGTTGTTCCCAAATTTCCAATGCCCTCTTCTGCAGAAATCTAAGCCCCAACCCATGTTTATCTGCTCAAATTTGTTATGGCCCTGCCAGGTCTCTGGAGAAAGCCAATTCTGTTAGAATAGCCCACGTGACTGAACCAAGATGGGTTACCAAGCCAAAGGCAATCATGTACAGATGGAACATTACGGGAGAAATTGCTTTGAAACTGGTTTGGTACAAACTATGCCCAGGAAAGGAGCTTCAAACTGGATGTAAGTACCCTGAACCCCTCAGATTGCTCTTTTTGGGGAAGCATCAATGCTAAGTAATCAGAGAAGGCTGTATCCTGAATGACAGCTAGCCGTTGTTCTGACTACAGATGAGACCTGGTATCCTGAACCATGCCACATTCTCTTGCATCCTTGCCCAAACTCCCATTACTAAAAATCATCTGGGCATGTGTTTTCCTTGCACCATAAAGAATACATTCATCCACCCACAGACCCTAAAATATAAACCGCCTAACTTTACATAAAACAGGGGAAACTATTTTCTCCATAATCTGAAAACACGAACAAGTCCCTGCAGAAAAGAATGTCAAAGGTATGGCTGCTCTCGAATAACGATGAGTGCATTCAAAAAATAAAAGAACTGCTATGTGTAATTCAGTGTTATCATTGGAAAGTAACCTTAATTCCAGTTTCTTTGACTTCAGGTACCTATCTTACTCTATAAAGAAGAAACCCCCTCTACCCCTACCACGCTATACTAATGGATAAGATTAAAGCATGGACCAGTCATGTCTGCAAAATGTATGCAGCGGTTCTTCAATAAAGTTAAGTCAGCAATTATAAAATATGTCTTTGGTTCCATAATTCAGTTCAACCAACATGTGTGCATATCTGCTATGTATCGGGCACAGTGTTAGGAGCTAGGATGAATAAAAAGTAAAGAAGAAAGATAGACTGAATCCAATGTGGTAAGTCCTATAAAAGTGATAGGCACCTCATGTGGGAAGTAATATTGCTGGCAGCCTACACTTTTCCCTGAAATACACATCATACAGGAGTTTGCCAAAGGAAGATGTTATTTTCCTTTTGGGATTGGTGCCAATTAAACTGGGCTAAATAGCACCAAACAAACTGGTAAACAGTATGTTCAAAAAACAGTGTTTCAACAATTAGAAACATCCGTGCCACTATAACAAAATATTAAGCATCATGTCCTATACAAATTCAACATGTTACATAAGGGTTTTCAAGATTCAAAGAAGATTCAAACACTTCCCATAACTGTTATAGTATCAGTTATGGGAAGTGTTACACACTGAACAACAAAAATTGTTTATAAAACCTGTATTATCTTATCTTGTTAGAAAAAATAATTTGAGGCCATGCTTTCTTTCCCCCCGCCCCCCTCAATAAATTTCCCTGAGCTACAGGGGCATTCAAAATCCTCCCACCAACTCTGAAGCTGTCCTCAAAGCACTGTGCTGATCTTTAACCGCTTCACAGTTGATGTCAGCAGTGGTATATATTGGCTGAAAAGTGTTTTTTAAAGTTAAGGCCACACCACAGTTTTCAGGATATTCAGCAGTACAGAATTAGAGTTAATAAAGGTCAACAGGAAAAGACACCTACGAATTTAATAAACTATTTTAAGAAAACCTTCCCACAGCTGCCCAACAATAACCATTATTACATTTTGGGGTAATCTATCTAGTCTTCCCCTCCAATAAAAATGACTCCGTAGAATTACTGAAACTGAAATAAAAGTATACCCTGACTATGTTCAGGCAGCAACCAGTAGGAAAAAGGCATAGATAATGAAAAACCACAGAGGTAAACTAACAGTATGAACTCCCTGGAGCACTGGTACACCCCCGAGAATAAAACTTTGTACAGAGTTGAACAACAATGTGAATGTACCTACTGCCACTGAATTCTATACTTTAAAATGGCTGACATCATAAATATTGTTATGTATATTTTTCCAGAGTGAAAACAAGCCCCCCCCCCCCCGCCAAAAACAACAAAACAAATAAACAACAAGCCAGGGCTTGGTCCATTTTGTATCCTTAGCATCTAGAACATGTCAGCACATTAGAGACACTCAATAAATATTTGGTGAATAAAACTAGGGTCTAGCAATAGGATCTGTGTACCTTTTCCCTAGTTTCTACTTCAGTCAACTCTGAAGAATAAGGATAATAAAAAGATAACTTAAATATTGCTTACAAGAAACATGCCCTGCTGGTTTACTACTGATAATTAAGATATCAATATGGTTCCTATAGTATCTTCCCAGCTAGTGAACTCAGAATCCCAAGGAGAAATCCATTTGTCCCAAACTAAAAGCAAAGAGAAAATGTCTCAACAAGGAAGCAAGATGGGGGTTGGGAGGACTGAAGTCCGATGGTTGCAATGTAAGCAGGATCTACTTAGAATCCGCCAAGGCAACTTAAGGCTGTCATGGCTGGCCAGCTTAACGTGACTTGTTTCCCAGCAAGACCAGCAGACTTATATATATATATTCATATTTCATGTGTACAGGCAGAGTGCAAAACCTTCACACTTAAAAATGTGCTTTAAAACACAGTATGAAGTTCTAATATGTTTTAGAATATATTCACACCTTTGCTAGACTGAGAAAGATTATTCATCCAGTGGACTATATCATTTATTGATGCCTACTAAGAGCAGCCCTTGGGATAGGCTTTGGGGATTCGTGAATAAATGATGGTTAAAACAGGTCAGTATACCGGCTTTCATGGACTTTCCTGCTGATATTACTTTATGTATTCTAGACAGATAAAAATCCCTTTCTTGAACCTTTCTAAACACACCTGTTGGCTCAGTAGTAGGGGTATGGGAAAATGTGGAAGGTTGTCTGCTTGAAGAGCCTATGAAAATAAATAGCTTGTGATCAATGAACATATAATAGTTAACTAAGAACACTGGTAACATATTGTGGTGGAGGTGTGGGAAGGGTCGATTACTCCACAAGAAGTTCTAAGGTCTAGTTTTGCCACTGTTGCTATGAAATATACTGTCAGTAAATCTGTAATTGTATTATTGTTTTTTCAAGAAGAAAACATATAGTTTATGTAACAAACACTTACATAGTACTTACTACAGTATGTGCCAGCCACTGGATAATTATATAATAGTTTTTCCGAAATTCATTCACCCACATGAGGACACCACCGTGACTGGTGAGAGAAACTGATTTCTGCCACTACAACCCTGCTCTTCTGAGTGGAGTGGATTATCATGGGAGGGTCCCTTTGTATTCATGGGTGCTCCAAGGGCTTGCACCACCAACACTCCTAACTTCATACAATTTAGAGAAGATAACTTTACTTTTAATTGAAAGCCTTCTCGGTATGATTCTTAATTTTTTTATGTGCCCCAGGCATGAAACAGCTCCGGCCACCAACACACACAGGCATCAAGCTGGGATGAACTAAGGACTGCATGTCTGCTTTGCCCTTGACCAATATAAGAGCAATACCACCAATCAGGTGTCTCCTTGTCCACTGCCAGGGGGTTATGACTCTTAATTTTTAACTAGCACCTAAAAGATTTGGAAGAGGTTTAGAAGAACTCTATGCCCGTTAAGCATTTTTTTCAGTTGGTTTATTCATCTTGAGTCTTTGTCTAAGTATATATATATACCACCTGGGAAGAGAGTAAGTGTGCTATTGCATACTTTTCACAAAGGTAGACTTCCCCCACAAAAAACAAAAACAACAACCCTCAGAGTACAACGAAAGGTAGGCAATAACAAGTTTGAAGGATCTATCTTAATTGCATGTGCAAATGTCTTCCTCTTGATAGAACTATAATCCACACATACAAAAATCTGGTGTGAAGATTAAACTTGAAAAAGATCAAGGTCAGTAGACCATACAGATGTATTCAGCAGTAGGTATCAAACAAATGTCAATGTTATGAAGAGCTTAGTCCATGCCAGACCTCCTGGGGAGCATGTAATTTGCATTAGCTCATTCAACCCTCCCAACAATTCTGAGGTAGGGATACTGTTTTGCAGTGACAGGAACTGAGGCCCAGAAAAGGCCGCCCAGCTAATAAGTGGCAGAGTCTGGATTCGGACCAGGCTGTTGAATTCCAAAGCCTGTGCATGTGCATGCCAAAATGGAACTGTTGATTTTCTATTATAAACCCGCTCTCCCCCAGTCTTCCCAGTTAATGTATCACCAGTTGTTCAACCCCAAACCAAGAGGTCCCGATGTGGTTCCTCCCTCTTCCTCATTCCACCATCGACTTCCATCCAACCCATTATGACTTCAGTTCCACCCCCTGAAAAGACCTAGAACCCACCCACTCATCTCCGCTATCAGGTGCCACCATCTTTTGTCTGAAGTACTTACTGCAGGAATCTCCTGTTTCTGTCTCCCAGCTACTGTCACTCTTATGAAGGATGATTTCCTGGTAACGCATTTTTAATTTTTGCTTGAGAAAGAAGACAGACTCTTCCTAGCTTTACTAACTTTTCTCCTTTTTTCAACACCTCTCTGAAGTATCTGTGTGGGCAGGCACTGTTTTTATAACCTGAGAGACTCATGGACAACCATAAGTACAAGAAGGCTGAAGACTTGACAGAAAGAACAAGTATTCAATTGAGTAATACACCGAATTGGAGGGTTGGGGTGGGGGGGACTTAAGTTCATGAAGTGGTATAGACTCAGTATGGATTTATTTCATTTCCTAACTGGGTATCCATTATGGTGGCCTTTGAAACCTGCGGCTCATTTTAGAAAGTCCCCGTTATTTGAAGTGTCATGTTCTCCCCAATGCCCCACTCCCCAGCAGTCTGAGGACAGTTTGACTATGGTTTGCCTGAGATTTGGTAAATGTAATCAAGAACTGGAAAGAGCCATCTCCTGGCAACCTATTTGAACTCTTAAATACAGCATTTCTGAAGTCACCTGAATCCTTGGACTTTTTCGTTGAAGAGTTAATCAAGTCCCTTCTTGGCTCTAAGGCTGGTTCAAGGTGGGTTTCTGTCACTTGCCATCAAGAGTCCTAAGTAATAGCCTCTCCCTCCTGCCTCTCATTGCACTCCCACATTCTATCCAGCTGGCTAACTTGTTCATGGTCTCCCCACCTCCTCCAACTGAGGATATTTATGAAACTATGCAACAGACTGTGAAGGATATTTTAAAAGAGGAATTTCAATAATGTTTTATCTTCTACCACAATATTTTGGGTAATGGCCATATTGTGGATTTTAAGCATTATCTACTTGAAAAGCCAACATCACCCAATGAGGCAAAATGGTTGAGAGTTTGGATTCTGGTCTCTGAAATCAAACATGCATCAGCTGTTTTACTTAGAATAAGTTAGGTAATTTCTAAGCCTCCGTTCATTTATATAATGGGGTTAATACTGTGAGGATTTGATGGGTTGTGGTATGGACCTCAATTAGCATAGGTAAATAGGAAAAAAATGTCTAGTAAAAATTAGCTATGTCACTCTACTGCATAATGACACTTTATTTTTTAAAAAATATATTTTATTGAGTTTTTACGGAGAGGAAGGGAGAGGGATAAAAAGTTAGAAACATCGATGAGAGAGAAACATCAATCAGCTGCTTCCTGCACATCCCCCACCTGGGGATGTGCCCACAACCAATGTACATGCCCTTGACTGGAATAGAACCTGGGACCTTTCACTCCGCAGGCTGACGCTCTATCCACCCAGCCAAACCCGTTAGGGCCATAGTGACACTTTATACAGATTACACACTGTCTATTAAGACTAGGACATTTACTTGCTTTTTAAAGAAATCCTCTATAGAGTCTCCCTTTAGTTTCCAGGTAACACTGTCATCTGTAGAAATGGATTCCAGCTTATGTTGGTCATACTAGTTCATGAAAAAGGCTTTTGTATGTAGAGCATTCATCCTAAGTTTTCCAAATAGCACTAACCTCTAGTGAAACATTAATAAACATGTAGTAAATATTAAAATAGGCAAAAAGTCTTTTATGAAGGCAAAAGAAAACAAAAACAAAAACAAGGACACTCCATTTCTCTAATCAGCAATGCATTAGAGAATCAATAAAGACGTTTACTCTCACAAAGTAACAAATAAAAATTATTGGCATAAAATTAGCACCAACACACAGTTTCGTTCCAGATTGTTCACTTTTACAATAAGACATCTAATACTGAAAATATGATGATCATGATTTACTGATCCTTTTGCTAAACAATCTCAACATTTGACCTGCAAAGCCAGTTTGTCACATGCACAATTCAACAAAACAAACAAAAAATTCAGCAAAACAAACAAAAGTTATTGTCTCACTCAGAATATTCTAGCCAAAGCAGGTGTTGTGCCTCTTTATCTGGATAAAACGAATCTAAGGCTAAATATACAGCAGGTGGATATAATTTAAATCCATGAAAAACTTTAGTCCCTTAAAGCAACTTATCCTAGTTTACTGACCATTACCCTACTTCTAGAATAGTATACAAATAAAATGTAACATATATATAGCAAATCCCAGTTTCCTGGCCTTATCCAAACAGGACGTTTTCAAGTCCCTAAAGCAAAACCCCCTTTTCTCAAAAAGAGAAAATTAAAACTTACTTTGTTCTGACCTACTGACCATGTCGTGGGCTCCAGGTGATGTCAGCTGTGAGCTGATGCGCGCCTCGGCCGGTTAATGCCACACAAGGGGCAGGGGGCGCCCTTCCCCAGGAGGCATAAGCCTCACCTGCTCCGGGAGGGCCGGATGTGCTTCCCAACAGCTCCCACCATTAGCCCCAAAGTCTTAACTAGAAACGTGAAACCTTGAGACTATCCATCATTTGTTTGCTACTACACCATTAGCCGATCAAACGCCGGGGAGACTCCTGAAAGGTTCCCCAACGAACTCATAGACCTGCTTCCGCAGGAACCGGTGGACATATTTTCAGCCCCCCTACACAAGGGAGCCTCAGATAAAGGGAAAGGCTGGAGCTAAACTCCAGGGAAAGGCTGGTACAACTAACTTGAGCCCTCCGCTGAAGGCCCGTCCTTGGGTAGCTCAACAGGTTACACGCACTCCTACAGGTGCGCCACCGCCGCCTGCAGAAAAACCTGGGGGGAAGGACCGGGCAATTTCTTCAGCAGGCGGCCCGAGGGCAAGTGGGAGCCGGCCGGAGCCTCAGTTTCCCCGAGACTTCGCCAGGCACCTCCAGTCACCTCTAGACTGGCCTCGTGCGCTCGGCATCAGACGCGCAGAACTTTCCTCACAAGCAGATCCCAACTTGAAAACTCCCGCAGGGAAGCGCGCCTTCTCTCCCGCCCACCCCTTCCCCAAGACGCGGCCAGCACCCCCACAACCACTCACCCGCGGGGTCTTCGCTGTCCACGACGGCCTTCAGCAGCGCGAGCACCAGCAGCGCCCCCACGATGAACACGGCCCAGCCACCGCGCGCGCCGAGCCCCATTGTTCTCAGGGCGCGACGCGACGGCCTCGAGGGTCCCCAGCCGAGGTGCCGGCGGCGCTAGCGAGAACGGCCCTTCTGCACGCGAGCCCGCTCTCGTCCTCTTCCGCCGCGCACGCCTCCCTCCCGCCACCTGCCCCCCAAAGACCAAATAGGGCGCGGGAGCCGAGGGCTGGAGCGCGCGCTGCGTACGGAGCCCGAGAGGCGGGATGGGGCGGGGCCTCGGGGGCGGGGCCGGCATGGGGGCGGGGCTTGCGGTGTTCCGCGCCTGGACTCCTTCCGATCTCCCCCTCTGATGTGCCCCTGTGAGCCCGAAACGCTCGAGCAGTTTCCTTTGTTTTCGGAAATGGCAGTTTTGTTCTCCCCGATAAAAGCGAGCACCGCAGCCCCTCCGGATGCAGAGCACGCCGGGCTTCGCTGAGCCCGGAAGGATGTCTTTGAAGAGCAGCTTCGGCGTGGAGCACGGGGAAGTGGGGGGTGGAGGGTGGGGGTGGCAGTTGCAGGCAAGGGCAGCAAAGCAAGGAGATGAAGGGAGAGACACAGAGTGGATGGGATTCCCTCTGCGAGGTCCTGGCCATCAGCGCTTTTCTTTCTTGACCAAGCCTAAGTTGGGCGGGGAAGGGGGGATGGTGATGGACAAATTCATTGCTTAAGTTCCTGTGTAAAACACATGATCTCTATACCCCAAATTGTACCCCATCCTCTTCCACAGGTTCCCTGCATTTGCTGTATCGTTGCAATAAAGATACATTTTGTGCAAAAAGAGATTAGTGGAGTGGGCAGGGATGAGAAGTACAGAAGTGTTGCTAGCGTTTCGCAGGCCAGTATAGCCACCAAGGCTGAGGTTACACAAATCTAACCTAGTCTTCTCGCCTTGGTATCAGCTGTCCCAGTTCAGATGGAATAACGTGCTTGGAATAGTTTTTGGTTAAGCCCTTGGTTCCAATGCTACTCACCTGTTTTGACTTGTAATGCTTTTAAAATCTGCATCTTGTTTCCGCTCAGAATTGTGAATGGACCTGTAGCAACTGTGGCTGATACAGGAGAAAGACAAAGATTGAGTCCTGGTTTGGGACTCAGCTGAGATGGAAGACAGAAGGATCCAGGGCACTTAAAATCAAGGAGAACCCCTCACCTGCAAAGTTCTAAATGTTGCTGATCTTTGGTATCTGACACAGATTTTATGAAATAAAGGCCACATTGCATTGCAATTCCCAAAAAATGTGTTGAGAGAGATAGTACTTTCTGTTCTGAGGTAAATCTATCAATATGGAGATGACCTGTCATAGAGATTAATTTGAGCAATTTATCCTAAATTTATAAACTTCCACCTGTTGATTCAACCAAACCTGTAAATACTCCCTGGCATCCATCCTGGGCAAAAAGCAAGTACTGCACATTTAACTTTTGGTCACCCATTTCGTTGGGGGGTCTGGCTTATAATAAATTGTTCTGGTGACTGCTTACCACATTGTCCAAGCATTTCACAATCCAGTCTCCAATGATCTGTCCAGCCTTGGTTTGACTGCCCATGGACCACGGTGCTTCCGGGCATTGGCACGCATTGTTCTCTCTTTTTGAAAAGCCCTCCTCCTCTTCCATTCTCTTCACCAACCCACATCTAATACTTCCTGTAGGGCTCAGTGTACATTTGTCTGGGACCTGGAGTGAAATATGAGATGCCCACAGAAGAGAAATGAGAAAGTATGGAGGACAAGATGTCTACTTGACAATTTCTCCTGGGACTGACCGCAACGGAGAAGATCTCAGACCTTCTCTGCTGTCTGATTTCTGTACCTCAGATAGGAGTGGGTGTGCCCAGCTTCACTTTGATAATCGCATAACCTGTGGTTGGCCATGTTTTCTCATGTCTGAGGAGAGGTGAAAAGGGCAAGGAACTGTGTCCTTTGTGCCCTCTTAGGAACTCCTGTGAGAGGTCTGACCTCCCCCGGGGAAAATCTACCCTCAGTTTTGTCTCAGGCTCTGCCCCCATCACTGCATCAACACTTTACTTTGGTGATATGAAAGGTTAAAAAAGCAGCATGGAAGCCCTTGGCAGTCTAGCTGTCCCCTGCTTTTCCAGCCACGTGTCTGGATCCCGCTCTGTAACCTCCCCAGGCTATTGGAAGTTCTGCAAAAATGCCAGGGCTTTCCAACCTCCTTTGTCTTTGCTCCTCTTCTTCCCTTTGTCCCAGAGGCCTTCTGACCTCTTCTCCTGGGCAATTTTCACTCATCTCCCAAGACTTCTTTCCTATATTATCTTCTCCCCACCTGGGCAAATTAATATATATATGTATATATATATTATATATATATTACATATATGTGTACATATAATATATATTATATATATATAATATATGTATATATAGGTATTATTGATTTCAGAGAAGAAGGGAGAGGGAGACAGATACATCAATGATGAGAGAGAATCACTGATCGGCTGCCTCCTGCATGCCCCCCACTGATAAGCCCGCAACTGTGCCGTGCCAGCACAGCCAAGGGTTTGGCGAGCCTGAGGGAGGGCCAGCAAAGGATGAAGAAAAGACAGACAAAGAGAATAAGCTGGGTCTAGGTGGATCTTTCTGTGCCTGGCTGAGGCCACAGAGAAAAGATCCAGATGGCAAGCTGAGCCTTTATTTTATAGTCAGAGGTAAACAAGGTAGTGGTCACATAGTTACAATGTTCTTGTGAGTTTCACTTGTTTTGGCAGCACTTGCTGCACCTCCCACAGCCCATTAGCTACCCAGGAAGGATCTAGGGAGCAGTCATAAGGTCAAGCTTAATTATGCTATGAGGGCTGTGCCCTCTAAGCTGGGACTTATTTGTGGCTTTGCCAACAGATCCGAGGCTTAACCCTATAACCGCTCCCTACATGCAACCTGAGCATGTCCCCTGACCGAGAATCCAACTGTGACCTCCTGATTCATAGGTCAGTACTCAACCACTGAGCAACACCAGCCGGGATACCTGGGCAGATTTTTGTGCTCTAATCTCTCAGCTCATACTTTGGTTAGTTTGGTCTCCCTGCTTCCACCCGCTTCCCTTCTAATCTGTTCTTCACATGGCAGCCAGTGTGATCCTTCTACAAATGTCCAATCAGGCCATTCCCCTCCACCTTTCCAAGTACAAAGCCAGGGTCTGTGTCTTCACGGCCTGCACAAGCCCACATGACATGGTCCTTGGCTGCTGATCAGTTTCCATCCCAGAGCCTTTGTGCTTGCTGCTCCCTTGCATCATTTAGGCCTCTGCTCATCTCAGAAAAGCTTTTCTTGAATACTCTACCTCAGAGCTTTATTTATCTTTGTAGCAACTAGTGCTATCCATCATATGCTCATTTATATTTATTGTTTGTCTCTCCTACAAGGATATAAGTTCCATGAGCACAAAAACCTATGCCTGAATGCATAATTCAGGTTTAGCTCCTATCACAGATTGCTATGGGACAGTGGACATCTGTCATATCTATGGATACCCACCATCTTTTGAACAGCTTTCTTTTATTTAGAACTCAAGTCCCCAGCCCCTAAACAACGTGACTGAGGCTCTGCCTGTCAGGCTCCCTCGTGTGAAACTCAAATGCAGGTACGAGCAACCAGAGGGAACAGGCTCAGTGTGGCACTTCCAGTTTTTCTGAAATGAGTAACAGCAGAGTCGGCTGGCGCTGGCAGCAGCACCAGCAGTTTCTCTGTGGTTGCAAGACTGGGTTGCCGATGCAGAAGTGACATTGGTAGGGAGCTGCAATGGAGACAGTTTCCTCACTGGACTCATTCTGCAGTGGTTGGTTGGTTTGTTTTGCATTATTCTTGGAGGCTTAGCTTTAGTCATGATTCTCTACACCCTCCAACAATTCTAAGGGCTACCCACGATCTTCAACATACTCCTTTTCTACTACATCAGCAAGAGTCAGCTTTTCTTTCTCACAACTAAGGATCCTGACTTTATACAGCTCACTATGTCTTTCCCTCCAGGAGGCTACAATCTCCATTAGGTGATTTACTATTATTGAGTGCTTGCTATGTGGTGGAAAATGTCCTCACAGAGCTCACAGTCTAGAGGCAAGACAGATACTTATAGTCCAGAGTAATAGATGCTAAGATGTGATCAAGGAAAAATACACATTGGAGCCATGATCTGGGTCTTCATGTTTATATTCGAGGGTTTACACTTCCCATCATATTGAAATAATTTTCTATAAATTTGGATGGAGATAAACAGAACAGAAAACTTCTGGTACTCTACTCCCTTAACAATGTTCTCTTTTCATCTGTCCTGTATTTCCCATATGTCTGTGTCTTTGACTTAAGGTCAACTGAGGGTAGATCAAAGGTGAGAACCATGACTCATTCATTCATTCAACCAGTCAATATCCAAAAGTGTATTAAACACACAAGTACCAGATATTATGCTAGGTGCTGGGAACAAGACAGATCTATTTGCCTCATAAAATGGCAGACCCCCAGTGAGTGTTTTAAAAATCAGGTGGTTTCTAGAGAAGAATGTTAGAAGCTGCTTCTGATGGGACTGTACAAAAGATACTGAGATTTCATCTTTTCCCACTTACTTATACCCCATAGTAAATTTTGATTCATTTAGAAAGAAAGAAGTGATAGAGGAAGGCCCATCTGGCTTGATGTCCACAGCTGGGTATAAATCAGTCTGTTGATAACTCAATATATGCATGAGGAACAAAGCATAACCTGGCTGACTTTGAGCCTGTGAGGTAGCCGCAAATAGGGCAAGGCAGTGCAAAGATTTAACACACAAGCATAAGTTGGCCTGTGGTCATTTTCGTTTCTGCCCATTTCCTGTCAAGTTTCATTTTAGCTGATTGACAACGTGTTATGAACTGTGATTAAATCTTTACAATGAAAGTTGATTTATTGTTTTTTTTCCCTCAACCCCTCTTCCAATCTCTGCTTCCTTTACCTACATGCTAGGTCTCATTTTTCTTGCATCATCTTCTCTCTCCTTTTAATTTTTACTTCCTGTTTCTTCCCTCAGAGTGTGAATCTATTCAGTTAGTCAAAAAAATTTATAGAGTATTTATTTTGTATTCAATGCTATATAGGATTTTTAGCTTAAGACAAAAGCAAAAGTAAACTTCAAACTGGGAGACGTTCCAACCCCTACTCCCATATAAGCATTCGAATAGGTGTAACTTGAAAAATGCATAAACATCCAACAGTTTGAATTTATAGTGTTGATGGAAGAAATCATTTTGTTGTTGTTGTTAACCCTCGCCCAAGGATATTTTTTCCATTGATTTTTAGATAAAGTGGAAGGGAGGGGGAGAGACAGAGAGAGAAACATCAATGTAAGAGAGACACATAGATTGATTGCCTCCTCCACGCACCCCAAATGGGGCCCGTGTCGAGCTTGCGACCGAGGTACATGCCCTTGACTGGAATTGAACCTGAGACTCATCAGTCTGAGAGCTGACACTGTAAACACTGAGCAAAACAGGCTAGGGCTGGAAGAAATAATTCTTTATGTGTACTGTAAAACTTGAAATACACAGGAGCTTAGGGAATATGTTTATTGCTGCTTCCAATTCTGACCTGTTAGTCCCATTAGTCGCAGTAGTTTTGTTTTAACATGGACTTTTCAACTGTGTTTCCTGTTGAACTACCAACAACTTCTGTTGTAGACTCACAAGTTTAACTGTTGTATCATAACAGTATTATATGTCAGCAGAGTGGTTATGACCTTTATTGATATAAAAACCAAATATTTAGTAAAAAAAAAAAAAAAAAAAGACAAGAGCAAATCTATATAATAAAAGTCTAAGTGACCATTATGGCAGAACGACCAAAACGACTGGTCGCTATGATGCGCACTGACTACCAGGGGGCAGACACTCAATGCAGGAGCTGCCCCCTGGCGGTCAGTGTGCTCCCACAGGGGGAGAACCGCTCAACCAGATGCCGGGCTCACCGCTGGTGAACGCAGTGGCAGTGGCAGGAGTCTCTCCCGCCTCCACGGCAGCCTAAGGAGCAGCGAATAGGCGGGTGGTAAGGACTGAGAGCTCCTGGACTGCAAGAGGATACGGGCTGGGCTGAGGGCCCCCCTTCCAGTGCACACATTTTGTGTACCAGGTCTCTAGTGTGAAAATAAAACAAGTAATAGCAAAGGATAAACAAACAAAAATGAACAGAGAACAATGAGGTCCTACACAATTTTTCTCTTGAAACAAGAGACCAGAGGAGAAAGGGTCTTGAGTAGACTAATGTTTTTAAGGAATAACTTCTCCAAAAGGGAGTGGGGAACTGTGTCCGAATGCCAAGGATCTGGTTGGGAGAGAGGTGGTGATGGTGAGTTTTCAGTATGTGTCCAAGGCAGGATTATGTTGTGCTAGGAAGACAGTAAGAAGATGAATATGGATTCAGAGGCTGTGGATGGGTACAGAAAAGCCCCATAGGCCTTTCCAATGTTAAGTCCCAGGATATTTATCAGCTCCTACTTTGACTCATTTTTTCTTTTCTGTAGGAGTCTACGTTGATTCCTTTCCTGTTTAACGTCACCACCACCGGTTCCATCTTTTGGTGTATTTCTTCAAGCCTTCATATATGTTGCAAGTCCTCAGGCCATTCTTCCTAGCTGCCTCAGAACGTAAGTACTTTCTATGGAAAGAGTTACATGGCTAATCATGCCAGAGAAATTAAAAAAAGATATTGTGAGGAAGTTAAAAAATAATCTAAATAAAGTTCTTAGAGTCTCATTGCCTATTCAGTATCTCTTATCTTCCATCTAGGAGATAAAGGAGTAGAAATTACCATTTATTCATTTAACGAAATTTTGAAAAATTGAGTCATTGAAAATACACACATAAAAAACTATTAGAAATAAATGTCGTGCAGAGAAAACACAGCAACATGATGGAGAACAGCTGAGTAGTTACTTTAGCATAACTAATCAAGGAAGTCCTCTCTAAGAAGGTAACAGTTAAACTAAGTCTTTAAGAGGAGCCATGTAAAAACCAGGGGGAAGTACATTTCAACCACTTGATGGGAACTGAAAGACAGTCAGTGTGGCTAAGGCTTAGTGACTAAGGGCAGAGAAGTACAAAATGAAGTCTGGGGCTTTTAAGGTCAGGAGTTTGGGATTTAATTTAAGTATGATTGAAAGCCATTCAAGAGTTAGTGAGTGACATATTATGATTTATATATTGTTAAAAGATTACATCAGCGGCTATAGTGAGGAATAAGAAGAGAAACAGAGAGTCCATTTAGGAGGCTGTTGTTTAGTGGCTTGAACTTGGGTAGAAGTAGCAAGAATGGAAGAAGTGAATGGATTTGAAATGTGGATTGAGTGTGGAATTATTGGATGTGATGGTTGAAGGAAAGTGATATTAAGGCTGACTCCTAGGTTTGTGGCTTGAGTAACTGGATGAGTGGCAACTCCACATCCCATATTACGGAATACTCACATACTTTCCAAACTCTGTACCACTGTCCTTCTGTCCTTTCTGAGACCCTTCTAGCAGCCTCTATCAAGAATGCATACAGAGATAGCCAAAGTAGAACAGCAAATTTCAATAATCATCTGTTGGTATCTACATGGAGTAAGGAGGTAACGAGCAGTACTAGGTGTTACCTAAGGCTACCTTCACCCAGGAGTAGTGCACTTTGTGTATTACCTGAGCTGAGGGGAAAGAGCTAGTTAAAACAAAACTAGTTAGATAGGTGAAAAAAATTTTGTAGGGTGATCATAGTGTTGGGAAAATAAAATAGAAAGACTCCAACAAAAGATCCTTCTGTACCAATATAGAAGAGAGAAAGAACATCATTTTAATTGGGTAAGCATTATCAGTGATAACATGCATGCAAGGTAACACAAAAGTAACTACATAGTCTGGAGAGATTTTCACACAAATTTATACAAAAGTATAGAAGAGATCAATGAAAACTTATCTCCATAAGAGACAGGAGGATTATGTTTGTCTCATTATACCCATAAAAGATGTCTGAGCTAAATTGAGTTAAGTGTTTACAGCTTCGAGGGTCAGAAGGCCTATGACTTTGTAAGATCAAAAAGTCAGGCTGCCCTGGCCAGTGTGGCTCCCCCATTCAATTCTAATCGGGGCACATTCCCAGGTTGTGGGCCTTGTGTACAGGAAGCAATCAAACGATGTTTCTCTCTCTCCTTTTCCCTTACTCTCTCTCTAAAATCACAATAAAAAATATATATTAAAAACAAAGATCATTTATATCAGGCCTCTTGTGTCCTCAGGATGACACCATAAAGAGGAGAAGGTAGAGAGGCAATGATCACCTTCTTTAAAATTTTTTCATTAATTTACCTTTACAATTTGCCACATATTTTTTCCCAAAGACCTTCCACGTAGCCCCGCATAAATAACATATGAGAATTTCATTGTGTAATAACAATAAAAGAAAGGACCATACATTACAAGCATTTGTGATTTCTTCCACCTCTTCCCCATTCTTCTCCCCTCAGGCCTAACTCCTGTGTCCCCTTCCAAGAGAGGGGCTAAGTGTGCCAACTCCATTCATCATTCATCTATGGAAATGATGCAGAATTAGAGACTGAGGAGAGAGGGGATGAGCTGAAGAAGTAAGAATGAATGCTAAGATAATGCAAAGGGCTGTAATTTATTAGCTGGAAGGAATCCTAACTAATCAAGAGGGAATACGCTAATTGACCCTCACACCATTGCAAAGATGGTGGTGCCCACAGCCAATAAGGAGGGAATATGCTAATTGACTGTCATGCCCTCAAAGATGGCAGCACCCACAGCCACAAGATGGCAGCGCCCAGTCCCTTCAGTCCTGCTGGGGCTGCAGGCATACGGCAAGGCCGGGCCCGCCCTGCGTGCCTGCCTGTGGAGTCCCCCAGTCCCCTCAGCCTCCCAGCCACCCAGGGCCACCCAAGGCTCAGGTAACCAGGGCTGCCCGAGGCTTGTGCTGCCAGCAATGGCAGCAGCGGAGGTGTGATGCGGTGTCGCCTTCCTCTGATTGCCCGGTCGCCTCCCGCCCCTGAGAGCTCCTGGACTGTGAGAGGGGGCAGGCCAGGCTGAAGGACCCCCCTCCAGTGCATGAATTTTCATGCACCGGGCCTCTAGTAGGAATAGAAAAGCAAAAGCAAAAGAAGGGAAAGAAAAGCAAAACCAAGAACCATAAAGAACAAAGTTTAGGGAGAATTTCTGGTGATGATTTTGAGACTGAGGCTTTGAGTCAGCTGTGAACTTGAGACATATTGAAGTGAGAGAAACAGGGTGTTTTAAGAAGTGCTGTTATGGGTTACAAGTTGAATTTCCTTTCCTATTCTTCAAGTAATGGAAATGAAGATTCAAATGACTGTTAAATTGCCTTTGGTTACAGAACCAATTGCTTAGAATATAAAGCCCTGCCAAGAGCACCATGGAGGGCCTGGGTTGGGTTACTCCTTATGGAGACCCAGGGGAGTGTTAACCTTGAAGGTGACATAAAATCAGTAAAAATCACCCAAAAGTCTTTACTGAGTGCCTACTGAGTTTGTAGCAATCTATGAGGCATGGAGGAAGAAACCAAATAGTATACTATGTGGCCAAGCCACTGAAGCTCTTATATAAGCAAAACATTTCCATGTGACAGGTAAGGGATGTCATAAGACTGCGTGGGCTGTGAGTTGGTAGGAAGGAGCACTAACTGTATGTTAGGGGCTTTCCTAGAAATTAATATCTGTTTTCTTTATACTATGTTTTAAGCTTGCCACACCAAAGTGTAATAATTTTCTTAAGCTTTATGATTCTATGATTCCAATGATATATAACAAACAAAACCACAATTCTTAGAAAAAAAATGCCTGGGAAAAATATACTGGAAGATTAACGGTTAGTTTTCTGTTTGATTGTTCTCTAGGTGATCTAATTCCCTTTATCTTTTCCACTTTTCTGAATTTCCCAGTTTTTCTTTTTTTTTTTTTCTTAATTAAATCTTTATTGTTCAGATTATTACAGGTGTTCCACTTTTTTTTTCCCCCCATAGCTCCCCTCCACCTGATTCCCCACCCCACCCCATGCCCTAACCCCCCACCACTGTCTTCATCCATAGGAGTAAGATATTTGTCCAATCTCTTCCCACACCCCTCACACTTGCTTCCCCTGAGAATCGTCAGTCCACTCCCTTTCTATGTCCCTGATTCTATTATATTCACCAGTCCATTCTGTTCTTCAGATTTTTTATTCACTTGATTTTTAGATTCACTTGTTGGTAGGTATGTATTTGATGACATTTTGTTGTTCATAATTTTTATCTTTACCTTTTTCTTCTTCTTCTTCTTCTTAAAGAATACCCTTCAGCATTTCATGTAATCCTGGTTTGGTGGCGATGAACTCCTTTAGCTTTTTCTTGTCTGTGAAGCTCTTTATCTGACCTTCAACTCTGAATGATAGCTTTGCTGGGTAGAGTAATCTTGGTTGTAGGTTCTTGCTGTTCATCACTTTGAATATTTCTTGCCACTCCCTTCTGGCCTGCATAGTTTCTGCCGAGAAATCAGCTGACAGTCGTATGGGTACTCCCTTGTAGGTAATTAACTGTTTTTCTCTTGCTGCTTTTAATATTCTCTCTTTGTCTTTTGCCCTTGGCATTTTAATTATGATGTGTCTTGGTGTGGTCCTCTTTGGGTTTCTCTTGTATGGGGTTCTGTGCGCTTCCTGAACTTGTAAGTCTATTTCTTTCACCAGGTAGGGAAAGTTTTCTGTCATTATTTCTTCTAATAGGTTTTCAATATTTTGCTCTCTCCCTTCTTCTGGCACCCCAAAAATTCGGATGTTGTTTCGCTTAAAGTTGTCCCAGAGGCTCCTTACATTATCTTCATATTTTTGGATTCTTTTTTCTTTTTGTTTTTCTGGTTGGATGTTTTTTGTTTCCACGTATTTCAGATCTTTGGTTTGATTCTTGGGGTATGTTGATCTACAGTTGAGTTTCTGTATATTCTTTATTTCAGACAGTGTATGCTTCATTTCTGACTGATCCTTTTCCATTTTTTTGGCATTCTCATTAAGGTCCTTGAAGGTCTCACTAAGCTCCTCAGAAGTGTCATCAAGTTTCTCGGCGGTTTTTAGAAGATTCTTGAGTAACCTTATAAATGTGATTCTGAACTCTGTGTCATCCAGTAGTTTGCTTTCCTCCGTTTCTTTCATTCGTGACATGTTTCTTTGTTTCTGCATTTTGGCTGCTTCCCTGTGTTGATGCAGTGGCTTTGTGTGGTAGGTGACCTATAGGGGGCAGTAGCTCAGCCTCCCCAATCACCTGATGTGGATGCTCTTGGTACACCCCTTTGTGGGCTGAGTGCAAAGTCTTGGTGTAGTTAAGCCTGAATTGCTGTTGGTATGCTGGGAGGAATTGACCTCCAGGCCAATTAGCTGTGAGCACTCCCTGTGTCTATAATGGAAGAAGTGCTGCGCTGAAGACACGCTTATGGGGCAGGACTTGTTTCAGTGGGGCTTTGGTGCTCACTGAGTCTGCCTCTTGAATGTGTCACTTATGGATGTGAGGAGTTGAAATCTGGTGTCTCACACTGACCACTAGGTACACTGGCTTCTGGATCTCCAATGGGGTGCAGGTCAGCTACTGTCTGAGGCCACTCAGCAGGAGCTACAGTGAGAGCTGCAGTTTTCTCCTCTTTGCTTGGGGTTTGGAGGTTTTGGAGCTGTCTGACCCAGGCTGCAAGTTTTCTAGGTTTCTAGGTTAAGCTGCGATAGGGCAGGCTTTCTTATCCTAATTGAGCTGCTTGGAGCTTGGGTGGGTTTGTAGGTTGTGTGGGGCGGGGTCTCAGGGCGTCACTAGGTTAGGGCGTGGCAAACAGCAACAGCTGCTAGTAAGCCGGCTCTGTGTCCCTGACCGTGTCCTGGAGTCCTGTGCCCCAGTGCCGTAAACAATTATTCCTGCGCGCAGCTCTGCAAGCAAGCCACTCTCACTGGCAGACAGTCCAGCTTCTCCCCGTAGGAGTTTGGGTCCCCCGCGTCCCCCCAGAGACTGGATTTCAGAGTAATCGGGGGCTTGTCTCTGTTCAGGTTGAAAAAAGCAACTCACCCAGTTGCCTGCCGCCAGCCCGGATCACGCGCCTCCGTACCTCAGCTTTTCAGCGCTCGTGCACGTCTCAATGCTCTTTTCTCTTTCCTTCTAGTTGTAGAACTTCCACTCAGCCAGCTTTCCCGTGGTTCTGGGTGATAGACGTTTTGTCTTTTAGTTGCAGTTTAAATTGTTGTGGGAGGCAGCAGTTTAGGTGTTTACCTACGCCGCCATCTTGGATTCCTCCCTGAATTTCCCAGTTTTTCTAAAATGAATATTTATTGCCTTTCAAATATTTTTTAAAAGCCCCAATTTTAGAACAGTGGTTAAAAAATTCTATGACTATTCCACAATTAAATATGAGGCTAAAAACAAATCTGACTTAATATTCTAGAGCTTAGACCTGAGGAAGAAAAAAAAAAAAAGCAGTATTTTCTCCATGATGGAGAGCAAAATCCAGAACTTATTCATATTCTCTATTCCAAATATCAAGTGATCTATTTCCAATGGCCTCGTCTTTGTGTAGACATGGCTGCAATTTGCCTGATCATCTGAATTAAACCTTAGTGGAGTTAACCTTGGAAAGAGGGCTGTATTGGGAGTCAAGATAGTTATTTCTGACATCAGCTTGACAATTGACTGAATGGGTATATAGTTAAGCTATCTAACTAGTTTTACCATTCATTTCTTCATCTTAAAAATGAGGGATTTACATGTATTACTGGTGGGAATGTAAATAAATATAAAATTATCATATTATCCAGCAATTCTACTCCTAGGTATAGGGGAAGAATAAAAGAATAAAAGTTGGACCCAAACAGATATTTTTACACTAATGTTCATAACAGCATTATTGACAATATCCAAAAGGTAGAAACAACCCAAATTTCCACCAATAGGGAGATCGATAAACAAAATATGTACACACATATAAAGAGGCTCTGCACTCATTTCCACTACCAGGTAGCTGTTTCCCACACCAACAAGCAATGCTCTGACACCAGCTGGGTGTCCTACAATTTAATTCAATTCTGACATTACCTACCTGGATTTCCCAAGTTAAGGGTCCAGTCCTGTAAGACAGCCACCCCATCCTTCAGATGCCAGTTTCAAGCTCTTTGTTTTAAGTATTCTTTAGAACTCTGTGTTCACATTATTCACACATATTCCTGTGGGCTACAGAAACCCTACATGATAGCTTAGAACAGTCATTTCCATGTTGTAAATGAAGTAAGAAAGGAACAAAAAGAAAGTTAAATTTCTTTAACACTTTTCTTTACAGAAATTGAGGGTTGGAGATCCAGTCCCTCCCCCTGACCTCCAGGAAGGGAAAAGGGGCTGGTGATGGATGTCTTCATCCATCATGTCCATGAGTATGGAATAAGGCCATCGTAAAACCCCAAAGGACAACCCTGGCTGGGTGGCTCAGTTGATTGGAACATCATCCTGTGCACCAAAATGATGCATGTTTGATTCCTGACCAGGACACAACCTAGGTTGCAGGTTTGATCCCCAGGAATGGGAGGCAACTGATCAAAGTTTCTCTCTCTCTCTCTCTCTCTCTCTCTCTCCAAAAAAAACAAAAACAAAAGGACAGAGTTCAGACAACTTCCAGGTTGGAGTTTTAAGAGACAGGGGCTTGCCTAGAGAGGGCATGGAAGACCCATGCCCTTTCCACATACCTTGCGATATGCATCTCTTTTATCTGGTTGTTTCTGAGTTAATATCCTTTTATAATATGCCAGCAATCTAGTGAGTAAACAGGTTTCCTGAGTTCTGTGAGTTGCTCTAGCAAATTAATAAAACCCAATTATAGCCAGTCGGTCGGAAGCACAGGTAACATCAGCCCCATCCCATCCTCTGGCTGTGGTTATGAAACAGCGGCTCCCTTCAGGCAGTCCACACTCTCCCAACAGGCCCTTTCGTCCCCATGGTCTTATTCCCGGATGACCTCATTCATCTGTGTTACTTGCTCCTCCCCTGGCATTTAAGTTTGTGGACCCTAGCATAAATCAATGAGAAGATGAACTCTTTCTGAGAGCCCTATGCCTGGGTTGTCAATTTCTGTAAAGAAAATTTAAGGAAATTTATTTTTCTTTTAGTTCCTTTCTTACCTCATTTACAACATGGAAATGACTGTTCTATGCTACCACATAGGGCAAGCATGTCAAACCCACAGCCTGTGGGCTGAATGTCTCATTTATTTGGACCATGTTAGCCTTTGAGTTTGACATGCTTGACGTAGGGTGTGCCGTGCCAGCACAGCCAAGGGGTTGGCGAGCCTGAGGGAAGGCGGTGAAGGATGTAGAAAAGACAGACAAAGAGAATAAGCTGGGTCTAGGTGGATCTTCCTGTGCCTGGCTAAGGCCACAGAGAAAAGATCCAGATGGCAAGCTGAGCCTTTATTTTATAGTCAGAGGTAAACAAGGTAGTGGTCACCATAGTTACAATGTTCTTGTGAGTTTCACTTGTTTTGTCAGCACTTGCTGCACCTCCCACAGCCCATTAGCTACCCAGGAAGGATCTAGGGAGTGTCATAAGGTCAAGCTTAATAATGCTAAGAGGGCTGTGCCCTCTAAGCTGGGACTTGTTTGTGGCTTTGCCAACAGTTCAGTCTGAGGCTCAACCCTATAGCGGCTCCCTACAGTAGGGTTTCAGGTTTCTTCAATATGTGTGAATAATGTGAACATAGTGTTCTTAAGAATACTTAGATTATTCACGTACATTGTTCTTAAAGTTTGATCATTGCTTCCTAGCATATTCAAATATTTTATAACTACTTTTAAAGTTCTCTATTTTTGAGAACAAAGATGGTGGCATAGGTAAACACCTAGACTGCTGCCTCGCACAACAATTTCAAAACTACAACTAAAAGACAAAACGTCGATCACCCAGAACCACGAGAAAGCTGGCTGAGTGGAAGTTGTACAACTAGAAGGAAAGAGAAAAGAGCATTGAGACGTGCACAAGTGCTGAAAAGCTGAGGTATGGAGGCGCGTGAATCGGACTAGTGGCAGGCAACTGGGTGAGCTACTTTTTTCAACCTGAAGGAAGATAAGCTCCCGATTACTATGAACTCCAGTTTCTGGGGAGACGCTGGGGACCCAAACTCCTACAGGCAGAAGCTGGACTGTCTGCTATCAGGTCAGAAAGTGAGGGTGACTTTCTTGCAGAGGTGCACCCAGCAATCATTGTTTATTGCGCTGGGGCGCGGGACGCAGGGACTTGGAAACACAGAGACGCAGAGATGGCTGACTGGCAGCCATCGCTGTTTGCCACTCCCTAGTCTAGTGACTCCCTGAGACCCCGCCCCACACAATCTACAAACCCACCCAAGCTCCATGCAGCGGCTTTTGCATATAAATGGTCTGCACTATAGTAGCTTAACCTAACAAACTGCAGCTCTGGTCAAACAGCTCCAAAACCTCCAAACCCCATGCAAAGAGGAGAAAACTGTAGTTTCTCGCTGTACCTCCTGCTGGGTGGCCTCAGACAGTAGCTGACCTGCACCCCATTGGAGATCCAGAAGCTAGTGTATCTAGTGGTTAGTGTGAGACACCAGATTTCAACTCCTCACATCCATAAGTGACACATTCAAGAGGCAGACTCAGTGAGCACCAAAGCCCCACTGAAACAAGTCCTGCTCCATAAGCTTGTCTTCAGCGCAGCAGTTCTTCCATTATAGACACAGGGAGTGCTCACAGCTAATTGGCCTGGAGGTCAATTCCTCCCAGCGTACCAACAGCAATCAAGGCTTAACTACACCAAGACTTTGCACTCAGCCCACAAAGGAGTGCACCAAGAGTGTCCACTTCAGGTGATAGGCTGAACCACTGGTCACCTACCACAGAAAACCACTCCATTAACACAGGGAAGCAGCAAAATGCAGAGACAAAGAAACATGTCATGAATGAAAGAAAAGGAGGAAAGCAAACTACTGGACATAGAGTTCAAAACCACATTTATAAGGTTACTCAAGAATCTTCTAAAAACTGCTGAGAAACTTGATGAGACCTCCAAGGAGCTTAGTGAGACCTTCAAGGAGCTTAATGAGAATGCCAAAAACATGGAAAAGGACCAGTCAGAAATTAAGCATACACTGTCTGAAATAAAGAATATACAGAAATTCAACTGTAGATCAAAGGACCCCAAGAATCAAACCAAAGATCTGAAATATGAGGAAACAAAAAACACCCAACCAGAAAAACAAAAAGAAAAAAGAATCCAAAAATATGAAGATAGTGTAAGGAGCCTCTGGGACAACTTTAAGCATACCAACATCCGAATTATTGGGTTGCCAGAAGAAGAAAGAAAGCAAAATATTGAAAACCTATTAGAAGAAATAATGACAGAAAACTTTCCCTACCTGGTGAAAGAAATAGACTTACAAGTCCGGGAAGCACAGAGAACCCCAAACAAGAGGAATCCAAAGAGGGCCACACCAAGACACATCATAATTAAAATGCCAAGAGCAAAAGACAAAGAGAGAATATTAAAAGCAGCAAGAGAAAAACAGTTAGTTACCTACAAGGGAGTAACCATACGACTGTCAGCTGATTTCTCAACAGAAACTATGCAGGCCAGAAGGGAGTGGCAAGAAATATTCAAAGTGATGAACAGCAAGAACTTACAACCAAGATTACTCTACCCAGCAAAGCTATCATTCAGAATTGAAGGATAGATAAAGAGTTTCACAGACAAGAAAAAGCTAAAGGAGTTCATCACCACCAAACCAGGATTATATGAAATGCTGAAGGGTATTGTTTAAGAAGAGGAAGAAGAAAAAGGTAAAGATAACAATTATGAACAACAAAATGACAACAAATATATACCTACCAACAAGTGAATCTAAAAATCAAATGAATAAAAAAATCTGATGAACAGAATGGACTGATGAATATAATAGAATCAGGGACATAGAAAGGGAGTGAACTGACAATTCTCAGGGGGAAGTGGGTGTGAGGGGTGCGGGAAGAGATTGGACAAAAATCTTACACCTATGGATGAAGACAGTGGCATCGGGTGGGGTGGGGAATCAGGCAGAGGGGAGCTAAGGGGGGAAGAAAAAGAGAACACCTGTAATAATCTGAACAATAAAGATTTATTTAAAAAATAATAAAAATAAAAATATTAAAAAAATAAAGTTCTCTACTTTTATTGGGTTTATATTTTTATTTTTAAAAAGTCAAAAGTATTAATTTTGAAGGAAAATTTAAACAATACACAGAAGTACACAGAGGTAAAAGTTCTTCCTGTTTTACCTCCCCAGGGAAAACCACACTTAGCAGTGGGCTGGTTTTCTTTCTGGATGTTTGGTTTTATGTTTGTTTTTATACATGTAGTTATGTAGAAATTTGTATGTGTACTTATTTGAACATAGACACATATATGTCCTTCTTTCCACAAAACTGAATTACATACTATTTAGTGCTTTGCTTTTTTAATACATTATTTTTTGCTTTTTTACAAAATTTTATTTTCTTTTTTCAGATTATCCTTTTATATTATTATATATACTTAAAAAAATTCTCATCTGATATATGTTTATTGATTTATTTTTAGAGGGAGAGGAAGGGGGAGAGAGAGAGAAACATCGATTGGTTCACTCCCTCCTATATGTTCCCTGACTGGGGATTGAACTCATAACCTTTTGGTGTATGGGATGATGCTCCAAGCAACTGAGCCACCCGGCCAGGGCTTATGTTTATATTTTCTTTATTGATTACAATTGATGTTCAATATTATATTAGTTTCAGGTGTACAGCATAGCAGTTAGACATTTCTATAACTTATGAATCAATTCCCTAAGTTTAAGTACCCACAGGGCACCATAAATAGTTATTACAGTATTATTGACTATATTCCCTATGCTGTACTTTATATCCCCATGACTATTTCATAACTACCAATTGGTACTTCTAATCCCTTTACCTTTCTTACCCATCCCCCCAACCTCCTTCCCATCCAAACCTAGAAACCATCATTTTGTTCTGTGTATCTATGAGTTTGTTTTGGTATTGTTTATTTATTTATTTTTTAGGTTCCACATATAAGTGGAATGATATGGT
Source organism: Corynorhinus townsendii (assembly GCA_026230045.1). Lineage (NCBI taxonomy): Eukaryota > Metazoa > Chordata > Mammalia > Chiroptera > Vespertilionidae > Corynorhinus > Corynorhinus townsendii. The sequence continues at coordinate 69,058,196 of JAPDVU010000008.1, forward strand.
ATTTCTCTTTCTTTGATTTATTTCACTTCACATAATGTCATCTAGGTTCATCCATGTTGGCACAAATGGTATAATTTCATTCTTTTTTTATGGCCAAGTAAGCAACTTGCCTGCTTGCTTTTTCACACTTTTTCTACAAGTATTTATTATTAGTTAAGCCATGATTCTGGATCCCAGAGTGGGATGTACCCAGGTTCCCCTTCACCTCCCTGGGAGAAAGATGGAGGACAGACAGGTCAGGTGCAGCCAGTTCAGATCTTCCCAGACAAGGTGCTTTCTGCCCGGCATTCAGCCCAGGCCAGCACCCAGGATATGGGGCAGAGGGAATTGTGCATGCTGCGGTACCATTCACACCGGAGACATCACCCCTGATAGCAGACCTTGGCCTCTCACAGGGTGGAAGTCTAGGTAGTTATGACAATAGTTCCTGGTCTGGTTCTGGTTGGGGAAGTGGCAATCATAAAGCGAAGTCTGGTATTTCTTGATTTTGGTCTTGATGTTTTCTGCCATGTTGATTTCTAAAGATGCCCTGGAAGCACTTGCAGCTCAATGTGACCCTCAGCAAAGACCATATTTTTGTGGGGGGAGAAGGGGGACAATCTCTTATGATAATTTTTTCCCTTCATAACTCTGACCTTAAACCTACCATAAACCTATACTTAACCTCAACCCTAACCTTAACTCAAATGTTAATTCTAGACCTAACACTATACTTAACTTCAAACCTAACCCTAACCCTACCATTAAGACAAATCCTAAACCTATACCTAACCTCAAACCTAATTCTAAACCCTAACATTAATTTTAACCTCAACTATAACACTAAATCTAACCCTTAAGTAAACCTAAAACTAATCTTAATCTCAAACCCTAAACCAAAACTTAACCCTAAGATTAAACTTTAATCTCAAACCTGATCCTAATCCTAACACAAATCTTAAACTCAAAACCAAATCTAACACTAATCTGACCCTAAAAAATAAACCTACATTAACCTTTACTGTAATCCTAAATTCAACCCTATCCTTAAACTAACATCAATTTAATATTAACCCTAAACCTAACCATACTTAATCCTAATCCTAAAATCAACCTTAACCATAATCCTAAACCTAACCCTATATCTAACATCAATCCTATTTGTAACCTGAACCCTTACCCTAATTTCAACTCTAAACCCAACCCTAACCCTAACCCTAACCTTAACTCTAACCCTGTACCAAATATCAAACTTAACTGTAACTCCAACCCTAATCCTGTACCTAAATCTCTAAAATCCTAACAGTAAAGCTAACCCTATATATAACCTTAACCCTAACACTAACACCCTGTACTTAACTTCAATGTTAACCCTAATCCTAACCCTAAACCCAACCCTATACTTAACCTCAAATGTAACTCTAAACCAAACATAACCCTAAACCTATAACTAAACTCAACCCAAACCCTAACACTAACCCTAACCCTTACCCTAACCTTATACTTAAACTCAATTCTTTTATTTTTTGACATTCAATGTTATTTTATATTCTGGTATACAGTATAATGTTTAGACAATCATATAGTTTACAAAATGTTTCCCTCAATATTTTAGTACCCATCTGGTACCATACATATTTATTACAATATTATTCACTATATTCCCTATTCTTTTTTTAAATTTAATAAATCTTTATTGTTCAAATTATTACAGTTGTTCTTCTTTTTTCCCCCATAGCTCCCTTCCACCAGGTTCCCACCCCACCCTCTGCCCTTACCTCCCCCACACTGTCCTCATCCATAGGTGTTTGATTTTTGTCCGTCTCTTCCAGCCCCCCACACCCTTTTCCCCCCTGAGAATTGTCAGTCCACTCCCTTTGTATGCCCCTGATTCTATTACATTCACCAGTTTATTCTGTTCATCAGATTTTTTATTCACTTGATTTTCAGATTCACTTGTTGATAGACATGTATTTGTTGTTCATAATTTTTATCTTTACCTTTTTCTTCTTCTTCCTCTTCTTAAAGGAAATACCTTCTGAAAATACCTTTCAGCATTTCATATAATACTGGTTTGGTGGTGATGAACTCCTTTAGCTTTTTCTTGTCTGTGAAGCTCTTTATCTGACCTTCAATTCTGATTGATAGCTTTGCTGGGTAGAGTAATCTTGGTTGTAGGCTCTTGCTATTCATCACTTTGAATATTTCTTGCCACTCCCATCTGGCCTGCATAGTTTCTGTTGAGAAATCAGCTGACAGTCGTATGGTTACTCCCTTGTAGGTAACTAACTGTTTTTCTCTTGCTGCTTTTAATATTCTCACTTTGTCTTTTGCCCTTGGCATTTTAATTATGACATGTCTTGGTGTGGTCCTCTTTGGATTCCTTTTGTTTGGGGTTCTGTGAGCTTCCTGGACTTGTAAGTCTATTTCTTTCACCAGGTGGGGGAAGTTTTCAGTCATTATTTCTTCAAATAGGTTTTCAGTATCTTGCTCTTCTCTTCTTCTGGCACCCCCATAATTCAGATGTTGGTACGCTTGAGGTTGTCCCAGAGGCTCCTTACACTATCTTCATATATTTGGGTTCTTTTTGCTTTTCCAGTTGAGTGTTTTTTGCTTCTTTGTATTTCAAATCTTTGACTTGATTCTTGCGGTCCTCTAGTCTGCTGTTAGGTCTCTGTATAATATTTTTTTATTTCAGTCAGTGTATATTTAATTTCTAGTTGGTCCTTTTTTCATATCCTCGAGGGTCTCGCTAAATTTATTGGCCTTTTCTAGGAAATTCTTGAAAAACCTTATAACCATGGTTTTGAACTCTATATTTAGTCATTTGCTTTCCTCCATTTCTTTCATTTGTGATCTGTTTCTTTGTCTCCGCATTTTCGCTGCTTCCCTCAGTTGATAGAGTGGTTTTGTGTGCTAGGTGTTCTATAGGGCCCAGTGGCTCAGCCTCCCCCAGTTACCTGAGGTGGACACTTTTGGTGCATCCCTCTGTGGATTGTGTGCAGAGCCTTGTTGTAGTTAAGTCTTGATTGTTGTTGGTATCACTGGGAGGAACTGACATCCAGGCCAATTGGCTGTGAGGATCAGCTGTGTCTACATTGGGAGAACTTCTGTGCTGGAGACACCCTTATGGGAGAAGACTTGCAAAAGCCTCTGTGCTCAGCTTGGATGGGGCGGAGTCTCAGGGCAGAGCAGACAGCCTTGGCTTCCCGTCAGCCTTGCCCGATGAGGCCCCTGGGTCTCAGTGTCCCTTGGTAATAGCTCCAAGCACCTCTGAGAGAAAGCCGCCCTCGAGTTCCACCTGCTGTCAGACAGTCTAGTTTCTCCCCAAATGAGTCTTGGTTCCCAGAATCTCACCCGGAACTGGAGTTCAATGCATTCGGGACCTTCCGTCTCCCTCCCACTTTAGGAAGCCAGCCACGCACTAATCCGTCTGTTCACTCAGCAGTCAATCTTCTCTGCTTGTGTGCGCCTCCGGACCTCTGCCTTCCCCAGCTCCCCTGAGTCTCCATGTGCTTTCTTTTTTCTGACAGTGCAGATTCCCCCCGAACGAATTTGGGTTCCCAGAGTCTCACCCGGGACTGGAGTTCAGCGCAGTTGGGAGCTTCCATCTCCCTCCCACTTTAGAAAGCCAGCTACGCACTCAGCCGCCTGTGCAGTCAGCCGCCCGTCCTCTCCGCACGTGCGCGTCTCTGTACCTCAGCCTTTTGCAGCTCCTCTGAGTCTCAATGTGCTTTCCTCTTTCCTTCTAGTTGTAGAATTTCCATTCAGCCAGCTTTCCTGTGGTTCTGGATGCTGTCTGTTTGGTCTTTTAATTGTAGTTTTGATATTGTTGTGTGAGGCAGCAGTTTAGGTGTTTACCTATGCCGCCACCTTGGTTTCTCCTATATTCTCTATTCTGTACTTTATATCCCCTTGATTATTTTGTAACTACCAATTTGTACTTCCTAATGCTTTCATCTTTTTCACCCAACTCCCTAACCCCCCCCCTCATCTAATAATCCTTAGTTTGTTCTCTGTATCTGTGAATCTTTTCCTTTTGTTTGTTCTTTAGATTCCACATATAAGTGAAATTATATGGTATTTGTTTTTCTCTATCTGACTTATTTCACTCAGCATAATGCCCTCTAGGTTCATTCATGTTGTTACAAATGGTAAAATTTCATTCTTTTTTACGGCCATGTGAGTAACTTTTTTTAAAAGTTGGCAATATCTTGTGATCATTTTTCATATCTACACATATAGATATGTTTCATTTTTATGCAATTTATTTAAACATTTCACTTTTGACAGCTGATTATGTTATTTCTAACTTTTACTAACATAATTTTATGGCACCGTGAGCATTCTTTAGCCAAGCTCCTGGAAATAGGAGAAAAGTAATTCTGAAGAGTAGAATTTTAGAAGTGGAATTATTTAGTCAAGGGGTATGTGTTTTACATTTTTTATTAGTATTATAAAGTGCCCTTTAAAATTTACATTCCCACTGTTGTTGACACTGAACATTTTTCTTTGGCTTTTGCTAATGTGATAGGCAAATGGCAGTGTCTCATTTTCCCTTTTTATTAACTGAGATGACATATCTTTGCCTTCTTTATTAGCCATCTGTATTTCCTCTTCTGGAAATTATCTGTTCACTTCCTTAGTTGTATAACTCTTATTTGAGCTATGTAAGTGAAAATATGTTATCAGAAAACGTATCTGCATATTTACCATACGAAGCAATGTTTCAAAAGCCAGCTCCTGCTCAGAATGGGTGTATGCTCTTGTTCCTTGCTAGTGTGTCAGCTTCTTCTTGTTGTGACTTGTAGATAGATATCTGAGTCAAACATCGAACAAGCAACATTTGTCTTTTGTTTAGAATAACTAGCTAGCTAGGTGCAGTATGCAATTTTAAAATAAATAAAATAAATGGCAGGGGTCTATTACTGGCCTTTAGAAGATCTTAATCTAATAGATACGATATGTACAATAAAAATTATGAAAATATTTGCCTTTGATCAGTGTTTTGAAATTTATATCCTTTGATAAAGAACACATGAACATAAACTGTAATAGAGGTTTTTGGAGGAAATAGAAATAAGTTGGGAGTGTGGGAACGGGTGTGAAACAGGAGAGAATTCCAAAAAAGACAATGGAGAAATGAAAGATGAGATGAAAGGGTTTTTATGAGTGAAAGAAAACCCTGTGAAGAGACAGGACAAAAGGGTGAGATTCTATCTTGGAAAGAAAGATAATTTCCTGTTGGATTGAGCGCAACATTCAGAATGCTTGGGGAGTGACCACAGGAGTGAAAATCCCATATTAATCTTAATTCTTCTGAGCACCATACTCCTGTTAACTCAGTCTCAAGATTATATCATGATTCTTTTTATCAGCCACATTCTCACTTCTGATTTATACTGAGTTGGGGTGAAGTTAAATCTTCTGATATTTTCATGTAGACCTCGTCTGTGACCACAGAAGGGAGATGCCACATTTGAACCATCCTGTCCCTGACCTTCAGTCACAGTGACATCCATTAACTCATTGATTCCTTCACTCACCTAACTTTTACTACATTCCAAAGACAGGTATTGCCCAACCCTGTGCATTCAGACCATGCTAGGTGCTGGGGAGACAAAGAGTGACATGCCCGGTTCCCTTCCTTGTAGAACGTCAAAGTTTATCACAGGTTGGAAAAGGGAAGTTCTTAGTTACTTAGCTGGCTAGAACACATGAGCATCCCAATATCAGAAATAGCATGTTCAGATCTGATCTTCACTCTTGTTAATGAGGTCTAGTCTTGTGGGAGCGACTGCCAAGTGGCCCACTGGTGCCCAGACAGGAACTGGTGCTGAGACAGGGACTGGCGAGGTGGTAACTAACATTCCCATTCAGAGCGGTGCTGGCTGTGATTTACATTGTATTTTGCTGCATCTGTTCACAGAAGATAACTATGCTTCAGCAGCAGACGGAAGTTTACTGCCTTACAATACCGTTTTCTTCTTAATAGCAGTTGGTTCACATGATCCTCCAACATATTAGAAAGGTGGTGGGCTCTAATGATGGTGTCATCACTAGAGCCACACCTGTTCAACACCTGTTACTTCTTTGAAGTTACCTGTGTGCAAATTGCTTGGTGTTGCTTTTCCTTGTTTTATTACTAGCTGCAAGTTAGACATGTAACAGTAACAACCTCATCTAGGTGAAAACATTTCAACTTGCCGGGTTTCTATATATTAATAAGAAGCAATTTACATTTCCCCATGTCAATTAATTCAGAGAGTTTATTTATAAAACACCATATTTTAAAAAGTCTGACTTCAGGATTAAGGAATGAACACTGTTGTTAGAAGGTAGGGCTTTTGGCCTCATCTCTGCCATTTATAACTGTGGAGCCCTAGTCACAAATATAGCCCCAGTTTCCTCTTGGCTAAAACTGGGAGCATTCATTTGACAAAGGAGTCTTTCATGTCCATAAACAATAACAGCAACAGCTGCCATCCTATATAATAAAAGGCTAATATGCAAATCGACCGAACAGCAGAATGACCTGTCGCTATGACGTGCACTGAGCACCAGGGGGCAGATGCTCAATGCAGGAGCTGCTCCCTGGTGGTCAGTGTGCTCCCACAGGGGGAGCACCACTCAGCCAGAAGCTGGGATCACGGCTGGCGAATGTAGAGGTGGTAGCGGAAGCCTCTCTCCTCAGTGGTTGTCTGACATCCCTCAAGAGCTCCTGGACCACTAGAGGGCGCAGGCCAGGCTGACGACACCCCCCAGTACACGATTTTCATGCACCGGGCCTCTAGTAAACAACAACAGCAACATGGAACAAAATCCATGAAGTCAAGGAACACAAGTGCTGACCCCAGAGACGTATGACTGCCCACTTTTCTGGCTAAACATACTCACTGTGCTGCCTGACAGCCTGACTTTGAATGTGTTCCTTCCTTTTTTTAAAATGATTTTTTATTGTGTTTTTTTTTTGAGAGAGAGAGAAAGTGAGAGGTAGACAGAGAAACATCAGTGTGAGAGCAATACATTAATCAGCTGCCTCCTGTACGCCCACAACACGGGCATGTGCCCCGACTTGGAATCAAATTGGCAAACTTTTGGTGCATGGGACGAAGCCCAACCAACTAAATGTGTTCTTTCGTCCATCTCCAAGCATAAGTAAGTCCCGTAGCTTCTCAGAACTTTCATTTCTTCTATTGCAATATGAGGATAATGATAGTACCTATGTCACAGTGACATTAAAAGAAGAAATTAGGTAATTCATAGAAAATCCTTACTGTTGTGCCTGGCACAGTAAGTTCAGTGTTAATTCTCTTCTTATATAAAATTCTTAGGTCTAGTTTCCCTAAGGTTCATATGAGCATGGCTTTCATACCATTCTCTAGCCAATGAAGCACAAGCCTCTAGGATTATGTGAAAGGCTTAGTGATTTATAAATGTTGTCAGTGACAGATGCCAGGTAGCAATAATCATTTTAACAATTTAATCATAATTATAATTGTAATGGTATAAACACAATATTGCATTTACTATGTGGTAGGCTATGTTCTAAGAATGTTACATATATTAACGAATTCAGTCCCTAATGAGGAGGGTACTATTATTATCACCCCCATTTTATACATGAGGAAGTTCAAGAAACAGGGTACACAGCTAAATAACAATGTGTGTTTGAACCCAGAAAGTTTGGGTCCAGAACTCATGCTCTTCGCTACTCTGCTTTATTGATTAGTTTATGAAAATTGTTATACTCCTTTGCTCTAATAAAAGATTAGAAAGTTTTAAAAAGTCTGGGAAACCTTACACAATTTAATTATGAAATATGATAAAAATATCAAATAGAGTAAAATATTAAAATATTCTACAATAATATAGAGACAAAACAAAGAAAACATTAAATAATGAAAATATTAAAAGTGTAATAAATAGAACTACTGTTCACAGACTTATATCTCTGGCAACTTATATATCTTGGTTGACTCAAACACTGAAAATACATAAAAATGCTGGATAAAGGAGAAAAAGACATTTAGAAAATAAGACTTTGATAATTGATGAGGAAGTTAGGAATTTTCAGAGGCTAAAAAGTAAGTGAAAACGTGATCACAAAAAGGTCAGAGAGTTGGCTTTCACCGTGGAGACATTTGCCAAACCAAATATTTCAAGCTGAAGGAGTTAGAGAAAATGGCAGAAGCAGGAAGGTCTCTCACCTTCACCTGGCTCTCCTACCCTGAAGCAGGTCATGAGACCTGAGAGGTGCCCTCTCTATATCCCGAGGAGAGGAGCATCCTCATTTTCAGGATGGAGGGAGAAGACTCCAAAAAAGCAGGCCTTGCTAAGTTTTCTCCAGTTCACCCACTTACCACATTCTCTTTGTCCTGTCATACTTCTCCATGACTGTCCACTCTTCATCCAACCTGGCATAAAAACACGCAGGTTTAACCATGTCTCCTGGTCTTCATTTCTGTATGAAAGCTATCATGTAATGTAAAATTTGTATTAAATAAATTTGTATGCTTTGTTCCTGTTAATCTGTTGGTCAGTTTAATTTCTAGATCCAACAAGGGATCATAAGCAGGTTGAGGAAAACTTTTTCCCTCCCCTACACAAGTCCTTGACCTGGGTGACCAGGTGCCAGGGTTCACCTCAGTGAAAGGCTAATAACAGACTCCTGTCAAACCTGGGAGACCAAAAGGCTGGAAATCTTGATGTCTTCTTAGATTTCTTCCTTTCCTTCTAGAAGCCAATCATTCACCAAGTCCTGTCCATTCTACATCCTAGTCATTGCTCCTGGCCTTCAATCCTTCAGCCATTGACTTTGTCACTCGAATAATCAAGTCACTCGAATCTTTTAAGAGCCTTGGTTCTCCTTCCCTCTAGCTGACTGTGCAGCAGCCTCTTCTCCTCCTCTCTCTCTCTCTCTCTCTCTCTCTCTCTCTCTCTCTCTCTCTCTCTCCCCTCCCCCACCCCCCACCCATGTTCCCTGAACTCTGTCCCTATTAGTCAGGCTCTTCCATGTCTCTGCCTTTGCTTCTGCTGTGTCTGTCCCCTGCCTGTGATGGTCTTACCACTCCTGTCCTTGGAGTTCAGCTCAAATGTTAACTCTTCCATGATATTTCCCTTGACTGAACATATTCATTGTTTATTTTTTAAGCATCCTTATTTAAGGCATTATACTAGTGGGAAAAATGGTAAATAAGACAGAGTTTCTAATAGAGGTAATTGACAAACAAATCCTGGATAGAGATAGATTCTTCTCTGCCTTCTCATGAAAGAGAAATGTGAGCACCAACCATGCGCTATCCGTTGCACTAGGAACATTACAGCAATTCCATTTAACCTTCTAATTCATTCTTTCATATGTTATTTTAGTCAACAAATGTTTATTAAGTGCTTCATTTGTGATAATTGGCTAAGTGCTGAAGACATAACAAGGAAGATAGACATATTTCCTTTCCTTACAAAGCTTATAGTCTCTTAAGTGTGGGTCATTTTTATTCCCAGATTGCAAACAAGGCAAATGAAGCTGAGAGAGGCTGAATAACTAATGGTCAGACAATTACTAAGTGGAAAAACTACATTCCTCTCAATCTTTAGCCCATGCTCTTTCTAATTACTGAAGATTTGTGCTTTTGAGGGCTTTTGGGTTGCACATAATAGAAAGAAAAATTACCTTAAACCAAAAAGGGAATTTTGTTGGTTTATGAAAGCAAGTCCTAGACAAGGAAGAGAAGGTGTTTGCTTCAGGGATGACTTAGTCCCAGGGAATCCCACAGTGTTGAGAGTTTCTTCCTTGGACGTCTCTTGTTCTCATTCTTATTTGCATTTTGGATAGCTTTTTCCACCCCCCCCCCCCATGTCAGATAGATTTTTCTCCATGTACTGGGAAATACAGCTACTGGCAACCTGTACCATGCCCTAATGACTCACAAAAAAGAAAAAAGGGCAACTTCCCTGGTACTGATAGATAGAACAATTTTGGGGAAAACTGATTTATTCTACACAGGTCATGAGCAAACTTCTATATTTGTCATTGAGGCCAAATGGAGTGAGGTGTTCTGATTGGCTTCACCTATGTCATATACCTACTTCTATAGCCAAGCATGACAAAGACTATTATCAAAAGAAGGGGAGGTGGCACAAATTCGACCACTGAAAGGACCATGAATGGTGCTGACGCTTAACAGTAAGTTCAGTGAGCCCTCACTCAACATCATCAATAGGGTTTGCAACTTTAAGTGAAACAACTTATAACAAAACCAATTTTACCATAGGCTAATTTATATTAATCAGTTAAATTACTATGGCATCTCATCAATATAAGGAAATGATGTTGAACAAAATGACATTGTTCAAGGACCTGTTGTACCTGATAGATGTTAACCGAAGAACAAATTCTAATGTGTCCAGTCTAGCACCTCTGCACCAATATTTACTAATGAGACTGCACTGTAATTTTCAAATGCTGTGTTGACCAGGTTTGTTCTACTAGGATAGCCTCTAAGAAAGTTAATTAGGAAACCTGCCCTGTTTGATTCTTGTCTAAATAACATTTGACATATATGTTCCTTAATGACTAAAAAAAATCACCCACAGAAACACTGGGACCTTGTACTCTTTGTGGAGCTGGTCTTGAAGTAGGGTGCTAATATTTATTTAATTATTTCCTGGGTATTGGTGTGTTTACATTGGCACAATGAGTAGCATATGGTAGACACTCAAAATATGTTAGTTTCCTCCCTCTTCAACTGGAAAACAGAGGAGTTGTAATGTTGAAGATACTTGAGAAAGCACATAATATATTGAAAGCAGAATTTAAAGAAGGATAATGTGAGAGAAGTGTTGAAAAAGAAAAGTATTAGAGAAGTCCTTTAGGATGGTGCATTTCAAGCAATTTTTAAAAAATCCATTGCAGATCATTTGTAAGAGACAATTATAGCCCTAACTGGTTTGGCTCAGTGGCTAGAGCTTCAGCCTGAGGACTCAAGGGTCCCAGGTTCAATTCTAGTCAAGGGCATGTACCTTGGTTGCAGGCACATACCCAGTAGGGAATGTGCAAGGGGCAGCTGATCGATGATTCTCTCTCATCGATGTTTCTAACTGTCTATCACTCTCGCTTCCTCTCTGTAAAAAATCAATAAAATATATTTTTAAAAAAGAGACAATTACAAATTACTAGAAAAATAAAATTTAAACAACTAGTATACAAAATACAAGCCTAACGTCTATTTTTATATTCAACAAACAATTACTCTCTCAAATTGTAGATGTTTCTAAACGATAACTCTCAATTTCTGTACTTTCCTGGGGTGGGATTGTGAGCAAGCTCTTCATGGAAAGGCACTGGTCCCCACTGACTGGGAGGGTGTGCAGTAATTCCCGTGTCAGTGACCACCAGGGGCACCTGTTCCTGAGCAAGTTGGGTTATTACTCATGGAAGCAAGGGTGTCCGCACACCCTAAAACATCTTCGTAAGAACTAATTAGGAAGGACTTATTTCAAGAGTTGAACTTACGTCAGGTAAATATTGAGTCATGAGGCTTTTTTTCTGGGCTTGGATATTGTCAAGAAGCCTGGGCAATTCTATGGTTGGGTATTTTGATAAATCTTATTGGAAATGGCAGGAATAAATGGAGTGTAAAGTTTTATTTGGCAAAGAGCAATAGCCATTCACTCATTAGCTCGGTTGGAAAATATCTCGGTTATTTTTGTGGTTTGGGTAAGTTCCTGTTTTTGGTCTGTGTTCAGACATGATTACAGAGTGGTCTTGTTTTTTTTGTCATCACACAATGGCCTGGACTGAGGATGTTCTGTGGTATTATGGTCTACACCAAGCCGAGCTGTGAATGCCAGAACAGCTCCCAGATCTGAGGCCACTTTTCTCTTTCTCACCTCTCTAAGGTGGCACAGGCCTGTATCGTGGTAAAAATATTTGAAAGAAAGAAACAGGGTGTGGTGAGTTGCTCCCACAATTCCGTGTCTATCCTTAAACTGAAATGTGCATCAGAATCGCCTGACTGGCTAACTAATACACAGAGTGCTGGGCCCCACCCCCAGAGTTTCTGATTCATTATGTCTTGGGTGGGGCTGAAGAATTTGCCTTTCTAACTAGTTCCCAGGTATTGCTGAGGCAGCCAGGCCACATTTTGAATACTACTGACTTAAATGAGGTATCAAAGGTGCAGATGATTACAGGGAAAGAAAGATCTATTATAGTTAGCTGCAATTCCCAAGGTAAAAAAAAATCCAGTGCATTCTTCTGGTGACACTTGGATGCAATTCTAGTACTGGATGACACCATGCATTTTCCCATTTTACATCACCAGTCTTGGAGGAGAAAGTTCTCATAGGAAGACTCTCTCCAAAATAATTTGTACAAATTGTTTGTAATTAACATAGAAGTACAATTTATGTGTTTATTGTCCATATTCCAGGAAGTTCCCAAATACAAAGAGGCAAATCCATTTTAGGAAATTTGGTTAGAAAAACAGCTCTTCAGCTGGATTATAGTAAACCCTCGATTTTGAAGACTTTGGATTTAATGGACAAAAACTGCTGGTCCATATGTCATATGTGAAAATTAACACTGTTAATTTTAAATGCTTTTAACCAAGATTTGCTTATAATTAAATCAACAGGTTTTTTGTTGCTATTAATTCATTGTTATTTTTAACAAAATTTAGCAAATAGGTCATATGTTGGAAAAAACACCGTGGTAATTTCACTGACATAAATAAATATTACAAGAGTCACACCGCATTGTGCTTCTGTTGCCCGGTGTGATTTTCTTTTTTTTTTTTCTTTTTTTTTATTTTATTAATAAATCTTTATTGTTCAGATTATTACAGGTGTTCCTCTATTTTTTCCCCCATAGCTCCCCTCCACCTGATTCCCCACCCCACCCCATGCCCTTACCCCCCGCCACTGTCTTTATCCATAGGAGTAAGATTTTTGTCCAATCTCTTCCCGCACCCCTCACACCTGCTTCCCCTGAGAATCGTCAGTTCACTCCCTTTCTATGTCCCTGATTCTATTATATTCACCAGTCCATTCTGTTCTTCAGATTTTTTATTCACTTGATTTTTAGATTCACTTGTTGGTAGGTATGTATTTGATGTCATTTTGTTGTTCATAATTTTTATCTTTACCTTTTTCTTCTTCTTCCTCTCCTTAAAGAATACCCTTCAGCATTTCATGTAATCCTGGTTTGGTGGTGATGAACTCCTTTAGCTTTTTCTTGTCTGTGAAGCTCTTTATCTGACCTTCAACTCTGAATGATAGCTTTGCTGAGTAGAGTAATCTTGGCTGTAGGTTCTTGCTGTTCATCACTTTGAATATTTCTTGCCACTCCCTTCTGGCCTGCATAGTTTCTGTTGAGAAATCAGCTGACAGTCGTATGGGTACTCCTTTGTAGGTAATTAACTGTTTTTCTCTTGCTGCTTTTAATATTCTCTCTTTGTCTTTTGCCCTTGGCATTTTAATTATGATGTGTCTTGGTGTGGTCCTCTTTGGATTCCTCTTGTATGGGGTTCTGTGCGCTTCCTGAACTTGTACGTCTATTTCTTTCACCAGGTAGGGAAAGGTTTCTGTCATTATTTCTTCTAATAGGTTTTCAATATTTTGCTCTCTCCCTTCTTCTGGCACCCCAAAAATTCGGATGTTGGTTCGCTTAAAGTTGTCCCAGAGGCTCCTTACACTATCTTCATATTTTTGGATTCTTTTTTCTTTTTGCTTTTCTGGTTGGATGTTTTTTGTTTCCACATATTTCAGATCTTTGGTTTGATTCTTGGGGTACGTTGATCTACAGTTGAGTTTCTGTATATTCTTTATTTCAGACAGTGTATGCTTCATTTCTGACTGATCCTTTTCCATTTTTTTGGCATTCTCATTAAGCTCCTTGAAGGTCTCATCAAGTTTCTCAGCGGTTTTAAGAAGATTCTTGAGTAACCTTATAAATGTGGTTCTGAACTCTATGTCATCCAGTAGTTTGCTTTCCTCCGTTTCTTTCATTCGTGACATGTTTCTTTGTCTCCTCATTTTGGCTGCTTCCCTGTGCTGATGGAGTAGCTTTGTGTGGTAGGTGACCTATAGGGGGCAGTAGCTCAGCCTCCCCAATCACCTGATGTGGACACTCTTGATACACCCCTTTGTGGGCTGAGTGCAAAGACTTAGTGCAGTTAAAGCCTTAATTGCTGTTGGTATACTGGGAGGAATTGACCTCCAGGCCAATTAGCTGTGAGCACTCACTGTGTCTATAATGGAAGAATTGCTGCGCTGAAGACACACTTATGGGGCAGGACTTGTTTCAGTGGGGCTTTGGTGCTCACTGAGTCTGCCTTTGAATGTGTCACTTATGGATGTGAGGAGTTGAAATCTGGTGTCTCACTCTGACCACTAGGTACACTGGCTTCTGGATCTCCAATGGGGTGCAGGTCAGCTACTGTCTGAGGCCATCCAGCAGGAGCTACAGTTTTCTCCTCTTTGCTTGGGGTTTGGAGGTTTTGGAGCTGTCTGACCCAGGCTGCAAGTTTGCTAGGTTAAGCTGCGATAGGGCGGGGCTTTCTTCTGCTAACGCTGCTGCTTGGAGCTTGGGTGGGTTTGTAGGTTGTGCAGGGCGGGGTCTCAGGGTGTCACTAGGCTAGGGCATGGCAAACAGCAATGGCTGCTAGTTAGCCGGCTCTGTGTCCCCAAGGGCGTCCCGGAGTCCCATGCCCCAGTGCAGTAAACAACCACCCCTGCGCGCAGCTCTGCAAGTAAGCCACCCTCACTGGCAGACAGTCCAGCTTTTCCCCGTAGGAGTTTGGGTCCCCCGCGTCTCCCCAGAAACTGGATTTCAGAGTAGTCGGGGGCTTGTCTCCCTTTGGGTTGAAAAAAGCAGCGCCCGCCGCCAGCCCGGATCACGCGCCTCTGTACCTCAGCTTTTCAGCACTCGTGCACGTCTCGATGCTCTTTTCTCTTTCCTTCTAGTTGTAGAACTTCCACTCAGCCAGCTTTCCCGTGGTTCTGGGTGATAGAAGTTTTGTCTTTTAGTTGAATTTTTGAAATTGTTGCGCGAGGCAGCAGTTTAGGTGTTTACCTATGCCACCATCTTGGATTCTCCTGATTTTCTGCAGCAGTTTTAACGCCGGATATTCCTACATGCCCTAAGCCACGCGCCAGCCATGTGCATCTGTTTGAGGTAACTGGTGAATGCAGTATTGACTAGACCTATTTGGTATAAATTTCAAATTACAGTAATACATACAGAAAACTTTTCTGTGAAATTAAACTTTTCATCCACACTTAATTTTAATTACACAAACATGTCTACATAAGTAAAAACAGGTAAACTTATTTGTCAATTTTTAAACATAAGCATTTGGAAAACTACTTTATTATATAACAGACTTTCAGCTTTACCAGACCCCCTCGCCTGAATTAGTCTGTTATATCGAGGTTTTACTGTATTTGAAAATTGGCTTATTTGCAAATAGACATTGTACCTAGTAAATGCAAAGTAACCCTTACAATCCTCCTTTTATTTTACTCCATCAATATTAAGACAGAATGCCTTAAAAGGTATGTAACTACCCCAATTTTGAAATATTTAAATGTCTTTATTAAACATTTGACATTTTCTACTTGGTTTTGTTTATTTTCTGGGACATTTGATGAAAAGAGGAAGTGGTAAATAAGGGAATGGATGGGTGATCCTTGCTTGTTTTGTAAAAAATGGTTTTAATTTAATTTCCTCTATTTTTGCCTGAATATGGGATGAGAAAAGTTGACACGAGTCTTGTTCAGCTGAATTGTCACTGTCTTATAATTTATACCATGATTCAGTTAATTCTTGACCTAAAAATTTTAAAGTATCAAATAAGGAATATGCATAAGAACATATGGTATGGTTTTCTATAGCTCTTTTAACAACATAAACTATTTTATTAACTCTCTCTTTAAAAGGCAACCAAGACTCTGGTAATTCATGAAAGATAGCTCAAATGATTGTAAAGCATTGTTACAGAAGTAGAAAACTCAGCTTTCTTTTAAAAACAATTGCATCATCTCTCTAGAGTAAGCATGACAAACTTGTGGCTTGCAGGCGACATGTGGCCCACAATGAATATTTTTGTGGCCCAGCCAATATGATGGCATGTAAGAAACTTTTTAATAAAAATTTTGTAACTTAATTTTTACAATATCCTGTTACACATTATATATATAAAAGCTGGTTGGCTGACCAGCCAACCAGCCAGTAGCTATGGTGTGCACTGACCACCAGGGGGCAGACCCTCAACGCAGGAGCTGTGGAGCTGCGGTCACTTGGCAGCGGTGGTTCTTGGGTGATGCACCTGGAACCAGAGAGGAGGGAGCCTGATTCCGGGGTGCATCACCCAAGAACCACCCTCTTGTAATTTGGGATCCACTGGGGGATGTCGGAGAGCTGGTTTCAGACTGATCCCTGCATACCAGGCTGAGGAACCCCACTGGTGCACAAATCCGTGCACTGGGCCCCTAGTTATTAATAACGAACTCCAATGTTTGCTAATGACTGATTACTATAACCATGTGGCATTCATTTCCCTTACACTCCTTATGCACAGGTGCACCATTTCTCTCCACTAATACTAGCAGCTAACACTTTAGCAGTGGATGGCCATGTCATTAGTCTTGGACTGACCTGTTTGGTGTGCACAACAGGAAATATTTCGCTTTTGGAGAACAAGAAAAATAGGTTTATTTGCATTATGCTTATTAATTTGTGCAGTTATTCAGTGTCTGGTAAGTTAATGTTCAAGGAAAAATATTAATTTTTATTAAAATGTTTTATTATTTTATGTTAACAATTACTCACTTATTTCAGCCTTTTGTATTCAGCATGTCTCTATAGAAATAAACCTACATTTCTATGAAAATTGAAGCTTTTATTTTTTTTGTAGCCCACATAAACTTAAACCTTGTTTATTTGGCCCATGTTAGCCTTTGGGTTTGACGTGCTTGCTCTAGAGAGAATAGTTTTTGGCGAGGAGCTAGTTTCTACAAATCTAATAGGAGCTTTTCAGTTTTGCATTAGAATAAGAACTCAAATAGAATAAAATGATTAACCTTGGGTTAAGGTGGGTCTACCCCTGATTGGCTACAGGATGAGGAATAGGTCTTGATCAGATGAGTAATTTAATTTCAGTTTCTCCATTTATGAAGTGAAGAGTGTAGACTAGGTAATCTCTAAAGAGTCTCTGAACTCTTAAATGTTCAGGTTGTTATATTTGGCCTGGTGATGTAAGTTTTAATTACACAGCTCTTTCTAAATAATTTTGCAATATCAAACAAATGTGAACAATAAGGGCATGTATGAATATGGCAAAGGGTCTGAGAACACATTAGAGAGAGTTGAAGGAACTGAGGTAGTTGAGCTTGGAAAAGAGGAATATCAAGGTGGGAGGTATATAAGATTTCTCTGAAAAATATGTGAAATCCATCATGTGACAAAGGCAGACATGTATTCCAAGATCAATAGGTGGAAATGACAGGGAGAGAAATTTTGGTTCAACTTCAGGAAAAACTTTTCAGCTTTTCATTCAAACATTACCAAATATTTGTTGAGTACCTACTATGTGCCAAGCACTGATCTAGGTTTGGGGATTTGTTAGTGAACAAACACAAAAACTCTTGCTCCAATGGTGTATACATTCTACTAAGGTAGCTTTACATGGTAACTGGAGAGGAGTGACAGACACTTTGTTTTAGAAAGATCAGTCTGGCTTTGTGGAGAGTATACTGGAATTGGACAAGCTAGGAGGCAGTTGTAATATTCCAAGCAAGGGATGGATAATCCTAAATGAAATCAAAAGTAATGGGATTGGAGAGGGTGAAGAATTAAGACTATTTTAAAAGACTTGGCGACTTTGGGTTTCTGATTAAGGCAGCTGGATGGGGGTGTAATCACTGAGATAGGAACTGGGTGGCAGGGTAAAGGGTAGGGGTGGCATGAACTAATGGGTTCTATTTTTAGCATCTGGAACTTGAGTTCTATGTTGGGTACTCGAGGGGAGGTCCAGTAGGTTGTCACACATACACGCTATTATTCTGTAGTCAGGACAGGGCTGGAGAGATTTGGGAGTCACCAGGGACTGAAGGCCAACTAAAGAAATTTGGAAAGTAAAATTGAAGAAGAGAAAATTCCTTCCATCCTACAAGTATATATTTTCTGAGATAAACCATGTCAAGGCAAGGAGGGAGAGAAGATACTGAAGCCTCGCCCTGGACACCTGGCCCAGCTTCTGGGGCTGATCATAGATGGTGAGGCTGGTGAGCAGTGTGGTGTTAGAATGAGGTAAAAAAATAAGAGTGAGCTCAGAATGGTCAACAGAGAGATCTTTCCTCCAGGAGATAGTCCTTCAGCTATTGGGTTTACCCCCCCCAAGTTGGTAATCTACTGCACTGGAACAGGTTTGAATTTAAGACCAGAAGCTCCTGATCCTTGTGATCCATGAATCAGCCTAATTTTTACTCCAAGCTGCTATTCCGCTGGGCTGGTAGGAAGGTGACGGTGAATCATTCTAGCAGCCTTGTGCCCCCACCCAACCATGCTTCCTCACTGCACCAGTTCCAGAGCTTCGGGAGGCCTTTCTGAGTCCTGAATCATCTCTCCACTCCAGTTACTGCTTATCTGCCCCTTGCCTGTGTCAGCATAATCCTGTCAGGTCTGGCAGCTTCTGGCAGTTTCCCTGACACTTTGAGGACACTAGAATCTTTGACAAAGCTTTGAAACCCAGTGCCTAGGGCTCTGCTCCTCCAAATGAACCCCATATCTCCTGTCTGGAGTCTTGTTGCTTCTCAGGGTGCTGACTGGGAGCAAAGTCTGCCCCTGCCCCCGCCCCCTCCTCACCCGGCCTTCCCCGGCTTTTAAACCTGCAAACCTTTTTCCTACCACCTCCAAGTAATCTCTGGTCTGGGTAGAATTACTTTCCTCTTGCTCTCTCACCATACACTTTACGTTTATTAAATCTGTCACTTGAAAAACATGTTTCTCTGCTCCGGGGAAGGACAGGCTTACTTTGCCAAAGATGTGGAAAGATATTTGCATTTAACTTTCTAGTGTCTCAAAGGAGAGGAAGAAAAACAAAACGAGGTAAGACTATGCATTTAAATAGTGTGAACATTTACATCCTGCCACATGTTGGTGGAGAGGAGATTGGCAAGTTGGAGGAAGAATCCAGTCCTCTGAGTGACTGGGTGAATGAGACAATTGTGGGGCAGGTGATGGGGATGAGGTTCAGAAAGGGTGAGAGGGAAGGGGCGCTGGGCATTGGTGGTTGTGTAGGTAAAACACCTAATCTCCCTCCTGTGTTTCTGCTTTACTCTCACACTGATAGTACACTCACAACACTTCTGGCACCAGAGGTAAGCGTGGGATTTTTCCATAACAAGCAAATCTCTGCAACACCTGCTGGGTATCCTACAATTTAACTCAATTCTGACACTATCTACCTGGAAATAGTATCAGATCTCAGATTAAGAGTTCAGTCCCAGGAGACTTTAGATGCCAATCACAAATAGTAAGTCCCCAGGTTACCCATACTTTTTGTCAAACTTGACTACAAATCAGAAGTTCCCATGATCCTCCTCCTTGGATTAGGTCATTTGCTAGAACAGCTCACAGAACTCAGGGAAACACATTACCAGTTTATTAAAGGATATGATAAAGGATATAGATGAACAGCCAAATAAAGAGGTATGTAGGGTGAGGTCTGGGAGGATCTGAGTGCAGTAGTTTCTATCCCTGTGGAGTTGGGGTTCATTACCACCTGCCACTTGGATGCGTTCAATCTAGAACCTCTCCAAATCCTTACTTTAGGGATTTTTAGGGATACTTCAGCAAGTAGGCATGATTGATCATTAACTCTATTTCTGGCCCCTCTCCCTTTTCTTTCTTTCTTTTTTAAAAGATATGTTTTTATTGACTTTACAGAGAGGGAGAGGGATAGAGAGTTAGAAACATCTATGAGAGAGAAACATCAGTCAACTGCTTCCTGTGTGCCCCCTACTGGGGATTGAACCTGCAACCAAGGTATGTGCCTTTGAACCAAGGTACATGCCCTTGATGGGAATTGAACCTGGGACCCTTCAGTCCACAGGCTGACACTCTATCCACTGAGCCAAACCGGCTAGGGCCCCTTTCCCAATCCCTGTAGGCCAGGCTGATGTGCACTGGGCTTCTAGTATTCTACATAATATTGGAGGTTCAGGCCAATGTAATAAGATAGGGAAGAACACTAAGAAATAGCAGAATTGGATGTAAACAGATTAAATTTTCATTTGTAAGTGTGTAAGACTTAAATAGATTAAAGAAAATCAACAGAGTCTTAGAATAAGAAAATTCAAGAGTTTGCTAATTATAAAATAAACATACAAATTCAAGAATTTGCTGATTATAAAATCAATATACAAGAATTAGTAGCATTTCTCAATACCAGCAATAATAAAATCAAGAAGATAACAGGTAATAAGACACCTTCCAACAAAACTACAAAATATCAAGGATTTAATAGACAAAATTCATAAGACCATTACAGAAGAACATTTTAAAACTCTACCCAAAACAGAGAAAGCTGAATTAATAGTGAGATAAATCATCTTTGAGTGAGAATGCAATATTTAAAGATAACAATTTCCCCCCAGTTTAATGCAATTTTAAGCAAAGTCATAGCCACCTTTGGGGGAAATCCTGCCTCCCTCATACTTTGTATGAACACTCCATTGAGTGAGTCTTGGTAGAAAGTAGGGCCCTACCTCCATCTGTGGGAGTGGAAGAAGGGCCAGACACTCCTTCTTGCTCAAGTCAACACATGAGTATATGATCTTAACTGGGACATAAAGTTCTCTTTCCCATGACTCTGAATCTTGAATGAGTAGTCATACAACGATGCAAGGAGAATTCAGAAGGCTTTTCACTTTGGCAGCATTCATGGTGGCATCCTACCAGGGGATACCTGCAATGTAACCTTGCCTTTTATTCTGCTATTAGGATTTCCTTGGTTTTTACCCATTTTTTGAGCCTGTTTCTTTAGAATCCTTCACGAGAGCTCCTGTGAGTGCTCTATCTTCTCCAATACATTTACTTCTGCATTAAATAAGAAATAACTAGTTTCTGTTGCTTGCAAGGCCGAACTTGGAACTGGGAACTTTGCCAAAATGATTCTCAAATTTATGTGGAAGAATACAAGTCTATGAGTAATGAAGACCAGGGGTCAGCCAACTTTTTCTGTAAAAGGCCAGATACTCAGCATTTTAGGCTTTGGTGGCTGGCTGCAAGTACTCAACTCTGTTTTCATATTGCTCAAAAGCAGCCATAGACAGTATGTAAGCAAATGGGCATGGTTGTGTTCCAATAAAACTTCATTTACAAAAATAGTCAGAGAGCAGGGTTTGGCCTATGGGCTGTAGTTCCCTGGTCCCTGATTAAGACAATCATGAGTAAGAAAATTAAAGAGGAGACAGACTCAATCTACTAGATATTCAGACATATCACTTAGGCATAGTAGGTAAAACAATGTGGTACTATTATAGGAACATACGATGGGCCATGGAACAGAACACAGAAAAGAGGCATATGAGCATTTGGGTTATTGAAACATTTTGTAGGAAAAATTGGTTCATTACATGGAAAAAAATAAATTAGATTCCTACCTCAGGCAAAATTCAAAAATAAACTCCCAAATATAAAAATAAGTAAAGAGCTACTGGTAAATATTAAAGTTTAAATTTCTAGAAGAAAATATGTAATATCTGTAGGACTTTGGGGAGGGAAGAATTATGGTTGTTAGGCCAATATGAAACTATTTTGCATTCTCAGAGGACACACCAGCAGAGAAAGTGATTGTGTTAAAAAAGCAAGTTAGCCTGGAGCTGGAATCTGTGTGCATAGTATCATTCAAAGAACCAAGGACTGTCCATGTCCTGGTGGCCAAACAATTGCCAGGACTGTGAACAGAAAGGAAGGCCAGGCTGAGCAGCGGATGGGTGGTTTTTGTGTTGACAACAATGATGGGAACACTGAAGGGCCAGAATGTGGAGCCAAAAAACAGTATGAGGCTCTGCCTGGTGTTTCTATAAACAATATCACTGTCAAGGACGAAATGAAGCAAGTGACTAAGTCTAGACACGGAGTTGTATATTCTGTGTTTTTATTTTGTAGGTAACCTTGATGTTATCTTATTGTGGTGGTACTAAAAAAGACTGGAAACATGGCCATGGCTTCAAATCCAACTGCGCTCACATACAGGCTGTGAGAATTTCCTTTAATAAAATAGACGAAATAATATGCACATTTCAGGACTGTGCTAATGATTAGAATGCAAGTATATAGTGGTTATTAATTCTTTGTCCTGTTATCCCATAGAGACAAGGAGTTTATTTTCCTTCACTTTGAATCTGGTTGACTGGCACTGTGTCTGCTTTAATCAACAGAACTTAGAAGAAGTGATACTTCTGCTTCTTCCTTCTTGGAAACAGTAGGTCTGGGGATTCAGCCACAGTGTAAAGAAGAGAACATTTGAAGAGAGAGAGGGGTCCCAGCTCTCTAGTCATCCATGCCAAGGCACCAGACATATGAGTAAAGTCAACCTGACATTCCAGCCCAGCCACCAGCTTTCTGAAGACTTAAGAGAGACCCTAAACAAGACCAACAGAAGAACCGCCTAGTCAACCCATAGAATTGAGTGACAAGAATGGTTGCAGTAGTTTCAAGACACCAAGTTTTGTATTTACTAGTATTTGCTGTGTAGCCATAGGCAACCAAGGAGTGCATTAAACAACCACCAGAGTGTTTGGAATATGGAGTATTTTAAGCAATTATTCCAAACATTTATGCTAGCAATTATTATCCCAGTGAGCCCAGCATACGGAAAAATCATTCAGGAAAAAGTCAATTTCTAGTCAATGCTTTTCCAGGCTACTAATTTATACATCAGTTAGTTAATTCCTTTATTCTGCAAATATTAAATGGGTGCCTACTCTATGTTACATAATCTTCTGGGAACAAAACAGCTAAACTCCATGTCTAGAAATAATTAAGATTATACCCCCTAGTCTTTGTTATTGAGATAACCAGAATATTAGAGTTTAACTAAAAAAGCCTAATTGTTTGCTATGAACATAAAAGGAAATCTGCTCTAAGCAAGTTATAATTAGCATCTAAGTATTAATCCTAAACAAGCTGAATAGAAACAATTTAACTATTTGAAAATTAAATTAGCCTCTATATTACCTATTATTCTTGATTTATACCATCATCTTCTAGAGTATATCTGAAACAAAAATTCCAATTGAGCAAGTGAACTCCAATATTTATTCATCCAATAATTCAACAAATATTTATTGGGCATCTTTTATGTGCCAGTGACTGTGATAATCATTATGTCTAACTTTGAACAATTCAAACATAGACTTTGCATTTTCTGTTAAGAACTCTACTTTTTATAACAGTATCACAGCAGAAGAGAAGCTTTTTAAAAAAAGTATTAGATCAATCATGTTTTCTATACCAGAATGATTCCTTCAATTAAGAGATTGAAATCTACTTACTCTGAAGTAGATTCTTACCTGAATATCATCTAGTTATAAGTGACTGAGAAAATATAATTAGGTATTAAGTTTGAACATAATTTCAATTAATTATGTAAGGTTCCCCAACTTTTCTAATATAGTTTGTTTTTATTCAGGGCTAGGTGAATTTACTAATTTGAGAGGCAAGAAAAGAAGACTCTCATATGCATTTGTATGATGCCAAAGTAGTTCTCAAGTTTTCTTTTTAAGTAAATGGTTAGCCTATACATATGGACACACACAATCACCAAGGAGATGAGTGCACCCTTACTTTGTAATCAAGGAGAATCACAGATTCCTGGTCCTAAAGTCTGTAACCGTAGGAAAAGTCTCAGCAAAAGATAACATATAAAAGAAAGTGTTGTTCCTTCAAGTTTAACGCACTGCCCTTTGGCAATCATAAGGCTGAGTTTCTTCCTCACCAATAAAAGTTGTAACAGCCAATCACAGCTGTGCCTTAGCTGGAAGTCAGGCCAAAGTGCAATTTCCCAGCCTATTTATCCTCACTAGTAATCGAGTTACTCTTTCACACACTAGAATGATCAATGAATAAGATGGCAGGGCTCATGATGCATGACAGCTTTCTATTCTTGCAGAAATTATAAAATTCACTCCCAAAATAATAGCTGTGGTCACCAGGGTCACGCTCTATAACTCCACCTGTCACCTGAACAGTAAAGCACTAACTCTGAATTCCCGTTTTGTTGGTTGGGGCACTGACTTCTGGGCTTGTGATGGCAAAGAGGGTGCAAACTAGAACTTATTTTTGTTGATCCAAACAACATTTTTATTATAGCAACTATATGTTCAGTTAGAATGAACATATGTCCTCTAGTTTAAATGTAGATTTTTTTTTTTTTTAGGAGAAAGGGTGACCCCCTGTGGCAGTTCAAAAGCATGACTGGAAAATCTTTGGCACTTGTATGGAGGTGATTGTGTATCCCCTCAGGATCTTTACTCTGGATGGCTTGTGATTCCTCTGACAGTAGAGTACAGCACAAGGGATGCTCTGTGACTTCTGAGGCCAGCTGGAAAAGGCTATACCGCTTCTCCTTGCATGTGGTAACACTCACTCTTGCAGCCCCGAGTCACCATTTGTGAAGTCTGATCACCTTAAGATCTCCATGCTGCAGGGGCCACATGCAGGCAGTACGGTTGACCTTCCCAGCTGAGCCTAGATTGCCAGCCATCTATACCACGAGGCAGACGTGAGTGAAGACAGCTTGGACCCTCCAAACCAGTTACCTGCCCCATGAAACAAAAGCCTTACCTGAATCCTGATTCACAAAATAATGATATTTAATAAAGTGATGATAATGTTAAGCCACTATTTAGGGTAGTTTCTAATGCATTGATAGATAATTGGAACACACCTTGCATTAGTTCAGGTCTTCTAAAAAAAGCAGATGCCACGATTAGACATAGGAGATTAGACATAGGAGAAATGTATTCCTCAGGATCCTTCACTAGACCTAGAAGGCTGTAAGGGGAAGGAGTAGAGCAGGTGGGGAGAGCCTTTAGACTATGGCGCTGATCTGGAGACTGAAATCTTAGGATACATCACAGCTCTGAGAAAGTTTGGAATAGGCAGATAGGCGTCTCAAGCCTGTTAAGAGTCCTTACTCATCCAGAATACGTAGCTGTCAAACTGGAATTTTGGACTTGTGTGTTATATGTGGTATTCTAGAATTTGTAGAATGTGGTTCAGAAACTCATTAAAATCCCATTAACTTAGAATCCCAATATTAGTGCTTTCTCCCCCTCACATTGCATAATTTTTATTATAGCAATTAAAATGTTGTAGTATAATAATTTCTTGAGTATCTGCTTTATTCATCAGACTTTGAGGTTCTTGAAGGAGGGTTCTATGTACCTTTCACCTTTGCATTCTTCACTCCCCAAGTTCCTGATTCAATGAATGTTTGTAGAGTGGCTAACAGAGAAAAGTGGTTAAATTATGTTTTCTGTGTAGTTCTCAGAATAAATTGTAATTATGTGATTTATTCACAAAGATTCATTGTTGATGACATATCTGAATGTTTGCTACTTTTAAAAAATATGTTACAAATACATGTCTAGATAATCATGGTAAAGAAAAATCCATGTAACCTCAGAATTTTTCTTTTTGTATTTTGCTATTCCTACCTTGGTAACTTGGTCAATATTTTTTATAGTCTTGTCAACTAGTACTGGCCTCCAGTCCTTTCTGAAGGGAGAATTCATAATTCACAAGACTGACATTTTAATTGACTTCCTAGAAAAAAAATCTCATCTTGAGAGTTCTTTACCCTTCCCTGTCTTTGTAGCCTGTTGACGTGGTTTCCAGATGTTGGGATTTCATGGATTAGAGTAATTTACAACATGGGAGCACTGACATTTATTTGGCATATCTGAAGATGTCTCTGGTTGCCACGACTGAGGATGTCCTACTGGTATCTAGTGGGGAGAGGCCAGGGATACTGCTTAGTATTCAAAGATGCACAGGACAGCCTCAAGTAAATAATTATCCAGTTGATCATGCCAACAGTGTTATGCGTAAGAACCTTTACTTATGCATAACAATGTGCACATACTTAACACTACTGTACTGTATGTTAAAAATGGTTAAGATGGTAAATTTTAAGATATGCGTATTTTAGCACATTAAAAAAACAACACATGGGTCATGATAGTCTAGGCCCAGGGAAAAGTCAACTTTATACTCTTTTGATATAAATAAAAATGTAACTTCTTTGCTTCAGTTAGAGCTTACCTTATTGTTAAGATTGGGGTATGGGGTGAGATATATCACAGAGCTCGTATCTCAGATACCATAGGCGAGCCAGTCTATCTACCATGTTAGGGATTTGTAAACAATGGGCATAAACGAATGCTGGCTAACTTAAAGAGAGAAAAAATGTATTAGGAGGTAATGCTGTCCGTTACAAAATCTGGAAGAGATGCCTTGCACCCAAGCTGTCTGTAGGACAGTACCCGGGGCAGCTTCAGGGATCTATTTGGGTGCAGGAATGAATAGGTAGTGTCTCCAGAACCCACTGCTGGGATGGATTCGCTTCAGTATTTTCAGTGGAGTGTCTGATAGGCCAAACTTGGGTTTTGTATTCCCCTAACAGGCCAGGCAGTGTGTGGCATCCAAAGTGATGTTTCTGTATACACTCCCTGTCCTCCAAAGTAGAATGAGAGGATGCTGGGTAGGGAAAAACAATGATATCCATTTCAACTGCAAGATACATAGTGCCTTAGGCTGCCCCAAACCAAAGTGCAAACAGGCAAACAAATAAAAGAATATGCTTTAATCACTTCTACATTTGATTGCATATACCTGATTGAAATCATTTAACCTTTTTCCATCAGTTTTGTTATCTATAAAATGAGGAACTTGAGTTCAATGACTTCCAACTTCTTTTTCATTCTGCCATTATAGACTCACTACCTTAGGTTGTCAAAGGGTCTTTGAATTCCTATTTATATATACTTCATATTTTGCCTAAATTATAGACTTGCCCCTTCATTGGATCTACCCCTAGAATGGTTTTCTAATGGCGTTGGTGGTAGTGTGTGTGTGTGTGTGTGTGTGTGTGTGTGTGTGTAATTTATACTAGTAAGAAAGTAAATTCCAATTCTTTATCCCTCTACTTATAGAGAAAACTATACATGGGTGTGGGAGATGTAGAAGAGGAAGAAAGGCTGAAATGGCAAAACTTTTGCCAGCTATGTGTCCTGCTAAAGAGTTTAGCCCTGCATAGAGAGTGATTCTTCAGAGAAACACATTAGTGAGTCTCTGTGTATGGAAGGGGGTGCTGGAGCTGAGTGGACCTTAGGAAAACAAGTTTGTGGAGGAAGTCAGAATGAACGGAGTCCAGAGACTTGAGGATTAGGGAGAGATGTGGTAGGACTTTGGAACCTGCAGAGGTAAGTGGCCAGTGAGAGATTTCTGATGCTGGGATAGATAAGGGATTTGAAGGATGGGGATAATATCTGTGTGTTTTTTTTTTTCCATTAAATTAATTGTACTTGAGCAATATAAAATATCACTGTTGATGTAAATCTTCAACAATGTCAGTAGTCTCACAAAGCCTGTGGGACTCATTTGGAGAAGGTTAAAGAGACGAGGGTGAAACTGATATCTTGGTTGGTATGAAGCAGAGGAAAGGGAACACAGAACAGCTGTGGCAGGAGAGACGCCATGAAGTCAGGAGGTCAGGGGTAGGAACATGGAGCCAGAAGTGAAGGTGGGAATGTAAAACCTTGGAAATTCACATACATTTTGTGGGAATAATTAGCTTTTCCAGAATACTTGGAGTGAGAGCTTGGGCCCAAGGATAAGGGGCTCTTAGTGTACCTTTGGGTTACACTAATGAACAATAAAGGGTTGGAGCTCTCTCCTTACCTACCTGGTGATAGGGTGAGGTGCAGCTGACGGCCCAAAATAATGCAGTGGGATATTTTTTTAGTCTTATTCTTTTATTTCATTGCCTAGCATGTCTTCTCTTGACATAGAAACAGTGCTCCCAAATATAAATCATTTTACTATGAAATTAAAATTGTATTTATTTTTTACTTTAACATTCATTGATATCTTCTAAGTATAAATTGCTTAGATAAGTAAGATACAATTGTGCTATAAAAGAGCTTATCTCCAGAGAGAGAGAGACATGCAAAAGTCAACCACAATACAAGGAAAGATGAAATAAGTGCTAAATGGAGTGCAGGAACAGTGGTCCTTAATTCTGGTTGAGGAACAATGATATAGAATCCAATGAATGAATGTGTGTTCTCCCTGAAGTTTCTAATTCTTCAGTCACTTCTCTCTCCTGTTAAGAGAGAAAATAAATTTTTTTTGACATGGTATGAAATATATAAAAACCATCATAAGACTATAAAAACTCAATAAATGTCATATTTGTGTATAATTTTTCATTCACCCAACCCAGTTTTCTGTGCCTGGGACAAAGGTTTTGAAGAACAACCCTCAAAGGCTAAAAAGGCAATTTTGTGTAGGATGTAGGCCTGGGGATCAGGTATCTCTGCCATTTTGCCAGCTGTATAATTTTGGGCAAATCACTATTTAGCCTCCTTTAATGCTAGATTACCAATCTGTAAAATAAGGATTTTAACAACTCCTTGAATTGTTGGATTAAATGAGTTAATGCACATGAGTGTTGGTACACTATAAATACTCGGTGCATTTCAGCTATTATTTTCACTATTCTGAGAAAAGCATTGTATAATTTCACATTTATGAGTTTAATCACATTCTTTTGAATTTATATTTTCTGTTTGTATCACTTTTTGGATTAATGAATTCCCTAAATTTAAAACCTATATAATTAAATGTTACTTTCATTTGTCCAGAAGTTACATCTTTTCTTTTTGTAAATTTATCTTTATTATTGAAAGTATTACAGATGTCCCCCTTTTTCCCCATTGACCCCCTCTACCCTGCACTTGTCTCCCCTCCCCCCCGCCCCCCCCCCCTACCAAGTTATTTCTTCTCAACTTTGCCTAGGGGCAGGCACCTCATTGTCTCTAATACTTAAGGATTTAATGCACTAGTCTGTTTTCTTCTAATTAGTCTGCCTCAGAATCTTTTTTAAGTCCCTTTCTAATTTTCTTTGGGTTCTAAAACAGATATAGATGCCATAGAGTATTCCATGAGTTCCACAGGTTTATATAAGGGAAGGTACTTTTTCTGTTTTGTTGACGATAACCTTACCAGCGATTGTCAGTGTTTTGTGAACTTTTTAGAGAGCAGCAGCTCTTTGAGTCACAACTTGAATGTACAGTTCCATGGTATTTTTCAAAATATGTCCTCTAAAATGCTATTCTGTGAGGTCACAATTGGTGTTCCATAAAAGAAGATTATAATTTAAGAAGTATTGTGTTAAGCAAGGGTTTGTTAGGTACTCTTTTAATATCCTATGCACCTTAAATACAGTGGGTAGGGTTTTTAAATTTGCTTCTCCATAGCATTTTTTAAAATTGTCTTGTAGACTAGCATTCTAGGGGGAAAAAATTGGGAAATGCTGATTGGTAGTAAATTCTAGTTTCAATGGACAGCTTACTCCATTATCTTATTGGAATAATTTTCCCCTAAGGACATTCTTATGTGGAAGCACATTTATTGCTCTTCTGATTATTCAGAGATACTTAGGTGAACTCTTTGCACTGTATTCTTATCATCTTGATATTTTTTTGGAAAGGTTTTATTATATCTGTGGACTTAAAAATATCATTCTTTATTCTTCTTTCCAAATTGCTTTTGAAAACATACTAAGTAGCTCTGGCCAGGTAAATAATTTGGTTGGAGCATGGTCCCCATGAACCAAGGCAGCTGGTTTCATCCCTGGTCAGGGCACATACAAAAAGCAACCAATGAATGAATGCATAAGTAAGTGTAAGAATAAATTGCTGTTTCTCTCTCTCAAAACAATATTACTGAAAACTTAAAAATCAATATCCTCATAGTATAAAATAGTCTGGTTAAATTTTGAGTATCTAAAGTCTTAAATTTCTTTCCTCAATGGGCTTTCAGTGTAAGTTCCAGTGTGTTTTACCAAGTAAATACCCATTTCCTAGTCTTTCTCACTCAAGCTTAATCCAAGGATGTAATGTGAAATCCTCCTTATTTGATATTACCATATAATTTCTGAATTCCTTCAATATCATCCTGTGAAAGTTTGAAATCCTTGGCATCTCTATCTTCATAGGTTGGATACATCACAGCATTAGGATCAGACGAATGACCCAGGCCCAAAGAATGGCCAAGTTCATGAGTGACAGCATACAGGAAGTTAATTCCTATAACCAAAGAGCAACAAACAGTAACTATGAAAATAACTAGATATATAACATAATATGTAATAGTAAATAAGGCAGTTATAAAAATAGCTACACTACTTCTGTGTTTTTTTTAAAGTAATGTTTTTCTGTCTATTTGCTTCTTATATCATTATTCAAATGGCAGTATTCTATAGAGGAAAGCAAAGGCTTTAGAAGCATTAAGATTTGGGTTTGAGCCCTAACTGGTTTGGCTCAGTGGATAGAGCATCGGCCTGCGGACTCAAGGATCCCAGGTTCGATTCCGGTCAAGGGCATGTACCTTGATTGTGGGCATATCCCCAGTAGGGGGTGTACAGGAGGCAGCTGATTGATGTTTCTCTCTCATTGATGTTTCTAACTGTCTATCCATCTCCCTTCCTCTCTGTAAAAAAAAAATCAATAAAATACATTTTTTAAAAAAAGATTTGGTTTTGCAACCCAGCTCTGCTGCTTATTAGCAGGATGACTTTGGACACATTAATTGATATTACCGAGTCTCACTTCCTCATTTTTTGAACAGAGATAATAATTCCTGCCTTGTAGATTTATCAAAATAATTAGAGTTTCCCAGTATCTGAAAAACAATGGCTACTCAATAAGTGGTAGTGGCTTTGAATAGCAGGAGAAAGAAACTTGGCTTTGCAAAAGCAAGACTGGAAGGCAGGATCTCTAGGAAATGCTGGGTTTTGCTTTTTATTTATTAAATTGTATTATATATAGGCTTTTCCCTCTCCCAGACTCATAGAAATGCTTTTCAAATAAGGGGGAGTGTGTGAGCCTGAGAGTTTGAGTGGCCAGAGTTCCACCTGTGGTGCATTAGATTGAAGAAAGCTGCCTTTAGTCTACCTTGAGTGGAAAGAAAGGAGAATGAAAAAGATATGCAAGATGTGAAGTGAAGACAGTCATAATTTCACATAGGTTAGCTTTTCATAGCAAAGCATCATTTAAGTGGTGAATTCCCACTGCCAAACACAAGTAATGATTTCCCTTTCAGAGCCAGTTAGTAGAATGTTTTTTTTAAAGTTGTCTCCAATTAGAATTATTTATGCTAGAGCTGCTCTCCATTAGTTTTCTGATATGTCTGATTTCCTATTTTGTAAGATGATGAATATGATGGGCTGGGTTATGGTGTGGTTCTTTCTAAACGATAGCAAATACTCAGAATTGTATATAATTCTAAAATATCATAGTCACTGCTCCTCTTTTTCCTTCAATTAAAAAACTTAAATTTGGAGGGAACATAAAGAAAGAGCTATAATTTATTGAATTATTAATATTACCCAAGCCATGTATAAGCATTATCTCATTTAATTCAAATAAAAATTCGGTGAGATGGGAATTATTTATAGTCCCATTTGATAGATGAGGAAACAGGCTCAGAGAATGAATAACTTGCCAAAAGACACAAGAGAGTCGTTGGTAGAGGTACAGTCAGGTGACCCCAATTTGCTTAACTCATAGCCTGAGCTTCTATCTTCAGTATATGTAACATTATGGGCACAATAAATAAAATTACACATTTAAATCACATAGTACAGTGACTGGCATTTATCAAGGGCTCAAGAATTATTACTAATCAAAGCAAATATTAAATTAAAGTTAGTATAAGAAGTTGTGGATTTTAAAAAGGATGTAGTAGAAGAGAGATGGGATGCTGTACCTATACTGGTACCATCAGTCCAGCGTTCATCCTCATCAAAGTGGGCATCTCCTCCTAGGCCTGGTCCAGGTGAGAAGGCATGAGCCAGTGTGTTTCCTGGTCCATCAAATGGGTAGGCATCCCCGTGAGCTGAAAGAAAATAGAGCCATTGCCCTTAGTGACTGAATATATCTCCACTCATTTTATTTATTTACCTATTTATTTATTTGTTTGTTTATTTATTTATTTAAATCCTCACCTGAGGATATTTCCCACTGATTTTTTAGAGAGAGTGGAAGGGAGGGATGCAGGAGAGAGGTGGGGGTGGGGAGAGAGAGAGAAAGAGAGAGAGAGAGAGAGAGAGAGAGAGAGAGAGAGAGAGAGAGAGAATGCGAAATATCAATGTGAAACACATTGGGTTGTCCCCTCTCCCCAAAATATTTATCTTTTCATTCTGTTCTAATATTGAAATGCCTGGATGCTGTGAATTTAGCTGAAATTGAACATCAACCACAATATTGATAACACTGAAGAGAATGTGCAGAAAGCACTGATCATGGCATTCCATGTTTTCAAGAATGGATACACTGGATATGGCCTGATACCAATTTGAAAATAAATACATCTGCATCACATTCAAACCCATTTAAGACACCTTGAGCATGGTTCTCCAGGAAATGGTCTACACAAAGATTAAGCTAGGTTTTTAAGAAAAGTTATACTAAAAGGTACACAAGTTACTTGTTGAATATAGTTCTCACACTCATTTGTCATCCTGCTACCATCTGGCCAAACAAAGTGAAAAAACTTAGAAGCAACCATAAATTAGATGTGAATGTATTTAAATTCCCATTTCCAGTAAGCTTTCAATATGTTTTAAACTGTTCCATAAATGTGTGTGTGTGTGTGTGTGATGATTAATGCTACAAAACAGGGTTGGTAAACTTTTTCTGTGATGGCTTCAATCAGTAATTTAGGATTTGTTGGCTTGATGGTCTCCATCACAATTACTAAACTCTGCCATTGTAGCCCCAAAGCAGTCATAGACAATAGGTAAATGAAGGATTATGGCTGTGTTGTAATAAAAATGTACTTACAAAAGTAGGTGGTGGGCTGGATTTGGCTCATTGGCCATAGTTTACCATCCTCTGCCATAGCAAGTGGCTCTAAATGTATCAAAAGAGCTGTACTAGCATCTCTATCTCTATCTCTACATATATATATATATATATATATATATATATATATATATATATATATGTAGATATCTCTCTCTCTCTCTCTATATATATATATATATACACACACACACACACACATATATATATATTACCTTTTTAAAAGATTTTAAATTCTGAACAGAGGAAGGCACTGGTATAAATAACGAGTAAAATAGCACTGTGGATTAGCTACAGGAATCTTCCTTACCTCCTCTTGCAAAGCCAATCATGATATCAGCAATTCCCAATCTAATTCTCTTGAATTGCAGAGGGATCTCTTTGCTCCACATTTCCAAGGCCTTTTCCACTAGCTGATTCACTTTGAAATGGGATAAGTCTCGAGTATATGATATGACCCTGGTAGTAAACAAGAAAAAAATGTTTGACCTCTTAGGAAGGGCTTTACTGTTTTAGTTTAAATGCCCAAAGCAATACTAACCTGTAGGTGACTACTTTGGAAGTCCATTTTGGCCTATCTGGGAATAGTGAGTATTCTGCAACATCTGGCACTCCACATCTGGGCTTCTGAATGATTTTTATGATGTCAGAACTTAATATCCCAGTTATAGGCAGGTGAAAGAATTTTTGCATCTCCTTGAGTTTGGCTCTTAAACTGCTGGCATCCCTTGTTTTTGAGTCGTATGGATAAAATCTCTTGAGATAGTTCTGTTGGAAAGAGAGCAATTGATTTGTAATCCTTGTTTATTGTCTTTTATCTCAGAAGTCTGCACGTCTTTGCCTTGATACCTATGGACTAAAACAGTGGTTTGAAAACACAATAGTTACAGAGTTACCAAGTAAAATAACTGCATTAATGAAAAGAAAATTTAATATCGATAATGAAGCATTGTCATTCTATTTCATGAGCTAAAGGAAAAAGTACCTCCATTTCTCTTTCATCCCGTAAACTTCTCTGAAGGGAAGCCCTTTGTACACTTTATAGAACATAACTCGTCTGTAATAGCCAACCAGGAAGAGTGACTATGTCCTCAAGGTGCCTTCCCTAGCATCAGAGACCAAGTCAGCCACCCCCTTCTAAGATTCTCTGGAGATGTGGTCCCAACTATGTTAAAGGGTGTTAAAGTTTTAGTACTGGGAAAGGACATTGTAAAATTATTTAGTTTAATGTACATATTCTCCAGGTGAAGAAATCAAAGCTCATAGCAACTAAATGACTTGCTCAGGGTCATATATTGAATTAGCAGCAGAATAAAAAAACAAAAACAAAAACAACTAGTAGCAGAACTGGCACTGAGTTTCCTGACTACCAGTCCTGTGTTCTTTCCACTGTTAAATCTCTGGTAAGACCCACGGTGAGGCTGCAGGATAGAGCAGGTCTCCTGGTGTAGTCCACACACAGTTGGTCTCTGGGTATTTCTTAAGAGACCCTAGTGTCTGGATATGAGGACAGCTGCTGGACTAACTAGGAAGAAATAAAAAAGTGAATGCAATAATAACAGCAGCAGCTGTGGCCTCACAAGAACGTTTATTAAGCCTTTACTAGTGGCAGGGACTACACTAGGAGCTTTCCATACTTATCTCATTTAAACCTCATAACCACCCTGTGAAGTAGGTACCACATTGTTATTCCTAATTTACATGAGGAATCATGGCTCAGAGAAGCAAGTTCACCCCTTGAGTAACTGAAGGAGCCAGTATTTGAACTTGTGTTCTGATTCCAAAGCCCACTTCCTTAGAAAAATGCCCTGGGTTTTCTAATGCATGAAAGTATTGTTGAAACGATTTAAACATTGCCTCACTCATTGACAGTCTAATTTGGAGTAGGTGAAATGGTTACCTGTCTCAGAACCTCTCAGGAGTGTACACTTTATGTGAGTAACCTTAGTAATATTGTGCTCTCTCTTCCTGTTACCAATGATTGCATGTTCATCCATGACAGTTAGGATTTAATCTCATTTAAAAACTAACAACTTATTTTATCCACTCCAGAACTACAAGCTTTGTCAAGACACCCTCTGGAGGAAATTTCTCTGCATCCTTGATGTGAATTTTTCTGCCTTCTGTTAAACCTAGCTAACCCCACCCTGGTTTATTGGTAACCTATACACTAAATAAAGCTTAGGCATTCAATACACTTGCAAGTGTACACCTTCTAAATAGTCCACTGGGTGAAACCATATGAAATGGCTCTTTTGGAAGTAAAAAAACCACAATAAAATATCAGTAATTTCTTATGGTTCAATCTACCAGATTAGTGAGACTTCTAAAAGTCAAAGTTAATGTGAAACAAAACCTAACTTTTCTTATGCTTAAGGCTTAAATTTGTAAATAGTACTTAAGAGTAAACATCCCATTATTTTACCAAATAATAATTATTTACACTTATGAGGCTTCTTATGCAGTAGTAATATATTGGAAAGAACATGATTTTGAACCAGAAAAACTTGTCCTTGACTCCTATCAAAACTCATCTTTAATTCTTCACCAGTATTCACCAAGTATGTGAATCAACTTAACGTTGGTTCCTTACTTTTCCCAGGAGGGAGCTAAGGATTAAATGACATAATATTTATGAAGTACTTTATAATTGTTACATGATAGTTGGTATTGTTATTACTTCATTTATTCATTATAATAATCCTGTGAGCTGTAAAACACATAGTACGATATTTATAATATGATTCTTTCTATTAGACACATGAGAAAACAAAGTCAAAAGTTCAGATCTTGCCCATCATCATGCTTGAAGGTGTTAGAGCTGTCATTTCTACCCGTGTTTTCTGATTTCAAGTCTCGCCATTGCAAGTAGTCCTCATTGTAAGAGGCAGCTCTCTGGTCTTTATGAAAAGAATTTCAAGTTACAATAAATAATTACTTCAATTTCTTGACTAGGAACTATGTTTCAGGTACTGTGCTAAGTGCATCACGAAACCCCCATTTGGTTGATAGCATTATAATATCCGATGTCCAAATTAGTAAACTGAAGCTGAGAGGAATTTAATAACATTCCTATGCTAATAATATTCCTCTACATAGTGAGTGGAGGTGGAACTTGAACTCAGTTTGGGGAGGCACTAAAGCCTGCTCGTAATAGCTACTTGATTAAAACATATATTTCCTTTACAATAGAATCATTACTCAAATTGAAAAGCATACTCCCTAATGCTGATAGCAAGACTGTGGAGCCCCAGGTGAGTGGGCCAATGACATACCTGCGCCTGTTCCCACTGTGGCTCACTCATGCCTCCTGCCTCAGGGGGAAGTGGCAGAGCCAGGCTGCTGGGCAGCAGACACACAGCGCACAGCACGGCCAGCTGCATAGCTGGGTCCAGGGATGGTTTTCAGGCCTATGGTTGGTTTGGTGTTTTCTTTCAAAGGCTGGAGAGATTTATATAGCTTCTCAGCCCTGAATGTGGAAATAGGTGACTCATTTGAGTGTTTTCTTTCTTTTTGGTGTCTACAGAACTTTGAAGTGTGTGCTATTTTTCATTAATGACAACGAGGAAGTATTATATTTTTATTGGCAGGAAGCACACAATGTATTTGTCCTTGGACCTCCCCCCCCCCCTTTCTGCTGTATAAATTTAATCCATGAGAAAACACATTTTATTTGCCAGAATCAATTGTGACTCAGGCATATCTTCTTTTTTTTAAAATTTATTTAATTTATTTTTTCTTCATTGATTAAGGTATTACATATGTGGCATATCTTCTTAATTTAAAAATTTGGGGAGTATCCTTCAGGATATTATCACATATCTTAAAAGAATTAAAACATTGGGGAAGGTAGGGGAGGGTGGGGGTAAGGGGAAGAGATCAACCAAAGGACTTGTATGCATGCATATAAGCCAAACCAGTGGCCACGGACAACAGGGGGGTGGGGCATGCATGGGGAGGGGTTTGGGATGGGAATGGGGGGATGAGGACAAATATGTGATACCTTAATCAATAAAGAAATTTAAAAAAAGAATTAAAACATTGAAATGCATAGAACAGAATGTAAAACATGCAAATAATCAAGTAATTATTAACTGAACATTCTGTAACAGTCACCAAAGTCAAGAAATATAACATACCCCAGGCCTTCATGGGGTGGGGGTGGGGAGGAACTGGAGGAGGCCAATGGGGGGAAAAAGGGACATATGTAATACTTTCACAATAAAGATTTTAAAAAATTATACAAAAAAAAAAAAAGGAAAAAAAAAAAAGAAATAGAACACAGCTAGCAACCTGTGGTTCTGTACACGAGAAGTGGTGGCAGGTGTGGCGGATGGAGTTGTGTGTGTGACTGGGCCGGTGGCCACCATGGAGCCCATGCTCCATTCCCACACCTTCCAGGGACCCCAGTAAAGCACTGAGAATTCTCTTCTCTAAGTTTCTTTTTAATCATATTATTTCTTTTCTTAGTGGCCAACATTACCAGAATTTCTCTTCAATTACATGAAAAAATATCAAATAAATAAATCTTTATGCATGGGCTTGACTGTTTATATACTACTAGAGGCCCAGTGCACAAATTCATGCATAGGTGGGGTCCAGCTGGCCTGGCCCCTGATTGGGGTTGGGGGGCTGATCCAGGGTGGGGCTGCCCATGGGAGGGGCTATGGGTGGTTGGCTAGCCAGCCTCGCCCCCTGGTCAAACTCCCAGTTGAACTCCCGGTCGAGGGGACAATTTGCATATTAGCCTTTCATTATATAGGATACTTATCATGCTTTAAATTCTATAGAAACAAGTTTATCCTAAGCTAAACCTTCAACTTGGAAATCACTTTATACACTTTCTCTTCCAATCACCCTGACTGTAGCTTCTAACCAGCAATTGGGAGGACTGAAATTCCCTTGGGATAAGCAATTACAGCAAGAGTGCATGGGAAGATAGGAGCATGGGTAAAGAAGAGTGAGCAGTCACTATTGCTGGTGGGTATGTGTGAATGTCTGGAAAAGTAGGTATGGTCAAATTGTGAAAAGTCAGCTTTGTATGTTAGGGAGTTTGGACTAGATCTTAAAGGGTTATCAAGGAATGCGTTAAAGGAAGACATAGCTTTATCAGATTTGAAATGTTGTAAGAACATTTTGGTGGCTATTTCAGAGATGGATTGTGGAAGTAGAGATGACTCTCTGTAGAGGGATATTAGAGAGGCAGCAGATCAAGGAAAAGTTATTAATATAACCCAGCTAAGGCTGACTAGAGGGGTAGAAAAGAGGATGGAAATTAAAGATCTATATAGAAGTTATAATTGATAAAAACAAAACAAAAATTTAAGAGATGATTGGTTGCAGGAATGAGGAAGAGAGAATTAAAGAAGATCTAAATGTAATGGACTTAGTGCAGTTATTACAGAGACAAGGCTTATAGAAGAAGACACAAGAAATAAATTTTTGAGGGAAACAGGACTTGGTTTTGGTTAAGCAATAACATCAATTTTGAATATTGAGTTTGTACATTTTCAGCTGGTGAATCAGACCTGGAGCTTATAAGAGTGATCTGATTTGTAGATTTAGATTGTGAGGAACTTATTTCTAAAGAAGAAAAAAACATGCTTTTTTATTGTGGTAAAATATGCATAAT
The DNA here is from genome assembly GCA_026230045.1 of Corynorhinus townsendii. Lineage (NCBI taxonomy): Eukaryota > Metazoa > Chordata > Mammalia > Chiroptera > Vespertilionidae > Corynorhinus > Corynorhinus townsendii. The sequence goes on from JAPDVU010000008.1 coordinate 69,096,972, forward strand.
ATAAAACTTATCATTTTAATAATTTTAAGTGTACAATCAGTTGCATTAAGTACATTCACAGTGTTGTACAACCATCACCGATACTGTTTTCAGAACTATTTCATCATCCCAAACAGAAACTCTGTACTCATCTATATATATAAAAGCCTAAGGGACTGTTAAGACTGAACAACCAGAATGAGAGGTTGACCAGTCACTATAATGTGCACTGACCATCAAGGGGCAGACACTTATTTCAGGAGCTGCCTCCTGGTGGTCAGTGTGCTCCCACAGCCAACCTCCTGTGGCCCCTCTCCCTGGCCGGCTAATCCCCCCTGATGGGCCTCTGGGCAGGCCGAGGGACCCCACTTGTGCATGAATTTGTGCTCTGGGCCTCTAGTTAAAAAATAACTTTTTTTCCTCCTCCCCCTAACCACTGGTAATCTCTAGTCTACATCCTGTCTCTATAAATTTGACTATTCTAGGCACTTCACTTAAGTGTATTCAGAGAATAGTTGTCCTTTTGTATATGAAGTATTTCACTTAGCATAATGGTTTCAAGAGTCATCCATATTGCAGCATGTATCAGAATATCATTCTTTTTTATGGCTGAATAATATTCTATGGAATAAAATATACTATATTTTGTTTATCCACTTATCAGTCAATGACACATGGGTTGTTTTTACTTTTTGGCTATTGTGAATAATTGTGCAGCGATTATTAGTATACAAATATCTGTTTGAATCCCCATTTTTAATTATTTTGGGTGCATGCCTATGAGTAGGTTTGCTGGGTCCTATTAACTCTAGATTTAACTTCTTCGAGAACTACCAAACTTTCATAAAGCTTGTACCATTTGCATTTCCACTAGCAATGTCTGAAGGTTTAAATTTCTCCACATCCTTGTCAACATTTGTTATTTTCTGTGTTTAAAAAATGTTTTTATAACCATTCTAGTAAGTGTGAAGGGGTGTTTTGTTATGGTTTTGATTTGTATTTCTGATGACTAATGTATGATGTTGAGCATTTATAAGTCTTCTTTGGAGAAATGGCTATTCACGTCTTTAACTCATATTTTTAATTGGGTTGTTTGCTTTTTGTTGTTGAATTGTAGGAGTTCCTTATATATTCTGAATGTTAGACCCTTATCAGATATATGATATGCAAATATATTCTCCCTTTCTCTAAGTTGTCTTTTCACTTTCTTGATAGTGTCCTTTGAAATACAGAAGTTTCTAACTTTGATGAAGTCCAATTTCTTTTTTCTTTTTCTTTTGGTTATTCATGCTTTTGGTGTCATACCAAGAATTCACTGCCAAATCAAAGTCTTCAAGATTTATGTCTGTTTTCTTCTAAGAATTTTATATTTTTAGCTCATATATTTAAGAACTAAATATGCATTATTTTTGATAGCTTTCTTTTTCTATTTTTGATTCCTCCTTGCTGCAGTGTGATTTAGTGCTTTGTTGTTCTGACCAGGCTGATTTAACTTGTTATCATGTTAAAGGAGAGTCATTCAGCTCTGGTCAGTCACCTTCTGAGTCATAGAGAAAATATTTAACCTCTCTGTGCTTCAGATTCCTTATCTGAAAAAATGAAGATAGTACCATTCTCTTTGGGTTGAAATGAGAATTAAGTAAGAGAATTAAATTTAACGAAGTCTTATTGTTTTTGGAGTATGATAAGAGTTCTATAAATGCTAGTTTGTATCATTGTCATTGTCATTATATGCTAGGAGTTTTCATGTATTATAATGACCCTTTCTGTCACCTGCATGAATCTAGCATGGTGATCAGATAATTAAGTATAAAAGAAAATAGGAGTTTTAAATGGTTTTGTTCCAATAATATTATTGTATTGATAATGCCAATGCTCTCTGAAAAACAAGGAAGTAACTCTCTTAAACATTACAATGTAGTGTGTTATAATAATCAACCAAGGAAATCTTATCATAGGCACCACTGACCTTTGAACAAGGAAAGCATTTGTAGTACTTATCAACACGATCTTTGGGTGGATAGTATGAACAGCAGAACATATCCACAGAAGAAAAGGTCACCAAAATTGAAGTCAGGTAAATCAGATGTTAGGACAACTTTAATTTTAAATGCATGGAAACATTTCACATTCAGGAGATAAGGAAAGAAAAGGCAGCGGATGTAGCTGATGCTCTGAGCAGCCCTCCTCTACGTCTGGGTGAGAGGCTGTTGACATCTGAGCCAGTGTAGCAGTGTTGGCTCTCAGTGTCACCGACACTTTCCTGAAGCATGTGCCAGTTAATGGGAGGAGAGCTGTAGGCCTGGGAAAGGGGTGGAGGAAGGAGGATGCAGAGGGAAGGTGAGTGAGAAGAAAGTGACAGAGAGGATGAGCGGAGTGACTATAGCCTCTGCTCAGGTCCCTTGTTTCTTTCAGTGTTTTTCCTCTACCACCAAAAGGAGAAAGCAAAACCAACACCATTTACTCTTCCTTTTTGTCTATCCCTTACTTCCCCTTCAGACTCTAACTGGTAAGGGCTGGACCTTGCTGAAGCAAGCCCATCTGTTCCACTTGCAAGAGGAAGGGCAGGGGAATGCTTAAACAGGGCTAGGTGTTATTCCCACCAGTGCCAATCTTTACAAGTTATATATCAGAAAGGAAGGGCAGTGGTTGTCCTCATCCCAGTCCAAATCTGGGGCAGGAGATACCGTGGCATGGTTGACCTCCCCTAGTGGACTCATCTGAGTAGCACTGTACAATAGATTTGACTGGAGAATAAGGGGTAGTGGAGGAGGAGTTACAGCCCAGCACTGAACTGTAGATAATTTAAAATTTAGTGCTAGTCTTCCCAGTTCTGAATAAAACTCTCTCAATAACTAGATCTTCTGCTTCCTGCCCTGCTGCTGGGTGTTTCCTACGTCTACTGGCTTCTAACCCCAAACTTTTGTTTTATTATTATTTTTTAATTAGGGGGCCTCTTAGTCATCTACAGGTTGTCTCCTTACAATCCAAGCTCTCAGGGCCTCCCTTTCCATTATTAAGAGGCTCATCAAAGTATTTGTCTAAATAAAGAGAGTAATTTCTCTAGAAGAACGAGGTAAAACAAGAACTTACCTCCTCAACTACATTATAAATAACATGAACTATACTTAGAGTTTCTGTAGACATAATTGATATTTATGCTTATATGGATTTTTGTGATTAAAAAATAGAGAGAAGCAAATAATTTACCTTAGATTGCTTTGATAACTGCAATGGCATAAATTACTCTAAATATAATTTTTGGTGGGGACATTTTTGGTTTTCAATCAATTACTCTGGGAATATTTGCCCTACTCAGACCCCTCTTTGCCCACGTTAATTAATTAGATTGATGCTTAGGGCCTGAACAGTTCTTGGGATATGCTACTAAACAACATGCATTATTTTATATCCATAGCTTCAAGCAGTTTGCAAACATAAATCAGCAATAATTTTTGAAGAAAGCCAAGCATCTTAGGGCTTAGAAGGACCCCAGCAAGAGGAGGGATGGCAACACCCACCTCTCTGAATTAGCTTGCCTTGGCTACTCTGCCCTTTGGGCAGCACCTGGGTTCTGGCTGGACCACACCTTCTAATGATTTTGAGGCCAAATTTATGGCTCTCCAAGGGTGGCATCTTCTCTCGGTTTTCTCTTGTAGTTAGGGCTAAGGAAATTTCTTCTTTTAAATCTCAATTCAGATTAGAGTCAGTTCCATGATCATCTGGGGGGTTTATCTCTTCTTTCAGCCCCTTCCCTCCAGTTCATTGCCACCACCCCCATTCTCTTAAACCACAGAGCTCCCTACCATTTCTTCCTTCATTAACTTTTAGGATTTTATATATGTACTAGAGGTCTGGTGCATGAAATTTGTGCATGGGGGGGGGGGAGCGGGGGGTGTCCCTCAGCCTAGCCTGCACCCTCTTCAATCTGGGACCCCACGAGGGATGTTCCACTGCCCTTTTACAGGGATCAGGCTGTGTGGGTATGGCAAGCCTGGGTGAGGGGCTGATGGCTGTTTGCAGGCTGGCCACAGCCCCTTCAGGGTAGGGGGTCTCACTGGGATGCCTGGACAGCCCGGATGAGGGGTTGAGGGTTGTTTTCAGGCTGGTCACACACACCCCTGGCGACCCAAGCACCCAGCCCCTCGTTTTTCTTGTTGTTTTTTTTTTTTTCAGCGCCTCCTTGAGCGGAGGCCAGGACTGGCTGAAAACAGGTATCTGGGATTTATTTATCTTGTATAATTGAAACTTTGTAGCCTTGAGCGGAGGCCAGGGCAGGCTAGGGTGGTGGGAAGCTTGGCTTCCTCCATCACCGGGGGCAACCCAAGCCTCCTGCTTGCTCCAGCTTTGTGGCCGCTGCCATCTTTCTTGGGTTAATTTGCATACTCACTCTGATTGGCTGGTGGGTGTAGAGGAGTGATGGTCAATTTGCATGTTTCTCTTTTATTAGTGTGACCTTTAACTTCCATCAGCAGCCCCAAGGTTACTGGCATTTTAATCCCATGTCTATAACTGAGAACAGTCATTTCCCTTTTCAAGGAATTGCAGACATCAGTGATTAAGTAAGTGCCATTTTTGAGGGAAGGGAGCCCTTCCTGACTGTCCCTGCCTTCATCACATATTCCCTACTTTGTCAATGTCTGTTTCTGGGCCTTAATCACTGGAAAGAGTTTTGTCACTAGTTTCTGATGGCCTATAACTGTGCTTCTCAAACCTCTCTTTTCAGGTACCCTTTAGGATTCTAAAGGTGTGGTCCAAAGTAGCTCATCATGGGTGGGGACATTTCTCTGGTGCCTTATGCTTTATTTTATGCCTAATTATTTGGTTACATACTTGCCAAGCTTCCACAGCTTTCTACCAAACTTGTAACCTTATCTATACGTTTTTTCCAAGAACATAAAGATGCAAGACATGAAGGGATGTTATATGGAAACACAATATGACAAAACAATTTTGGGGGGAAAATGTGTTCAGTTTTGTCTATTGCAGGAAGTCTTAGCACTTTCAATATGCAAATATATATTCAGAATCTGTGATTTCAGATTTTTTTTCTTTTGTGTTCCCCAAATTTATTTGAACCAGGACACCCTTTTAGTATTTAGGCATATCCAGAACACTATGATCCACTGAAGACAGTTTGGGGAAGTGTGAACACTTCTTGCTGACCAAGGCTATTTCTTTTTCTCAGTTTTCACAAGGTGAAACTCCATTGGGGGAAAGTATCACTCATCCCACTTTACTTGGTCAGCAGCTTTCCTTAACTTTTTCTTTCTTCTTGCCATTTGAAGTCATCAAGACTTCTCGAAAATTTCCCCATTGTTTTGCCATTTTGGATTTCACTAGTCTTTATACTAATGTCCTTTTCTGGTCCCAGGGCCAATCCTAGATACCAAATTGTATTCAGTGTTCTTTTAAAAAATTTAAAAAAGCAGAAAATAAGCAAAAGAGGAAAAACTAACTTATATGAGCCAAATTTGATAATAATATCAAATTTGGCTCATATAACTTATAATAATATCAAATTTGGCTCATATAAATTAGTTTTCCAATTTGATAATAATATCAAATTTTTCAGGGACTATTTTCATAAGTTATAATGGTCTAACCTTAAAAATTTAGAGTTTGTAACATCCAGATTCTCCTCTTTAGTTTTTCAAAAAATTTTAATTTGTTTTTTATTGATTTTTAGAGAGAGGAAGGGAGAGAGAGAGAGAGAGAGAGAGAGAGAGAAACATCAATACTGAGAGAGAATCATGAATTAGCTGCCTCCTATACAACCCTTACTGGGGGGTTGAGTGTCATCCCATGAACCAAGAGGTCACTAGATTGATTCCCAGCCTGACTGGGAATCAATCTAATGACCTCTTGGTTCATGGGTTGACACTCAACCACGGAGCCACACTGGCCAGTCTCCTCTCTAGTTTTTAGTGATACCAGTGTAATTTTCTGTTCTTTAAATTAGTGTAGTATTACACACAAAATCCAACATTTAAAAAGAAATAGTTGTTGCTGTTTTTTGTTTTTGTTTTTGTTTTTGTTAATCCTCACCCAAGGATATTTTCCATTGATGTTTAGGGAGAATGTAAGAGAGAGGGAAAGACAGAGAGAAACATCGACTTACATATGTAATACTGATATGACTTATATATGTAATATCAATGTGAGAGAAACACATCGATTGGTTGCCTCCTGCATGAGGCCTGACCAGGGCTGGGGCCGGGGAGGAGCCTGCAAACAAGGTACCTACCCTTGACCAGAATCAAGCCCAGGACCCTTTGGTCCACAGGCTGACGCTCTATTCACTGAGCCAAACCGGCTGGGGCAGAAATAGTTGTTCTTTAATTTGAATGAATAAAAATCTAAATGAATGTGTAATTCTTATAATTACATTGAGCTCCACCCCCCTTAAAAGCTTTGTTAGTAATAGTAGCTACTATTATTGCATGCCTGTTTAGGAAGTGCTTTATATGTAATTTTACAGTTACTCATCACATCATTGCTGAAAGGTAGTTACTTTTTAAAAAAATATATTTTATTGATTTTTTACAGAGAGGAAGGGAGAGAGATAGAGAGTTAGAAACATCGATGAGAGAGAAACATCGATCAGCCGCCTCCTGCACACCTCCTACTGGGGATGTGCCCGCAACCAAGGTACATGCCCTTGACCGGAATCAAACCTGGGACCTTTCGGTCTACAGGCCGATGCTCTATCCACTGAGCCAAACCAGTTAGGGTGGTAGTTACTTTTTGTTTGCTTGGCAATTTTTCCTTTTGTGAATCATCCCTCTCCAACTTCAGTAATTCTTCATGTGCTTTCACTGGCCCCCACACCCCTCACCAGTGTTTGGATACAGTGATTAGTCCAGGAGTGGGCAGGTGATTCCAGAAGTACCAGTCAGAAGCCTTTTCTGGGTTTGCTGAGAGAGGGTCTTGTTCATTTTTTGGAACGTAAGTTATAAAAACCATGTAATCTTGGAGCATCTAGTGGCTATCAATGCTACCACATGGAGAAAGGTTGTCTGAGAATAAAACTAAGCAGAGGTCTTCAGATTTCCAATCATATCATTTGTTTCTTGGATTCCACCGGAGCTGAAGGGATTCTAAGTACTTGGATTTTCCCATTAAGCAAGCCAACAGAATTCCCCATATATTTGTTTGTTTGCTTGCTTCTTATTGTAATTGGGCCGATTTTCTGACCCTGTCAACTAAATAATTCACAAATCAAGCCCAGGACCCTTTGGTCCACAGGCTGACGCTCTATTCACTGAGCCAAACCGGCTGGGGCAGAAATAGTTGTTCTATTATTATCTCTATTCTAGCTTCAAAGTTACCTAGGTAATAAGTGGTTGAGCTGGGATTTGAATCCAGGCCTGCCTGTCTGTTAAGCCCATAATCCTTTCAATATTCCATGCTACCTCTCATTTGTTAATTCAGACATTTAAAATGTTTATGATTTTAGAGAGGACAGGAGAGGGATAGAGAGATAGAAACGTGGATGAGAGAGAAACACCCATCATCTGCCTCCTGCATGCCCTCTACTGGGGAATGAGCCCACAACCTGGGCATGTGCCCTGACTGGGAATCAAACCAGTGACCTCTTAGTTTATGGGTGATGCTCAACACTGAGCTATGGGCTAATTCAGACATTTAGTCGTTCATTCTACAGACACATATGCTAGATGCTAGGGCTTTAGAGACACGTGACCGACTTATAATACTAGGTTTTTGTGTCATTGTGGTCAAGGTTATTAATAATGAAAAGATAATAAAAAGGTTTCACCAACTGAATTACTGTCTAGTCTGATTCTTCCTTTACCCTGATCCCAGTATGGTTATAAAAGGCTACCTGATTATGGTGTGGTGACTGTGAGAGGGGCATGCACTTGGAGACAAAGAACATAGAGTCTCCAAACCCACCACCAGTGTCCTAGCTACGGCTCTTTACAGCCCACATTTGGTTGTTTGCATGAGTTCTTTACCTTCCATTTACTTACCAAATATTTATAAGCATATGGTGTGTGGTCTAGCCCTGTGATAAGGCTAGGGAACTCATGAGATCTGCCCTCAAGAAGTTGGCAGCTTGAGGAGAAACCAAGATGGTGGCATAGGTAAACACCTAAACTGCTGCCTCACACAAAAATTTCAAAACTACAACTAAAAGACAAAACAGACATCATCCAGCACCACAGGAAGGCTGGCTCAGTGGAAATTCTACAACTAGAAGGAAAGAGAAAAGCACACTGAGACTCAGAGGAGCTGCAGAAGGCAGAGGTACAAAGGTGCACACGCAGAAAGGGCTGGCAACTGAGTACGCAGCTGGCTTTCTCAATTGGGAGGGAGACAAAGGCTCCCAACTGCTCTGAACTCCAGTTTTGGGTGAGACTCTGGGGACTCAGACTCATTCGGGGAGAAACTGTACTGTCTGGCAGTGGGTGAAACTTGAGGGTGGCTTTCTCTTGGAGGTGTTTGCAGGGATTACCACAGGACACTGAGACAGAGGGGCCTCTTAGGACAGGGCTGATGGGAAGCCATTGCTATCTGCTCCGCCCTGAGACTCTGCTCCATCCAAGCTGAGCACAAGGCTTTTGCAAGTCTTGTCTCATAAGGGTGTCTCCAGCATAGAAGTTCTCCCAGTGTAGACACAGCTGATCCTCACAGCCAGTTGGCCTGGAGGTCAATTCCTCCCATTGATACCAACAACAATCAAGGCTTAACTACAACAAGACTGTGCACACAGCCCACAAAGGAATGCACCAAGAGTGTCCCCTGTAATTGAGGAGGCTGAGCCTCTGGGCCCTATAGGACACCTAGCACACAAAGCCACTCTATCAACTCAGGGAAGCAGCCAAAATGCGGAGACAAAGAAACAGGTCACAAATGAAAGAAATGGAGGAAAGCAAATGACTGGATATAGAGTTCAAAACCACGCAAGACCCTCAAAGATATGAAAAAGGAACAACTAGAAATTAAGCATACACTGACTGAAATAAAAAATAATATACAGAGATTCAACAGCAGACTAGAGGATCACAAGAATCAAGTAAAAGATTTGAAATACAAAGAAGCAAAAAACACCCAACCGGAAAGGCAAAAAGTAAAAAGAATCCAAAAATATGAAGATAGTGTAAGGAGCCTCTGGGACAACTTCAAGCATACCAGCATCAGAATTATGGGGGTTCCAGAAGAAGAGAGAGAGCAAGATACTGAAAACCTATTTGAAGAAATAATGATTGAAAACTTCCCCCACCTGGTGAAAGAAAGAGACTTACAAGTCCAGGAAGCGCACAGAACCCCAAACAAAAGGAATCCAAAAAGGACCACACCAAGACACATCATAATTAAAATGCCAAGAGCAAAAGACAAAGAGAGAATATTAAAAGCAGCAAGAGAAAAACAGTTATTTATCTACAAGGGAGCACCCATATGATTGTCAGCTGATTTCTCAGAAACTATGATTGTCAACAGAAACTATGCAAGCCAGATGAGAGTGGCAAAAAATATTCAAAGTGATGAATAGCAAGAACCTACAACCAAGGTTACTCTACCCAGCAAAACTATCATTAAGAACTGAAGGTCAGATAAAGAGCTTCACAGATAAGAAAAAGCTAAAGGAGTTCATCACTACCAAACCGGTATTACATGAAATGTTGAAAGGTATTCTTTAAGAAGAGGAAGAAGAGGAAAAAGGTAAAGATAAAAATATGAACAACAAATACATATCTATCAACAAGTGAATCTAAAAATCAAGTGAGTAAGAAATCTGATGAACAGAATAAACTGGTGAATATAATAGAATCAGGGGCATAGAAAGGGAGTGGACTGACAATTCTCGGGGGGAAAAGGGTGTGGGGGTGTGGGAAGAGACTGGACAAAAATCGTACACCTATGGATGAGGACAGTTTGGGGGGGGGGTAAAGCATAGGGTGGGGTGGGAACTGGGTGGAGGGGAGCTATGGGGGGAAAAAAGAGGAACAATTGTAATAATCTGAACAATAAAGATTTATTTAAAATAAACAGAAGTTGGCAGCTTGATTGAAATAGACATACCAAATTAGAGTGCAATATGGTCTCTGCAATGATAAAGTTGTTTGCTGAGAAATGGAGGACTATAGAGGAGGTGCAGGCTGATGCACTGATGGCAGTGAAGACAGACTTATATATGAAATATATGATTTAATCAAGTTTTCATGAGTGATTAGTTTATCCCTTTGAGCAATGGTACCATATTGAGAACTCAGAATCGGTCTTTAATACTGACAAGTCATACCTGCAGCAGCAGCAGCAGCCTGATCAATTGCAGTTGGGCTCATGAATAGCTGTCATGGCCATTACCATGCCATGTTGTTCATGGGCCCATTATGTTCATGAAGTAGGTGAGGAGAGGGACTGGCTGACCACCATTGGATGTGCATCACCCCATCCACACAGGCATTCAGTGCTGCCTCCTCAGCAGATGTTTTCTTTTGGGAATTGATCTGAGACACAAAAACCCACACATTTTGTGCTTATTTGCACAAGTTTATTCGGGTGCTACATCCCCTGACCTCATAATCTTCCTATCTTGTTCCCTCCAGACCCTGATAAACCAGTCAAGTGACTTGTGATTACCCAGGAATTTATGCATGTCCTTACTTAAGGTTACTTCCCCCTCCAGATTGAGCTGATGACTGCTTATCATCATCCCCATCAACATGAAATGTACTACTGGGATCTTTGATGTCTCCTTACTGGAAGCATTACCCCTCTCTACTGTCTTTACTGGAAACATTACCCTCTGTGAAGCTATAGTTCAGAGGCAGTGAGCGAGGCATGCATTTTCCCTCTTTATCAGTGGGAAGGAGCAGAATATGCCACTTTTATGTAGAGTATTTTGAGCTGAAGGCAATTGAGGAGAAACAGAGACAAAAAAAGCTCTCTGTCCTCTCCCTGTTTGCCTAAAAACAGGACATAAATTTGCAAAGCTGTTTTTCTTCCTCTTTCTACTAGGAAGGACAGAAGTTCATTACCAGAGACACCTCTAGACCTGTATCAGCCCAGAGATACCACCAAAGGAATTTATATAAAAAGTTATACTAACTAACTAGTCTTTAACTTCCATCAGTTCCCCAATATATTTGCCTTCCTTAGAAATTTAAAGTTCTTTTCCTGTGTCTTGTCACCTGTCTAAAAAATGATTGTTCTTTTTTTCAGATGCTATATAGGCCCAACTACTAACTATCTGTGTAGGATACTGAACTATTAACACTATGCATGTGTTAACGAAACTGTTTGTTTTTCTCTTGTTAATCTGTCTTTTGTCAGTCTAATTTATGAGACCCAGCTAGAGAACCTATGAGGGTAGAGGAAAAATGGTTTCCTTTCCCCTCTACTCTAGTGATAGAGAACACCACAGGGCTGTAATTATGATCTGGGGGAGAGGCCGGTGCAAAATATGTAGGTGACATAGAGGTTTTGGCCACACGTAACACATACTCTTGGGACCAGCTCTGGTCTGAATGTACTGTTTCAATCATGTGTGTTTTTCATGCAGTGAATAGTTCTGTGCTACAGAACCCTAGAATCTGGGGGGTCTGAATCTAGAATCTGTCTGCCTTGTGACTCTTTTTGGGGCTTGCTTATTGTTTGAACCTGCAATAAAATTACCTCTCTGGATCAGGGTCCTGTTTAAATCTGGGAGCCTTGTAATTCATTCAGTAACTAGGCCAGAATGAGATATCCATCACCATAGTCAGGATCCTTGTGCCTATTTCTTAGTGGTGGGAGGTAGAAGATGCAGTAGCCTGTCCTTCACCTGGGAGGGGATATTTTGTAGGCCCCAGACCATTGGAGCCAATATTCATCGGAAGAAAAGAAAACAGGTAAGGTAATACTCTACCATTAATTAACTAATTCATCCTCCCCACCTAATTTAACCATCATCTTTACCCTAAATTAAATGATCTTTATGCACTATCATGTAAATGTCTCCAACTATCCAAAGGCATATGGACAAATTAAAAGCAAGTATCTGAATAATATGCTTAATGTTATTCTATTTACATGAATGTATATTTAAATGTAAAATATATGGGTATTGGTGATATCTTTTGGGGAGAGGAGGACAGGACAATACAGATAAAGGGAAATTTTCACTTTATAATAATTAATAAAAGCTAACATTTATTTCATGTTCCAGGCCCTGTTCTAAAGCTTTTTCTGTTTTATTTCACTTACTCATCACATCTCCATGAGGAAGACACTAGTGGTTAAGAGTGTGGGCTCTTTCTGCTTATAGATATTTCAGAGTTTAAACTATTTCCCTCATCTTAGAAACAGACTAGCTGTGTGGCTGTCAGCTTAAAACAAATTACTTAAATCCTCTGTGCCTTACTTTCCTCATCTGTAAAATGGAAATAAAAGTGATACCTAAAGAATAGGGATGTTGTGAGGATTAAAAGAGATATAAATATAAAGTTTTTAGAACAGCCCTTAGCACATGGTAATCACTAATGAAATTGCTTTATCATCATCATCATCATCATCTCCATTTTACAGAGGAGGCAAGTGAGGCACAGATGTTTTAAGTAACTTGCTAGTGTGACACTAAAACTTATGCTCTTAATTATTTAGTCCAACTGCCTTCTCAATTTTCCTGCATTATTGAACTTATTATAAGTATGCATATGAAGGCACATGCTAGTTATGTATCTTGGAAAAATTAAAACTGTGATAAGAAATATGAATGGAAAGTCAGTAGTTTCCTACAAGATGAAGAAATAATTTTTAACTACCACCTATACAATTTTTAGGAGAGCCGTGTAGGTTTTTAAAAAAAACACAGCATTAATGAGATATAATTTACATACCATAAAATTCACCTGTTAATGGTAGTTTTTTTTTTTTTTTGAACAGAGAAGTCTTAGAGTTTTGTTTTAGCTCATGGTAGAATTTTAAAACTTACTCTGGTATTTAGTTGAATGTCCAATAATTTGGTTTAGTTCACCCCGCTCACAATTAAGCACCTGCAGAGAAGTAGGCCTTGGGGCTCAACAACGCATGTGAAAATTCCCCAATCTTTCCTTAAGTATAATAGCTGGTGTTTTTTGATAATTTGCATTCAATTATTTTTAGCCTTTTTTTCTCTTGCTGTAAATCATGGTTAAATTAGAAATCACGCCACTACTTTTTTTGGTACTAAATGCAAAGTGACGTTTGGTAATAAATGCAATACTTTTGCTATCAGGATTTTCTTTTGCCTACTTCTTTGTTTTCATGAAGCTGCTTTCACTTATATTGGGAAAAAAAGACTTCTCTAATTTTATTATATCCTTTGGAAGTAACTTTAACATCATGTCTTATCCTCGTCATTCTAGTCTGAGAATTTCCCAAGGCATTCCCCTTGGTTAATATAAAACTCCACCAGTTCTCTTTTCATCACCAAATTTCCCACAACTCATGTCCAGCCTTCACTCTGGCCTAAGCTGACATCATACCTCCATTCATGTTATTTTGTGTAGGGGATAGTCTTTTTCCTTAGGGACTCGAGTTAGGTCCAAATCACCTTAGTAATTATTTATTTCCCAACAACTTAGAAGCTATTTGAAAAAAGAATACACAGACATGGGAAGAAAAAAATGATATTTTAATTTTATTCTTAAATAACCATGATTTCTTGCTAGTGGAATGTGTGCACCTGTTGGAAACTGCACAACTTCTCAGTTTTTGAAAATCAATCCATATAGCACTTGCTTTTGTTCACCGCAATTGTGGAAAACCCAGTTTCGCAAAGTTTGATGATCTCTAAAGGAAGGTAGCAAGGTAGCACGATCTCATGGTGAAACTGAAAATTAGCTGGAGCTGCTACTTCATGCAGTCTCCAAACAATGTCAAGGGTCACTGCACCTCTCAGGAAAAGTTAAACTCTCATTGGAGTTCACTTGTGCACCTTGAGTTCATTGGCATGAAGTTTGGGAACCCTAAGGTTGGGAGACTTTCAGGGCAGAAATGTTAGAGGGATGAAGGTAATAGTGAGTGCAGTGCCTGGGACATCACAGGTGCTCAGTACGTGCAGCTGCAGACATGTGCTTGTTGAGGGAAGGAGAGAGGAAATAAGGCCCAGAACTTGATCCAGTAATTAGTCCTCCTGGAAATAAATTACCCTCTATAGACAATCCTCTCTGGACCCCTTCTGCCCCTTGTATTGACACCTGCCATGCTGCATTCTTTCTCTTATGTGCGCCCGCACATGTGCCACCACTCCTGCCTGCTTCTCCAAACCGCTAGCAGCAAATTCCACTGTCTTGGAGATTTTCCTACTTCCTTGCATAAAAGGAGACCTCCCCATCTCTCTCTCTCTCTCTCTCTCTCTCTCTCTCTCTCTCTCTCTCTCTCTCTCTCTCTCTCTCTCTCTCTCTCTCTCTCTCTCTCTCTCTCTCTCTCTCTCTCTCTCTCTCTCTCTCTCACACACACACACACACACACACACGGAATTAGCACACTGTAGAAAGCCCGGGTATTCTAGTCAAGAGATCTGGCATTCTGGTTCCACTAATCTGTAGGGAAATTACTTAGCCTCTTTGATCCTCAAGTTAAGAGGCAGCACATAATAAAAAATTATGTTGTATGAGGACACTTTCAACTTGTAGCGCATTGCCAACCAGTGTTAACTGCCAAACAAAACTCAGCCTCAGGGTTAGGATGGTGCCACAGGAACTGGTGACTACATGGACTGGAGAGCCCACAGGCATTCGAGCAGCAGGACTGCTGCTCAGCTGCAGCTCATTGCCACCTGACTTTCTAATTTCTCCAGAGATGCCAGAACATCTTAAACCTACATGAAAATCCTGATTTTTTAAAGTCTTAACTAATATAAGTAAACTAGAGGCCTGATGCACAAAAATTAATGCACTGTGTGTGTGTGTGTGGGGGGGTCCCCTCAGCCTGGCCTGTGCCCTCTTGCAGTCCGGTAGCCCTTGGAGGATGTCCTTAGTACTACCACGGAGGTAGGAGAGGCTCCCGCCACTGTCGCTGCACTCACCAGCCATGAGCCTGGCTTCTGGCTAAGCAGTGCTCCCCTTGTGGGAGCACACTGACCACGAGGGGACAGCTCTTGTGTTAAGCATCTGCCCCCTGGTGGTCAGTGCACATCATAGCTACTGGTAGTTTTGCTGTTTGGACAATTTGCATATTAGCCTTTTATTATATAGGCTAACAACACAATGTGGGTGGACACCATGCACTTTAACTAAAACATGCCTTTTAGTTAGATTTCATCTGTGGGTCACCATTTCCAAGTGTCAAACCAGAGGCCAGAGCAAACCTAGTGTATATGGCCCATGAGTGAGTCATTTTTTCAGACCCTCTTTCTCCTTTCAATTATAATCAGGAAATGAAAGAGATGCAGAAAGAAAAATTGTCAGTTACTGAATATTTTATATATAATGATGCCAGGAAAACAAATAAAAAATAAAACAAAGCCCTAACTGGTTTGGCTCAGTGGATAGAGTGTCAGCGTGCAGACTCAAGGGTCCCAGGTTCGATTCTGGTTAAGGGCATGTACCTTGGTTGCGGGCACATCCCCAGTAGGGGGTGTGCACAGCTGATTGATGTTTCTCTCTCATCAGTGTTTCTAACTCTCTATGCTTCTCCCTTCCTCTCTGTAAAATAATCAATAAAATATATTAAAAAAAACACAAATATTTGAATATGTGATTTGACCATAGTTATTTGCAAGGAAAGAGCAGAACCAGAGGTAAATCTTGTTAGTCTATCCGTAAGCCTGCATCATAACCATTATGCTAATCTTCCTTTCTTATTTCAAAGCAAAATAAGACAGGGTTCTCACTTTTAAGGAGTCTAGTAGAGAAGCCAGCACACTTTTCTGGTAAAGGGCCAGAGGAAAAAATATTTTAGGCTTTGTGGCCATGTGGTGGTCTCTGTGCAAACTATTCAGCTCTTCCACTGTCACATGAAAGCATAGACAATACATATACAGATGGATATGGCTGTGTTTCAATAACACTATTTACAAAAGCAGAAAAAAGGGAATATTGCATTAATGTTGAAAAGAGAAAAAACACCTTTATTCCCCCTAATAACCTATCATAATAGCGAATAACATTACAGTTTTTGTTTTTGAGCCAGAACTCTATCATAATTGATCTTTGTATATTCACGTTAAAATTTGTCGTGGTTAATTGAAGCACATTTTTGTTGATTTTAATTTTGAAAAGTTTCTTTCACATGGAGCAAAAAATATACAAATAATCAGGAAAAGTCTTAAACTTAAGAATAAGCTTGTCAGAGTCATAAAGAAAATCTCATTTTATGTCAGTTGCAGAAATAACAATGCTATATATGTTTGTTTCTTTTGGATTGAGTTTAACATCTTTCATATGTCTGTTCCAATGAAAAATTTAAAATTCAAATGAAAACTCCTCGTATTTACAGGAAATTATAGAACTGATGAAATTCAAATTCTGTGTTCTCATTTTTATAGCCCCATGCTTATTTTGAATCTACTGTTTAAATCCTGGATTATAGAGATTGGTGAAACAAATGTGCCAGAGTGAGCCTGAACCATTACCAACTAACTTTCAAGTGTCTGTGTGTAGATGAGTCCTCACTTCTCTAAGGTTAACTGTTTAGCTAAACCTTCTCTGAATTAAGTTATATGTGGGGCACAATATCCATGAAAATAAATAATAAAAATATACTAATTTGAAGTATACATATGCATTATTAAAATTCAATAGTAACTTGAGCATTTGTTTGGAACATAGACTAATACAAGATTTTTAGAGGAGGAATATTTCTTTTTTTAAATGTAATAAATCTTTATTGTTCAGATTATTACAATTGTTTCTCCTTTTTCCCCCCATATCTCCCCTCCACCCGGTTCCCACCCCACCCTCTGCCCTTACCTCCCTCCCACTGTCCTCATCCATAGGTGTACCATTTTTGTCCAGTCTCTTCCCATACCCCACTCCCCTTTCCCCCTGAGAATTATCAATCCACTCCCATTCTATGCCCCTGATTCTATTATATTCACCTGTTTATTCTGTTCCTCAGTTTTTTAATTCACTTGATTTTTAGATTCACTTGTTGATAGATATGTATTTGTTGTTCATAATTTTTATCTTTACTTTCTTCTTCTTCTTCCTCTTCTTAAAGAATACCCTTCAGCATTTCATATAATACTGGTTTGGCGGTGATTAACTCCGTTAGCTTTTTCTTATCTGTGAAGCTCTTTATCTGACCTTCAATTCTGAATGTTAACTTTGCTGGGCAGAGTAATCTTGGTTGTAGGTTCTTACTATTAATCACTTTGAATATTTCTTGCCACTCTCATCTGGCCTGCATAGTTTCTGTTGATAAATCAGCTGACAATCGTATGGGTGCTCTTGTAGGTAATTAATTGTTTTTCTCTTGCTGCTTTTAATATTCTCACTTTGTCTTTTGCTTGTGGCATTTTAATTATGACGTGTCTTGGTGTGGTCCTCTTTGGATTCCTTTTGTTTGGGGTTCTGTGCACTTCCTGGACTTGTAAGTCTCTTTCTTTCACCAGGTGGGGGAAGTTTTCAATCATTATTTCTTCAAATAGGTTTTCAATATCTTGCTCTCTCTCTTCTTCTGGCACCCCCATAATTCTGATGTTGGTACGCTTGAAGTTGTCCCAGAGGCTCCTTACACTATCTTCAAATTTTTGGATTCTTTTTTCTTTTTGCTTTTTTGGTTGAGTGTTTTTTGCTTTTTTGTATTTCAAATCTTTGACTTGATTCTTGTGTTCCTCTAGTCTGCTGTTGTGTCTCTGTATAATATTTTTTATTTTAGTCAGTGTATGTTTAATTTTTAGTTGGTCTTTTATCATATCCTCGAGGGTCTCGTTGAATTTGTCAGCCTTTTCTAGGAAATTCTTGAAAAACCTTATAACCGTGGTTTTGAACTCTATATCCAGTCATTTGTTTTCCTCCATTTCTTTCATTTGTGATCTGTTTCTTTGTCTCCGCATTTTCGCTGCTTCCATGAGTTGGTAGGGTGGCTTTGTGTGCTAGGTGTCCTATATGGGCCAGTGGGTTGGCCTCCCAGTTACCTGAGGTGGACACTCTTGGTGCACCCCTTTGTAGACTGTGTGTACAGCCTTGTTGTAATTAAGTCTTGATTGTTGTTGGTGTCACTGGGAGGAATTGACCTCCAGGCCAATTGGCTGTGAGGGCCCACTTTTTCTATAATGGAAGAACTGCTGTGCTGGAGACATGCTTAAGGGGTAGGACTTGCTTCAGTGGGGCTTTGGTGCTCACTGAGTCTGCCTTTTGAATGTGTCACTTATGGATGTGAGTAGTTGAAATCTGGTGTCATCTCACACTGACCACTAGATATACTAGCTTCTGGATCTCCAATAGGATGCTGGTCATCTACTATCTGAGGCCATCCAGTAGGAGGTACAGTGAGAACTACAGTTTTCTCCTCTTTGCTTGGGGTTTGTAGGAGCTGTCTGACCAGAGCTGCAGTTTATTTGGTTAAGCTGCAATAGGGCAGGCCATTTATATGCAAAAGCTGCTGCATGGAGCTTGGGTGGATTTGTAGATTGTGCAGGGTGGGGTCTCAGGGAGTGACTAGGCTAAGGCGTGGCAAACAGCGATGTCTGCCAGTCAGCTGTCTCTGTGTTTATGCCTTTCCAAGTCCCCACATCCCGCACCCCAGAGCAGTAAACAATGATTGCTGGGTGCACCTCTGCAAGAAAGTCACCCTCACTTTCCGACCCAATGGCAGACAGTCCAGCTTCTCCCTGTAGGAGTTTGGGTCCCCAGCGTCTCCCCAGAAACTGGAGTTCAGATTACTCGGGAGCTTGTCTCCGTTCAGGTTGAAAGAAGCAGCGCACCCAGACACCCACTGCCAGTCCGATTCGCATGCCTCCGTACCTCAGCTTTTCAGCGCTTGTGCACGTCTCAATGCTCTTTTCTCTTTCCTTCTAATTGTAGAACTTCCACTCAGCCAGCTTTCCCATGGTTCTGGGTGATAGACGTTTTGTCTTTTAGTTGTAGTTTTGAAATTGTTGTGTGAGGCAGCAGTTTAGGTGTTTACCTATGCTGTCATCTTGGTTTCTCCTAGAGGAGGAATATTTCATTGATGGTATTTTTTAGAGTTGCTGGCACATGGTGATAGATAAAGAGCAGACTGAGATTTAATCAGTCTGGAAAGATGAAGCAAGTCATCCATTGAGCTCATTAGCAGAAGACCAGGACTGGAACTCAGATTTCTTGTTACCAAGCACTGGGTACTGAGAGGGATCAGAATAAGCCACCCCCTAGATGTGCTTCTGTGGTATGTGGATTGTTTTGAGCTACAAGCAATTTTAGTGCCAGGCTCAAGAGAAAATTCTGCCCCTCCCTTGACTACCTTGAAGAACATGAATCAGGTGCCTTGCAGTCAGAAGACCAGGAGCGGTAACTTCATTGTCCCATTGCCCCTATGTCCCCTTTTCTGATGTAGTTTTTGGAGGACTTGGGATATGAGGCAAATGCAAAGAGGTTAGATACCACTTGGATGTTTGACTTACTGTCTCCTGTATTTTGGAGAAACATTATTCACTAAGGACTTGGGATTTGAAGAGCAAGGTTTAATCATTCTTCCAACATTTTTGTATTAAAAGCCCAAAAATCTCAACTGTTGTGGGCTTCAGGTGTTGCAGAAGACCAAAGAAAAACCAAGCAAAGCTTTTAGAGAAAAGGAGTTACACTGTTTATTTATACCGGCAGACCCAGAGGAATAACTTCCCAAATCTGAGTAAAGTAACATGCAGGGGGCTTCTCTTTTATATATTTCTGGGGTCTTTGTCCTGCAAATATGGATTATGCTTCCGGTCCTTTTTGCAGGCTTTGCAGGAAAGCCCTAGGTGTTGGGGGTCTCCAGGCCATATCTGATGGTTAATAACCCTCCCTCTGGGGCAGTGCACTGTTCACAGTTTTATGGCCTCTGTAACAGGTTCTGCAAGACCAGTTTCGGGAAAGAGGTAGTGACTTAATTATAGGTTTTCAAGAATGTACCCTGGGCTTGCTGGCATGGATTCAGATTGCCGCCCCCCCCCCCCCGCCCCCCTAAATATCAGGGTTACATTGGAATTAGCCTTTTAGCCTCCTTAGAGGTACACCACTTGCTAGGTGAGAGTAATGACCCCCACCTCCCAGGACTTCTGAGAATTAAACTCTTGGCATAGAGGAGAGGAACAATAAGTTTTTTCATAGAGACCGTGGAAATAAGACCCAAATATCTCATAGGTAAATATCATGCATCTTGAAGTTAGAATAGTGTTTTAGATTGCTGGAATATTCTTTTGAATATGAAGAGAGTTTGCTATTGTTTGACTCCATGTCTTTGCGGCTTCTCTGTGTTGACTCCATAATCCAGAGGTGCCTGATGTTCCCAGAGGGAAGAGTGGAGGGAAGAATTGTTGCATCCTTTGATATGGACAATCCTTAAGTTAAGCTTTGCCTGGTGAGATATGAATCCTCTCTCGGAGACCATGTCCTTGAGAAGAATTTTACCCATGAAAGAGGAGGGAAAAGTCTCAGCTCTGACCTTTGATCAGGTTGTGGGGGGAGATGACATTGTGAGGTGCTCTCCAACCTACAGACTCCTGGGACAGGAAAGCACAGTGCTTTCACCATGAAACTAATAAAACCTGAACTGAAAACTTTGAAGTTGTTCAAAATAAATGCAGAAATCTGGGGCACTGCTGAAGTTGGAAGCCTATAATGGACAGTTTTGAGAATATCATTTGTGGCCTTTTGATTATGAAAGTCCAGGCCCAGGAACTGGAAATGGAGGCAAAGGAAGCTAAATTGATCTGTGTAATAAAGTAATAGGAATTTCCCATTTTTCCTGGTGCTGCCAAAGAAGTGTTCAAAGGTGTCTGAATTTGGGGAAGTGGAAGAAGGGAGAATACAGGCAAGAGGAAAGGGAAGAGGCTACAGCAGCTGCGAGATTAGAGAAGAGAAATAGCCAGGAAAGGATACTGATTGAGAATGGTCAGGAAATGTTACCAGAGAGTTTTGATATTCAACTGTAAGTTGTTTCCTCTTCTGTGCTCTAAGCTTCCGTTTAAACCTGCATTCAATTCACTACTCACATCAGCATTGTGCACGTGATGAGCTGGGGCCTGG
Organism: Corynorhinus townsendii; assembly: GCA_026230045.1. Classification (NCBI taxonomy): domain Eukaryota; kingdom Metazoa; phylum Chordata; class Mammalia; order Chiroptera; family Vespertilionidae; genus Corynorhinus; species Corynorhinus townsendii. Next base: position 69,118,091 of record JAPDVU010000008.1, read on the forward strand.
GGAAGAGGGGCTCTGTACATGCTGGAGAAGACAGAAGGCCCAGGAAGGTTACAAGGCCCAGATGGCCTTGATGATGCTCGGAGAAGGATCTTGGAGAAGTCATGATGGGGACAGAGAAGAGATGATAGGGAATGTAAGCATCCCTCCCCAAATCCTGGAAATTTGCAGAGGATCTGAGTGGTGATGGTGTTTGGCGAGAGGCAGGGGCCATGGGTGATGATGACTTGAGATGAAGTGCAGTATCGGGGCTCTCATTACTGTATTTGGATGTTAGAGAAAAGTGTGACCTCAAAGGTGGAAATGTGGAGGCATTTGAGCTGGAATGCAGCAATCTAAGCTGGCTCAGGGAAGTGTCTCCCCAGAGAGTAAGGCCAAACTGACTTGGCTCTCAAAGAGGCAGACTGAGTTTCCCAGAGTTTCTCTCCCTCAGGGGAGTTCAAGAATTTGAAGGGGGAAAACCCAATGATCCATGCACAGCCGCCTGTGGGCTCTGGAAAGGTGGTCAGGCAGCCAGTAGCTCAGAGCACCTGTCCCGGGTTTACTTAGAAGTCTGCCAGGCTCAGCTCATCAAAGAGACCACGGCATTTTCAGAGGAATTCCCACCAAAGTGGTGGGAATAGACCTGCACCAGGGGAATGAGGAAGAGGGGAAGAAAATCCCATTCAGAAACAACAAACAGCCAAAGAACAAAGGGCGCAGTTCCAGGAAGAGAGTCATTTTTCTCTCCTGGGAAAGGTGAAGTGTGGGTGAAATCATCTTAGAGTCCTGGAGTCTATTGTTTTGGAGACAGAAAAATCAGACCCCTCACCACCAAGAATGTGGCCTATGCACAAGGTTACACATGCCGATGGCAGAGTGAGCCAATCCCAGACCTCGGACCTCACTTGTGTGTGGTTCACCTCCTAGCCTTGCCTAAGCCATCCTTCCCCTCCTCCCAAATCTCTCAATCCTCCTCCTGTCTGCTCCCATCAGCTCTCACGTATATCCTCTGCAGAACTGACAGTTGATTTATGCACAGGACTAAATGCAGCTCTTCCTTTACAGTATTATGAGGAGTATTTTTGTTTTAAAAAATTTTATTTTTCAATTACAGTTGCCATTCAATATTATCTTATATTAGTTTCAGGTGTACAACTGAGTGATTAGACATTATATTACTTACAAAGTGATCCCCCTGATAATCCTAGTACCCACCTGGTACTATACATAGTTATTATAATACTAGAGGCCCGATGCACGAAATTCGTGCAAGAGTAGACCTTCACAGGCCCAGCTTCGTCTGGAAGGTCATCCAGACAGTCATTCTGCTGTTCGGCCATTTGGTCGATTTGCATATTATGCTTTTATTATTATAGATTATTAACTATATTCCCTAATGAAGTGATTTTATTTTTGGACTGGAACTCAGATTCTTTGCTCACCGGAGTCGAAGAATGAATCCACAGACAAAGGGTAGTATAGCAAAGGTGGAGATGTATTGAAGAACAAGTACAGACTCCTCTGTGAGGAGAGGGAAAGAGTCCCACAGACTTCCTGTTTCCATGATTTATAAAGGCTGCAGTTCCTGTGTCCTGATATCCCCACTGATTGGTCAATATTCCCTTTCCAGTGGTTACTTCTAATTGCTTCCCTTGTCTTATGGAAATGTAGCTGCACCTGGCTTCCTTGTGTTATGGAAATGTACCTTCTCCCAGTCTGTAGCCCTATGTTTTTTCCCACAGACCCCAATTCTAAAAATTCCCTAAACCTGCCTATATTCCCCTAAAATTCCTGTTTCACTATGCTGTACTTTACATCCCCTTGACTATTTTGTAGCTACCAATATGCATTTTTTAATCCCTTCACCTTCTTCACCTATTCTCCCAACCCCTTTCCCATCTGGCAACCCTTTAGGGGTTATTTTTCATATGTGTTTGCTCTATGTGCACTGTAATTCTTCTCAGGGAAGGCTTAATGGCTAAGAGCACCAGACATGGGTTCCAGTTCTGACTGTGCCTCTTTTCAGCCATATGACTGGGACAGGTTCATTTACCCTGAAAATGGAGGTAACAGTAATACCCACCTCACTGAGTTGTGAAGATTAAATAAAATAACACATAGCTCTAACCAGTTTGGCTCAGTGACTAGAGCATCAGCCTGTGGACTGAAGGATCCCAGGTTCAATTCCAGCCAAGGACACATGCCCAGGTTGTGGGCTCAATCCTCAGTAGGGGGCGTGCAGGAGACAGCCAATCAATGATTCTCTCTCATTATTGATGTTTCTATTTCTCTCTCCCACTCCCTTCCTCTCTGAAATCAATAAAAAAATATATATAAAAAGAAATAACACATGTAAAGCACTTACACAGTGCCTGGCATATAACAAATGCTCAATAAAAATGATGGTTCACTAGAGCTCACACACTGCTGGGTGGAGTGTACCTTAGGACAACCACTTTTAAAGACGATTCGGTGGTATATTAAAGCTGAGCATATGCATAGATTATAACCCATCAATTCTCCTGATAGGTAATATCTCTCCCCTGTTGCCTTTTGTTAGCTTATAAGATTATTATCATAAGAAATATGTTCTGAGTTCTAAAGAATTAACTAGCAAAGTTTTCAAATACAACCCAATTAAAACCTGGGAACTGAATGTACTATATTTTGTTAATAGTGATGTGGTTTGGTGCTCTTTGATACTTAAATTCCTGAGCTCCACTGGTCTGAAGTTCTTGGCACACCATGGTCAGCCACGTGGTCATATTTGGGAATTTTGGGCTCTGTTACGAGAAGAATAATTAAATCTTGGGCAGGAGTTGGCTGACTTCTCCAAATAGACAAGGGTAAGTCCCACGATGCCAGGCCCCTAGGCAGGGTTTCTTGGTATGACAGATATTACATTGAAATGCTTAACCATTTTCACTATTGAGAACATTCTTACTTGCTTAAGAATTAAACTCTCATTTAATTTTTATTTGGTGAAATGTAATTCAATGTTCTGTTAGTCTCTCCTCAGTAGAATTTTTTCTTCTCTTTTTTGATTTTTTAAATATATTTTTATTGATTTTTTACAGAGAGGAAGGGAGAGAGATAGAGAGTTAGAAACATCGATGAGAGAGAAACATCCATCAGCTGCCTCCTGCACGCCCCCCACTGGGGATGTGCCCGCAACCCAGGTACATGCCCTTGACCAGAATCAAACCCGGAACCCTTCAGTCCGCAGGTTTGACGCTCTATCCACTGAGCCAAACCGGTTTCAGCTTTTCTTTTATTTTTGAATTCACTTTAAAAAATTCTTCATTGTTTAAAGCAGATTTTTTATACTTGATTACAATGTTTTATGATTAGGTCTTACTGAAATGATTTTTGGTGCAATTTGACATCGTCAGTCAATTCTACTTCTTCCTTCTTCTTTCTTTATATATTCTCCTCTGTAATTGGCTTGTAGATAATTCATAAATATATATATATATATATTATAGGCATACTTCACAGGTGACTCTTAGTGATGGCATTCTCAGTTTGGAAACGTGTTGAATGATATTGTGGACTGAAGGGTCCCAGGTTCAATTCCAGCCAAGGGCACATACCTGGGTTGTGGAGTTTAAGGCTCACCATCTTGAATGGCTATATGCTATGGACCAGGGCAACCTAAAATGTGGTCCACAGACTGTCTGCAAACTGCTTCCTAATCAGTCTGTGATGACATATCTAGTAGAATTTAAGAGTAAACATTTATAAACTCTTATGAGTACTTTCTCAGAGTAATTTTTTGTGACTATGTCTGCAATAATGTCACATGCTGTTGATTCTTCTCCTCCTCCTTATTTCTCTTATACTCTTCCTCTAGATAAAAAAGTCCACTATATTCACATAAGGTACGTAAACAATTGTTCCTCTCAGTTAATGCAATGGCAACTTAGTTGGAGAAGGTCATCTAGAGGATGTGACTGCTGGTTGACCTTGGGGCTGGATCCTGGCACTAGAGGTTCTTCCTCCCCCAGCCCATCCCGGCCTTGGAATGTACTTCCTATTCCTGCCCACCCTTCCTGAGCTAGGAGCCAGTTCAAAGATGCAGCATTGAGAGAGTAAGGAGTTTCTGAGACCAACTGGACTGAATATGTAACTGAACTCAGATAAGGCCTCTATGTAAACTTTAAGATTCTGGTGGGCACCTGTGGAGAGCTACCCATTTGTTGTTGGCTAGGATAAGCCGAAGTTCCCTTGCATATTAGACCTGCCACCCCTCTATCTGGAGTGACCTGCCCCCTTTCTTCAGTCTCTCCTTGCCCTCTGTGTATGGGGGCCAGTTTCAAATTTCACCCAGGGACCTCCTGAGGTTAGGAACCAACAATCATTATTTAAAACTAGTGGCCCAGTGCATGAAATTCATGCATGGGGGTGGGGAGACCCCTCTCCCCCAGCGTGCACCCTCTCTAATTGGGACCCCTTGGGGGATGTCTGACTGCCAGCAGTCGGATATCTTTCTCACAATCTGGGACCACTGGCTCCTAACTGCTCACCTGCCTGCCTGCCTAATTGCCCCTAACTGCCTCTGCCTGACTGCCTGATTGTTCCTAACCCCTCTGCCTGCCTGCCTGATCTCCCCTAACCTCTCTGCCTGCCTCCCTGATTGCCCCTAACTGTCTCTGCCAGCCTGATCTTGCCCCCAACTGCCCTCCCCTGCTGGCCTGATCTCACCCCCAACTGCCCTCCCCTGCTGGCCTGATCTCGCTCCTAACTGCTTTCTCCTGCTGGCCTAATCGTCCCTAACTGCCTCTGCCTGTCTGATCATCCATAATTGCCCTCCCCTGCTGGCCTGATCTCACCCCCAACTGCCCTCCCCTGCTGGCCTGATCTCGCTCCTAACTGCTTTCTCCTGCTGGCCTAATCGTCCCTAACTGCCTCTGCCTGTCTGATCATCCATAATTGCCCTCCCCTGCTGGGCTGATCTCATCCCCAACTGCTCTCCACATCAATCTGGCCCGCCATGGTAGCTGTCCCTGCGATCACATGCCATCTGGGCCAGGAAGCTGCACCTGGGATCAGCCAGCAGTGAGGGTGAGAGCAAGGGAGGCTGGCTGAGGAGGGCTGCTGCCACCACAGCCTCCTCGTCCCCGGGCTGGTGCTATCTCTGTCAGTGGGGTCCTGCCAGGCCCTCAGCACACAGGGATCCAGGCTGCCATCTGCCTTCGGAGATAGGCACGCTTGGAGGGCAGGGTCTTCACAGAGGCCTCACAGGAAACAGGTCGTGGAGGGATCCTCAGGGCCGGTGGGACAGAGGGAAGTGCAGTGGAGGGGCAGAGGGAACATGCACAGGCTGTGGTCCGGGACTGTTGTGGGCATGCATGTGTGATGGTGCGCTGGGGGACATTCACACGCGAGGATGGGGAGAGGATGTGTGTAGTGGAGGCCTGCGCAGATCTGCAAACCCACATGGCACAGCCAGGGGGAAATCAATCTGGCCCGCCACAGTGGCTGTCCCTGTGATCACATACCTTCTGGGCCAGGAGGCTGCACCCAGGATCAGCCAGCAGCGAGGGTGAGGGCGAGAGCAAGAGCAGCCGGCTGAGAGGGGCCGCCACCACCACAGCCACCTCGTTGCTGGGCCAGTGCTACTTCTGTGTGGAGTCCTCCCAGCCCCTCAGCACACAGGGAGCCAGGACCCGCCTCCCCCACCCCTGTCCTCACTGCCATAAGTCCCCACCCACCAGAGCCTGCTGTGCGTGCAGCCTGGGCGTTAGGTCGAGTCTCTGGTCATTGTGGATGTGACGGACCCAGGGTTTTTATATACTAGGATACCTCCTTTACTCTGTTAGCTCAGTTTTAAAAAAGAAAGTTTATTTTGTAAATTGCATTTTTTGTTGAATAAAGTGAAGTTCTTCAACTTGATTTTTAAGGATCTTTCACAATGTAAGTCCAATATAACAGTTCAAACTCTTTACAATTCTCTTATACAGTTATGTTATTTTCTTCTTATTGTCTATTTAAATCATTTTTCTTTCCAGAACATTTTCTCTGCTTATTTGTTTATTAACTTATTTACGTATCAAGGGTAAAAATGTCAAATTTCAAGGGTTTCTTATGCTCTTCATAAAACTTTGGTTGTACCCAAAAACATTTGATGAAAAAAAAATTTTTTGGCACTGTACTGCTTCAGTAATAGACGTATCTCTGACTACTTGTCAGGTGTGGGCTTTTTAAAAAAAATTCTCACCTGCAGTTTTTCATTGATTTTAGAGAGAGAGAGGAAGGGAGAGGCAAGGGAGAGAGAGAGAGCCAGAGAGAGCGAGAGAGCGAGAGTGAGAGAGGGAGCGAGAGAGAGAGAGAGAGAGAGGGGGAGAGAGAGAGAGAGAGAGAGAGAGAGAGAGAGAGAGAGAGAGAGAGAGAGAGGGAGAGAGAGAGAGAGAGAGAGAGAGAGGGAGAGAAACATTGGTGTTGAGAGAGAAACATCAATCTGTTGCCTCCCATACATGCCCCGACTGGGGATCAAACTTGCAACCTACATATGTGCCCTGACAGGGACTTGAACCTACAACCTTTGGTGTACGGGACTATGCTCCAACCAACTGAGCCACCCAGCCAGGGCTCAGGTGTGGAATTGAAGGCTGGTTTCTGGGTAAATACAGGCAAGGGAACAGCTGCTAGTCCCTGTCTGGAGGCTCTGGACCTGCCTGCATTTTCTCAGATATGAAGGAGCAATAGCTACCACATACCAAGCACTGTGTTCAGGGGCTCAGATGCCTTTCCAGGGGCCACATCAGCTATTCTGCTCCAGGAATTGTGCCGTCTCTCAAATGTCCCATCTCTTAGTAACTCTACTTAATAATAAACTTTCTGAGGAATAGTGTCTGGCTAACATGGGAGGAGAAAGCAGTGTTTTGACTTAGAGGATTGTCTTTTGTTTAATTTTAACTTTAATTGTTTTCATTTAATTAGAAATTATTTTATTTTGTAATTAAGTATAAAAGAAATAAAAAATTAAACCCAATTTTCCACCAGCATATTAGAAACTAATATTAGAACAAACTTTCAAATAATGGCAAACTCTAGTTGAATGCTTATAATTACCAGCACCAGTGCTGTTTTTTCCTTAGCCCAGATGGATATATGTAGGCCCCTGCTCCAGCTGAACAAAGAATTAATTATATAGGACTGAAGACATTGATGTGGGAAATTTTATTTTTAAAATTTATTTTAAATTTCAGAAGAAATTATCAGACTTGGAAAGGTTAAAAAAGAGAGGATTGAGTGTTCTTTCCATGAGTTGTCCTGAGTGTTGTGTAATCCCCTCCAGGGATTATTTGATTCTATTTAATTTTTTGACTGTCTCCAATTGACTAAGCTATTTTATAGCTCTGCAAGGATGGAAAGCAAGCTGTAGAACACTGGTAACAATGCATTCTGTTTCCACAGTAACACAAACAATCTTGTTCACGTAAAGGCAGGGGTATATTGCCTTATAGAGATAAAATTTTAAAATGTGAAATTTATATTTTATGGACCTACAGGATATTAACCAGTTTTGCATTTATTAGCAAATTCATGTCAGCATCCCTAATTGCATATATATTGTTTAAAATCTTTTATTAGTACCCTATTAATTCATTGAATAAGCAAATTCTTTGACACATGCTCATTTTGTATTTGTTTGAGAATAATGACTTTACCTTTTAGAAAATGATCGTTTAGCAGGTTTGGAAGTTCCACCGAGAAGCAGAATGGGCTCTTCTGACAAACTATCAAGAAAACTGTGCTTCGGAAGTTCACTAGTGGTTGCTTAACCTGGGCACGTCCCTTCTCAGCTTTCAGAGTAAATTCCGGAGAATTTGCTTATTCTCTGTTCTCTCTAGTTTTTCCTCCATCTCTCTACTGCGTTGGTGTTTTGTTTTTTTCATTCTGGTTTGCCCATAGTAAAAAAAACCACCCTAATCGGTTGCATCAATGATTGGGAAATTGGTTTTATGGAGTAGGCATTTTGTGATTTCTGGATGATGGAGATGAATTCTCTATTGGGTGAGAAATAAACAAGAGAATCTGGTTGATTAGTGTTTTTGGTTTGTTTGTATGTCTGTTAATCTATTTGTGGCTTAAATAAATTCAGGCTTTTGTGCCCAGTAGGAAGAAAGATAATTCTTTGAGATCTAGAACAGTTCATTTTTGTATTTCTGTATTTATTCTTGACTCGTGGCTGAAGAGTGAGACTGAAACCATAAGCTCTCTCTGCTTATGTATCTCTCTGTGTTAATGGCTGTAACTAAAAAAGGCTCTGGCTTTCAATTGTGAGAGTGAGAAATGCTCTCTAACTTCTGGAAGGTATTAATTAATACTGGAGAGGATTGAAGAATTAGATTATATGTCTCTTAAATTAAAGAAGCTCTGTTCTGATATTTTTATAGAGGTAAATAACCATTTATGTAATTCTGATATTCCCCAAATGAACACAAACCAAGAAAAGTGAAGCTTTAATATGGCAAATATATTATTTTTTTCAAACCCTTTTTTAGAGACTTAACATTAACTCAGGAACATCATAATAATTTAAGTTCACATAATAACAGTAATTCTTTGGCAAATCAGAGTGGTTTAATAATTTTGGTTTTATGAAAGAAAAGCTTAGTCTTTTCTCTGATTTATCAGTGTTAGGTATAATGTAAGTACACATTTTATTTTATTTTAAAGTAAGAAATGGGTTTGTTTTCTAATGAATATACTACTTAATTTGTTACCTTCTCAGTGAGGCCCTCCCTGACCTACCATACTTAAAATTATAAACTATGTGTACCCGACCCCTAATTCTCAATGCCCTCACTACTCTATAATTTTCCCCCTTAGAAGTTACCATCTTCTAACACACTGTATAATTTAATCGCCTTTATGTTTAATGCTTATTGCTTGTCTTTCTTGGATATGTTGTAAACTATTGAGGGCAAGGGTCAAGTAGTTGTTCAATAAATACTTTTTGCTAAATCAATGTGGATAACAGCAAAGATGGGAAGTCAATAATCAGATAGGTAGTCAGCTTGACCAGTTCCTGAAAGACCTTTTCTCTCATTCCTCCCCAGACTAGAAACTAGAAAATTATAGACTAGCAGCAGCCCCAGGGGATGCTCAGAGCCTGATGTTAAATTTCTGAGATACCCCTGAGAGGACAAGCCCCTGGCAAGGATGAGAAATGATAGTGGCAGAGTCCAGACTTCATCACCAAGCACCCTTCCCTGAGGTGTTTCAATTTCTTCCCAGTCCCTAAACTCAGCAAGATGGCACAAAGATGTGGGCCTTCATCCTTCCCCATGCCAGGGAAACTGATCAGGTGAGCTCAGAGGAAAGTAGTGAGATTTCTGGGGAGAGTAAGATGTCCAAAAGGAAGTCCATATACTAAAAACCTAAATTACAAAGGGAGCATTTACCAAAATATGATCACATATTAAGTTAAAAGACAAGTTAAAAAGTCTCAGCAAATTTTTTAAAATGCATATCATTAAGACTGCATTCTCAGACTACAATGCAATTAAGTTAGAAATCAATAACAAAAACATTTTGAAATATTGCCGGACATTTGAACACTTTACTATTCGTGGGTCAAAGAAAAAATGTTATGAATTTTAAAATACTTTGATCTGGACAATAGTGAAAATAGTGCACTTTAAAACTTGGGGACTGAATAAAAACAAAAAAATTTATAATCTTACATACTTATATTAGGAAACAAGAATGACTAAAAAAAAAAAAAAAATCCAAAGGGCAAAGACGGAAGAAGAGAATAGAGATCAAGCAGAAATAAAAAGAAAAAACCATACAAAGAAACAAATAACTTGTTTTTTCTAAGGAAACAAATATCTAGAGAGATTGACCACGAGAAAAAGAGAGAAGGGATCAGATAAGCAATATGAAGGTGTGGAAAGGGACATGGTTCAGATACAAGCTTGAAAAGGAAAAGCAAATTAAATCCAAAGTAAATAGAAGTATGAAAATAATCAATATAAGAGTGAAAAATCAATAAAATAGGAAATGGACATATAGTTGAGAAAAAATCAATAAAAGTAAAAATTCTTTGAAATAATAAATAGCAACTGATTAAGAAAAAAGGAGTAAAAATAATAAACAGGGGTAATGGTGGTGGGAGATGGGTGGATGGGGGCAAATGGGGAAAAATGAGGGACATCTGTAATACTCTCAATGATAAAATAAATTAAAAAATACAACTCAGAAATTTCTGGAATGAAAGAGGAGATCTATAAATTTATTATACACATTAAATGGATCATAAGAAAATATTATTTTAAAACTTTATGCCAATGGATCCAACAACTTGTTGGAAATGGACGGCATCTTTGATATACTATCTAGACAGACACAAGGAAAATAGGAAGTATGAGTAGCCCTACGTGAAGTAATTGAATTTGTAATTAAAATCTTTCACAGTCCTGGCAGGTGTGGCTCAGTTGGTTGGAGCATCATCCCATACACAAAAAGGTTGTGGGTTTGATTCCCTGTCAAGGCACATTCCTAGATTTCAGGTTCAGTCCCTGGTCAGAGCACATATGGGAAGCAACCGGCTGATGTTTCTCACAACAAGAAACATCTCTCTCTCTCTCTCCCTAAATAGCAATAAATAAATCCTCAGATGAGGATTAAAAAACAAAACAAAACAAATTTCCACAAAGAAAACTCCAGGCCCAGGTTGTTTCACTGATAAATTCTATTAAACATTTAAAGAAAAATAATACCAACCATTGACAAACTCTTTCATGTAACTGAAAGAAGAGAAGGATATACTTCTTAATTCATCTTATGAGACCAGCATTAACCTGACATTAAAACCAGACAAACACAAGAAAAGAAAATCTCAGCCTAATATCCCTTATGTACATAGATGCAAATATTTGAAGCAAAATAGCAAAATGAACCCCCCACACAAAAAAAGAAGTTAATACGTCATGACTTAGTGGTTGTTCCAGGAATGAGTTCAAGGTCAGTTTAATATTTGAAAATTATTTTATTTAACATGATAAAAATAATAAAATGATTTTAAAAAAACCTATTAAGTCATTTTATTTCAGATATGCAGACAATCATTTGACAGAATTTAACACCCATTCGTGATAATAGAAGATAAATTCCTCAATTTGATAAAGAGCCTCTACAACTAATGTAGAGTTAACATCACTCTTTATGGTGAAAGACTGAATAGCTGCATCTAAGAATGTGCATAAGGCAAGAATATCTGCTCTCCTCACTTTTAGTTAACATTAGCCATCAGTGTTGACAACAATAGGGGATATCTCTAGAAACTGTCTGATGAAATAATAGAAGAGCAACAGTTTACGGTCATACCTGGGAGACCCTCTAAGAACTCCCAGAACTAGTTATGAGGCATTGAGTTAGATTGGATTTCCCTGAGAGAAGAAGGATAGCTCATCACATGGTAGTGGGACCTAGGAAACACAGCTCATATAAACAAAGACCATAAACTTAGACCGACTTCCCTAGAATATAAAAGTATTCTAGGGTTAGGTCCTTGGTTTCTGGAAAGACTTTAGTTATGGGTGTTCTTTTTTCTTGTAAATAAATAAATAAATAAATATCCTGAGTGAAGAAAGAAATTAACAAGTCATTTTCCATCTCCCCTTCCCATATTGATAAAGACAGAGAAAGCCTTGGGCTGATGCGTTGAGGACATACAGAATAATGGAAAGATACAGAAACAGGTTGTTGGAGTTTTCATGTGATGTACTTTTCAGAACAGTCTGTACTTTCTGAAGTAGTTTGAAGCTTGCTTCTGATGTAGTGAAACTTCCATTCACATACATGTAACCTATTTAGGTTTCAGGCTTTCAAAATAAATTTGAGCTGGCTAAACCTTATGGAAATATTCTTGTGACTAACTTGTAATTAGCAACAAGAGAAAGAGATAGAGGGAGGGAGGAAGAAAAAGAGAGAGAGAGAGGAAGAGAGAGAGAGAGAGATTTGATTTTCTAGTTGTGTTTATGGGAAGGTGGAAGTCCTGGGAGTTAAACTGAACCACTTAGAGAATTAATGTTCTGAAAATAACAGAATTCAACTTTACATTAATTTGTAGGAAGGAAAAATCCAAGCTTCCTTTCCTCTTTCCTCCTGTCTTGCCACATTTCCCCTTATTTGGGTTCCTGTAGCATGTGTGGTCCATGCCATTCACTTGGCAATTAGCATTGATTTTCTTCTCTGTATATGTTCATATAAATGTCTAGTTTTATCTATGTAACTGTGGAAGCAATAATAATACATCTCAGGGTTATTATGAGGCTCAGAAGATTCAGTATGCAATGATGATTGAAATATTATGGCTCTGAATATAATTCAGGGATACCAGGCAAATGATCTAGGATTCATAGCAGGGTTAGAAATCTGTTGACTGGGAAAGGAAACCAAGGTAGGGGTCTGGTTGCAAACACTGGGTCAGGCAGGAAAGGGTGGACATAACTGGAATTTCTCCTTGCCTTGGTGTACTGGCCCATGGGAGAGCAAGAATGACTGGACTGAGGTTCCAGGCCTAATTGTTGTTGTAAAGATTGATTTGAGTGCTGGGAAAGGCCTTGGCCTTCAGGTAAAGGCACAGAGAGTCTGGTGTTCAGATAAACACGAGTGAATATGGTAGAGACCTTGCTCGTCACTATCTCTGTAAGGCTTGGTGAGATTACACAGGTGTTTAAGAATGAAATGGATTTAAAAAATCTTGAAAGTGAATTCCTACCATTTGCAACAGCATGGATGGAGCTGGAGAGCATTATGCTAAGTGAAATTAGTCAGTCAGAGAAAGATAAATATCACATGATCTCACTCATTTTTGGATTATAATGAACAACATAAACTGATGAACAAAAACAGACCCAGAGACAGAGAACCATAAATCAGATGCTCAAACCTCAGAGGGAAGGTAGGAGAAGGTGGGGATAAGGGGTAGAGGTCAACCAAAGGACTTGTATGCATGCATATAAGCCTAACCAATGGACATAGGCACCAGGGGAGTGAGAGCATAAATGGGAGTGGGGTGGGGGGCATTAGGGGGATAAGGACACATATGTAATACCTTAATCAATAAGAAAATAAACTTTAAAAAATCTTGAAAGTTCTTTTACCCTATTTAATAAATTCCTAGACTACCAACAACTTTCTTCTAGAAGAGCAACCCTTAAGATTTTGTATTTTCCTTTGTGATTTAAAAAAAGTTTTGTACTAAGAAATGAAAAACCAAGAAAAAAATCCTTCAAGACATCAAAAACTCTCATTGAAAATGAAACTAGTTCCTCAGAGGAAAGTCGAGGGTGTGTGGGAAGAGATCAACCAAAGAACTTGTATGCATTTTTATGCATAACCCATGGACACAGACAATAGGGTGGTGAAGGCCTGGAGTTGGGGATGGGGGCAGGCTAGAAGGGGTAAATGGGGGAAAAAGGGGACATATGTAATACTTTCAACAATAAAGATTTTTTAAGAAAAGAAAACTAAACCATGTTTTTGATGAGGAAAAGAAGCATGGATTAGTAGATTGAATGCTGAATAGTGATTAAAAACTTGAGATTATTTTTATCCCGTTTCCTTATTCTTTTATAACTGATTTTTGCCCCAATTTCCATGGTAGTCTATTTGTGGGGAGGGGGTGCTCAAAAGGTTGCAAATAATAATATAAGGACTATGATTCCAGAATTTCTACCTCCAGCTGCAAATTCTTCCTTGAACTCAAGCTTTTATATTTACCTACCTAATTGGACAACTCCCGAGCTCTCATACATGGGCTCTTCCTCTAGTCCCCTTCATTTTACCTCCATGCTGTCATTGTTTAGGCCAAAAACCTTGGAGTCATTCTTGGCACCCTTGTTTTTATTAAATTCCACATGCATTTTAGGAGCAAATCCTATTGGCTTTACCTGGAGAATTTTCCTCAATCTGACCATTCTTAGCATCTTCCTTGATACTTCCTTGGTCATTGTCATCATCATCTTTACCCTGGAAAATGCCACTGCCTGGTCTCTGCATCCACTCATGATGGTTTTACAAGCTGCATGCCACCCAGCAGTCAGGGTGACCCTTTGAAACATAAGGGAGATCATGTTATCCACCTACTCAGAAACCCTTCTTATCTCATTTGCCCAAAATCTGATCTCCTTAGGTGACCCACCAGGCTCTTTATAGTTTGGCTGGCTTCCTCTCTACCTCACCTCTTTCTACTTTTCTTTTCCCTCATGGCCTCCAGCCATAGTGGTCTTTCTACCTGAGATCTCACACTTACTGCTTTCTCAACATGAAACCTAGAGACACCTTCCTTCCCTTTACTCACCTCTCTATATAAGTATCCCTGACTCAGTTTGTTCTTTCCCAAAATGTGCTTTTATAAAATTACACTCTGATGTCCTTTATCCTCTTCCCTGCTTTATTTTTTCCAAAGCATTTTCAATGTCTTTCATTGTACCTAGATCTATTTATTCACAGTGAATGTCTCTTCCATTAAAATGAAAGCTCCCTGAGGTTCACACTAGAGAGCAGCTGAGCCTAGGTTGGCGCCAACATAAAGTAAATGCTTAATAAGAATTTTTTAATAAATTAAAGATATATACTGAGGGTGGATATGGTAGGGTACCTAGATTCCTCAAAAAAGATTGAATTTTTGTGGAGATAAAACTATTTTAGGGAAGAGATAAAGTCTTTCAAAAGAAACAGCTAATAATGTCAACTTCCAGAAATTGCCAGTTTCTTTATGGATATACACCTAAAATTTAGCAGTGACACTACAATCATTGGGCTATCTGCAAGTCACGTGGAATGTGCTCTAATAGGACTTTTGATATCTCATCCTTTATAGAGGCAGCTATAAACACATTTACTACCCAGCATCAAAAGCTTATATTATTTATCATTGCATTAAGGGCCTGGGATTTCCCAAGAATAAACATATTGCTATTTATACAGACATGGTGTATTCCCCCTATCCCCCATGCAGATGATCTAAAATGGATTTAAATGTTACATTTCTCAACTGGTCTTTTGCAACTATTTTCTCCTTGACTTCCTCCAGTCCTTTTCTCTTCTGATCATGCCTATTCTCAGAACAACACTTTGCATTGTGCAACAAAAGCTCAATTTCATCCCCAACCATTTAAAATGATATATTGAATTAAAGGAAAGGATGTTAGATTAAGATTAATGGAGAAGAGATTAAAATGAGAGAGAATATGTGCATTAAAAGAGTCCTCTTTTGGATCTCAAAGTCATTCACTAAGTTCCTACTTTAAATTTTTTTTTTTTTTTTTACCAACAAGTTTTCCAATTCTATTTAAGTTTTGAGTCAAGGTGGTAGGAGCAAGGAAGGGATCAGGCATCATGGCATTTTGAGTGTAATAGGATGCACTTTAGTCGGGCATGTTGATAAGCCACTTGGGGATGGCAATGGGACCAAAGACAGACTCGGGAGATGAAAGATGATTGGAAGATGTGGTTTCTTCCTCTTACTGAGGCTTATATGGGAGAAATACAGAAAATCTTTGGCCTAGACTTTTCAATGCTTCATTATGAAAGTAAAAAATGACAACCCATTAACCAGCATTACATATTTCTTCTCAAATGGCACTTCATTGGGTAATTTTAGCTATGAATAGCCACAAAGAATCTTCAGTATCATTGACTGTAGAAGGAAATGACTAAAAATAGAAATAAAGAGAAAACACATGGATAATATATAAATGAAAGCACTTGAAGATCGTGTGGTAACTTAAAAATATATCACACAGAATTCCAAATAAAAGACTGCATAGTTCATTTGGCATTGCAGCCTCAGAAAACTTAATGTGGAGCTATTAGGGAAGCTCCCCACCCAGGCAAATCCATTCGTCCTTTAGTAACCTTTCTAGTGCTTTCCAAGGGCTTCTGGGCCACCCATAAAGAGTCATCACTGTGGTTAACAGGACAAAAATGTAGGTCATCAGAACACAAACCCTGATCCCCAATGGAGCAGTTCAACCACGCTGTCCTCAAAAGTGTTATTTAACAAAACGTTTTTGCACTCAGTTTCTCTGAGGCCAAGTGAAGAGTCTATTGTTGGCAATTATTTCTGTACAAAATTTGTTGTTTCAAATGAGCATGTAAATGTTCTGATTGAGTTTTGACACAAACACAATCACTGTTTCTTATGCATTAGGAAGACTATCTGTCCAAAATATGTAGAATTATATCTGGGAACCAACTAAGAAATGATGATTTGTAAGAATTATTTTTTGGGAAATGGAGGTTAATCACAGTCAGTATATTATTTGATTGTTGATTTAATTTGGAATTTGGAAAAAAAAAGTTCAGGTTACTGGTTATTGGTTCTAGTGGTGCTACAGCTCATCATGCCTTCAGCTATCTGAAAGGATATATACAAATCCTCCAAAATATCTCAAAACAAAATTAATTCTAATTGCTTCAAAAACAACAATTATCCACTCATCTACTGATGGGCACTTGGGCTGTTTCCAGAACTTAGCTATTGTAAGTCACGCTGCTATGAACATATATCACATGATCTCATTTATATGTGGAAACTAATAAACAAAATAAAATGATGAACAAAACAGGCCCAGAGGCATGGATACATGGAACACACTGACAGATCTCAGAGGGGAGGGATATGGGGAATGGAAAGAGATTAACCAAAGAACTTATATGCATAACTCAAGGACACAGACAATAGTGTGGTGAAGACTGGGGGTGGGGTGGGGACTTGGTGGAGGGGAGAAGAAGGAGGGAAATAGGGGACACCTGTAATAATATCAATAATAAAAATAAACTTAAAAAACAAAACAAAACAACAATAATTATAGAGCCCCCTGTAGGGTGCTAGGGACTGTCTAAGAGCTTTTCATGTTTTGGCTCATATACAGGGTGGGGAAAAGTAGGTTTACAGTTGTGAGTATGTGAAACACAGAGTTTATTTTTTAATTATTTATTAATTACTAGAGGCCCGGTGCATGAAATTCGTGCACAGAGGGAGGGTGTCCCCTCAGCCCAGCCTGTACCCTCTCTAATCTGGGACCCCTCAGGGGATGTCCAGCTGCTGGTTTAGGCCCTATCTCCAGGATCGGGCCTAAACCGGCAGTCGGACATACCTCTCACAATCTGAGACTGCTGGTTCCTAATTGCTCACCTGCCTGCCTGCCTGATTGCCCCTAACTGCTCCCCCTGCTGTCCTGGTCACCCCCAACTGCCCCCCATGCTGGCCTGGTCACCTCTTATTGCCCCCCCCACCAGCCTGGTCGCCCCTTACTGCCCCCTCTGCCATCTTGGTTGCCCCCAACCGCCCCCCTCTGCTGGTCTGGACACATCTAACTGCCCCCCCTCCCTGCCACTGGCCTGGTCTCCCCTTACTGCCCCCACCTGCCAGCCTGGTTGCCCCCAACTACCCCCTCTGCTGGCCTTGTTGCCCCCAACTGCCCTGCCCCCCCCCCAAGCCTGGTCTCCCTCAACAGTCCCCGCTGCTGGCCTGGTCTCTCCCAACTGCCCCCATGCCAGCCTGGTTTGCCCCACATAGCCTGCTGTTCAGTCGTTTGGTCATCCCTCACTAACACCCCTGCCAGCCTTATTGCCCCAAGCAGCCTATGTTTAGTCATCTGTCTGGTTGTTTCAGTCATGATGGCCCCTGGCTTTTTATATATTAGGATTGTATTAGAACAACTGTAAACCTACTTTGGCCCACCCCTGTATTTAAGCTTCTAACTATCCCCCTATTCTAATTTTACAAAGGGGGAAATCAAGACAGTTTCGGGAACTTGACCAACATCACACAGCTAAAGATAGATCTGGCGTTTGAATCCCGTCAGTCAGATTTCATAGCACATATTTTGTTTTTTTTCCCCCCCCGTAACATTAATTTATTTAGTGAGGTGTCTAAAATGTGCATGTTCCTGGGTCAGCAGGCAACACAAGGAAGACAACAGGTTTATTGAGATATAATTCATATACCATACAATTCATCCATTTAAAGTGTACAGAGCTGTGCAACCATCACCATCACTTCTAGAACATTTTCACCACTTCACAAAGAGATCCCATAGCCATGGGTAGTCACCTCCCATTCTCTCTCGCCCAACTCCTGACAAGCACTAGTCAGCTTTCTGTCTCTATGGATTTTTCTCTTCTGAACATTTCATATGAATAGAATCATACACCATGTGGCCTCTTGTGTCTGGCTTCTTTCACTTAGTGTAATGTTTTCAGGAGTCATCCTTATTGAAGTATGTATTAATTCTTTTTTTATTGCTAAATAATATTCAATTGTATAAATTTACCATACTAAAAAAATCTATTTATTATTTGATGGACATGTTTCCACTTTTTGGTTATTATGGATAATGCTGCTATGAACATTTGTGTACACATTTTATATGGACATATGTTTTTGTTTCTCATAGGTATATACAAAGGAGTGGAATTGCTGATATATATTAGTATATGGTAACTGCAGGGTTAGCCATTTGAGGAACTGCCAGACTGGTTTTCCTCCTTGTTTATTAATATTAAGAAGTTCTCCTCAGCTGGTGGTTTTTGCAAAAGTGACTTTTCTAACTCTATAAAGGCAGTTGACACTGGAAAACAAGCACAGTAGACTTTTCTTCAATAGTCAAAGATTCAACATGTGAGCCGTAAATAGCCATTTTCAATAAAGGAAACCAATGGAAAGCATAGTGTAACCTTGAGTAACTGCCCCAGAGCTTTTATTTTTATTTATTTTATTTTTAAACATTTATCTTTATTGGTGAAAGTATTACAGACACCTGCTTTTTCTCTCCCATTGACCCCCTCAACCCTGTCCCTTGGTCTACCACACTATTGTCTGTGTAGCGTATAAAACAAATTTAACAAATGACAGTAACAATAATAGCTAACATCTGTTGAACACTTCAGATATTCCAGGCAGTCTATGAAGCATGTTAAATGTATTTTATCATCTAATTTCAGAACCACTAATGTGTTTTAGAATCCTTACATTGTAGATGTAAAAAAAAAAATCATAAGAATGATAGGCAGTTATGTTTTATCTGTATTAATGACTAGGTAGGGAAAAAAGCATTTAGCTTGAAGTAACAAAAACTGAAACAAAAGATGAACTCCCTTAAATGGAAAAGGTTCAGAAAAGCCTCACTCATTGAGGGCATTTTATTGTCAGGAAGCAGGAAATAGAGTGAATTACTGTTATTTATTCTGGCTCTGTATACTCACAATACTATCTCAAGGTTTGAGTGTTGTTGTTGTTTTTTATAGGTACAAGGAATTTGTTGCCAAGTAAAATGTGATAGAAGTTAGTAAATATTAACTGAAAAGAGAAATGAAAAATTGTTCTTATAAAACATTTTAATTGGCCTTTGTAAAAGTTTTCCTGTTGCAAAATGCCTACCTCTGGCCTCGTGTGAAAATTCACTTGAATAGGTTTTCTTGCCATGACCTACTCCAAAGACCAGTGAGTACACATAAACAAACAAAAATGAGAAACAAAACTTACACACTTTTGTTTGTGATATATTTAAAGTACAGAAGGATGAATTCATTTTCATCATAGCAAATGTTAAGGCCACAGAAGCCACAACTTGTAAAGAATAATTATAATTTGTATGGTAATGGCCATTTCCTACAAAAAAATTATAACATATGTCAGGGAATCCACAAGTAGGCTCTTCTTGGAAATAAAATCCAAAGTTATCAATTTGCTTCAGGATATTAGGTAAGAAAGAAATAATGAGTGTCTAACTGAAGAGTACACTGTTTTGATTCTGATTTTGTGTGAAGTTGACCACATAGGAATTTCTCATTTGGATTAAAATTATGAATCCACAACTATGAAAAAATGTAGAAGCATAATTCTCTTCAATGAACTCTAAGTTGCCCTTAGAACTGAAGGCCGTGGGAAGAATCCCTACCCTAATTTCTGCTTTAGTTCTTAAATCCATTTACCAGCTGCTTGCAGTCTTCTTCATTCCTTAGGAAAGACTAGACCTTTCTCTTTAGCAACCAATCCAGGAACTAGATTTCAGCACACTAACCACATCTTCCTTTTCTGTGTCATACTTGTATGCTTTTGGTCCTGAAAAGAAGTAAATGTAGCCTAAAAGAGACAAAGTTGAAATTGTGGTTACTGAAAATGACTTGCAAATTTATAAAAGGGAGGATTTGTAACTGTCATTTTCTTGAGGTGGCACCAAAGGGGAATTGGGAAGGTGTCAAGTGGCAGTTAGCAAGCCCTCTGCACAGTTCTCACCCGAGTCTTAGAACCTGACACCTCTAACTTCTCAATCACCTTTCATCTTCTCTCTTCCAGCCAGGTCCAGCCTTCTCCTTGGGGTCATTTGATGTGTCAAGTTCAATGATGGTTGGTGCTTCTGCTCAGGCTGTTCCTCTCCAGGAAATCCCCTCCCCTTTCTTTCCCTAGTCAAACCTCTAGCTGAAGTCCCACCATGATATATCCAACTATGAATGCTGGTTCTGATCTTTTCTTTTTAGATCATCTCTCGCTATTATTGTGAAGACTACCACATGATTCAACACCAAATTATAAATAGACTTGTTTTCTAGCAATTTAATCTCTGTTGGATGAAGGGGTTTCCCAAAGATGTTAACCATTCTGTGAGAGCAGAGACCATATCTGGAACTCTCTTTACATTTCTGAAGTGTCCAGCTCTGTGCTATATTCTCAAAAAGAATGTGTTGACTGGTTCAAAAGATTCAATTAAATTTATTCAACCTAGTTCAATTCAAGTCACCTTTCCAAACTACAAACTATGTTGAATTTTAGGAGTTGAGTGATGGAGTAGGGAAAGACACTGGGAAAGCTGAGAGTATGTGCATTTTAAAGATAAAAATGAAAATTTTGACCAGGTAAACTTTATAATGTAGCTGACTAATGGATTGAAGCTATACTTTTAAAGCTTTCCTTTCTCAAAGAGAGAACCACAACGGCAGACTTTTTATAGTTATTCTTTCTAGTGGTTAATATGGTTAGCTAAGTTTATAAGGGACTTGGGACCAAAGATAAGAATGAAGCACTCCCATTTGGAAACC
The DNA here is from genome assembly GCA_026230045.1 of Corynorhinus townsendii. Taxonomy (NCBI): domain Eukaryota; kingdom Metazoa; phylum Chordata; class Mammalia; order Chiroptera; family Vespertilionidae; genus Corynorhinus; species Corynorhinus townsendii. The sequence goes on from JAPDVU010000008.1 coordinate 69,139,136, forward strand.
CATTTTTCTGTTACATTAGAGCCCAGATTTCTTGTTACAATTCCACAAAGAAAGTTTTTGGTGAAAATACTCACCATTTAATTCCACAGCAGCATCTATTTGTCCATTTACTCCTGAAAATTCCTCTTCAGTATTCTTTGGATAGTCTTTTTCCATTTTCCTTTTTCGTTCATCATAGCTGGAGGAAGTATTCATTTCATAAAAGAGGTTTTTATTGATTGTAGTGACATCATACTAGTCAGGTATATTTAGCCAGGCCTGACTTATGTCTTATGATTTACTTTAAGTCCCACCCCCTTCTTACCCGCCCTCCTCCCTCCCCAGGTTCTTAAGATTCTGGGACCACTAGCTTTCTCTAAAGAGTTTCTGGGCTGATATATTGCTTAGAAGTAGTTATTCTATATATTATAGCAAAATGTTCCCATAATTTAAAAAAATGTTGCCTTTCGAAAGGAGCTCTACATATATTTTCATGCTTTATTTACTGCTTTAATTATTCTCTCTCTCTCTCTCCCCCCCTCCATTCCCACCCCATGTATGAATTTCTTGGCTCACCAAACAGGTGAAAGCCTTTCATAGAGGCTTTTATTCATGGGCTTCTTGTTATTCGCCCACAGAGGTGTGACTGAACAAATAATGCACAATGAATGAACAAATGTGTGAAAGATCAATAGGTAAAGATAAGACACAAGAAAACCTGGAATAATTGAGCTCTGCTCTTTAAATCAATTTAATTGAATTACATTGCTTTTGTTTTCACGGAAGATTATATGACTGACCGAATAGCTTAGGTATCTTTTTCTGGATCAGTAACCACCATTCAGCAATAACTCTCAAGATCGGTCAATGCGTCTCTTTGTGATCAAAATTACTCAGCTTGTAAAAAAGACTGACTTGCATGAATCATCATATGAATCATTGTATGAGTTCAGTAGGTAGGCAGAGCAGACTCTCATTTCTTCAGGAAGACTTCATTAAAGTGTAAGGAAGTCCCTTCTTCATCAGCTCAGAGCTCCCAGCAATGACATTCCCGGGGTGGACACCCAAGTTCTTTCCCACCAAAAGCTTAGACAATTTTTCCTGGTGTCTGAACCACTGGGCAGTTGCCTGTGGCAACAGATAATACCCACTTTCTCCTGAAATGCTCCTGTGGCTAAGAATACACAGGCCAGTGACAGATCTCTTAGGATATTGAGCATAAGTTAAGCATTGGCAAAGAAGTCAAGCTGAAACTAGCCAGGTTGATATGGGGCTCTGAGAATGGGCGTGACAGCTAACTTTCCCAAACTCCCTTTCCAAGAGAGCCATTGCAGCACTAATGAAAATAGAAACCATTTACTGTATTTCATCATCTTCCGACATGGCAGCTCAATGAGAGGGATGGGCCCCTGTGCACTATTAGAAGGAATGACTGCAAGGTGTGAAGTTAGGGGAAAAATGGAGACAAAAAAGGAACAGTCCAGGCATGTTGGCTCCCTCAGGGCCTAGATTTCTTTTGCTCACTTTGTTCCAGAATCTGAAATCTGGAGCTCTCCATTCAAGGAGCACAGGTTGTTCACATGTTAGTCTTTGTTCACCAGGTTGTTTTCCCTCTCCCACTTCCCTGAGACAGTCCTATTGAGGAAGTGGAAGCTTTGATTGGTAGGAATAAGGAAGATAATTTTATTTTATTTTTATTTTAAATACATTTTATCGATTTTTTACAAAAAAGAAGGGAGAGGGATAGAGAGTTAGAAACATTGATGAGAGAGAAACATCGATCAGCTGCCTCCTGCACACGCCCCACTGGGGATGTGCCCGCAACCAAGGTACATGCCCTTGACTAGAATCAAACCTGGGAACCTTCAGTCCGCAGGCCAACGTTTTATCCCCTGAGCCAAACTGGTTAGGGCAAGGAAGATCATTTTAAAGCTTAAAATATTTGGGGTATGTATGGAATGCAAAAGAAAACAAAGCTGCTACCAGGCATTTGGTATGTCTGTAGCTACAGAGGGGATCACAGTGGGAGGGTAATAAATCACGTAACCTATTTTGAATTCTTTGCCTAATGTTGACCTATGCTCAGGAAAAATGGTGGAATGACCTTCATATATCTTTATCCTCTTTTGTCTGTTCTGATACAGGATTCGAAGCTGAACTGTTATAATTGCAGCTCCTTACATTTGTGTATGTTTGACAGACATTTATGAGTGATTTTGAGAACTTAATCACCATTTATATTGCTTATGGTCAAATCTGTCTCAGTTCCGAACAAGTGACTGACTAAAGAATATTTGTAGGGAAACCTAACACAAAAATATTTGTAGGGAAACCTAATACAAGTTGGGATTTGTATTAGGTTTGCATGATATTAAAATTGGATGGAGAAGTCTGGAAAGTAAGAATTGGACAGAGCAAAGATCTTTCTTGAAAATAGAGATAAAGCTTAAATAATACAGAAATAGATTTTCAAGAAAAAAGATGACTATTAATTCAATAGAAAAATCTGAAAAGAAAAATTTCTATTTTTATCTGTCTGCTTATTTCACTGAGGTGGGTGGTGGTAACATCTAAAATATTATGTATGTATATAGTGTCTCAAATATATATACACACACTTTGAATAATTATAAAGGCAGTGTTTATTAAAATACATTTCATTTTCAAATTTATCAGCTATTAAAGTGTGTATACATTTTTTGAGGACACCCTGTATATTCAGAGGATAACAAAGGTAATAATATTATATGTCAATAAAATTTCAGAAGAAAAGTTAGCAAAGCAATGTCCAGCTGCAAATTTTAATTCTCAGTCATATTTATAGAAACCTAGGCAAAGTTCTTGGCAAAATTGTGAAATTACTATTCCTTTCTTCCAGCTCTTCTACCACTGATATATTCCTTTCTGCCCTCTTGCCTCCTATCCTATAACTGCTTTCCAAAGAGTATTACTCTCAACAAACTCCATTTCAAAATACCAGTTTGACACAAAAATCACCATTTTGAGAATATCTAATAACATATTAACATTTCATTTGAATCTTATGTAGACATTATGTAGCTAGGGCCTATATAACTAATCATTTTACCAAGTAAAAACATTACCATCAAAAAAATTAGCACCTATTTTCATTTTACCAAGTAAAAACATTACCATCAAAAAAATTAGCACCTATTTTCATTACCATTTCACAAAGAAAAGAAACTTTAACACCAAAAAGTCAGAAAGGACATACTCTCAGAATGAAAGTTGGTTCTTGCCAATAATGTGTCTTTATCCTGACACAGGTGCCACTCCCCAACATGCATAATATTGTGATGTTGTTCTTATTTTGTTATGGACTTCTAAAATGTGTGATGAGCTAGTCGTTGATTTGTGGACACACATTTGAGGATTTCTGTTACAGAGCAAAGGACACAACATGTACAGTCAGATGACTCTGTTGCAGGCTCTGTGGTCAGGGGAAAGTGCTCAGAGCTGTGAGCTCTGGCTTCCTTATTTGGATCATAGTGGTCATGAGGATGAGAGACAATTTACACACACACACACACACACAAATGTATACACACTTTAATAGCTGCTAACTTTGAAAATGAAATGTATTTTAATAAATACTGCCTTTATAATTATTCAAAGTGTGTATACATTTTTGAGACACCTTATATATATATATACATTAAGATTTTAGATGTTACCACCACCACACACACAATATGTAGACACACAAGTCATAAGATGTGGTTTATTTTGGCACCAGCAACCATTAACTCTGACTGGCTAGTACGTTAAGTGAATTTGTGATTCAACCTGGGATTCTAAATCATCAGTGAGTTTAATCTTTAAACACATTTTATCCGGATAACAGTTTGCAATGGCAGGCAAGGCTGCAGAGAGGTGGAGAAAGGAGGGCTGGAGAATGTTGGAGGTAGTCCAGAGAATTTAGCAAGAAAGGGATTAAGATTAAGAAGATCTGGGTGGGGGTAAAGGGGAGAGATCAACCAAAGGACTTGTATGCATGCATATAAGCCTAACCAATAGACACAGACAACAGAGGGGTGAGGGCATGAGTGGGGGTGGAGCTGGGGGGGGGGGGCGGCAATGGGGCGATAAGGACACATATGAAATACCTTAATCAATAAAGAAAAAAAAAGATTAAGAAGATCTACTGGTATGTTGAAGATCTTACTGAAGGTAAAAGTGAATTATATAATGAAGTAAGAATCATGGGTATAGGCATTTTAATTGACAGTAAATAAATAAATGGTTAAATGAATGAAGAATGACTATATGTGGTGAATGGGGAAGACCTCTGAATTTGGATCCAGAAGACATGAAACATTGCCTCAGATAGACTGTATTTAGCTGTGTGACCTTGAGTTAATCACTTAATCTCTCTGATTCGATGTTTTTACCTGTTAAATGGAGATCGAAGTACCTGTGTCTCAAGATTGTTTAGAAAGCAGATGGGAAAATAAGAGAAAATACTCAGCCTTGTTATGTGTTAGGATTCTGTGTTAAATTCCCAACACATAATACATAATCAATAAATATTAGCTGAATTTAAATGTTAAAAAAGAACGGAATTTGTATTATGAATTTACTATCTGCTAGCTACCTGCTGAAATCAATTGCATATGTTTTCTCATCACTGAAGTCTCTTATCTGTGGAACAAGAAATATCAACTAAATTACCTAAATACCAAGTAAAATAAATTGACCTAGAATTATTTCACCATTTAATATTGATTAATGTGTATAGATGTTAAATAAATCATTTCTGAGATTTAAACTTCACTAGCAATGTCATGGTGCCATAGATGTTTCATGTGGTATTTTGAGACATATTATTCTGCTCTCCACCTTTGTAACACAAGGACTGGGGGACTATTTTGGTAAAGAGTGTGTGTTTAATTTTATGCTCAGAACTCAGATTTGTTAGGATTTTGATTGTGATGATGCTTGTAACATGTCAATGGCAACCCTGCCTCCATTCTGGCCCCTTTAAAGAACCAAATGAGGAGCTGTGTCTGCTAATGGATGCTTTAAAAAAATGCGAGGAAGGATTGCAAAAAAGGGGATTTTTTCATAAAGTATCTAAGAGATATATTTTCAGGAAGTTTCTTCAAGGAGATTTTTTCTAGTGAAATGGAAGACTGGAATCTCCTTTGAAGTTAATAATCCACTTCTAGCCAAGAATCATCTGGCTTTCATGGAGAAAGGGGCCTTTGTAATATACAGCAGCAAAGGGTAGAGGGGAGAGTGGTCCAAAAGAAGAGAAGGGAGAAGAGTGAGAAGCTGCCATGTCCCATCCCAGGCAAGAGTTCAGGAACCAGGACTTGGAACAAAGAATTTGTAAGAACATGGAAAAATATTGATGGTCTCAATTACTACCTGATTATATGATGAATCCAAGCTTATCTCTCCAGCCTGAGTTCTTGGAGTTTAAGACCTGTATGTCCACTCTCCTGTGGACATTTTTATTCCTGGGTCCCACCAGCACATTCTTTCCCCCATTGAATGGCCATAGCATCCTAGTAAAAAATCAATTGACCATTTCCCGGCCAGTATGGCTCAGTGGTTGAGCACGGACCCAAGAACCAAGAAGTCATGGTTTGATTCCCAGTCAGGGCACATGCCCAGGTTGCAGGCTTGATCCCCAGTAGGGGGCATGTAGGAGACAGCTGATTGATGATTCTCATCATTGAAGTTTTTATCTCTCTCCCTTTCCCCTCCTCTTTCTAAAATAAGTAAAAAATATATTAATGTACATATAAATTAAAATAAAATCCACTGACCATAGATACGAGTTTATTTCTGGACTGTCAATTTTATTCCATTGATCTATAAGTCTAGCCTTATGTTAGTATCACCTATTGCTTTGAGTAAGTTTTGAAATTGGGAAGACTGAGTCCTTCAACTTTGTTCTTTTTCAAGATATTTTGGCTATTCTGGGTCCTATGAGTTTCCATATGAATTTTAAGGTCAGCGTGACAGCTTTTACAAAGAAATCAGGTGGTATTTTGATAGGGATTGTGTTGAGTCTGTAAAACAATTTGGGGAGTATCACCATCTTAAAAATATTAATGTTTCTAATCCATGAATATGATATATTTTTCCATTAAGATCTTGTTTATTTTCTTTAAACCATGTTTTGTAATTTTCAGATTATAAGTTTTCAACTTCTTTTGCTAAATATATATCTAAGTGCTTTTCTTTTTGGTGTAACTGTAAGTGAAATTGTTTCTTTAATTTTATTTTTATATTCTTCATTGAGGTGGCTAGAAATATAATTGATTTTTGCATATTGAAATCATACTCTGAAAATTTGCTGAATTCAATTATTAGTTCTAATAGTTTCTTTCCCCAAGAATTACTTAGGCTTTTCTATATAAAATTTATGTGACATGCAAATAAATATGGTTTTACTTTCTTTCCAATGTGGATGTCTTTTAGTTGATTTAATTGTTGCTTAATTGTCCTATCTAAAATCTCCAGTACAATGTTGAATGGAAGTGGTGAGAGTGGAAAATTTTGTCTTTTTCTTGACTTTAGGGGGAAGCATCCAGTTTTTCACTACTGAGTATGATATCAGCTGTGAATTTTGCATCAGTTCTTTTTATCAGGTTGAAAACATTTCCTATTACTAATTTGCAGAGTATTATTGTTTTTTAAATCACACAACAGTGTGAGATTTTGTCAAATGCTTCTTCTACATCTATTGAGAACTTATGCTTTTTAAATTCTATCGATATGGTATATCAACTTTCAGATGTTAAACCTATCTGAACCTATTTGGTATTCCTAGGGAAAATCCCTCTTGCACATGATATGTAACTCTTTACATACACTGAGTGGCCAGATTATTATGATCTCTGAATGCATAATAATCTGGCCACTCAGTGTGTGTGTGTGTGTGTGTGTATGTATATATATATATATATATATATATATATATATATATATATATATATATATTCGTGCATGGGTCGAGTCCAGTCAGCCTGGCCAGGGAGTGGTTGGCCAGCCTGCTTGCTGGTTGAACTCCTGGTCGAGGGGACAATTTGCATATTAGCCTTTTGTTATATAAGATATACACTGAGTTGCCACATTATTATGCGTTCAGAGATCATAATAATCTGGCCACTCAGTGTATGTTGCTGGATTTGGTTTGATAGTATTTTTGGAGAATTTTTGATAGATTTTTGGTCTGAAGTTTTATTTTCTTGTGATGTCTTTGTCTGGCTTTGGTATCAGGGTAATGCTGGCCTTATGCAAGGAGTTGGGAATGTTCCATCCTTTTCTGTATTTTGGAGGAGTTTGTGAAAAAATTGGTATTAATTTTTCTTTAAATGTTTTGGTAGAATTCACCAGTGAAGCCATCTGGGCCTGGACTTTTCTTTGTGGGTAGTTTTTTTAAAAATTATTATTATGATTCAATCTCTTCACTTGTTATAGGTCTATTCAGACTGTCTATTTCTTCTTGACTCAATTCCATCATTTTGTATCTTTCTGGGAATTTGTTCATTTCATGTTATCTAATTTGTTGGCACCCAATTGTTTATAGTATTCCTTTATAGGATTGGTTGGAATGTTCTCCTTTCATTTCTGATTTTAGTAATTGGAGTTTTATCTGTTTCAAAGGTTAATTTACTTAAAAATTTGTCAATTTTCTTGATCTTCTTAAAGAGCCAACATTTTTGTTTTGTTGATTTTTCTCAAATTACTTTTTTATTATCTATTTTAGTTATTTCCACTGCAATTTTTATTGTTTCCTTCTTTCTGCTTGCTTTAGGTTTAATTTGTTCTTCTCTCTTCTGGTGTCTTAACATGGATGGTTAGGTTACTAATTTGAGATTCTTTTTTCTTTTTTAATGTAGGTATTTTATATCTATGAATTTCAATTTGAGCACCGCCTTCCCTGAATCTGTGAAGTTTTTGTATGTTGTGTTTCCATGTTCACTCATTTGTAAGTATTTTCTGATTTGCCTTGTTATTTCTTCTTTGACCCATTGGTTGTTTTAAAAGTATTGTTATTTAATTTTCACATTTTTGTAAAATTTCCAGTTTTCTTTCTGGTATTGATTTCTAACTTTATTTCTTTGTTATTAGAGAACATATTTTGTATGATTTCAATTGTTTTAAATGTACTGAGCCTTGTACTCTGGCCTAACACATCATCTATCCTGGACAATGTTCCCCATGCACTTGAGAAAAATATGTATTCTGCTGTAGTTGAGTGAAGTGTTATTCTATAGATATATGTTAGTCTAGTTGGTTTATAGTGCTGTCCAAGTGTTTTCCTTATTGATATTGATGTTTAGTTGTTCTATCTATTATTGAATGTGAGGTATTGAAGCCTTCAATTATTATTATTCAATTGTTGTTTTCTCCCTTTATTTTTATCAGCTTTGGGGCTCTGTTATCAGGTTCATAATTCTTATATCTTCTTGGTAGATTGACCCTTTGTTCACTATAAAATGTCTCTATCCCTAATGACATTTTTTATTTTAAAGTTTCCCCTAGATATTAACATAGTCACTCTTCAGCTTTCTTATTGCATATATATATATATATATATATATGATATATTCTATCCTTTTGCTTTCAAGCTATTTGTATCTTTAAATCTAAAGTGTGTCTCCTGTAGATAGCACATAGTTGGATCTTGCATTTTTAATCTAGTGTGATAATCTCTGCCATTTGATTAGGTTGTTTGATCCATTCACACTTAATATTATTAATATAATTGAACTTACATTTGACATTTTACTTTTTGTTTTCTTCATGCCTCATGTTTTTTTGGTTCCTCTATTGACTCTTAGATTTTTCTTTTGCACTAATGAAAAAATTTTTAATGTACCATTTTAATTCCTTTCATAATTTTTCACTTTTTTTAGTTATTTCCTTAGTGCATACCATATACATCTAAATTTACCATAATCTGCTTATACTAACTTAATTCCAGTGAGATATTAAAGCATAACACCTATATAACTATTCCCTACCCCTCTCTTTGTGGTATTACTGTTAAACATATTACATCTGCATATGTTACAAACCCCAAAATATATTTTCATAATTACTATTTTATATAACTCAATGTCTTCTAAAGAAGCTGGAAGAGAAAAGAGAAAATATATTTACAGCGTTTGTTATTGTAACCTCTTATTTATCTTTTCTGACTCTCTTGTTTGTGTGACACCAGCGTTACTACCTGGTGTCATTTCCTTAGCTTAACACAGTTTTTCTTCCACCCTATGCCTTTGTGCTGTTATTGACAAATATATTTCTATGTCATAAAGGCCTAGCAATATAATTATATACATATTGTTTTATACAGTTAATTTTAAATCAGTTAAGAGAAGAAATATATACTGATGTTATCTTCTATAATTACATAATTACATTTACTGGTACTCTTTTTTTAAAAAAAAAAGTGGATTTAAATTACTGCCTGGTGACATTTATGTTCAGCCTGAAAAACTTCCTTGAGTATTTCTTGTAAGGCATGTGTACTAGCAATAAATTCTTTCAGTTTTTGTATATGTGGGAAAGTCTTTATTTTGCCTTCATTTTTGAAAAATAGATTTTCTTTGTACACTTTTAACATGTTTTCCTCTACCTTCTGGCCTAACTGGTTTAGCTGACTTTTGATCTTGCACACTCAAATTTAGTTACACTGCTGCCAGATGATATTTTTTTATAACACCAATCTTATTGGATTCTTCCTTTATTTAAGATATTTAATGATATCCCTCATCTCTAGAAAATAAGACCTATGATCTTCTTATAAAAAACATGATCTACACCCTGCTTATCCTTGGGCCACATCTCTCATTCCAGCCCATGTTTTAATCTTAGTGAACTTCTTCAGGGTTTTCCCACACACAGGCTCCTTCATACATCAGTGCCTTTGCTTCAACTGCTCTCTTTGCCTGGAAGCCACCCCCAGCCGTCCCCCTTCCTGACTGGGAAACTCTTACTCAACTATCAAGATGAAGCTCAGTCATTGCTTCCTCTAAGAATTATTTCTTGGCTATTTCCTCTTCGTTTTGCCCCACTGATCCCTGTGCAGTCTTCTATTAGGGCACTTGGATTATTGTTAGCTATTTATTCATATATTTGCTCTCAACTGTGAGACTTGCTGAGGGCATTAATAGCACCTAACGTGAATTAAGCACTTATATGATATGTGTTTCACATTTTTTCCATTCATCCTCATAAGTCTATGAAGTCAATACTATTTTTACCTCCATTTTGAAGATGATGAAACAGAGACAGAAAGGTGATCCAAGTTGCCAAAGGATTGATTGCTGTTAAGAGTTGAGATTAACACTCTCATTCCTGTCCATACTCTCAGACAGCAAACTATGCCTCTCTTGGTGTCATTTCCTAGCACAGAGCCTGACACATAATTATGCCCAATATATGTAGGTTGAATGTGGTTGTTTGGTAATGCATTTTTTAAAATTTAAGATTAAAAGACAAGATTTGACCCCTACTCATCTTTCTTGTTTTTGTTACTTATTTCTCTGTGATGACTAACTATAAAATCCTTCCATATACAGATCCATTTCCAGTATTCCTGGGCATTCAGGAAGGAGGGAATGTGGAAGACTGTGTCCTACATTGCATCAATTATGCCTTCAGTCTGTCTGTATAGAAAGAGTGATTTAGGAGTGAAAAGGGCTGAAACCTGCAGATTTACAAATTGCTTTACATAAAATTTAGAAAACACTGACCATCTCAAAGAATGATGGCATTGATATACCCCCAGAAACTCCTTAGTGTGGCTTCTACTCTGCTATTGGTAGGTAAGGGAGAACATTTACAGGAGAAATTAGCCCATAGGTGATGGGAGCAATGTAAAAAACAAAACAAAACAAAACAAAAACTGGCTGTATCATTGGGTTCTGCTAGAAAGAGGAAAGGAAGGAATAAAATAAAATGGATGTGTGGGGAAGTAGCCTAGTTGGTAAATAAAAACACTTGGACCAAAGTGTGCTCTCCTTCTTCCAACCAAACCCTAAGTATAGTCACTTGCTTAGAATATACTTTTGCTCCTCTCTTTAGCAGTCGAGGGGAAAAAGCAATGCCAAAGTGAGAACTGGGAATAAAGGGGAGGTGTGCAGAGGGAGAGCTTGACAAAGATCTGTACTCATCTTTCAACATGAATCAATTAAGGGTAGAAACTCAGTAGGTGAAATGAGATGTGACCCTGTGTGCAGTGATTAGCTGACATATGACACCTTATTCAGATTTGCTTATAATAACCTCCAGCAAGACAGGCAATGGAAATGATTAATAATTAATTTTGGATAAAAAGAATCTTCATGTTCTAAGTTGGATAAAAGGACTCAGGAAGAAGGCCTTTTCCTTTTAGCAGAACTTTCCTATGTCATAGGAAAGAGCCCATAGTCATAACCCTGTCCTATTGCACAAAATCAGAGTATTCTGAAATGCACTGGTACTCACATAACAGGGAGCCATTTCTCCTCCTAGGCATGCCCCGTGGGTAGTTATGTATTTGAGGGTGCCACATCTACTCTTTTGGGTCACGGGGGGTCCAGTTAATGAGTGCATTTTAAAGATTAGGATGTTTGGTGTCTTAGTGACCAAGGAATGGTATTATTGAATTAACATTTCACTTATCATTTGGATGGCTCCATATCTTGAAGGAAGCGTCAACCATCAGTAAATGGCCAAGAGTCAATGTGCCTATTGCAAACTTGCCTTGCATTTATGTCTGCAAAATGTTTTTTCCTTCCCATTGAATACATCTGGACAATAAAAAGGAGGAAATCCGTACCTGTAGTAATCATCACCCACAAAGAAAAGAGTCTTCTGAGCGTCCTTGAGATAGACAGCGGCATCGATTCGCTGGACGTATCTTGGAAACCCAAAGTCGTAAATAGTCCGAGGAGGACCTTGTATTTGGAATCCTCTTGTTATCCAGTAGTGGGGGCCTAAAAACAGAAGCTAAAGCTTACAAAAACTCTGTACCACTTACTGGTGCGCTTCACTCACGAGAATTTCTATGCCAGCTCACAAATGGAGCATTTCTGGGATATTTGCCATGGCTATAACCCAGTAGGAGATATAAGCCTCTAACTATTCAATTTAGTAAAAAGAGTTAAATTTTGTCCTGGAGGCCTCTCCCAACCACAAATAAAACAAAGGTAAATAAAATGCCCTGGCATAGCAGCAAAGGTATCGCTCTCCTCACATTGGGTTCCATGTTGGCTTTTGTTATTTAGAGGCTCTCAGGTGGGTATGCCATGCCACTCCAAGAAGAGGTCTTAGGGGGCAGAAACCAAGTTTCTAGCTCCCTAGGCACTGTCCCTTAGCACAAAGCCTCACTAGGGTAAAGCGTTGGCTCTGAGAACAGTTTGATAGTCATTGTCAGTTCTGTCATTGCTACAATACAATGGGGTGGCATTTCATATCCCACTGAGGAGAAGGAGTGACCAAAACATGCTTCATGGTCACTGAACAAACGCTGATAATGCTACATGTTCCAAACACACTGGCTCTGCAGCCTGCTATTCTCTCTCTGAGGAATCTGTAGGGTACCTTTAAAGAAGTAAGCGGTGCCCCTCTCAGCCACTTCGTAAGCTGCATCTACATTGGACATGAGCTGTGGGAAGGAGCTGGTAATGGTGCTGGGCCGGATCCCTGCCATCAAGTGAACCTGCCGCCGCCAGAAAATCCTATTGGGCAACCCAAAAGAAATAAAGGTCAAGGGCAGAGCCGCGGAGCCTGGGACCTCTTCCTCCAAAGGAGCACCGCTCAGCAGCAGTAAGTGCAACCTCTCCCTCCCCAGCGGCAGAACTCCAGATTCCCGAGTTTCCGAATTGGCGCCTTTCCAGCAGCGCAGGGCACTCCACTCCTTAGGCAGTGCTTGGGAGCCGCTGAGAGCCCCCGAGGGTGTGATTCTGCACAGACAAGGGCACGCAGCCCCTCAGTTGAAATTCTGAATTCCTTCTCCCTGGATAACTGCCCACATTCACCCCAGTGGCTCAACCGCGGTGCCAGGACCCCTCAGAGTACATCAGAACTCTGCGCTCAGCAAGCACACCTCCACAGAGGCGAAGTTCCAAAAGGCAGGCACCCTGAGCCCATCTACCCACAGGGCGCTAGTGGAAGCCACTGTGAGCTATCCTTGGGTGCCATCTTGAACAAGTGGGGGTGCACTCCCCCTGAGCAGTAGAAGTTTTTAATTCACTCATCCTGGATACCTGCCCACAGGTGCCTCAATTGCAAGGTTACACTGCCGGGGCCCTTCAGAGTCCTTCAGTGTGCCTCTCTGGCAAACGTACAGTGGGTGCTCCTGTGAGCTGCCACTGGGAGTAAGTGCCTATCCACCACAGGTGCAACAGCAAAAGCTGGGTCTGCCCACCCCAATATTGCAGAACTCTGGGCACCAAAGTCACGCCTTTCCAGAGAGCAGGCCCCCCGAGCCCCATCACCCCAACAGACGGTTCCTGGGTGCCACTGTGAGACCCTGCTGGGCACGTGTGATTTCAATTAAGGGTGCAAGACAGCAAAAATTGGGACACTCCCTTCCACACGGTTGACTTCTAGACACCACAGTTGTGCCTCTCAAGCTCGCAGGCCTACATCAAGAGAACCCAAATAGCTCAAGTAGAGAGCTACACTAGATTAACAAGCCCAGGAGAACTGAGAGATTACGCCAGTAGCACCATCCCCAAAAGAACCTGGGTAGCAAAGCAATTGGATCTACAATTAAAACATTATAGGAAAACATGGGATGACAAAAAAGCAATACCCAGAGGAGAGAAAAAGAGGAACCACCAGAAAGAGAGTTAAATGAATTCGAGGCTAGCAGCTTATGAGAGATAGAATTCAGAGTAGTAGTTATAAGGATGTTTAAATGGCTGTATGACAAATACATGCAACTCAATGAGAATTATAAGGAGCTGAATGAGAATGTTGCCAACATGAAAAAGAACCAAGAGGAGATGAAGAACGACATAGCTGCAATAAAGAACACAATGGAAAGCCTAAATAGTAGACTAGAAGAGATTGAGGACTGCATCAGTGAATTAGAAGACAAGGTAGGAAAAAACACACAAACATAGCAGCCACTGGAAAGAAGACTTAAAAAGCAAGAAGAGAGCCTAAGGGAGCTTTAGGACAACACAAAACGAAACAACATTCACTTAATAGGCATACCAGAAGGAGAGGAAAAGAAGCAAGGAATAGAAACCCATTTGAAGAAATAATGACAGAAAACTTCCCTGATATTGGCAAGAAAAAAACTATGCAAATCTAAGAAGTACATAGAGTCCCAAACAAGTTGAATCCCAAAAGACCGACACCAAGACACATCATAATTAGATTGGCGAACACCAATGACAAAGTAAGAATCCTAAAGGCTGCCAGAGAGAGACAGAAAGTTATTTACAAGAGGTCTCCTATTAGAATATCAACTGATCCTCAACAGAAACACACCAGGACAGAAGGGAATGGAATGAAATATACAAAGTGATGCAAAGCAAGGGACTGAATCCAAGAATACTATACCTGGCAAGGCTATCATTCAAAATTGAAGGTGGAATCAGGAGCTTTACAGACAAAAAAGGGCTAAGAGAGTTTATCACTACCAAGCCAGCAATGCAAGAAATGCTAAAGGGACTGCTGTAAAAAGAAGAAAGAGAAATAAAGGTCAAGGGTTGATTTAGATCCAAAATTGAAGGGAAATGTACTGCAAGCCACCCTTCAGAGGCCATTGCTAAATGTCTCTTGCCCTTGTCTTGTTTTTAAGGGGACTATACATTTTTTTGACCTTGGTAAACAGTTTCTTCTCTCTTTCCATTCTCTTAGCATGTCTACAATCTCCTTTCCTTCATTTATGTAAGGATGGTTAAAATACTGAAGGATATATCAAGGAAATCACATCAATTATTTGCACACTTAAGTTATGCACCTTCCTTCTTGCAATATCATTTGATAGAAATTTCCTTTTCCTATTCTGATCTTTTAAAAATTAAAATCTCACAAAGATAAATATGATCCAGGTGAGCATTATGAACATTATATAAATGAGCCCAAACTTTGTGGTTGGAAGATGCTCATTATTCCCAGTAAAAACACAAAAACGTTAAATTATAAATTATCATGTTGCTTATATATTTATCTATTGAAAGTATTTGTGCTTTTGAACTGGATGGCTAATTAACAGAAAATCTAGCAACACACAAATTAACTGAAGGTTTATCAACTCATGAATCCACTTACCCAATATTATTTCCATAAAATATGGCAGGAAACATGAGGCTTGTGAGTTTAACCTTTCAATGTATATGTAGTCCATTTTGATCTTTCAGATAAAAATTATTTTTATAAAATATGAATAGTTGACTCCTGAGAAGCTAGAGTCAATATAAAAAATTATCCGTGGATGGGGAAACTGTAATAAAGTTTTGACATTTAACTTTCCATGTAGTGGCTTAAGGAATTTTTCAAATTTTATGTGGGGTTTTCCTGTTCAATTAATTCAACCAATATTTGTGGAACATCAAAGATGAAACATTGAACAAGATCCAGGATCAGCCCTCAAGGAGCTTGCAATCTAGTAGTAGAGACAGATAAGCAATTAGGACATTCTAATTCAGAGTGATTAGTTCTACAAAGAGCTAAGTGCCGGATGCTCTGGGAACACACAGAAGAGATACCCTATTGCACTTAGGGGTTTGGTGAAGGCATCCCCTATAAGGCAATTTGCACCAATGATGAAATCTAAAAGAGACCTATACTGAGAAGGGAAAAACAATTCTTTGTGTTTCCTAAGTGGCAGAAAGAAAAGCACATTGTGTTTCAGAAGGTGTAGCCTAGAGTTCTGACTAGTGTCTTCAAGCCTCAGTTTCATCATCTTTTAAATGCAAATAATGCCTGGCCTAACCCATGAGGTCACTGAGGATCAAATGAGATAATGCATATGAAAGTGCATTATAAACATATTATCTATCCTATCTAATAAAAGAGTAATATGCAAATTGACCATACATCCATTACACCCACCAGCCAATCAGAAGTGAGTATGCAAATTCACCCAAGCAAGATGGCTGTGGCCATGGAGCAAGCAGGAGGTTTGGGTTTCCCCAGTAATGGAGGAAGCCAAGCTTTCTGCACACCCTGGTTGGCCTAGGCTTCCACTCAAGGCTACAAAGTTTCAATTATAGAAGATAAATAAATCCCAGATACCAGGGCCTCTGCTTGGGTTGCTGGGGGGCATGGCCGGCCTGCAAACCACCACAGGCCCCTTGCCCAGACAGCCCCACACCCCAAGGGAACCCCCACTCTGATCCGGGACACCCTTCAGGGTAAACCAGCTGGCCCCCACCCATGCAGCAGGCCTTTATCCTATCTAATAAAAGAGTAATATGCAGATTGACCATCACTCCAACACACAAGATGGCTCCCCCCATATGGTCAAAGATGGCTGCCCCATGTGGACACAAGATGGCTGCCACAAGATGGCCAGCAGGGGAGGGCAGTTAGGGGTGACTAGGCTGGCAGAGGAGGGAAGTTGGGGGCAACCAGGCCTGCAGGGAAGGGCAGTTGGGGAGGACCCAGGCCTGTAGGAGAGAGCAGTTGGGGGTTACCAGGCCTGCAGGGGAGGCAGTTAGGGGCAATCAGGCTGGCAGGGAAGTGGTTAGGGGGTGACCAGGCTGGCAGGCAGAAGCAGTTAGGGGCAATCAGGAAGGCAGGCAGGCGAGTAGTTGGGAGCCAGCAGTCCTGGATTGTGAGAGGGATATCCGACTGCCCATTTAGGCCAGATCCTGGTAGCTCCACACCCCCAAATCCATGAGCTATTTGGAAAAGAATAGCTGCAGGATGTATTGAAACTGGTAATGAAAACAGATAAACAAATCATATCAATAGTCTGTAATCTGGTCTTTGATAAAGAAGACAAAACAATGGAATTTATTGATATTGTGGATCTGCAGATTAGATATTTAGCTTCACTGTAGGATTAGGCCTAAACGGGCAGTCGGGCATCCCTCAAGGGGTCCCAGATTAGAGAGAGTGAAGGCTGGGCTGAGGGACCCCCCCCCCCCCCGTGCACGAATTTCTTGCACTGGGCCTCTAGTAATAATAATAAAAGCATAATATGCTCATTAGACCAGACAGCTGAATGACCTTCTAGATGAAGCCAAGGCAGTCGCTATGGCTGCAACAGTTGGGCCCCTTGCACAAATTTCATGCATTGGGCCTCTAGTATTTTAAAATTATAAAAATTATTATTTATTTATGCCTTAACTATCCACTAACTGGGCACCCACCATAGACCATACACAGGGGGCAAGAGTCCATTTTTAGGGTATACTGCATCGCCTCAGGCCCTATACATTACAACCTTATCTAGAACACATAACCAGATGAAAGATTGAGACCCAGAATGGCTGAAGGGACCAAAGTTCACCTGGTGGTTATGGGGAGACAGACCCAAATTAGACTTCAGCTGTCCTGATTTTCATCATATACCTTATCTTATCTCATTTACTGCTCATTCTCAGGCTGTGATCTTTGTGTTTTTGTTTGTTTGTTTGTTTATAACTTGACCCATCAGGCCTAGCTTTTTCTGAAGGCAAGAGGGACTGCTTTCTCTTGTTATTTTCTCCACCACCACAAAATGAGCACAGGTTTGGATATCCAGAAGAATTGTCTGGTGACAATTTTGGTGTTACAACTGGGGCTGGGCAGTGCTATTGGAGTTTAGTGGAGGCCAGAGATGCTGCTAAACATCCCACAATGCACAGGATAGCCCAACACAACAAAATATCAGTAGTACCGAAGTTGAGAAATCCTGGTTTAAACACTATTATGACATATTATAATGTATACACTGTATGCATAAGAGAGAAATAAACTCTAGTCATCACTTAAAGTATCACAAATTCCAAAGGAATGCATAGTCATGAAAATTTTCAGTACACTAATGAAAAAAATTATGTCTAGTGGGTAATAAAATAATAGAGCACATACTCAAAGGATTTACAACCTTAGAGCTATAGATTACAATATCAAATAAATTAAAATTGACAAAAAATAGTATAGTAAATAACCTCATAATACATCTGTAAATCGATTTAAAAAAATATAAGCTCCACACCCCCAAATCCATGAGATATTTGGAAAAGAATAGCTGCAGGATGTATTGAAACTGGTAATGAAAACAGATAAACAAATCATATCAATAGTCTGTAATCTGGTCTTTGATAAAGAAGACAAAACAATGGAATTTATTGATATTGTGGACCTACAGATTAGATATTTAGCTTCACTGTTTATCTTTGTGTGCCCAGGAGCCAACACTATACCTGGCACATAGTCAAGGCTCAATAAATATTTGTGGGTGAAATATATTGGTGCCGGAATGTTGAGCAGAAACTATTTGATCATTAATTTTTATAGTCTCTGAAATTTTCATTCCCTTGTATGAAAGCAGCAACTACTTCATGAAGTTTGAGATTAGGCCACTTGTAACCTTCACCTGGCCCTTTGCAGCTCTATGCCAGTCATGTGAGCTCCTTGGGGGCAGGGTCATGTATTAGTCATATTTTAAGCCTTGGTTTAGCAGAGTGCCTGACACATCTAGGGACTTGATGTATGTTTGTTAAACCTTTGTTCCTTTTTGTGATACCCAACCATCTTCATTCCCACCTCCCTAACCTGATCCCATCAGTCTCTCATTTTCAGGAGATGCCTTCATCTCTGATTTGCTGGACTGTCAAGGTAATTCAGCACGAGCTGAATGGACACCTTGATTTTCCATCCTCTTCAACCTTATACTCTTCTTGACGCTGTTCTCTGTTATCCTGTTCCCCAGTTTCAGGGGGGAAGAGGTGTCTTTCTTCTTCCTATCTTTTTGGTTGCTCACAATTGAACTGCTGCTCCTCTGTCCTGAGGTTGGGCGATGTGGTGCAGTGACAGAAGCAAGGGATGCTTGAAACCTTGTTTCATCATCAGAGTCACTTAATTTTTCTGAGACTCAAGTACCTTCTGTTAAATAAGAGTGAGAGCACTGATAATATCTGTGATAATATTTCAAAGGATCAATTGAGATAATGCATATGGAAGCGCTTTATAAACTCTGGACTATTCTTAAAATTATTTGTAGATACTTTAGAAAGACAGGTTTTCACTCTATATATTCATTAATTGATGACAAATAAAACATAAACTTAGAGTTTATCAATAGAGTCCTTTCCTTCTATATGTATCTTCCTGATAGAAAATATTTCTGTAACTGGAAACTTTGAAGTACAAACTGCCACTTCTGGCTAAGCAGCCATTCTTTCTGAAGGGTTCACTAACCAGGTTTGCTTATATCAGAATACTATAGAGGCCAAGAAGTCCACCATGCAGCATCTCATGAGCCCAAGCAAAATACAGCTTATAAAATTGAAAACCCATGTTGAGACAGTGCTGCGGGTTAAAAATAGTGGAGGCTGTGCATGGTGCCCTTAATGGTGCCTTAAATTACCTGTCTATGACCATCTGAGAAGACGATGGGGAACCATATTTACAAGCCACAACCTGTGAAAACATAAAGGACCCCCTTCTTAGCCAGAAGGAGGGACTTCAGAAGAAATAATGAGTCAGGCATCTTAGCATACCCTCTGCCTCTTTGAATTCTTAATACATAACAGAGAATTGGTTTAAATCTATACAGTGGTGCTTGTTGACTTGCAATGATGCAACGTCATAGAAAAGACACATCTCCAGTTGGGCTGGCATTCCTTAAGCCCATGGAATCCTGGGAAATGCTAGATTCTAAACGTACTATCTAATAGTAATGATTACTGAGATTATTATCCTTCTTTCCCATGGCACTTTGCATTTCTTTTTTTCTACTGGCTCCTTTTTTTCTACTGGCTCCTTTTCACTGTCTCTGAATGTGTCCAGGTATTTCCCATCTTGATAAATCCTCATCTGCTGCCTCCTCCAGCTATTGACTTGCCCCCCTTGGTTATCAATAAGATTTTCAAATGCATGCTCAGCAGTATTTCCACTGTTATTCATTTTTTAAAAAAGCCTCTTTTCTCTGATTTATTTGGGACTCCACTACAGGGATTCTGTCTCTGATGTCAAGTAGACCTAGGTTAAAATTCCAGATAATAATGGGGATTAAATGATTAAATGTCTGTAAAATTCTTAGCACAACACACATCACACTGTAAGCAATCATACAATGTCAGTTATTATTATTATTAATTATTATTGGAGTTTTTTTTCTTCTTTAACTGTCTTCTCCATGTGGAGATTCCATAACCTATGAAGCCTTCAGGTCTCCTCTGAGCACTAGCTTATTTCTGCAAAACCCCACTAGGATCATCACCATCTGAAATTCAACACATCTAACATTGAGTTTTTCTTTGAATGCCCAACAAATCTTGACTTCCATATTTATGTGAATTATGCTCCTACTGTTGACTCTTTCCTCCATTGTTCTCCTCACCGAATTACTGTGCAAGTCCTGCGGTGCCTCCCTCAGAGCGTCTTTCTCACTCATCCTTCTTTTCGATTCCCTTGGGTACTTGCATACTCTTAAACTTGTATTTCTGTGTGTTCTAATCTAAGACACATAACATCTTTCAGAGTGTGACAGGAGTGATTGACAGATTGTTTTAAAAATAAAGAATCCTATTTTGGGAATAAAACAGAACGTGGAGAAGCCTAGCAAACATTTTTGGGAAACTCGATGATCTAAGAACATCCTCCTCCTGTGGCTGGCTAGCTGACAGGCAGCAAGGGCCCAGGAGCCCAGGAACAGCCCTGAATGCTTTCCTACTAACTCAAGTTCATCAGGTCAAAAGGCTTGCATTCATGCACGTTTTTTAGAGGGTCTATTGGTAGTTCCCTTACATATTCAAAAGGTTTTCCTTACAAGTGACAGGATCGACTTGGGACTGGAAGTCAGAAGACCAGGGATGCAGTGGAGAATCTGCTAGGCTGGGAGACAGGGGTCTAGCTTTCTTATCTCTAAAATGAATAATTGGAACATGATAACTTTTATATTTATTCCATGTGTAAAATGCTTTTACTCTTCTAATGCCTGTAGCTGATGGTGATATTCTTGATTCTATCCTTAAAATGATATTGTGTAAAACTCAGAATATATCTGAGAGATGCAAATATGATTTTGGTGTGGCTATAATTCATTACCTCTTCTCTTCCCTAAGTGCTTGAGGAAATCTGGGATAGTCTCAATATTTTTTCATCTATTATAAAGAATAAACATATGTAAATTAAATATATATGACTTATTATACCTGAAGTTTATTGCTCTCCAAACAGAACATTTGAATGTAGCAACGTACCTTTATACACTATGGCGAATATGAAGCAACCTCACAGTGACTTTACAAGGTACTGCATTCCATCTTGCTTTGGAAACAAATAATGTGGTTATTACATCCACCGTCTGAAATGTCTCATCAGCAGACAATGTTGGTGGTGGGAAATCCCAGGCTTGTGGTTGGGAGAGAACAGATGGGAGCTCTTTCATAACAGCCCCCAGGTTGCCACTGTAGCTGTGACTTGAAAGAATTCTTTGTTCTCTGTCCAGGCTTAGCAAGCAGTTTGGGACTTTTGGCGACAGCGGGTAAGGGATCAGAACTATGGAGTCATGGGTTCCTTTCTCTGCACGACATAGTAGGAGGCAGTAGAGCAGGGCAGTTAGGAGCACAGGCTCTGCCCTAGGACAGTGTAGGCGCAAGTCCCAGTTCTACCCCTCACGAGCAACGTGTGCTCAAAGAAGTTGCTTATCCTTTCTGTATCTTATAAGAAGAGAATAATAATTCATACATCACAAGGGCTGTTGTAAGGATTTGATAACAAAGTGTTTAGATAGTAAGTACGAAAACTCTCAAGTCACTATTAATGTCAGGTAACACCTCATTTTAAAATGGAGGAAGAGAGGTTCAAGGTCCCATGGTGAGTTAACGGCAAATTCAGTGCTAGGACACCACGCACAATCCCTCCTTGACCACTCGTTTCTACATGTCTCTTGTATCTATGCCTCCCTTTCTATTCTGTTACCACCTTCAGTATTTATACTCAAGACTTTATCAAAAGATGTATCTTCTTCAAATAGTCATTAGGAATTGCCAAATGCTCATAGTTTGATAGAGGGCTTTAAAATATATATATATGCTTTTTAAAGAAAACAATTATAATTTCATTGAAAGGCATAATATCTTTAACTTCACTGTATCCTTTGTTCCTACCACAGTCACTGATATTTGCCAAAAGAATAAGTTACATGCTACAGGATGGCTAGCACCTCATTTCTTTGTCAGTGAATGAGTGCTACATGCACCCCTCTGGGTAATGTAACATCTGACAACGTTGTCCCTTCGAAGCCAATGTTACCGAGCATGGTGTTGCAGGTTACTCCTGCTCTGTCTCTTGCCAATCACTCCTGAATCAATGCCTACCAATTCTGTTTAGTTTTACTTTTGATAATAGTCAATAATCAATGCCTTAATAAAAAAGAATCAATAAAAATAAATAATAATAAAATACCTCAAACTTCTAAGCCTCAATCCATTGTACATAATTTTTGATTCCCACTCCTAAATATTTATTGTGATCACTATGTGTTTGGCACAGTACTTGCCCAGGGCCAGAATTTAAACCAAGGTAGCCTGCTGCTAAAGCCTGGGTTCCTGGCCTCTGCTCTATTTTGCTTCTGAAAAGTTGATGCCCATCCACTGTTAAAGGTTTAGTTTAAACTGTTCTTAATTAAAAAAAAATTAGAAATAATTCAGATGTTCATAAATATGGGACTGCTTAAATAACTAATAATATATCTATTCATTGGAATAATATACAGAGAGGGGTCAAAGTAGATTTACAGTTGTCTGTATAGAAAATAATACAATAATTAATAAATAATAGTACAAGAATAAACTGTGTTTTGCATACTCACAACTGTATACCTACTTTTGCCCCCACCCTGTATAAATATATAAAATAAAGATAAAAATGAAAATTCATTGACATGGAAAAATAAGGTGTTGTTGAGTGAAAATAGTTTATAAATTATTTTTAAAAATATATTTTTATTGATTTCAGAGAGGAAGGGAGAGGAAGAGAGAGAGATAGAAGCATCAATACTGTGAGAGAATCATTGATTGGCTGTCTCTTGCAGGGGATGGAGCCCGCAACCCAGGCATGTGCCCTGACTGGGAATCAAACTGTGACTTCCTGGTTCATAGGTAGACCATTGAGCAACACTGGCTGGGCTATAAATTATTTTCTTCACATTTCTAGGACAACCTCATTGTCTTAAGCACATTTTAGGCTTACCGGTCCCTGAAGAGTAGGAGCTCCTTCCCCAGCATTGTCACCGCATCAAAGGACGAGCTGGAGTCACAGAGGTCAGGGTTGGACGGGTTATGAGGGGGAACATTTGGCACAGTGGGCTTCCCTGGGAATGATTTCCGAGGTCCTACGGTTCAAAGCAACTTGGTCAAATGGCACTAGGAATCGAGTCTGCACACTTCTGCCCCGGAGACCCACTCTCACTGCATGTGACAAGGTGATAAAGAGCATGTCTGTCGATGGCAGTCAGACCCTGGTTTGCATCCAGCTTCACTAGTTACTGAGTGTGTGATAAATGCGCAAATAATCAAACCTCTCGAAGCCTCAGTTTCCCTATCAGTAAAATGGGCAGTGCAATAATACTTACCTCAGGTTTCTGTGATAATTCAAGAATGCCTGAAAGGACTTAGTACAGAGCTTGGTTCAAAGAATGGTAGCTATTATTTTATTATTAGACACAACTTCTTTGATAACTACAGGTGCTCTAAGTTGGAAATTTTAAAAATTGCCAATGATTGTTTCTTTGTAATTAAGTACTTGTTCTCAATAAGAAAATTTCTTATTATTTTCAGCCACTTCTGGGCATCCTACACTGTGCATAAGTATTTTTTTAGGCACCCCAGGAAAGACTGAGAATTCTTGTGCATTGAGGCACACAGAAGGTGTTTTCTATTTAAAGGCACCATCTCTGATATGAGTAACTCGCAGCCAAGAAACATCTATGTAGAGAATAATTTCCCCAAACTTTTGATCCATTATGGAGAGAAGTGAAGCACTATGCAATAAAGGATATAGAACCTAGAAGAGGCCTGTACATTTGTGTGACTGCATGGAGAAGAGCTATCCAACAGTCACACTATCTGAACTGGTCTTTGCATGAGCAAGAAATACATTTTATTGTGCATTGCACTAGGCCCCTGAGTTCCTGGAGGTGTTTATTTCAGCAGCCAGGGTTTATTATTCTCACTAATACACTTCCGCATACCCCCTGTCATATACACAAAAGACTAATGGTGGGAAAAGGCATCTTCTGCTGGACCCACCCCTTGGGAGGACTGCTGGTGGTTTTTATCTCCCACACTGTTCCTGAGGGACTATCTGCCAGCAACAGAAGCATGAGCTGCCTGAGTCATTGCCTCTGGGGACAAGTAAAGTCTGAAAACCTGGCTCCAAGGCTTAAGGGAAAATTAGTTTCTAGAATTTTCTGTCTTTTATCCATTAAAGAAAAAGTGTCAAGGTCTAAAAGTGCATCAAGATTCCTTCTTGTGAATGAATGGATTTGTCTTTTGTTAAAGAAGTTGTATATAGCGTTTCTAGGAATCCTTTATTACGTTTGAAAGAATGATAACATGAGATAGTTTTGAGTATCTTGGGATACTTACTATCTTTGAGCCTCAGCTTTCTCAGCTATCAAATGAGAGAAACACTTCACACCCCACAGGCTGGTCATGAGGATGGTGTAGGATGACTCATGACAGGTTTTTGTAAACTGCAGATTGCCTGTGCAACTGAGTGATGAAGTTATTATCATCATAATTGTTGTTTTTAGAAAAATAAGGTCACTTATCTGAAAATGGGTAAAAGCACCATATAAATGAACTATAAAATACACCCATCTTCTCCAAAAGTCTAAATGCTGACCTACACTCAAAAAACAAATGATCGTATTTTCTATGGTCATTGTGGGACCATAAGCCCTGGAGGAAAGATATGAAATTTAATTGCACATCTTAGAAGAAAGCAATATCCATTCTGGTAAATAAGCTCTTTATGAGAGGGCATAGTTGGGGCTGTGGTCTCTAGCTTGATCTTATCTCTGCAGGTAACTCCTGGAAAAGTATATTTTCTCTAAGTTGGAGACCAAATGCTTGTTACTTTCAGAGTTAGTTGTCAAAGAAGTATAGCGATTGTACCGTACAATGCCTGGATCCCTTTCACGTCATCCTTGGGGAGGTGAAAGCCATAGGGATGCTGGTACTTATAAGTTGGGTACATCAGTGCTGAGGGGTCTGTGGAATGGGCCAGCCCCAGTGCATGGCCAAATTCATGAGCAGCAACGGTGAATAAATTGAAACCTAGACAACATGAGAGAGAAAAAGGCAGCATCAACATAGGGCTTTATTTTCAATATCTTCTGTCTTTACAGGCGAATTTACACCCAAATTACAGTTAACTCATTTTCTTTCCATAACTGGATTATTCCGAGGTTAGTAGGTTATCCTGGCACTTAGCTTTGCATACTTTCATCTAGTTCTTTCCCCCTTGGCTAGGAGAGGTTTCCGGGTGGGGGATGAGGGAAATGTAAATCAACCCATTTTGTTCATGGTCAAAATGCTTGGTAAGTTGATAAACAAGGGTCTAATCAGAGCCAATAGTGGTAAAATGATAATAGTGGCAACAATATGTAGACATAGATCACAGACGCTTTACTAGTTCCCTGCTATTATAGCCTTCTCTTTTTTTATCCTCACACGTTTCACACTGAAGAATTCCAGATGGCATGCATGATGTTCTGGAGTTTTATACCCATCCCCATCACTTCTCAGGAGAGTCCTGACTCCCTCAGGTCATTTCTGAATGTAGCCTATTTCCAAGTACAAGTAAAAAACAATAAATACTATGGAGGTGAAGAAACAGAGCTGTGTGTGGAGGAGGGGATTGCTGTTTCTTGAGATTATATGCTATGAATCAGAGACCAGACAAGTCTACAGCACAACTGAGGGAGGGTCTTTCCTTTTGGATTTTTGGCTTACTTGTTTTTCCTAGCCAGCCCCCCAGTTAAAGGGTGGCCTGTGACGTTGAACCTCAGGGTTTCATGATGGAGGCCCAGAAGAAGGTACAATATTTTCCAGGTTATGGTGAATTGTGCATATATACCATTCATTCCCATAGTCCACTTCTCAGCATTGTCGAAATGTGTATCTCCTCCCAGGCCTTCTCCAGGTGCAAATGCATGGGCTAGTGTCCCGCGGGGCCCATCGAATGGGTAGGAATCCCCATGATCTAAACAAGTGGGGAGAAATGCCAACAGCATTTAGTCCATCTTGCAATGGGGGGGTGGGGGGTTACATAACATAACAACTTTTTGAATAGCACTGACACTTCTCGTACAAATGGATTTTCAATATTCATTTTTTATAAGAAGTTCAGCGTCAGTGAGTAACCTGTCAGTTGGAAAATTAAAAGGCTATTTTATATCTCAAAGATAGTAAGCATTAAAAATAAAAAAAGTTCTCCTGTTATTGTTTTTACTGTGATATCTATTAGTTGATGCGTGGCAGACTGTGAATTGTACCCACGCCACTGATTATAAAAGGAGACAGCACAGATGGTCATTTGACAGTGATCTCTTCCACTGGTTGGAATGTGAATGTGTTGGTAGAGTGCAGCTTTCAACGTATGATTTAGCTAAGACAGTAACAGCAAATTGAACGTGTGTGAGCTTTCTGTTTGAATAGCACAATGCAATACAATTTAAGGAAGTGCCAAAAATTTCTCTGTAATTTTGATAGACTTTCGTGTGTAAAACTCATGAAAGTAATAACAGTATTTATAAAACTCTAACTTTTAAAGCTTCATGTATTTTTGTTTTATTATCTATATTTAATTAACACTTCTTTACAAATTAAAAAAAGGAAGAATAAAATGAAGGATGGTGTAGAAGCTTTGTTTCACAGTTTATCAGGATTTTAGTGATGTTACAACATTTTATTACAGATACGGGGGTGTCTATCGGGGAAAAAGGAGACATATGTAAAACTTTAGACAATAAAAAACAAACAAACAAAGAACAAAACAAACACAACAGATATGCACACCCCGTTGGCACAGACACCAGTGTGGTGATGGCCCAAGGGAGAGGGGGCGGGGTTGGTGGAGATGGGCAAAGGGGAGTAAATAAGGACACCTGTAACAGTGTCAACAATAAAATTTAAGTTATAAAAAAAGCAAAACCTCAAAACAACAAACAAACAAACAAAAACAGCAACACAAAGTTCTGGTGTGTCATTTCCCAGGTTTAGGTGCACTGTAGGTTGTATGACCTGAGGCACCTAATGAAGTGGCAGCACAGTCCCTAGTCAGATTGTGTTTTAGGGGACAGGGTTCAAGCATGAAAGATGTTAACTCCATCCCCCCAAGCTGCCCTGGCCACATTGTCCTGCCACTTTCCTGGGGTGGCCTTGGTCCTCTGGGATCGGGACCCACCTTGGGCCATCTCTAAAGGGCTTGTACTCAGGCAGCACTTGCTTGATCTTCTCTCTCCTAGTTCTAAGCAGGGTTCCCAGTGATGTCAGATTAAAATCAAGATCAAGACTTGAAATAAAAGGGACACTTAGAAATGTTATCCTTGGAGGGTAAGAGGCAGGGGCGATCACTTACCTTGCCTATAAGGAAGCTTGCTTATAAGGACGCTGAAGAGAGAAAGTCATTTCATGGCCTTTCCTTTGTCTACTAACTAGATAAGGTTTCTCTTGAAAAGGCCTCAGAGAGTCCCACCAATCTCTATGCAAAGTTATGCCTCTACTGCTTACCAGGGTAAGTAGGGATGGAGAAGCAGGCAAGTAGGAGGCAGGCCTAGTGATTCCACAAGTGGGTGCCAGACAGCAACCCCACTCTCTTACCTACTGAAGGAAATAAATGTTACTGTCAGGGTCACTGTAAAATTTATCTCCTTCAGTGAGAACTCAGAGTGGGAGATTCTTGACTAATATGGAAGGGGATATAAAGCAAGGAACACCATCACAAGAATGGTATGAGGTCATGTGGCCCCCCAACCAATGAGAAAGCTAAATCTGGCATTCTCTGTCCCTAATGGGGCAAAGCCATAATGAAAACATGTTACACGGAGTCCATTATACAGCTCAGTCTAATAAAGATGAGAAATGCTGAGAACTTCTCCGGTTCTATTTTCTGGCCAGATGAAGATCACGCCTTTGCTGTGATCTTGACTTCTGCCCATCACACTACTGCGTCAAGAAGGATTGTGCTGATCACTTGGATTAAGTATTATAGAAGGAAGAGTATTGGGACATTTCTCCTTTGGATTAGTAGACAAAATCCAAGAAGCACCACAGTACCTCCTGTTTCAAAAGATATCATGATATCTGCTTCTCCTGAATTTATTTTCACAAAGTTCAGAGGAACAGCGCTGCTCCAGGCCTGCAAAGCCATCTCTACCGCCTTGTCTACATCAGCAGAAGTCATGGAAGACGTGTATTTGGATATTCTGTGAAATAGAAGGAGCATGTTTTTCTTTCAGTAAATGCTCCTACGTGAAGAAGTCAAGAAATTATATTGTCTGTATTAAAAACTTAAATATTGAACATAAATTTACAGTGTAGGTTTTGTCCTTCAATACAATAATTCTTATTTTGCTTTAATATTTGTTAAAGTACTGAAACATGTTAAACAATAAGAAAAATAAAGTGAAGAAATGAAAGAGTTGAGATAAGCTGGTGCTGAAAGAGTTTGCCTTTCATTATTACTATATTTTCTCTAATTTTGAAGAATAATACTTTGTGAAACATGACAAGTACCAAGAAATCCATTTTCCCTAATTTGGTTTTAATTGAGAAGAGCTCTCTTTTTCCCCCTAAGGGACGACTGAGAATTTTCAATTGTAAAAAATAAAAATGTGGAGTTGGAAAGTTTTGCAAACTTTCATTCAAAGGCCATCAGGATTTCCCCAGGGCGTTGGGGGGAATATTTAAATAATGCATTTTAAAAGAGGAAGTGCTCTCTTGAACTGGAAAAGGCTTGAGTCTTTCATCAAGTCCTGGTATTACAGTGACATCTGCAGGCACAAAATTAAGGAGTTTTTTGAGGGGAATGGTGGGGTGGAACAAACAATTGTAGAGAGAGACAGTTGGTTTTTTAACACATGCTGCCCTGGAGTGGGGTGGGGTTGAAGGGATGGTTTCTGGCACCATTAGCAGGAAGGGCTGGAGAGAGGAACTTCACCTGGGGCCTTGCTGGGATGGAATTCAGATGCAGAATGAGAAGCTGGGTCTGTGAGAGACAACCCTGAGAGCAGAACTGAGCCTACTGTCTCTCTTTCTCCAGCTTTTAGTCCAGTGCCTTGCACACAGTAGGTATTTAACAAATATACTTGATAAATGGATGAACTGATGAATAAAAGTTAATGGTTTTTAGGGTCTACCTGGTGGTTCTGAAATTTTAGGACCCATGATAACTACCGAGGGAGATTTTTAAATTATACAGGGTAATCCAGAAATCTGCGTTTTTGCAAGTGTCCTAGGTTATTCTGATGCAAGTGGTAAAATCTCACCAAGAAACCATCAGAGGTAATCTTGGGGGCTCAAAAGAAGGGGCCATGTCTCACAGAGTCCGGGCATGGTGAATAGCTCAACACAGCACTGGAGAGGAGAAACCAGAAGGACCCTTACAGGGACCATTTCGTGCGTTCACAATATGCCAAGACCCCTGTATAACAAGAATCAGTGGTTTATCACAATTCTGTGTAGTTAGCACCTTGAATTTCCCTTACAGTATGGACAAGTTGGCCTTATCTTTGAGCCAACTGTATGCTGGGCTGGAGAAGGCAGAGACAGAGAAAGGGAGAGCACCAGGAGAGAACAAGAAAAGTCCCAACCCCAGGTCTAGAGATTGATAAACAATAGTGATAATAGCTAATATTCTTTGAACACATACTATGGACTAGACACTCTTCTAAACACTTTTTTTAACATGCGCCATAAAATTTTCACAACACCTTGAGAGTTAATCATAATAATCAACATTTTATGATTCATCAGGATTTGATCCCAGTTCGATCTGACTTCAAAGCTTATACACACAAGCACTATGATATATTTTGTCTTTTAAAATCCTCTGCTGTAAGAAGTTATTCTGGAATCCAGTAGCTATGCAGACAGAGTACTAGGCCTTTCGTGACGGGGAGGGAGTTATTCAGGAGCAAGCATGGATGGGCAGTGGGAGTGTTGAGGCTGTTTTGGGGCTGCCCAACTTATCACAAGAATATTACACTTCTCCAACTCCCAAATTATCCTGATCTATGCCCCTTGTTTTACTGTGCATAGTCACAGACTAAAATTCTATGATACAGTTCAAGAAAATGAAGGAAAGGATTCCACAGGTTTATATAAATTTTTCCTGTCTAATCCGAATCATCTCAGAATCACTTATCGATTGTTTTCTATAGGGGGAACAAATGCTTTGAGTTTTGTGTGTCTTAAGCTGAAGCCAATGCTAATAATTGTGTTCAGAGCTCCACCTTATGGACTCAGAAGCTCATAGCAGCTAACAAGTGGCCTTGTTTGGGTCCTCATTTGATCACGGGGACTAACAGGGGTTCTGATTCAGTTTAACAACTGGCTCTCAGATGAGAAACCTTGATTTGTAGGGTTTGCAGATTTTCATATTCTAAACTCTCTCACTATGGCTAATTTCAAGCTACAAACTTGATACCACGGAACACAAATTTGGGAAGAATTGAGCAACGGCACATCATTTTCCCCGTACAAATAGAATACATGTCAATGACTTTGTGAACATACGTAAATGTAGTATAATAATTTAAAAACGTTTTGTTTTTACCTCTGGTTTTAATGTAACTTATTTAATTGTAAGATTTATAACTTAGTTTTTAATAATGGCTCTGTTTAGCTACCCCAGCTCACAAAATTCTTGGAAACTTAATAACTGGTTGCAACATTGCAGAAAATGTCAGGATTGGCTGTTGTGAGCTGTTAGTAGCCAGCTCCTGCGCACCACCGCTGCCACTGTTTCAACAGCCCAGCCTTTCTCCAGGCCCAGATATCGACCAGATGTGATCCTCTAGACAACGAAATCTGACCCTGACCCTGGTCTGGCTCTCCGGTGCCCTGGATTAAAGTCCAAACTGCTGAGCCTCCTGTTCTAGCGCCCTCGGGCTGCTCCATCCTCGCTTTCCCCCACTGCTCTTTCTGCGCCCTCTACTCCGCACGCCCTGCCCACTGCCCTGCCGCTCCAACACCAGGCCATTCCACTCCCTGCGGCTATTTGCTTGGTCTGCTTTTCTACCTGGAAAAACCCTACATTTGTGAGGTCTTTGGCAAAAATAGAAACAGGAGCTGCCCTGTTTCCATGCCGCCTCTGTCTGGCATGCAAGAGGCCCGTAGGTCCACTGGCAGACAGCCTACTTCCCACCCCACCCTCAGGCGGAGGGATGGGCACCACGCGAGTTCCCTCCAGCGGACCTGCGAGGGAAGCCTGCGCTGACCCCAGAAATAGGACAATGCTGCTGGGATGGAATTCTATGTGATGACCTAGGGCACAGGGAGGATGTAGGTTCTGGTTGGGCATGCCCCCTCGGACTACACAGAATCCTTGCTCTGGGCAGGAGGAGGCTAGAGGGTGACAATGAATATGGAGGTGGAGGGGGAGGGGGTATAGATTTGGGGGAGGGAGAACCTGGGGCTGAGGGCCCACAAAGGACAAATTATTTCCAAAATTGAATGCCTATGGTAGGTACTTAATTAAGTCATCAATAAATGACCTTTTCAATCCACGAAAATTAATTTATCGATAGGTGAGTTTTATCATATCCTTCTGATTGAACACGTTGTTTAAGAACACGGGTAGATACTGTCAGATTATCAAACCTAGACTAGATTGTTTTTCTTTAAAGGTAAATGTGTTGTCTCTAACTGGTAAAATTGTAATACCTAAAATGGCCAGCAATTGCAGTCATCCTGAAATCTTATCTTCTAGTGAATGCTCCATTGTCATTGCCTAAAGATTGGACTTAAACATTCTTTCTTGAGGTTGTGATGAGTCATGATATTTATACAGAACAGAAGGAAGATTTTTTAAAAGAAAAGAAGGGAAGTGAGAGAGGTGTTTCTGTCTGAATTTGGAAAGACTCAGATCTCATTACCTGTAGGTCAAGGTATTTTTTTTCCATTTGGGTTCACCTGGGAAGAGGCGGTAGTTTGCTACATCAGGGACTCCGCAGCGAGGCCTCTTGATCACGTCCATTGTGGACCGGTCTAACTTCCCCGTGACTTGAAGGCCAAAGAATGCTTGTAGCTCCTTAATCTTCTTTACTATGGAGTTGCTTCCTCGCACAACCATCTCACCAACCTGGTGCCCTCCTTTCTTTGTGTAGTACTTGTCAAGATATGCCTGAAAGGGAGAGGCAGGCTGACACACCAACAGCACAGTCTTGGGGAGTACACTCATGCTCAGGTAATATTTTCTGGAAATATGAAAAATAGTGTGCAGAGTATATTTCCATTTTTGAAAAAATTTAGATATATTTGCATAGGTAAAGCTTAGAAAGATATACAGTGTGCAAAATTACTAACAACAATTATATTTTGGTAGTGGGAATGTTAGTTACCTAGTTTATTTATTTACTTACTATTATTTTTGCTCACCTGCATTTTATAGTTTCCCTACAATGAACAGGTATTGTAAGAGAGAAAAATAATGGAAGGAAAAAGAACATTTTCCACCCATGAATCATTTGTTAGCCCTTGACATCTGGACCCAGTTTGTGAAACAGATTCTCCTAGTCCTCTGGCAAGCAGTTATTGGTATCATATTCTCCTTAGACACCAGTGTTTTTAACTCTCAGAGGCTTTGTGCTGTAGCCTCTCACCTTATGCAAAGGCAGAGGTTCAATCTGTTTCCCTGCTGCGGCTTTGAATCAGTTCAGGTGTGTTCAGTGTGTGGGGTTGAACTTGTTTCTGTGGGGCAGGTTTCCTGGGACAGGCTCTTTGTCCCTTGAGACAGGTAAAAGTAATCATCCTATATCATAAAACACTAATATGCAAACCAACCGAACTGTGGAACTACCTGCTGCAGGAAGACCCATCGCTATGACAGCACACTGACCCCCAGGGGACAGACCCTAAATGCAGGAGCTGCCCCCTGGTAGTCAGTGCGTTCCCACAGGGGGAGTGCCATTCAGCCAGAAGCTGAGCTCACAGCTGGTGAGCGCTGTGGCAGTGGTGGGAGCCTCTCCCGCCTCCGCTGCAGACGGGTGGTAAGGAGTGAGGGGTCCCAGACTGTGAGAGCCCTGGACTACAAGAGGGATGTCTGACTGCCGGCTTAGGGGGGATCAAGCCTAAGCCGGTAGGCGGACATCCCCCAAGGGGTCCTGGACTGCGAGAGGGCACAGGTCGGGCTGAGGGAACTCCCCTCCCCACACCCAGTGCAGGAATTTCATGCACTGGGCCTCTAGTACATTATAAAGCTTTCATTTGCACATAAGGCTTAAACCTCTCATATATCATTCAAAATGCTTTTCTATAACTGATTAGGTGAAGTGAGTGAGGCAGAGTCACACAAATGCAGAATCAGAGCCTGCTGTTGATGCAACTTATTTCAGGAAAATAAACAAGGAACAGCTAAAGATTTATATATACATTTTTATTATATATAAAAATTTATATTTATACATTATATATAAGGCATTTTATTGCCTATAAATAGTATTTATTTATATATTCCATGAGCTATATACTTATTTATATTTTATATAAATTATGTATATTTTTATTTACATGTTATATATACATATTTCTATATGCAAATAATAAAACATTGGCAGCAATCTTAATGTTTAACATTAAGGTGATTTGTTAGATATAGTATTATATATTCATGTGAAGTAACACTAGACCTTGGGTAATACCTCCATAGTAAGTCTGGCTTCGTAGAATGAGTTGGAAACATTCTTTCCTCTTCGATGTTTTGAAATAGTTTAAGAAAGACAGGTATGAATTCTTCTTTAAATGTTTGGTAGAATTCACCTTTGAAGCCATCGGGTCCCGGACTTTTATTTCCTGCGAGTTTGATTACTGCTTCAATTTCATTGCTAGTATCAGTCTGTTTAGATATTTTATGTTTTCCTGGTTCAGTCTTGGAAGGTTGTATGCTTCTAGAAATTCATCCATATTTTTAGATTGTCGAATTTGTTGGCATATAATTGTTTGTAGTATTCTTTAATGATATCTTGTATTTCTGTGGTGTCTGTTGTGGCTTCTCGTTCATTTATGATTTTATTTATTTGGGCTCTTTTTTTTTGTTCGTTTTGATAAGTTTGGCTGAGGGTTTGCCAATTTTGTTTATCTTTTCAAAGAACCAGCTTTTGGTTTTATTTATCTTTTCTATTGTTTCTTTTTAAAATTTCTATTTCTGTTCTGACCTTAATTAGTTCCATCCTATTTACTTTACGTTTTGTTTATTCTTCTTTTTCTAATTCCTTTAGGTGTAAAGTTAGATTGTTTATTTGGGATTTTCCTTGTTTCTTGAGGTAGGCCTGTATGGCTATGTACTGTTCTTCTTTGAAGAATTATCCGATGTTCTGAGAGCCTAAATCATTCAGAGAACTTTTTTGCCAAAATTATTGATAAGGTTTTAGCATACTTTTCAGGGCCAAAATGTTCAATTAGGCAAATAGATGTGCACTTAGAATTGTGTTTGTGTTAAATCTAACACTCACTCACTGTTGGCTCAATACCTGATTGTGACCCTGGGTCAAAGATCTCTGCACAAATCAGAACCATCCCATTCACTGCCTCCCTTCCCATCCCCCACTGTTAAATTAGAGGGTTTATTGGTTCAGGTGGTCCCCATCTCCACTTCTCTTTCAACTTTGAGAGAGAAAAACAATGGAGTCCCAGAGAGTCTGTCCCAGCAAACCAGTTGGCCCAGGTCTCCACTAATCCTCATTCACTGCATTTTCCTAGTGTCCTTCCTGAGAATTTAAAGTTTAAAACTCAGAGTTAAGTATGCTTCAACACAAGGTGAAGTTCAAGATATGGTTTCTTCAACATTTCTTTCCACTTTGGCTAAGTCACAGAAAGGGAGTTGTGAGAACTTTTGATGCTGTGTGATAAATCCTAATAGAATTTTCCCTAGGTTTTTGGAAATTACTTTAAATTCTTTTGATTTCAGCTTTCTCATCTATAAGATAGGGTTGGTATCTGTCCTACTGACCACAGCAGTGTGAGGATCCAATGAGATCCTCATTGTGAAAAGTGCTTTTTTAAAAAAATAATTTTTTAATCCTCACCTGAGGTGGGAGGATACTTTTTCCATTGGTTTCTAGGGAAAATGGAAGGGAGGAAGGAGTAAGAGAGAGAGGGAGGGAGAGAGAGAGAGAGAGAGAGAGAGAGAGAGAGAGAGAGGGAGAGAAAGAGAGAGAGAGAAAGATCAATGTGAGTGAGACACATCAATGGGTTGCCTCCTGGATGTGCCCTGACCTGGGTCCAGGATTAAACCCACAACCCAAGAACGTGCCCTGAGACCCTCTGATGCTCTAATCACAGAGTCATTTCAGCCAGGGTTGAAATATGCTTTTAAATGTATCAAAATATTTAAAAATGTATATTTCCTATATAATAATGAGCTAATATGCTAATTAGACTGGACTGCAGAATGACCTTCCAGAACAACCAGTGGGTGGGGGGCGTGGCTGTGGGACCCTAAGGGCCAAGCTCCTTGCACAAATTTTGTGCATCAGGCCTCTAGTATATATATAATATTTTACTCATTAATTCCACTTCTGGAAATTTATCCTGAAAAAGTAATCCTTTAGATTAGGCTGATGTACAAAGATGTTTAGAAACATTATTCATATGGAAATAATTTATGTGTCCAACAAAAGAAATTATTAAATTAAAACTCACTTATATAGGAGTGCACAAAAGTAGGTTCTCAGTTGTTCATATGGAAAAAGACATGAATTATGGTTATTACAATAGCTTTATTAACTCTGTGTTTTGTGTACTCACAACTGTAAACCTACTTTTGCTCACCCCTGTATTCTGGAATATGTGTAACTCTTCAAAATAATGTTCATGAAAATAGTATAAAAATAAATACTTTCTTGTGACATAATAATTATTGAGAAAGGTAGGAACCAAATATAATAACAATTAAAAATATCTCCATGCACAGAGAATAAAATGGTAATAAAGATACCCAAATTTAATAATTTATATTTAAGAGGTTTTT
The DNA here is from genome assembly GCA_026230045.1 of Corynorhinus townsendii. Classification (NCBI taxonomy): domain Eukaryota; kingdom Metazoa; phylum Chordata; class Mammalia; order Chiroptera; family Vespertilionidae; genus Corynorhinus; species Corynorhinus townsendii. Next base: position 69,175,463 of record JAPDVU010000008.1, read on the forward strand.
ATTTTTACTTTTATGATGAGCCCATAATAATATGATAATAAAAACTTATATTATGTTTAAGGACAATTTAACAACCTGCTTTAAATGTTGTATTGATATCACTAATTTTTAAAAACAAACAAAAAGAATAAAACCCTGGAGTAAGACGAAGTAAGCATTTCATCATCCATCATTTTTGAAGCCTTTCTGTTCATCAGCAAATCAGAATTTAAAGGGTATAAGTGGACATTAAATACATCAACTAAAATCCTGTTCATCTTTTCAACTGTAGATCTCTGTGTTTGTGGGTTTGAGAAGCAGCGCATGGTATTTAGAAATGTTGCCTGTCTGTGTTTCTAGGCACAAGAAACCACACGTTCTCTCCCAGTGAGTGATCAAATAGAAGGAAGAGAGCAGTGTGGAAGCTGTTTATCCTGATGCGGGCTCCCAGGCCCCACGTCATCCACTGGCCTTGCCTGTCTCTGCGACTCAGCCAATGACCTCTTCCTGTGGTCTCTCAGCTCTTGCCACACTAGCCTGATGATCCTTCACCTCCCAAGCTGCTGCACTTACTATTTCCTCTGCCTGGATTACTCTGCCTCCAGATCTTCATGGGATTGGCTCTTTCATATAGTGCAGGGTCATCTCAAATGCCACTTCCTTGGAGAAGCCTTCCTGGATTACTCAGGTGAAAATGCACCTCACTTTCCCAGTCACTCTCTGTCAACCTGGTTAATTTTTTTCCAATCACTTTGAGTCACACGTAGTCTTTGCAAACATTCCAATATCACATTACTTTCTGAAATAATGTTGGACATTTGTCAATTGACTATGTGTTTATCTCCCCCAGCACCTTCCCATGCCCTCTATCATCACCAAGTAAGCTCCGTCAGCACAGGGACATTACTCATTTTGTTCATTGATGTTTATCCAAAACTTAGAACTGACCCTGGCACATAGCACACAGTAAGCATTCAATAAATCATGGTTGAGTGAATGAACTTAAATTGCTTATTTTCATGCTGTTTTATTTGTTGTATTTTAAGGCTGTCAAAGTTGTTACGTGATTCTGTAAACCAGAAGGTGGGACATTAATTTTTGTTTTAGTCACTGGGACCACATTAGAGGTTTGCCCAGATTATTCTAAGTATGAAAGAGTGATACCTGTTTTTGCTCAGAGCTGATGACTAGGGGTTTTGCAGGCAGGAGAAGGTGTTGTTTGCCAGGTGGCAAGGTGTTGACAAGTTTTCTTGATCCATGGTGGAGGATCTTTCTGAGGGTATGTCATTAGGAAAACTGACTGAGCCTGGCTTATTCTGGAGAAAAAGAAGTAAGGGATCACTAAAAATCCCCAATATTGCCAGGCCACCTAATTTTTCCAAATGCTCCTAAAAGCATGGCTTTTCCCAGATGTTCTAAGTCTTCTTCCAGTGCAAACTGCTAGTTTTTAGGTCAACTAATTTTTTTTCTGTAAAGGGCTGAAAGTTAATATTTTTGGTTTTGTCATACTCCATTGTGGAACAAAAGAGTAATAGACGACAGGTAAGTGAATAGGTGCGGCCGGTATCTCCGACGACTATAGTTTGTCTGAACCTGTCCTAGTATCACTGTCTCCATCCACCTCAGCTCCGTCGGGCCACAGTGTGCTCCTCCTTCTGGGGTCACGAAGTCTCTGCTGTTTCCGAATCAGAGCGGCATGAGGCTGGGCGAGGCAAAACCACATTTGGGGAGAAAAGAGGACTCAAGACAAAGGAAGTTTAACTCAACAGGCCTGTATTTGCCATTCACTGTATTATTTGTGGGTGTCAAAATGTTTAATGACTGGTTGGCAGGGGCCCTGACCAGTCAGAATGGATGAATGGTGTAAACAGTCAGTAGGAACAAGCTGATGTGCATGTAGGTGAAAACCAGCGCTGCAGGGCAGCTGCGTAGGCAGTACACAGGTGCAGCCTGGCAGGTAGGAGAGCACCTGGGGGCAGGCTTGGTAATCACAGATGTGCTGTCACTTAGACTCTTTTTTTTTTTTAATAAAACATTTTTATTTATTTCAGAGAGGAAAGGAGAGAGAGATAGAGATAGAGAGAGAGAGAAACATTAATGATGAGAGAGAATCATTGATTGGCTGCCTCCTGCAGGCCCCCTATTGGGGATCAAGCCCACACCCTGGGCGTGTGCCCTTGACTGGAATCGAACCTGGGACCTTCAGTCTGAAAGCCAACACTCTATCCATTGAGCCAAACCAGCCCAGGGTCACTTAGACTCTTAAAAGAGAGGCCCTGGTGCAAAAACATCTCATCCACACACCTGTCATTACTGTTGGAGTTCTGTCCTACGAGACTTGTTTTTTTAGGCTAAAGATTGCCACCTTCCTATTAAATGCAAAAGAACAACAACACTTAGAAGAGTATATACAGGGGTGGGCGAAAGTAGGTCTACAGTTGCCTTGTGACATTCTTTTGAGTTAATAAAGCTATTGTAATAATCGTACGTGGATGTCTTTTTTTATACAAACAGCTGTAAACCTACTTTTGTCCACCCCTGTACATGGAATCACATTGAGTCACAGTAGTCTGCAAAAAGTCCAATAGGAATTATTTGTATCAGATCCCTCCCAACAGCCATTTGGGAGAGATTTTGAAATGGGAAATACAGAAAATGTAAGCAAGTGGGAACTATGCTTTAGAGAGGAAAGACTATCAAATGAGAAGCAGGTGAGTACCCAGGAAAAACTCAGTTCACTGTAGATTTTGACCAAGTTTTCCCTGAGTACAAGCAGACTGCCAGGAAGCCTAGTATATGGCAACTATATACCTCAATTTTTCCTTTATTTTCCTCATACATTATTTCTCAAATACTTCTTTGGTCTCTTTGTATGGCATATATTTTTGCAAACCACCTCAAATTCTGTAAAAAGCAAGATAACTAGGTAGATAATTATTCACTTATTTATTTAGTCATACAAACGTACACCTAACATGCACCAGCCATCAGTCTTAGTTTCACAGCAGATAGAATCTAGTGGACTTCAATGGACTTATAAGAAGACTATAGGCCAGGTGCACGAAATTCGTGCAAGGGGCTTAGCCCTCGCAGCCCCAGCTTTGTCTGGAAGGTCATCTGGACGGTCGTTCCACTGTTTGGCCGTCCAGTCTAATTAGCATATTACACTTTTATTATTACAGATTTTAAAACAATAACCGATTTCCCCCTCATTTTCTCACTATACTCTGTTAGTTTCCTGGGGTAGGAAAAGGAAGAGGGAATTCTGCAAAGATTCACAAACCTGTGCGAGGTGGTAGTTGTTCCTTGAGGTCTTGGGGGTGGCTGCAAATAGGGAGGGGGCTGCAGAGGAAAAGTTCAAAGCCGTGATGAGGAGGAGAGCGAGGCCAGATGCTCGGAGCACCTTCATCTCCTCAAGGTAGCTTGGTAATTATATCAGCCTCGGGGACGGCAGACAGTGCACATTTGCACTTCGACCTTGAGCTGCTTTTATAGAGTCAAACAGGTCTGGACCCTCAGAGCAAGGATGATTCATGTCTCAAAAGGTAATTATACAGCTCATTTCTCTCCCTGATGATTGGGTAACACAGCAGTACACAGGAGTCAGGGAAAGCTTCATTCTTTGCAATTTACCAAGTCACAAAAGGAGATAAGCGGTCACTTTTACTGAATTCTATCAGCTCCTTACACAAATTGGGATAAACTTGATTAACTAGAACCCAACTAAACTGAATCATTTGATTGGTCTCAGTTTGGGGTCCTTTTTCCATTTTGATTCCAGGGAAGGTAAGTGATTAGGTTATAGTTTAATTTGTCCGCAGGAATTCTGGGCTCCCTACACATTCAATCCAATCGTCTGTGTCTTCTGCATCCACTTTGATATTTCTCAGTAAAAAATGCTTTCTTAATGATGGTTGTGGGGTATGATGGTCCTGAATCATGAGGGAAATGTTACTTTAAACTGTGCTGATTTGGGGTAGAAAGTGAACTGATAACTATTAGAAAGAAAGTGAACACAAGAGAGATGACTTAATTAACCAAGACATTAATTAGACTGAACTATGCGTTCTCTGCTCGCTCTAGTTAACTTGGGCTCATATTTTTTTTTCTGGTTCTGATTAAGATTGATCTTGATCTAGAGACAAATCAAGGAGAAATGGTGTTTATGGTGGGAAAAGCACGTTGGCATCAAACTGACATTACATTTTAAGATACTTCCTAGCTAAATAACTTTGGATAAGTAATTTGACCTCTCTGAACATCATTTTAAAAAAGTCTGTCAAACACGGACTATAATACTGTATGTAAGCTCTTCAGTGTTACAGGGGTAGCATAGTATATTGCATGGTGCCTGCTGGCACCACTTGGCATCCAATAGACAGATGTTCAAATCCTAGTTCAGAAACCTGTCCATATGACTTTGAGCAGGTTATAGCTGTGGTATTCTCCTCTGTCAAATAGGGGAAACAATACCTACTTTGTAGAGTTGTCCTAAAGGAGTAAATCAGGTCATAACAAAGTCCACAGCAGAGTGCTCAGTAGACATTAGCTCTTATATAAAATTATGTCCAGTTTCTCTTTTTCACTTTGGCACCAGGCACCAGGTAGGTTTTTAATAAATGTTTTTTGAATGGATGACTTCTTCAAAGATTCTCAAAGTGTGGTTCCTGGACCATTAGCATGACTATTTTCTGGGAACTTGTTGAAAATGCAAATTTCCAGCCCCCACCCAGACTTACTAAATCAGAAACTCTGGGAACTGGACCCAGCAGTCTATGTTTTAACAAGTCTTCCAGGTAATTCTGATGGATGCTAAAGTTGGAAAACCACTGGATTTGTTGAGTAAATAACGAATTGTGGGGCCCGGGATGAAATGAAAACAAAAAAACATTTTGAAATTGGGACTCAAACATTTTTTGTTATTAATGTTTATTTCTAGTCTGCAGAGGCAAGATTTTTTAAAGGAAAGAAATAAGGGGAAAAATAAATACAGAGGCAAAGAAGCATTGAACAGACTGTCAAACTACAGCGGGAAGGCAGGGGAGGTTGCGGGGGGTGGGGGTGGCTGTAAGAGATCAACCGAAGGACTTGTATGCATGCATATAAGCATAACCAATGTATATAAGACACTGAGGGGGGGGAGCAGGTGAAGGCATGTATTGGGGGGGTAGGGGAGGCCGGGGGGAGGTCAATGGGGGGGAAAAAAAGGAGACATATGTACTACTATTTGTAATACTTCAAACAATAATAATAAAAAATAAAGTGCCATGAACATTCCAGTCAGAGAAAGTATTCAATTCTGCCCTTACCCATGCAGAGCAGTATTTTTTAGTGGCGATATTCCTGGTATTTGAAAGTCATTTGTGAAGTTTATAGCAAATAATTTATTACTAATACTTATCAAACCAGGAAAGTGTAATTGGGAGTTAGGGAGTTAGATAGGCAGGAGCAGAGCAGGAAGGATGGGCCAGGTACAGAGGGTCACCAGGGTGGAGAGCCCCAGTTGCCTAGCAATGGGCCAAAACAATAAGCCCTTGCACTCCCACACCCTTGAGCATTAACCCCTGGAAGAAGACGTTTAGGCTTCAGTTGTGTTTCAGCTTCAGGCCCAGAGAAGCAGCAAAATCAGATGGATGTGATACCATGGCTCACATTAGGACCAGCTGTATTGACTAATGGCTTCCTGGTGCTGACCATTCAGTGGATACTATGAAGAGGCACACCAGGAAAGCTGATGAATGTTCCACTGGGATTCTCCTCTCAGGCCTCCAGATAAAAGCCATTAGGATGGAGGACCCAGAGTGAGGCTCTCTCTATGGAACACACCCTGACCTTCCCACCCCTTTCTTTTCCCAGGGCACTCTCTCTCTCTCTCTTTTAAAAATTTAATAAATCTTTATTGTTCAGATTATTACAATTGTTCCTCTTTTCTCTCCCCATAGCTCCCCTCCACCCAGTTCACTCTCTCTCTTTTCCCTAAGATTCTGAAGGGTCCTTCTTTTCCTGTAACTTGTTTCCTGAGTCCATTTCTTCTACAGCTCACTTCTTCTACCACGGTGACTTTCTAAATAAACTTTGTCTGAGTTATTTCTTAGCAAGAACTAGAGAACTGAGGTTGTTGAACCAAGGTTAACAGCTGGTGCCACTTTTCGTCACTAACAAAAGTATGTGAATGACCTTCACATTTTGATTAGATTCAAGGTTATTCCCATAGTGATCTCTCTTTCACTGTCTCTCTTGCTCTTGCTGTTGTATCCTGATATACATTCCATGTGAAAAAGAAAATGGTGGAGTTACAGTTAATGTATGGGATCCAGAGAATAACCCCAGGTACTCAACAAGAGTTGTTGCACCTGTGAACATCATCGCTGTCACGTACTCTGAGACATATAACACATGATTCTCAGAAGAAAAAAAGAAAGAAAACCAAAGATCTAGTAAATTCACTCTACTTACTAAATCATAAGCTTCTTGAAAACTAAATGATAAAAAAGTCACAATGGGGTTTGTTTTATAAATAAATGAATGAATGAATACTCATGGTCACTTTTTGGTCTGAGGAAAGGAAAAAAATCACAACAACCTTTTAAATTTTGAATTTATGAGCTTCCCTGAGCTCTGCAGTGCTAACTGTCCCATCATAGCAGCTGCCAAAACTGAAGATCAAGACTGAATCCTTGAAACTTTCTCCACTTGGTCATCTTGTTCCCTTGTTTTCTCCCCAAACCATTGTTCCAATTCATGGTAATAACCCCAGTGCAAAAGCAGCCAGAGAGGAGGGCGTCTGAGTGGAAGAAGTGACAGTAAGGAACTCTGGGGCCAATAGAGAGAAGACATCCTCACCTCCAGAATTCTAAAGAGTATGTCAACTTCTACCTTTGAAAGCATATTGAGGTAAATAATTGCCTACAAGGTGTGATCTAGATATTTCTAGTAGGCCCACTATCCACTCTTGTAATGTATGAATGTAATCAATCCCAATATTCCCAAGTATGATACTTCAATTGTTAAATACAAAAACTGAAGAGGAATAACAATTCATGTTCATAAGTCACTTAAAAATTAGTGTAAATAAATTTTAGCTCAAGGCCAGTGCTAGGCAACATTCTTATTCTTTCCAAAAAGAATAACAAACTCCATCTGGTAATTTCTCATTAGGTGTTTACTTTTCTTGATATTTTTCTCTCCACAGGGGAGCAAAGTCTGCTTTCTTTCTATTATTCTTGTATGAAATTTAAATCCAAATAATTCCAACCTAAAAAGATCATATCAAAGCAAGTCAATGACTACAAGGACATGAAATGAGAGACCAGGTCACAGAGAATGTTAGAAAGCATAGTATCTATAGACAAATTGGATGATAAAAATAACATACATGAAACAGGAAGTTGGTAGCCTTTGAGCAGGGATGACATTTTGGGGATCCTGCAGACTTCTTAGAATCAAGTTTACTGCTGAGAACTTCTTGCTAGATCCTAGCTGAATTCAATGCCATAGCAGTTTTAGTAAATCTTTCACATTTAGGTTTCTGAGATGGTACCTGCTATGCGTGTGATGGATTGAGGAATAATTGTTGAATAAATAACTGACTGCCTATTTGCCTTACTTTTGTGCAAAGAACCCAGGCTTTGTATTTAGACAGACCTAGAATGAAACACTGACTTGGCCATTTTCTAGATGTGTTACCAGTCAGTGTTCTTAAGTTTCAAGCTATGAAATTCAGTTGTGGCTAATATATGTAAAAGATTAGGTAGCTCAGAGAATTGCCAGGAAGACTGGGCTGGGAAAAGCAGCAGGACCAAGGGCAGTGGAAACCAAAACCAAAGAGTCATCTATTGCTGGGGACCTCGTCTCTTCCCACTGGAGAGTATTACAGCTGGACAGTCCAGGCATTGAGACTAGGCTCTTGTTTCTAATTGTTCTAGTTTCACTCCCTCAGTATTCACAGTCTTCAGTGGGAGAGTCTGTTGGTTGGGTCTGGGTCATGTGCCCTCACCTGGGTGTCCAGAGACAGGAAGCAGAAGGACCTCCGAATCTGGTCTCCATACTAGGTGGGAGGATACATGGCATAGAGACCACTCATTTCCTCTATGGGAGACATTCCCATTGAGAGGAAGTTAGTGCCAGGCAGCCAAGGAACAATTTAAAAACCAAACACAGACAAGGTCCACCGCATCTGTGAAAGCTCCTAAACTATCTCCTGCTTTGTGACACAGGGTATTATCTCATGATATTTTGGGAGATAATCTATCTCAGAAGGCTGTTGAGAGGATTAACATGGCTAATGGTTGCTTAATGCTCAGTTCAGTTCATAAATGAGAACCTTCATAATTGTTTTTCTTCATGATTTGTTCCCAGAAATATTGTGATGGATTAATGAAAATGAATATATGACATTTTCTTCTAAGATGTCATTGCTTATTGAATGGACCATCGATTAAAATAACAATTGTGGGGAAAAAGAAAACACATCATTACATGTACATGTCGAGATGCTATAGATTATTTATGTGTCTGCTGTCTGTCTTTCTCCACCAAGCTCCATAAGGATAAGGACTCTATTTATTCTGTTCACAGCAGCATCCCTAGGACACAGGACAGTGTCTGGCACCAACAAAGAATTCAATAAAGTGTTGTTGAATATGTGAATGCTTGAATGAGTGAGGGGTTGAATGATTAAAGCTAGGAATAAGGAAAACAAAATTGTCCTCAGAGGGATGCATTTGAAATCAACCCATATAATGAATCAAAGGTGTGTAGCATTACCCTCAGGTGCCAAACTTTTATTAAACCCTTATTTTATACCAGCCACTCAGCCAAAGGCTGTATGTATATTTTTCATACAACTTTTAAGAGATCTCCTTTCTCAAGTGAAGAAGCTTGGGCTTAGGGAAGGTAAAGATTTGTTGACATACATAGAGATATCAAGTGATGGCTCCAAGAGTTAAATCCAAATTGGTCAGAGTTCAACATCTTTGATAAAAAAGGACTGACTCTTTGTGACAAAAATGTGCCTTTACCTTGCAAATTGGTAGAAACCTTCTAACAAGCAATTCTACAAAACATACTAAGAATTACTTTTTGGGCCACATTCCTAAGAATTTAAGAAGAATGATTTTTAAAAATAACTTAAAAGAAAAAAACCAAAATGTTTATTTTATGCTTAGTTATAACAGCAGAAAACTTGGAAACAACCTAAATGTCTAAAAATAGGGAACTGGTTAACTAAGTTATGGCAAGTCCATGTTACATAATTTAGTCATGAGAAATGAAATAGCAATTCATAAAATATTAAAAGAACAATTTACAGCCCCCCCCCAAAGACAAATTTGGGCAAATTTGGTTCTATGTCTTTTGAAGAAAAGTATGTACAGTTAGGCAAGAAAGTTGGAAGGAAACCTAGAGAACCGAAAATGATAGTGTTAAGGTGATAAGACCTTATACCTAACCATTCTTGTAAAATGTTCTTTAATGCTAACATATGTTTTAAAAACAGTAAGTGAAATTTTGAAAGTCTATGCCAATATATCCTTTAAGTTTAACTTTTATTTGAGAAAACAAAGGATCTATATAATGGAGTCAGTAGCCTATTTTACTTACTCATTTGTTTGCCTGGGCTTCATCTATTTACTCAGTCGAAATCTCTTGCATTTATTCTATATGCTGGTACTAGGCTTAGTGTTCTAGCTACAAAAGGTACATAAAAATCTGTTCTTTCCTAACCGGGTCTTAGAGTCTCCAGTGAGAGACTTGAATGTAAACTAAAAATATCCTACAGTATAATTAGTGGAATAATAAAGGTATTTAAAGGTCCAAATGAGGGCAGAAGAGGGAAAGCTCATTTCTGCCTGGGCTGTTGAGAATGAGAGTGGGAAGGAGAGTGGAATTTCCATAGGCTGGGATGTAGGTGAATGTTGATTGCTGAAGGAGTTAGAGTTCACCAGCAAGATGGTGAGGTGAGAAGGAGTAAGAGTTGATTGAGATGGGTGAGATGGTGAAGGGAAATGAGGAGGGAGGAATTCTAAGCCGAGGAGATTATGGGGTAGGAACATGTCAAAGTGCATCTATTCTTAGGAAACAGAAGGCATTTTAATGCACAGGGTGAGTTGGTGGCAGCACCAGGAGATGAGGCAGAAAAGGTGGGCAGAGAACTGCCTGATGGAGGACACCTCTCACCCACAGTTCCGATGACTGAAACAGGAAGGCGGAGGCCAGGAACCATTCGCTGGGTGAGCATGGCCGACGGTGAAAGCCAGGAGAGAAGCAAGTTCTAGCCCAAGCTGCAGATCCAACAGGCAGGAATGGTGAGGTTCCAGGGCACAGAGCTGGAATACGCTGGCAGCACAAGGAAGGCAGAAGGCATGGAACAAGTCTGGAACAGCCACAGTAGCAACAAGGGCTATTGAGGGCTTGCTGAGTTTATTTAAAGGGCCCAGAGAGGAGTGGACTCGGTAACGTCATGGGAGCCTGTGTGCCAAGCTAAGGCATCCAGACATTAACGGTTTGTGATGGGAAACCACTGGAGGGTTTCTTCCCCAGGAATGACATGATTGGGTTTGCATTTACACAAAGACTGCTCCGAAAGGAGTATGCAGCATGGTTTGGAGGGGAGTGAGGATTGAGGCGAGGGGTCACCGAGGGGTGGGGTGTAGGAAGTGCGGGCCAAAAGGCTAACAACTATGTTTATCTTGGATCATGAACTTTGAAAGACAAGTATAGTGTCAATATAGTTAGCATTTTGTTTATTCTTGTAAAATCTCAAGCCTATAATGCAATGATCACCAATGTGGGCTTTTGATGTTGGACAGTATATGTGTTTACAGCTACCTGCGTAAGGGTGGGATGTCAAAGGTCTCATTAGATCACATTCCACTTGCCTAATCGTTTTAGTGAGGCAATTCACTAAATTATAGACATATTCCAGTGTATGAATGAGCAATTTCAGGGAGTTTGCTCAGCAGTTTCTTTTGAAGTTTCCATTTTTCCCTCTAGAATTTTCTCTCTTTCTTCCTTCCTCTTCTTCTTCCTCCTCTGTTCCTACTTTCCTTCTCAAAAAGCCATTCCGAAGGGCCAAATGGGGATGGTAACCTGGGGAAGGCAGCCCCGAGCAGGGGTCAGGACATGGGTATGTGGGGCAGTGAGAGGCAGTGGCCTAGCAAGATTAAGAGACGGGTTACATAGCTCTAACCGGCTTGGCTCAGTGGATAGAGAGTCAGCTTGCAGACTGAAGGGTCCCAGGTTTGATTCTGGTCAAGGGCATGTACCTTGGTTGCGGGCACATCCCCAGTAGGGGGTGTGTAGGAGGCAGTTGATTAATGTTTCTCTCCCATCGATGTTTCTAACTCACTATCCCTCTCTCTTTCTCTGTGTAAAAATCAATAAAAATATATTAAAAAAAAAAAAGAGAGACTGGCTACATAGATAACAGGGGTCAGGTTTCTCACCATCAGGAAAGAGAGGGGCAGATTTGGACAGGAGGAAAGCTCCAATGACACCTGAGAGAATGGGAATGAGGGTATTGGTGTAAACTCACATTCATAGAAATAAATATGGAGCCAAATGTGTGTGTGTGTGTGTGTATGTGTGTGTGTATTTGTATATGTATATAATTCCTATCTGTGTCCTCTGATGGAGTGAAAGGGCCTGGCAACCAGGGACCCCACAGGCATATCTTGCACCCAGAGTTTGGTTTCCAAAACCACCACCACTAAAAGGAACCAGGGTCCATGGATACGGCAGTTTGTAGAGCCAGGGGAGGGAAATTAAAAGATGAACCTAGAATACCTTGTGGTGCCAGGTAGAAAGGAAGTGCTCCAGTAACGATGGAGTCATGTCAAAGGGACACAAGCCAGCTCTTGGAGCCTCCCCCAGCCTAGCCTGGGACACTCTGAGCATCAACATGCAAAATGATAGTAATGAGTTGTAGTTCACCGAGTAAAAGGGGAACCATGAGTCTATACTGATGTAAATGAACAAATAAACAAACAATGGGGATAAGAGAAAGCTCTCCTTTCCAAGTAGAGAGGCCACTAATAAGTAAAAGCAAAAAGAATGATGAACTTAGAAACTAACCATTTGGAAACTATTTTTGTGATAACTGATCCAGGCAAGAAACATCAAGGGATGCTAAAACTAGTGGGTGCAAGTGTGTTCAAGAAGGGATGTTTATATAGTTACAAAGCATCATTCTGCAAAATATGTATTATTACCAAATAAAAACATCACCACCATGTATAATCTATATATTAAAGCCTAAGCAACCGTTATGGTGGAACGACCAGAATGACCGGTCCCTATGATGCACACTGACCACCAGGGGGCAGACACTCAACACAGGAGCTGCCTCCTGGTGGTCAGTGCTCTCCCACAGGGGGAGAGCCACTCAGCCAGAAGCCAGGCTCACGCCTGGCGAGCACAGCAGAAGTGGCAGGAGCCTCTCCCACCTCTGTGGCAGTGCTAAGGAGCAGCAAGCAGAGTGGTAAAGAGCAGTGAGCAGGCGGGCGGTAAGGAGCGAGGGGTCCTGGACTGTAGGAGGGATGTCTGACTGCTGGCTTAGGACTGCTCCCCAGGACATCCCTTGAGGGCTCCTGGACTGCGAGAGGGCACAGGCCCGGCTGAGGAGAACCCCCGCCTCATGCATGAATTTTGTGCACTGGGCCTCTAGTGGAATAAATAAACATCATATGCCACCTAATAGGTTGCAAAGAAAAGAACAAAGTTTCTACAATCTTCTGGTGAAAAATACATAACTTGAGCCTATTTATGAGGCTACACCAGACAAACCCAAATTGAGAGACATTCTATAAAATAACCACCTATAGTTAAAAAAAATGTTAAGGTCATGAAAGTGAAGAAAACTAGAGGGACGTGACAGCCCGATGCCACATAGGATCTCTAAAGGACGTTATTGGCAGAGTGGAAAAACCTGAATGAGGTCTCTTGGTAAGAGTTTTTTTACTATTCTTGCAATTTTTCTGTAAGTTTAGAACTGCTTGAAATTAAATACTTAAAAGCATAAACATCTAAAAAGTGACCATCTAAATAATTCAGGACCCCTTTACTATGCTGGAAAATAGGACTCAGACTCACACAAAAGGACTTCCTTCCCAGTGTTGCCCTGAGGAGCTAGTGAAAGAGTGTGAAAGTTAGTTGTAAATGAAATTGTTGTATCAACCAAGGGGAAAAATAAAACACTCTAGAAAAATAGAAACTATTTTGACAATACTCAAGCCAGAAAAAAAAGTATTATAAACAATCTGTAGAGCCATAGTCATGAAAATTATCTCTAGCTTTGCTTAATTATGTAAGGGAAAAACTGAAATAAAAGATGAGTCCAATTAAGTTAAAATTTTGTGATTCATTAAGTGCTGTGATGAATCTGACTTTATACATGAAAGAGGTGATCTGTATTCATAGAAAACATGTTGTTTTTTTTTCCTGATCTCCTTCAAGCATTGAATTGAAATGTTAAAAGATTATAAATTTGAAAGGGTGCCAAATTTTCAGGCTCATTATTCGTTTATCCTTGATCTAGCCCTGACTTGGGAAGGAGAGTTATATGGATGCCCTCTAAAATTCCCAATGAAAATGACCAAGGCCAGAGTGGTATCTAATTTTAAATGTACCTGGAAGAAGTAATTCCCAGTTGGGAAAAGTAAATAATGACATCATTTGTGTTTTCAGAGTTTATAAGTATCTCAAAAGAAATGATCAAGTTAGATGATAAAAACAAGAAAATGATGACTACATTTTATACAGAGCTCTACCATTATCATGCTTAGTTAATGCCATGTTGCTCCCCATTACCCATGTTCCTGTGCTCCTCGGTCTCCTTGTTTCTCCTTATCCAGGCCTTTAAATGTTGGTGCCCTTCAGGGTACATCTTAAATCATCTTATTTGAGTATGTATTCTCTTCTATGTGTTCTCATCTTCTATGTCTTCTCTTTGGGTAATCTCATCAATTACTGTTGTTCAAGATCCACATATATGCTGATGAAACCTAAATTTTTATCTTGAACCGAGATTTTCCTTTTAAGATATATCCAGTGGTCTCCTGGAAACCCTGCTTGACTCTGGCCCCTTAGGCTCTCGCTAGTGCCATAGGCATCTACTGTCTTGTGTACTTGGTGGTCATACTGCTCCACTGGGACGCTATCCTTCCAAATACAGTCTGTATTTTCAGAGAAACTTCTTCCAGGCCACGTCTCCTTGGAAGGGAGAAAATGCTGGATAATGTTTATTGTTATCATATACCATTATATGTATTACATATTATATGGCATTACATATTATGTACATGTTTGGAACATAGAATTATAACATTGTACATAGTAATTATTATCATCGTAAGCTACAATTTATCTGCAAAGCCTCTTAACATCACTGCCTTTAGATTTGAATTCCTTCAAACATGCTTAGAGCTACTAAGCAAAGGTATACAGCTTAATGAGTGGTTATAAGAGTACTCTCTGTTTTCCTTCTTTCATACTTTTCTCCTTCTCAATCTTTTAAACATATCCTAAATTTATCTCCCCTACTCCCACCCAACCACTCCGCAATTAAAAAGCATTCTCTTTGAGAACATAGGGCTTACTGTGGATTTCCTTTTTTTCTCCCCCTGGTTAGCCCCACAGTTTCTAAACATTGCTTAGGAAGTTTTTGCCAGTAAAAGTTGAAAGAATAGCTGATTAAAGTTTACAAATATCCTGGTTACTCATTCACTTAACACATGGCCACATGCCTGGCACCAGTGATGCCCTAGTAAACATGACTCAGTTTTGTCCTTTAGGGCAATCACCCAAGAGAGCAATTATAAACAGGGGTTGAGGGCGGATATAGGATGTCATTGCAGAGGTCAGGGCAGGCTTCCTGAGCATGACAGGATGGGCAGCTGTGAACTGGGCAAAAGAAAGAAAAGTAGCACTTTAGGAAGTGCAGCAGTATGAGATGGCCTGGTTTGTGCAAGAACATGACAAACCAGTGTTCCCACAGCCTAAAGGACATGCTGAGTGGCAAGACCTAAGGCAGAATAAGACAGGTGTGTCTTCTGTGTCCCTTAAGTGCCCAGGCTGCATCTCGTGGAGCGAGGGGTAAACATTGATGGGTTTTGACCCGCCAATGCTTTCAATGTTAACTTCTTGACTTTTCCTGTTTCTATTTATCTTTTCCTAGAGACTCTAGTATTAAGAATAGACTCTTGGCTCTGCTGAAAATGCGCGTTCCTGCGAAACTGGAGCCCCTGGGGAGCAAAACGAAGCTGTTGGCATGTCCTCCTTGCCTTCTGCCTCTAGGTCTGAGCTTACAGTGCCCTGCCGGATTCTCCCCTGGCAGGTGCTGGCTTCTTTTGGGGCCTCAGGGCCTGCCTTTTTTCACCTTTTTTTTAAAAAAGACATCTGTCTTTTTTTTTTTTTTCTCTGATCAAGTGAGAAGTTCTGGAGTTTATCATGTCTCATTTTCCTTGTTGCTGGTTTAAAAGAAGATTTCTGACCTTAAGTATGGTTATTCTATTACTGAGAAAAGCAATCACTCAAAACACATTTACTTATTATAAGATAGGCCTTCTCTTCAACAGTCACTTCAGAAACAAGGACTACTTGGACTTTAGCTAAAGTTATACACCCTCATTCAATGAATTATTATTTTCTTTCTTCTTGGGGATTGAATTAAAGGGAAATTTCTGTTAATATTATCTTCCATGTTGTCATTGCAGTTGGCTTTGTTTCCCTCTGGATTTTTTTTCTGTTGTCATATATTTGTATTAACAGCCTTTAATTTATAATTTCTCATTTCATAGTTTTGATTATTTTATTTCTTAAAATAGGCATTCCCATTTCCTTGGAGCAATGAATTTTTAAAGTCTAGCATGTGTCATTTAACATTCAGAGTCCTCCCCCAACCCCTAATTTTTATTAAAGAAGTAAAAGGTGAAATGGGAGAGAAAGGGTTCCAAGAGTGATTTCTGTGTCGTGCTGTCACACTTTTAATGCACACTTTCAACTAGGAAAGCAAACTCAGCTACATTTTCAGGTTATTAATATTAATTTTTCCAGAAAGTTCTTTAGATATTAATTATTAATTTTGAATGAAGGGATGCAGTTTCTCTATTATTTTTTTTTTTACAACTTAATTGATCTATTTATTAGTGAATGTTAACGTAGCAAAGAGGGGACAAAAGCTCACAAACACTCTACATAGTTTCACAAGATGCACTGCAGGAAAAAGTGACTACGGATCGGTGGTATCCTGGGCTCTTGGTGGGTGCATTCCTGGGTGGACCTCTAATTCCTGGTGGAGGGGGTTTCATTTATGGAAGGGGCATGCTTGTTGGCGTCCCGGGAAGCAGGGGAAGCACAATGGGTAGAGGAGCCATAATGGCTGGAGGTGGGGTTACTCAGCCTACAGTGTGGGGCTCCTGCAATGCCGGCAGCGGCTGCAACTGCAGCAGCCGCTAGTGTGTCTCTTCCCTGTGGAGCCGTTACCTGCAGGGATGGTCCCCAAACCCTCGGACAGGACATGCTAACTCAGCAGGAGCCTGGGGAATCGTAACACCTCCTGCCAGTGGCCTTGCAACCCCAAGGCCTCCTGCAGCTCGTGCAAGTGGTACAAACGCAATGCCAGTATCTCTGGGGGGTGGGCCCCTCCGCAGTCATGGACACCACGTTCTCCCTCAGGCAGCAAGAGCAGACGCAAACCCCGCTTTTCTTCACACTCCGGCTGCTTCGCATTCTTTGGCTTGATTTTCCTGAACTCATCCCAGTCACAGAGGATCAAGTTCATATGCTTGTCAAAAGCCTTACGGGCCCTGACTGGTTTGGCTAGGCAGATAGAGCGACGGCCTAAGGACTGAAAGGTCCCAGGTTTGATTCCAGTCAAGGGCATGTACCTTGGTTGCAAGCACATCCCCAGTGGAGGGTGTGCAGGAGGCAGCTCATCGATGTTTCTCTCTCATCGATGTTTCTAACTCTCTATCCCTCTCCCTTCCTCTCTGTAAAAAAAGTCAATAAAATATATTAAAAAAAAAAAAAAGCCTTACGGGGGCTGTCTTGCAGGGTGCATCTTATTCTATTGTTGATGTGCTGCAGCATCTTGCTGCTCTTTCCCACAGTCACAATTGCTGTTCTACCAAACCTGATGTCCACAGTAAAGTTTCAGGAACCTTAAGAACTAAGGGAAGGGTACAGACAAAGGTATGATGTGGGTTCTGCTACGAACCATGCAACCTGGGGCAGAAGTTCCAAACAGCCTGGTTTTTCATTTGGAATCAGCTTCCCCGATGTTCCAACACAACTTTAACCACCTTTTGGTGTCCTGGCTAAGAACGCCTGCCTCAGTTCTGCCTGGAAGCCCACCACAGGTCTGCTGCTGCTGAGATCGCCTTGAGTACAGCTGATGGTCAAGCTGGCAGTGCTGGGCATGACACCATGACTTAGCTGGCGGGGCTAAAATGATCTGAAGCAATCGCATTTGTTGCTCCTCAAGACCATCATCACACCAAAGTCGTTCTCTATGCCCACACCCAAGCTTGAGAAAGTAGCAAATTGCCTTTTCCTTTCTGTGATGCTCATTGTAACCTGACTTCACCTGAATGGGATAGTTGCAGTGAACTATACCTCCTTAGGGTTGACTGATTCTCGGGTATTTTGTCTCTTCTAATCTTATTTGACCACTTGAACGTGAAGCCACACTTTAGCTTATTGCAAAATACTCTGACCACCAGGCTGGTAGCCTTTATGGAATAACTAAAGGCCCCATGCATGAAGATTCGTGCAAGAATGGGCCTTCCTTCCCCTGGCTGCCGGCACTGCCTTCACTCCATTCAGAGCCTCCGTTCTGCCTTTCCACACTGCCCAGAGGCCCAGAGCGGCTGGGGCAGCGCAGAACGCCTGTGTCATTGCCATGGTGACAACACAAGTGTCCTGCCCAGGCCCTGGCTGCTCGGCTCCTGCATATCAAATTAACCTGCCATCCTTGTTGGGTTAATTTGCATAATCACTCCTGATTGGCTGGTGGGTGTCGTGAAGGTACGGTCAATTTGTATCTTATTCTTTTATTAGTGTGGATACTCCAACTCTGATCCAGAACCTTATTCTTTCTCCCATTTGGCATTATCATCTATTAACATAGTTTTGTTTTTTGTGTCCACAAGGCTAAGTTGATACAGTTGACATGTTTTGATAACAAGAATCACAGTATATAATAGTACCACAAAGCTCAAGGTTTAAGATTTTTCCATGTCTTAAATAATAATTTCTAATTAGGTAGTATTTTCATATAACTCCATTTTTGTACTTATCTCCTTTCATTTGAATTATGTACTCTATTTCTGTCCCTCAAACTAGATTGTGAGTTCCTTCAAGCAGTGATCATATTTTATTCTTCTTTGATGCCCCATCCCCATAAGATCTAATACAAACTGTGGAGAGCCGTTTAGTGCATATTTACGGCGTCAAGTAAATTATAGCAGCAGCAAATATATTGACTTGGAACCAGAATCATACTATAAATTCAGAAGTATTTACTTTTTTTTTCCCCTTTGAGAACTCAGGACCTTTTTAAAGTGCTAATTTGCAGTTTGAAGCTGTTTAGGTGAAAAACACAAGAAGCAGCAACAAAAGAGACGAAGCAGGCACTTTTGGGTATTATAATTACACCCAAAGTTTGTTTTTATTATAGTTCTTCAGGTTTAATCATGCTCTGGATTCTGTGAAATGTCATAGAATCACAGGATTGAGAAGGTCTCAAAAGGTCTTTTAGTCTCTGTCTCTAAGGAGCCAGGAGTTTAAACTTCTGCAAACATTTGCTTACCTTATAGTTTACTTTCAAAATATCCAGAAAAGAAGGGCACATAGAAGTCCAAACGTTTTTTGAATAAATAATGTTTTATTTATGTCTCTTTTGGTTATGATTTAACCATCTGATATATCCATACTCTCCAGCTCTTCCTTTTCTTGCCACTTCTGGGAGTTTTCTGTCTCTGATCTCTTTCTCCTCTTTCCAAACAGAACTCTATTTTTATTTAATTTAATAAATCTTTATTGTGCAGATTATTACAATTGTTTCTCTTTTTCCCCCCCATAGCTTCCCTCCACCCAGTTCCCAACCCACCCTCTGCCCTTACCTCCCCCACACTGTTCTCATTCATAGGTGTACACTTTTGGTCCAGTCTCTTCCCACACCTCCCACATCCCTTTCCCCCCAAGAATTGTCAGTCCACTCCCTTTCTATGCCCCTGATTCTATTATATTCACCAGTTTATTCTGTTCATCAGATTTTTTTACTCACTTGATTTTTAGATTCAAGTGAGTTGTTGATAGACATGTATTTGTTGTTCATAATTTTTATCTTTACCTTTTTCTTCTTCTTCCTCTTCTTAAAGAATACCTTTCAGCATTTCATATAATACTGATTTGGTGGTGATGAAATCCTTTAGCTTTTTCTTATCTGTAAAGCTCTTTATTTGACCTTCAATTCTGAATGGGTAGAGTAATCTTGGTTGTAGGTTCTTGCTATTCATCACTTTGAATATTTCTTGCCACTCTCATCTGGCCTGCATAGTTTCTGTTGAGAAATCAGCTGACAATCATATGGGTGCTCCCTTGTAGGTAACTAACTGTTTTCCTCTTGCTGCTTTTAATATTTTCTCTTTGTCTTTTGCTCTTGGCATTTTAATTATGATGTGTCTTGGTGTGGTCCTCTTTGGATTCCTTTTGTTTGGGGTTTTGTGTGCTTCCTGGACTTGTAAGTCTATTTCTTTCAGCAGGTGGGGGAAGTTTTCAGTCATTATTTCTTCAAATAGGTTTTCAGAATCTTGCTTTCTCTCTTCTGGCACCCCCATAATTTGGATGTTGGTACGCTTGAGGTTGTCCGAGAGGCTCCTTACACTATCTTCAAATTTTTGGATTATTTTTTCTTTTTGCTTTTCTGGCTGAGTGTTTTTTGCTTCTTTGTATTTCAAATCCTTGCTTTGATTCTTGCAGTCCTCTAGTCTGCTGGTAGGTCTCTGTATAATATTTTTTATTTCAGTCAGTGTATGTTTAATTTCTAGTTGGTCCTTTTTCATATCCTCGAGGGTCTCATTGAATTTATCAGCATTTTCTAGGAAATTCTTGAAAAACCTTATAACTGTGGTTTTGAACTCTATATCCAGTTGTTCACTTTCCTCCATTTCTTTCATTTGTGATCTGTTTCTTTGTCTCCGCATTTTTGCTGCTTCCCTGAGTTGGTAGAATAGCTTTGTGTGGTAGGTGTCCTCTAGGGCCCAGTAGCTCAGCCTCCCCAGTTACCTGAGGTGGACACTCTTGGTGCACCCCTTTGTGGACTGTGTGCTCAGCCTTGTTGTAGTTAAGTCTTGATTGTTGTTGGTATCACTGGGAGGAATTGACCTTGAGGCCAATTGGCTGTGAGGATCAGCTGTGTCTATGCTGGGAGAACTTCTGTGCTGGAGACACTCTTATGAGACAATACTTGCAAAATTGTAAAAGCATCTGTGCTCAGCTTGGATGGGGGGGAGTTTCAGGGCAGAGCAGACAGCCTTGGCTTCCCATCAGCCCTGCTCTATGAGGCCCCTGGCTCTCAGTGTCACTCAGTAATCGCTGCAAACACCTATGAGAGAAAGCTGCCCTCGAGTTTCTCCTGCTGCCAGACAGTCCAGTTTCTCCCCGAATGAGTCAGGGTTCCCAAAAACTTGCCCAGAACTGGAGTTCAGCACAGTCGGGAGCTTCCATCTCCCTCCTGCTTTAGAAAGCCAGCCGTGCACTCAGCCTCCCATGCATTCAGCAGTTAGTCCTCTCTGTGCGCGCATGTGTGCATACCTCCTGACCTCTGCCTTCCGCAGCTCCCGAGTCTCAGTGTGCTTTCTCTTTTCCTGACAGTCCAGATTTCCCCTGAATGAGTCTGGTTTCCCAGCGTCTCACCCGGGATTGGAGTTTAGTGCAGTCGGGAGCTTCCTTCTCCCTCCTGCTTTAGAAAGCCAGCCACGCACTCAGCCATCTGTTTACACAGCAGCCTGTCCTCTCCACGTGTGAGTCTCTGTACCTCAGCCTTTTGCAACTCCTCTGAGTCTCAATGTGCTTTCCTCTTTTCTTCTAATTATAGAATTTCCACTTAGCCTGCTTTCCTGTGGTTCTGGATGCTGTCTGTTTTGTCTTTTAATTGTAGTTTTGATATTGTTGTGCGAGGCAGCAGTTTAGGTGTTTACCTATGCCACCATCTTGGTTTCTCCCCTCCAAACAGAACTTTAAATTCATCACTTCTCCCCTGTACAGAACAGCTGAACTATCAATTCTTGTTTCTTGAGAATGTGCCTATAGAATGTGGGTGATTCTCATCTTTGACCAATAGTGGTTAATTAAGACATTTATTTCAGGACAAACATAGTGCATCCCCTAGCGGGGATTTCAGTGACTGATTTTTCTTCGTCTCATGTACTTTTTTCCCCCCTATATAAATGTCTCCTGCCCTTTATTTTTTCACCACAGTGCTTCCTTTCAGAAAATGCAATGTAACCTTGTTTCCTCTCTTTTTCATCCTCTGCTTAGGTCAACGCCCATCATCTAGGTTTAGACTCAGAGCTGATTATGGGGTTCTAAAAAAGGCCAGACCACTCCAGATTGCAGCATTCATGAGCAGGTGAAAGTTCGTGAGTCAGTTCTTGGGATTTGCCAAATATCACCATTTTCAATGCAAACTATGTTTTGTCATTATTATTTTTAAATATTCACCTGTTTTCCATCAGATATCTAGGTTTTCCAGCATGTCCATTTTGTTTTGTTCTCAGCCTTGGTAGAGTAGGGCTGTTTGTTTTTTTCTACTCTTCATAGCCAAAGTATTCCAAGGATTAACATAGTGTATATGATTTTCTTTGGTCCATTTAAGACATGGAGACTGTACCAACTCTGATCGTTTGGTGTGGACTTCCTGTTCTTCTGTCTTGAGAAAGACTTTTGATAGACATAGTGATAGGAGTACCATGCAGTATGCTAAGGGAGCAGCAATAGGAGGGGGATTTAGATGTGAGGAATCAGGAAGGCTTTCTAGAGAAGGGGAATTATCTGGTGTCCTAAAGCCTGAGAAGGAGAAGGACAAGTGAAGAGTACAGGATAGTAGAGGAAGAGAGTTCTGGGAAAACAGATGGTGAGTGCAAAAGCCCAAAGGTAAAAGAGAACATGGCCATGTTCAGGCAAACTTGTGTCATAAGCATTAGACACAAGGCTGGGTGGGTAAAGGATGAAAATGAAGCAGGGTATAGACTTTTGTCATCTTGAGCCTTTAACTCATGTTAAGAAAATGAAGAATAATGGAGAACCACTTAAAGAAAGGGGAAACATTATTAATTGTATTTTAGAGGACTTGCTATGGTGTGAAAAACTGGAGGCAGTGGGACTTCAGTAGCTGGATGTAGCAACAACCCAATAGAGAGAAGATTGTGTCCTGGACCGAGAAGGGAAACAAGTGAAATTGAAAATAAGTAAAGTAAATGGACAAATGAGATGGAATGCCCTGACACTCCCATCACATTTGCAATTAAAATGATACAAGACTTAATCCTAGCCAATGGAATTGGGGCTGTAGCAAGCTTTTGGGTGAGACACACTGAAGAGTAGGAGTTCCTTGGTTTCTTTGGTTGACAACTTCCTTCCAAATAACCATCGTCCAGAAGTAGTGGGTTCAGCCTTATGGGACAAGAGATTCCTGCTTTGCATGTGTTCTTGGATTGGACAGCCATCCTGCAGTAGAGGAACGTCAGCCCAGATGAATCATTGATCTTAGCACTGATCAAAACACACCTGAACCATGGTGACTAGAAGTAGAGCCCACATTTTTTAAATGGTCATAACTAGAACCTCTCCAGAGAGGCATCAAAAGATAAGAGGCACTCCAAACACATTATATAAGGAAGGTAAAGTATTTGAATAGAGAACATTCACATTATAGCTCCATTTGAACACCTGCAAGGTTCTTAAATGTGTTCTGTGTGACCTCAAGGCACTGACTGGAATTAGTGGAGGGACAGGGTTCCCAACGGTAGATAATAGCCCACTCCAAATTTAAGTTGTGGAGCTGGCTGAATATGGGGGCAATATGTGCTCCGCCAATGTAAATATTCAACAGACCAAACATGGACCGTAAAAGTACCTTCCAGCCCTGGCTGAGTAGCTCAGTTGGTTAGAGCAGTGGTCGGTAAAATATGGCTCTGTTGACTAATGAGTTTGCCGACCACTGGGTTAGAGCATCATCCAGATACACCAAGGTTTCAGGTTTGATCCTTGTACGGGTCCAGACACATATAAGAATCAATCATTGAATGCATAAATAAGTGTAACAACAAATTGGTCTCTGTGTGTGTCTCTCTCAAAATCAATGAATAAAAAGTAAACAAAGAAAAGTACCTTCTGACTCAGTCAATTCAGTTTTAAAAATACTTCTATTTTTCTTTCCCATTCATTCTCTTGTTATGGGCCCTGCACAGAGAAGATAGTAGATGTCTTGCCCCTTGCATTATGCATAGTAAATGATTCATAGATATATGTTGAATACTGCAAAAGTTTCATGTATTATTATATCTGAGTTATTACCATATTTTCTTTGTGTCAGGATTTTTATAAGCTTATCTTAGACCGAGGTTTCCCAATTATGTATCAGGATTCACTGAAAATCTTAATCTTTGTCTATACTACTGATGTCCCTACTTATGAGGTTGAATCAGCCTCTAATATTGAAACTGAAAGTGCCAAGCATTTGCTTGCAACTAGTGCCTGGTCAGCTTCTCCATATTTGGATTTAGCATCCAGTGACAGGAAGACTCAAGTGCCACACATATACATTCTGATGAGTCTGGAAGTTGTGGTGGCAGCTACTTGCAGCTTCCAGCGGTATACTGAAAAATATTCTAGACATAGTATCCAGCACCCAGTATTGCTAGCATTGGTAGTGCACGCTGCAATGACCATGCCAAGCCATGGTGAAGCAGCATCTTCACTGAACAGGTTCTTATAAGGTATTTGGGATTTTTGGTTGTTGTAGCCTCTAAATCTGCTCTTTAGTATCACATACATTCTATAAGCTACCCAAATGTTTTAAGTACATTCTGTTTCTATTTAATTAGTCAGAGTTTGCTTCTCATGCTTGCAACCAAATACCCTGACTGATACAAACAAATTGGTGGATTTCATTAAAAATACAGTAATAAAGTGAAGGATATTGTCCAGAAAATAGAATAAATATATGAAAAGCTAAAAATCTGGAGATCAAGCCAGGAGAACTAACATCCAACCAAGAGGAGTTCCACAGAGAACTGAGTAAATAGAGAGTAACACATTATCAAAGAAATAATATAGGAAAATTTCCCTCCTTTAAAGGCTGAGAAGTTCTAGACTGAAAGGGTCTACCAATGACCCAGATCAACATATGCAAAAAAGTCCACCTCAAAATTCGGAAAAACAAATAAAGATAGAAAAAAACAGATCACAATCAAAGGATAGAATTCAAATGTCTAGAATACTGGACTTTAGAAGACAGTGGGAAACTGTCTTCAAAGTTCTAAGGGAAAATGACTTTAACTTAGGTCTATCAATCAAGATATAAATCAAGAAGTCACAAAACCAATTTTCCATGGATCTTCTCTCCTGGTTACTGGAGAGTACAGTGTAGTCAATGACTGGGTAAAATAATAAAGAGAATGACAAGGTAGTCAGGAGTCAGGGGAGCCAATAAAGAAGAGAAATAAAGGGAAATTTCAGGATAAACAGCTGAGCATCAAGATTAGAGACTTAGTGGGTCAGGATGGACAGCTTCATGCTCAGGAAGGAAAAATGAAACTAAATTAAATGGTTGGATAATTATTGACAGGCACACATAAAATCAGCTAGAGCATTTGAAAAAACTTGGAATGGGCACACAGAAAACTAAGCAATGAAAACTAAAGCAAAACTAACATTTAGGAAAAGAAACCTTTTTAGGGAGAGCAGAAAGTTGTAAATGGAAATTTTTTTCATAATAACTATTTTGATTTAGAAGTAAACAATATCCTACCTAATAAAGACAGAATATGCAAATTGACTGTAACTCTGTGATGAAGATGGTAGTGCCCACAGCCAATAGGGAAGAAATATGCAAATTGACACAAGGCGAGAGGTGGAAGGCAGCTCTGGGCCGGAGCGAAGGTGGTGCCAGCAGCCAGGGGAAGGAAGGCCTATTCTTGCATGAATCTTCGTGCATTGGGCCTCTAGTTTACGTAATAAAAATGTAAAGTATTAATTTAGTTTAAAATGTGATATGAGTAAAGAGGAAGTGTAGGGTGGAAAAGGAATGGGAAACTGGGAGTGTGATAGAGCTAAATCCTATTTTGACAGAAGTCAGTAGATAATGTATAAAATAGATAAGTCAAGAAATAATTGCATGAGCTTATTATAGGAAAATGAAGTTGAATACTAGGAGAGAATTAAATATGCTGCAGTGGTTGCCTCTGAGTTTTTCGGACTGGGGCATAGCAGAAAGCAGCTTTATTTTAAGTTTTTTACTACTATTTGATTTAATTCTTAAGGAAAATTTTAAGTAAATTTGCATTACATTTACTTTTTACTTAAATGTACCCAGCATCAGCTCTCTTCGTCCTCTATCCCTTTCCTCCAATCACATTTAAACAAGACCCCCCCTGGCTATAGGTAAAGAGAGCTCACCTGAAAAACAGAGAGAGGTAAGAAGTAATATATTTCATATATTTTTTGCCTATAAGCTTCTGAGTCTTCAGCTTGTGACAGTTTAAGGATTACTCAAAAATAATTTTTTAAAATATGTATTTTTATTTATTTCAGAGAGAAAGGGAGAGGGAGAGAGAGAAACATCAATGATGAGAATCAATGATCATCTGCCTCCTGCATGCCTTCTACTGGGGATTGAGACTGCAACCCACAATCCTGGCATGTGCCCTGACCGGAAATCAAACCATGAACTCCAGGTTCATAAGATGCTCAACCACTGCCACTCCAGCAGGTTTCAAAAGTAATTTCTATTTGACTTGAGTTTTGCATTAAGCATTAATTTTATAACCTAATCTCCAATCATATAAATTGTTGAAATAAAAGGTAAATTATTCACCCTCATAATAATAGCTAAATATAATGGAAGGTTTCCATGTGCCAGGTCATATACTAGGTATTTTAGGTATTTCACCTCACTTATTTCTCATAAAATCCCTGAAAGTAGCACTGTAATAATCCTCAGATTTAGTGGAAACTGATGCTATTCCAATATTGTCCTTGGATTGTGGGCGGAAAGATTCCCTGCTCTTTTTTTGCCCATACCCAGGGAGCTGAGATTATGCACTTGGATAAAATGGAAACGGTTGGCCTAGTGTGGTTTTCTCATCCAGCATATCACCTTACAAGTCTGATGTTTATACTGCTGTGTTCTGTTCATGAAACCTTTTTTTGCAACATTAAGTAGAGCAGCTACAGATCAGGAGCCAGGGTGAAGGCAGGAGCCAGGGTGAAGGCAGGAGCTAGGGTGAAGGCAGGGTGCCTTTTCAGAAGTGCTGGGTGTAGGTTTGAGGTCTAGCCAGGCAAGAATGCTGCAATTCGTTTCCCTTCAGCACTCATAAAACTCATTCTTTCTGAGTATGGCTTTGGGGTCCCTCACCCACAATGCAGCATCCCAGACAGCAGCTCTACATACAATGCAGTTGTCCCTCCAGGTGGGAAATCTATCTGCCTTACTTAGTCAATGAGGTCCTTATGAAACAGAGTCCTTAGTTCTAGGTGTTAGCATTCCAGTGAGGTATGGCTTCCAACTCACTCTCAGATAACTATATAGTTTACGAAGTACTTTCGTACACATGGTTTTATTTTATCAGTATAGCAGCCATCTGAGCTCTCATTTATTAAGTATATATTACAGGCTAGACGCTATAAAATATATGAACTTCAGTCCTTCTAGGTGGGTACTGCTATACCCATTTTATGTATGTATATATGTATGTATGTATGTATGTATGTATCCTCACCCTAGATGTGAGGATATTTTTTTCATTGATTTTTAGAGAGAGTGAAATGGAAGGAGAAGGGAAGGGGAGAGAGAAACATCGATGTGACAGAGACACATTGATTGGTTGCCTCTCTGGTTGCTTCTCATATGTGCCACAATGTGGGGTGGTGATTGGACCTGCAACCAGGTACATGCCCTTGATTGGGAATCGAACCTGAGACACTGCCATGTGCAGGCTGATGCTCTAACCACTGAGCAATGCTGGCCAGGGCAATACCCATTTTATTGATGGAAATGCAGGGTCAAAGAAGCGACATGGTTTGCAAAAACCCTCTAGATTTCCAATCATTGGAGGAAATTCCAGTCCTTTTGCCAGATGTTTGATGGAATGTTGTTGTTCAGTGGGAGTTTTTTTTTTAACTTTTAAATTAATTTCTTTATTGATTAAGGTATCACATATTTGTCCTCATCCCCCCATTCCCATCCCAATCCCCTCCCCATGCATGCCCCCACTCCCCTGTTGTCTGTCACCACTGGTTAGGCTTATATGCATGCATACGAGTCCTTTGGTTGATCTCTCAGTGGGAGTTTTGCCCCTCCCATACTTCTGTCTCCTGTCTTTCCCGTGTGTGTGTGTGTGTGTGTGTGTGTGTGTGTGTGTGTGTGTGTGTGTGTGCATGATATCCACTTCATTTAGACTCTTGAAACCTTCTATTGGGTCAACCACAGAGTTTAATAGTCTTGCAGACACAATTATTTTTCTTACGAGTCCCAGTTCTCTAAGAAAGACCTTTATAAACTGTATACCTGGAAAATAAATTCCCCACGCTGCTCTGAATCTGTGCAATGACTCTGCTGACAGCAGCTGAGTATAACTAGAGGGTCCATAAATGCCTAACCTCATATTAACAAAGAATCCAGGTGAACAAACATGCAGACAACCCTTCTTTCAATTTTTTTGGGCTCTGTCTTTGCCATATTATATCTAAAGCATTTGGATTCTCACTGGAAAGGTATATTTTAAAATGGTAACATGGTTATTATATCTAATTTTCTGTCTGTCTCACCTTTAGGTCTTCCAGTCAAAGTTAGATTTCCAAGCACTTCCTTCTTTTGAAATTGTAATACCCAGTTCTTTTTTTTATTTTCTTTCTTATATTTTATGTGAGTAGAATCTATCACAATATATTATAACTGTTGGCTTTTTACAAATTCTAAGATATGCACTTAAATATTAGAAGCAGTTATCTTGGGGGTAGGGAGAGAGGTTATGTATGAATGTTCTCCTTTTTCCTTAGGTTTTTATGTATTTTATAATTCAGGAAAAAGTTACATGAAATATATTTTATTTCAGACCATACTTTAAAAAATAGTGATGAAGATTGCTACAGAATTATACATGTGCCAGGTTATGTGTGATTCTATAATATTTGATATTAAGCAAATACAGATATACAATAAAATAAAAAGCAAACTTTAGATGAATTTTAAAGCTAAAAGAGATAATTTTAGAGGTAATTATATTTGCAAATCTGATTTGTATTATACCTGTAACTACTTCTTTGCCAATAAGAATTATTTCCTTTGGACACCTTAGAAGAAAAATTGGAGAAGCCCTGAGTGTTGCTCAAGCAACATCTGATAAGTATGTTCTACAGGGTTTCTATACTAACAGGAGAAGGAATGATGGCCTCTGAGATCCCTTTGAAGTCCAAGGTTTTTAAAATGCCTTTGAAAAGGCAGGCAGAGTATAAAAAAGGCAAGGAGAAAACGCAGATTTCTGTTTTGAGGTGATTCTATCTCAAGAAAGATCATTCATGTTAACTAGCATTTACTTACACAGTGACTTTATTTTCTTCCATACAACATCAGGCCATAAACTGAATGATGTCACTCAAGGGCAACATACCTCTTCTGTAATTGCTACAAGGAGTTTATTGTGTTTCCCCACAGATTCAAGACATAAATCTTCTCTCCAGTTGATATTTATGGAGTTTGCATCTTGTATTTAAGTTTCAGATTTTTAGCTCAGATTTATTTGCCATTTTGTTTATGATCCATCTTCTTAAACCCTAGAGCAGTGGTTCTCAACTTTTTTAATGCCGTGACCCTTTAGTACAGTTCTTCATGTTGTGGTGACCCCCAACCATAAAATTACTTTCGTTGCTACTTCATAACTGTAATTTTGCTACTGTTATGAATTGTAATGTAAATAATATCTGTGTTTTCTGATGGTCTTAGGCTCTACAGCAGCGGTTCTCAACCTGTGGGTCTCCTAAGACCATCAGAAAACACAGATATTTACATTACGATTCATAACAATAGCAAAATTACAGTTATGAAGTAGCAACGAAAATAATTTTATGGTTGGGGATCATCACAGCATGAGGAACTGTATTAAAGGGTCGCGGCATTAGAAAGATTGAGAACCACTGCCCTAGAGCATGGTGAAGCAAAAGTGGTTGTGTCCATATATTCCCCACATCTATCCCTAGCAAGGAGAGTAGATGGGATGCAGCATATAGTTGTACTCATGGCTATGATATATTATGGTTACAGGATACAGAGAAAAATCAGCAAAGGGAAAAGATGGAAAGGATCAAGTGCAGGGGAGGTCAGGTACAAGTTTCCAAGGGTCCTTTCTCAGTGGAGTCACATAACATGCTTAAATCTCCTAGCAACAAGTCGTGACAACATGTGTGATGTGTTGTCAACCAGGCAAGCTCATTAGAGACTTAGTGCCCAGGGTTTTTATTGGGTGCTGGTGACACGCTCACTCTGCCTGCCTCTGCCAGGCAGGTAGCCAAATTCCAGGCTCCCAGAAGGAAACCAGGTGTTCAGCATAACCCATGTTATTTGCACAAACAGCTTAGGCACAGTGAGCCATTCCTATCCATTAATGGTGGGAACCCTTCCAAAACCTAAGTTTCTAGAAGCCAGCCAAAGGCCAGCCTTGCAAGCAGAGCTTTCTGGGGACAGCAGTTTAGGCCTGCTATGTTCACTCTTTTCTGCATGGTGGTCCTTTAGACATTTTCCGAGAAAGGGTTTTAGTCTTGCCAGCACAGGTAGGACCTCTGGCTCTCTTTTGCAGTTTTTGGAATGAGCATAACTGCTCTACAAAATTCTCTTCCTTTCCAAACCAGGAAGGACAGGGAGAATTACAGAGAGAGAATCAGCCAGAGGATTTTTAAAAATCCCTCAAACGGGACCAAATAAGTAGAGGCTTGTCCACATGAGCATCACAGCTTGGCCCAGGTAAATACCATAAAAGAGATCCCTCACCACAACCCAGTGTCTGCCCTAAGTATGTGTTGGAGCAGGAAAATATACACATGCAGGAGCCCCAGTAAGCACTTAGAGGCATCCTGCTGGCTTACTGACAGGGGCTAAGTGCTGATTTCAGGTTTAATACACAGTCATCACGTGAAACAGTGTTTACTTGCCAGGTTCCTATTGTGTCTGGCTGGGGCAGCTCCTTGATGTTCTTTCCTTGTTTCACCTGAATGCCCCGCGTAGCACGTCTCCCAGATCTTTTAATTGCCATCTCGATAGCTCGGGGTCCCTGTGCATTTCCTAAGGTACCATCACCCAGTAACAAGAAAGCTGTCACAGTTTCTTTCTATTACTTAATAATGTCTCTTGGGAAAACCTGGCTTTATTGGTTCTCCATTAAAGAAATGGGGGTGGGAGAAAGAAAAGTTACTTGAGAATCACCTCTGAACAGTTGATGGCTTTGACTAGATGGGGAATGGCAAATAGGTGGCCAGCCCCCTCACACCAGCCTCCTGAGCCCTTGACAGAGAGCACTGTGGCATTTTTTCTTTCTGTGACCAACACAGCATTCCAGGCAGCCATTGCCAATTCCTCAAATTTGGCATATAACTGAAGCCTACTTGTTTCTGAAATAAATAGCCTTTAAGATAATTTTAGTCATAAAATAAGTAATTATTCTTTTTTCTTTAACAAAATGAAATTTTAATGTGTTTGACTTTCACCTATGCTGATAGAAATTGTGAAATCAACTAGTAGTTATGTTTCAACTGTATTTTGAACATCCCCAGATTATCTTTGTGAAGCAAAATGCAGTAAAATAAAAATGGTACCGTACCTTTCTTCTGAACCAGACTCCATGGACAATGACTACAGGTGACCCTTAAATAACAGGGGCTTGAACAGCGTGGGTCCACTTGTCCATGGTCTCAGTTAATACAGTCGTCCATAATATCCTCAGGTTTCATACCCAAGGATTCAACACAAGACCTGAATCGAAAACAGTATTTTCCTATTTCCAACCATGGATTCCTAACCATATATGGAAAGTACTGTTTTAAATCCGCAGTTGGTTGAATCGCAGATGCGAAGGTGATTGTAGAGTCAAAGTTACAGGGGATTTTTCTCTGCATGGTGGTGGGCTCCCCCAACCCCAACGTTTTTGCAAGGGTGAAGTGTAAGTATTTAAATTTATGAGATACATGACTCTCACCTGCAGCATTGCACTTGTTTGTATTTGTGTGTGGAAGGTACATTGAACTTGTGTGAAGTCCCGGTTAGTTTGTGTCTCAGAGGGATGCCCTATCTGTGGGACCAGAATGAGTAATGAGAACACACTCACAGTTCTCAGCACGTGGGGTTTTGTAATATGCATGTGGCGGCTGCACTTCTCATGTTGTCCAGTCTGAACATAAGTTTTCAGTCTTTTGTTCCCAGAATAAAATTTTCTGGACTGCATCCTCACTGGAGTATCTACCCATAATAAAAGGAAAACTGCCTCTGAAGAAAAACTCAGTCTGGGAAAGTTCATTTTTCTGAGGAAGCAGTTTCCCTTGAGAGGGGTGATTGGGTTGGACTCAACTAAGAGGTTTCCTACCGGAGTATTGACAAAAGCTCTCATAATGGTCCTGTGTTATCATAACTTGATTCTGATATGAACATAAGCTATTGATAATTTGCTAAAGTAATTAAAATACTGACTTATAGAGTACTTTACATTTCTCATAATATTATTCCACTAGAGGCCCAGTGCACGAAATTCGTGCACAGAGGCATGTCCCTTAGCCCAGACTGCACCCTCTCCAATCTGGGACCCCTCAAGGGATGTTCGACTGCCCAGTAGGTTTAGGATTGGGCCTAAACGGGAAGTTGGACATTCCTCTCACAATGCAGGACTGCTGGCTCCCAACTACTCACCTACCTGTCTTCCTGATTGCCCCTAACCACTTCTGCCTGCCAGCCTGATCACCCCCTAAACACTCCCCTGCCAGCCTGATTGATGCCTAACTGCTCCCCTGCCAGCCTGTTGCCCCTAACTGCCCTCCCTTGCAGTCCTGGTCACCCCTAACTGCCCTCTCCTGCAGGCCTGGTCCCCCCCAACTGCTCTCCCCTGCAGGCCTGGGTCCCCTGAAACTGCCCTTCCCTGCAGGCCCGGTCACCCCCAACTTCCCTCCTCTGCCGGCCTGGTCACCCCTCACTGCCCTCCCCTGCAGGCTTGATTGCCCCCAACTGCCCTCCCCTGCAGGCCTGGTCCCTCCCAACTGCCCTCCCCTGCTGGCCTGATCACCCACAACTGCCCTCCTTTGCAGGCCTGGTCCCTCTCAACTGCCCTCCCCTGCTGGCCATCTTGTGGCAGCCATCTTGTGTCCACATGGGGGAAGCCATCTTTGACCACATGGGGGCAGCCATCTTGTGTGTTGGAGTGATGGTCAATTTGCATATCACTCTTTTATTAGATAGGGTCAGTTAATAATTTTATTCTTCCTAGGGTCCAGAGAAGAGCTGTAACATATGGCATTGTAACAGATGTAACAGATAAGTGAAAGCAACTGTTGAGAGAATTGCCAAATGGACCAAAGCTATTTAGGTAATTGACCAAAGTCTAGAATTGAGGTCCTTTGAACTGAGTCCTATGTTCTTCTTTCTACATAGGTCACAGTTTTGGCTTTCTCTCTCTCAATCTCTCTTTCGCTCTTTTATTCTTCTGTTTTGTCACCCTCTCTCTTCTTTTAAGTAGAATTTTTAAAATTTGTTTTTATTGATTTTCTTTTTAGAGAGCGGAAAGGAGATGGGGAGAGAGATAGAAATATCCATTAGAGAGAAACATTGATGGGCTGCCTCCTGCTCGGCCTCTACTGGGGATTGAGCCCAAAACCTGCAACCCAGACATGTGCCCTGACTGGGAATCGGACCGGCAACCTCTTGGTGCAGGGGAAGATGCTCAATCAACTGAGCTACACCAGCTGGGCTCTTTTTTTTTAATAGTGGTAAAAAATTCAACATGAATTAAATAGATCTTCTTAACAAACTTTTAAGTGGACAGTGTAGTATTGTTAACAATATGTACATTGTTGTACACAGATCAACTACTTTATTATTGTAAAGCTCATATAAGTAACAGGCTAAGCAGCATGACACACACAGTGCTGTTTACCAAGGAAGAGATGGACAAACATTTAAGAATTGTATATATATTTTCATGTGAATAACGATAATTCACTTGTGAAAGTGAAATGAATTTTACATTTATACTATATTTATATAGAAAATGGAGCCAAGTTAAAGAATAGTTAGTGAACAATAGTACACATGTGGCAAAAGTCACATAGTGATATGCAGTTGACTGAAATTTGGAAAGAGTTAGCATAGAGGAGAGAGACAGCTTTGGGTTCAAATCCTGTCTCCAGCACGTCCTGACCATGTCATTTTGGGAAAAATACATAACCTCTATGGGCCTCTGCCTTCTTACCAGTTGAAGTGGGAAAATACTACCTCCTTCCAGTGTTATAAGGATTAGAGGCAATATATGTCAAGTTTTGAGCACCACAGCTGACATATACCAGACACTCAAAAATTAGAAGTAATTGAATGCTCGCTATGTTTCAAGATTGTTCCAGAGCTTCACATGTTAACCTAATCCAAAAAAAAAAAAAAAAAAAGTATGGAAAAGGTACTATTATTAGCACCTTTTTGCCAATGAGAAAACAGATAATATTTTCCCAGGTCACACAGTCAGTAAGTGGTGGAAGGGAGATTTAAAAAAATATATATATTTTTAATTGATTTCAGAGAGTAAGGAAGAGAGAAATAGAAACACCAATGATGAGAGAGAATCATTGATCAGCTGCTTCCCCCATGTCCCCCACTGGGGATTGAGCCCACAACCCTGACCATGAATAGAATTGTGACCTCCTGGTTCATAGGTCTATGCTCAATCACCTAGCAGCAGGAAGATTTGAAGCCAGGCAGTCTGGCTCTAGAACCTTCCTGTTAACTAATATTTTAACATTTTAAGTACGATCTATCATCATGTACCTAAAGTTTAGAATTCAGGGGTCTTTCCCCAGGGGCACTAGGCAGCCTCTGACATGTGATAACAGGGATACCCCAGTGTGTAGGGAAATAATTAAATGAAGATGGGGCATGAGGCTTGGAATTTATTTGGTAGGTAATGGGACCAACTATGAGGATCAAAATACTCCAGATCCATTTCTGGATGCTGAGCATTAAACACACACACAAATAAACAAGATGTCAAGCAACCCCCAAACACCTTCTAGTCTAGTAAGAAGCAGATGGCTAAAAATTCACTGCAATAAGAATAGATGCTATGAGAGAAGTCTACATGAAACACAGTGGAGACACAAGGTGGAGAGGGTCAGTTCTACTCAGAGAGACAGGGAGAGAGAAGGCTTTATAAAGAAGATGGAATAAGCTGATCCCTAAAAGGTCCATATGTTAGCTAGGACAAGCGCCTCAAAATCTGGGCCATTCTTACTAAATGCTATTCTTGCTAAATGTTGAAATGTAGCACCATATTTTGCAGACCAACTGTAAACAGGATGAGTTAGAGAGGAACTCCACCTGATAAATGTAGCCAACTGCAAAGAAGAAATCAACATGTAATTGACCAGCGTATCTATGCAATGATTCAGCCTCCCTTCCAGGAGACAGAGCTTTGGATATGAATCCCCATCTCCTTTACTTGCTGCAAGTAAATAAAACCACCTTTTGACAACCACATCTCGTTTTTTAATAGAGCACCCCAAGTGGTGAACCCCTTGAGTTTGGTAACACGTAGATGGTTTTGAGGAGAAGGTCATGTTCAGAGCTGTGTATATCATCAAACAGCCTGTTGGTGCAATTGGGAAATGAAGACCTGACCCCCGGTTAAGGTAGTAAGAATGAGGAAGAGGAATGTAGAGCCATGCTTGAGGTGGGATTATTAGGGGGTGATGATTACAGGGCCTAAGGAGAGCAATGACCTGAAATTCTGTAACTGGGGTGCTATTATCAAGGACAGTTTATGGAAGAAAATAATGAATTTATTTGAGTTTGAAGCACCTGTAAGATACAGAGATATAGATAAAAGACACTTCTTGGATTCTGGCAACATTTTTCTCTGTGGTATGACTATTAAAAGTCATGTTACTGATATGGAAAGGAAGGGGTCATTCTTGACTTTTCCTCATTATCTCAGGGGCAAGGCATAGAGAGGTTAAGGCAATACTTTCTCAGGTCACACCGTGTATTAGCCTTGCAGTTGTCAATAGAGAGTCAAGGAATGTAGGCGATGGGATGTGCTTTCCACAGATGAGAGGTGGGGAACCACTGCAGCATCCAGCCCTGGGCTGGTTGGACATAGAGTTTGTCTCGTTCACTTGAATATGGACTTGCTTTCTTTTTATTTTTAAAATATATTTTTAATGATTTCAGAGAGAAAGCGAGAGGGAGAGAGAGATAGAAACATCAATGATGAGAGAGAATCATTAATTGGCTGCCCCCTGCATGCCCCACTCTGGGGTTCGAGCCCGCAACCCGGGTATGTGCTCTGACTGGGACTCAAACAGTGACCTCCTGGTTCATAGGTTGATGCTCTATCACTGAACCATACCAGCCAGGCTGGATTTGCTTTCTTAGGAAAACAGAACAGGTATTGTTTCAGCTAGTGGATGAGCAATTTTTGAGAACTTAGGTATTCATTTAATTTTTATTTGATGAATATTTATTGCATAAATATTTATTATTATGTAGTAGGCACAGTTCTTGATGTTGGGGATGCTGTAGGGAACAGAGCACAGCTCTGTTCTCCTTAGCCTTACATTATGGAGGGAGGGACTAGAAAGTAAATACATAAAGGAGTGGATTGTATGATGCCTGAGGAAGAGGATCCAGGAAGATGGGAATGTAAAGGCTGTAGTAGGAGTGAACTCGTGTTAGTTGGGTGAGTATCTTTGTGAGGAAGTCATAATTGCTCGTTGTCCCCTTCATCCTTGAATTTTAGGAAGGAACCCTGAATCTCTTAGTTGTCTAGTGAACAAATTCTGTTTGAGGGACTACCCTATTACTTGGTGTGGATCTAGGCCTGATTTATAACATGAAAACCAGCCTTGCAGACAATTTAACTTCCTTCCAACACAAATGTTCTGAGAGACAAGTGCCATCTAGTGGCAAAGTGAAAAACATACCTGACACACTGGGAAGGGGAGAAGATCCATTTTGCATAGTTGGCTATGCACTCACTCTGAAAATTTGATTTTCCACTCGCACAAAAATCAAAGTTGAAAAATGAGTCCAAAATGACCTCCATTACAATCATTTTCATTAATTTTACATATACTTGGCATTTTACATGTTTCTATATTTAATCTTCAAAAGCAACTCTGCAAACTGGGCATTTTTATTATTTTCATTTTGAATATAAAGGTATCTAAAGATCAAATTACTTTTCCATTGTCTTAAAGCTTTTAAATGACAGAGTTTGCATTTATCCCTAATTTTTTTCTGAGGCCAAACTTGAATTAAATTGTCTGTAGGTAGCTCTGAGCACTTAATAAAATAACCAGTTCTTTAAAAAAATTTTTTTATTTTTATTTTTCAATTAGAGTTGAAAATACAATATTTTAATACTTTCATATATACAATCCAGTGATCATACATTTAAATAACTTACAAAGTGATCACCCCAATAAATCTAGTACCCATCTGACCCCATATAGTGTCATTACATTATTGAATGGATTTCCCATGTTGTATTTTGTATTCTCATGACTATTTTGTAACTACCAAAGTACACTTCTTAATCCTTCACCCTTTTCACCCGTTCCCCCAGCACTCTTCTCCCAATTTGGCAACCATCAAAATATTCTCTGTATCTATGAATCTGTTTCCGTTCTGCTTGTTTATCTTATTTTTTAGATTCCACATATAAGTGAAATCATCTGGCAGCTGCCTTTCTCTGTGTGACTTATTTCACTCAGTACAATACTCTCCAGGTCCATCTATGTTGTTGCAGGTGGCAAGATTTTATTCTTTTTTATGGCTGAATCATATTCCATTGTATATATGTACCTCTTCTTTATCCATTCATCTGTTGATGGACACTTAGGTTGCTTCCATATCTTAGATATTGTAAATAATGTTCAATGAACATATGGATGATTTAATGTTTTGGGTTTCTTTAGATAAATACCCAGAAGTGAAATTGCTGGGTCCTTCTTTGTCTCTTGTTACAGCCTTTGTTTTAAAGTCTGCTTTGTCTTATATAAATATTGCTATCCCAGCTTTTTTCCCCTATGAATTGTCTTTTTCATCCCTTTAATTTCAGTCTGTGTGTGTCTTTCAGTCTGAAATAAGTCTCTTGTAGACAACATATGTAAGGGTATTATTTTATTATCTATTCAGTCACAGATGCCTTTTGATTGAAACATTTAATCCATTTGCATTTAAAGTAATTGATTTTAGATGTGTATTTATTGCCATTTTATTATTAATGTATTTGTATATATTTTTTCTTCTTCTTAAAGAATACCCTTTAACATTTCTTGTAATACTGGTTCGGTGGTAATAAACTTTTTAAGCTTTTTCTTGTTTGGGAAGATCTTTATTTGTCCTTTATTCTAAATAATAGCTTTGCTGGGTAGAGTAATCTTGGTTGTAGATTTTCATCACTTTGCTATTCCATCACCTTGCTTTTCATCACTTTGATTATTTCCTGCCAATCCCTTCTTGCCTGAAATGTTTCTTTTGAGAAATCAGCTGACTGTCTTATGGGAGCTCCCTTAAAGGTAACTAACTGCTCTTCTCTTGCTGCTTTTAAGATTCTCTCTTTGTCTTTAATCTTTGGCATTTTAATTATGATGTGTCTTGGTGTGACTCTTTTCTATTACTGAACTTGTCAGTCTATTTTCTTTACCAAGTTAGAGAAGTTTTCAATCATTCTTTTTTCAATTAGGCTTTTAATTCCTTGCTCTCTCTCTTCTTCTTCTGGCAACCCCATGATATGATTGGTATGCTTGAAATTGTCCCAGAAACTCCTTAAACTATCCTCATTTTTTTGGATTCTTTGTTCTTTTTGCTGTTCTGATTAGATGTTTTCTGCTTCCTTACCTTCCATTACTGATTTAATCCTCTGCTTCATCTACTCTACTGTTGATTCTCTATAATGTATTCTTTGTTTTGGTTGTTGTATTCTTCATTTCTTCAACTATTGAGCCACACTAGCCAGACCATTTCTGCCTTTTAAAAAAATGTTTTCTATCTCCATGTTTGTTTCTTATTTCTTTGTTGAAGTTCTCACTAAGTTCCTCCTCTCTTCCCCTGAGTCCATTGAGCACTCTTATAATCAATGTTTTGAGCTTTGCAGCAGGCAGATTGTTTGTCTCCACTTTGTTAGTTTTCTTCCTGGAGTTTTGTTCTGTTCTTTCATGTGGGACATGCTTCTTTGTCTCCTCAATTTGGCTGCTTCCCCATGTTGACTACTATGTATTTGATAGAGCTGCTATGTCTCCCAGTCCTGGTTGAGTAGCCTTAAGGAGTAGGTGTCTTGTAGGGACTGGTGGCACAGCCTCCCAGGTCACCTGACACATCAATGGAGGGATTGACTCCCAGGCCAGTCAGCTTTGAGGACTGATCATGAACACTGTGGAGGATCAACCTCAGATGCCATAGAGCAGAATTCACTTCAGTGAGACTCTGCTGCCCACTGATTCCACCCCTTGAGTGTGTCATTCATGGATGTGATTGGTGGTGCTTCGGCAAGGTCCACTGGGTGCACTGGCTCTAGGGTTTCCCAGGAGGTGCAGGCAAAGATCAGCTGCTGCCTGTGCCCTTCATGAGGCCATCCAAAATGAGCCACAAAGCAATTTGCAGATGGTTTTAACTAGTGCTTGGCTTGGAGGGCCTGAGAGAAGCCAAGCTGTGAACTACGGCCAGCTGTTGCTAGTTCTGAGCCCAGAGCTACTTAGCAAGAGATATGTGGGATGCCAAGGCCAAATGCTGCTTATTTGAGAAATTTTAGGAAAGTTGGAAGCATGAGCCAAGATAGGCCGCTGGGTGTAAATTCTCTGGAAATGGCTTGGATGGACTGGCAAGTTGAATAGGGAAGGGTCTCAGGGAATCACCAGGGTAGAGTGAATAGGCCAGAGTCTCCACCAGGTTTATGGAGACTTAGATATGTTGAGGGAGGTCTGAGCCAAAGTACAATGGCCTCTGCTAGCATTTCTGCCTGGGAGAAGGCTGCTCCTGGTACCAGACAATTCATTTCCTACCAGTATGTCCCTGGCACCTTTCAATCTGCTGCTCCAGCACTGGAGCTTATGGCAAGTGAGTCTGTGAGTCTAAGTTTGTGCATGGGTCCTTTAAGAGGAATGCCTGGGACTCCAGCACTCCTCTATCTCACTCAACCATAATCCTCGCTGGTTTTCACAGCCAGAAGTTATGGGGATTTCTCTTCCTACACAAGAACCCTGGGGTGGGGGGCCTGGTGTGGGCTGGGGCTCCTCCATCCTCAGGGAGGACACCTGGAGGTGAGATATCCCTCCTGATTTTTATCTGCCACTTGTGGTGGTGAAACCAGCCTGTTCTACATCTCTACCCCTCTTACCTGACGCATGTGGCTTCTTCTTTACATCCTTAGTTATAAGACTTCTGTTCAGCTATATTTCAGGGGGTTCTGAATGATGGTTGTTCTGTAGTTTAGTTGTAATTTTGATGTGGTTGTGGGAGAATTTGAGTACCACATTTTGCCTATGCCTCCATCTTGACTGGAAGGGAAGGACTAGTTCTTAATTGGACACCAGCAAGTCCAGTTACACTATCTGAAACCAAGTCAATTAAATCTCATTATAAAGGAAATGCTCAGAACTAGGATTAATAGGGAGAAATCACTGCAGGTAAACGTCATTTTAACATAAAGAACTTTCTATGATTAGACTTGTTTGTAGTGGACACCTTAGCAAGCAGACGTGGGTAGGATTGCTACTGAGGGTTGGCAGGACATAGATGAGTTTTTTTTTTGTTTTGTTTTGTTTTTGCCAGGATCATGGCTTGTAAATATTTGCATTGCAATGCTTTGGGCACTCTTTCAAATTTTCCACATTCTCAACTGCTGAATAATATGCATGGCCCAATTCACATGTGCCTTAGCTGAGGGCCAGTGCTAATAAGTTAGTTCACCAGTCACCATAAACTGTTTTTATATACGATAGATAAAAATATAGGGAAGAAAAAAGATAACAATAACTGACAGTGACCATAAGCTCTGATTTTCCCAGTTTTGTCCTTGTTAATGCCTGTTGTCCCTACACATCAATTAATTTCACCTTTCAAAATGTTTCAGTACCTGCCCAAGGGCAGCTTCTCCTATTAGTTTCCTGAATATCATTTAAGAAATGGTGTCTATAGGGAGAGAATCCAAGATGGCGGCGTAGGTAAACACCTAAACTGCTGCCTCCTATAACAATTTAAACTGCAACTAAAAGACAAAACGTCTATCACCCAGAACCACGGGAAAGCTGGCTGAGTGGAAGTTCTACAACTAGAAGGAAAGAGAAAAGAGCATTGAGACGTGCACGAGCGCTGAAAAGCTGAGGTACGGAGGTGCGTGATCCGGGCTGGCTGCGGGCGACTGGGTGCATTGCTTTTTTCAACCCGAATGGAGACAAGCCCCCGATTACTCTGAAATCCAGTCTCTGGGGAGACGCGGGGGACCCAAACTCCTACGGGGAGAAGCTGGACTGTCTGCCAGAGAGGGTGGCTTGCTTGCAGAGCTGGGCGCAGGAATAATTGTTTACGGCACTGGGGCACGGGACTCGCGGATGCCGTTGGAGACTCAGAGCCGGCTAACTAGCAGCCATTGCTGTTTGCCACGCCCTAACCTAGTGACACCCTGAGGCCCCGCCCTACAAACCCACCCAAGCTCCAAGCAGCTCAATTAGCGTAAGAAAGGCCTGCCTTATCACAGCTTAACCTAGCAAACTTGCAGCCTGGGTCAGACAGCTCCAAAACCTCCAAACCCCAAGCAAAGAGGAGAAAACTGCAGCTCTCACTGTAGCTCCTGCTGAGTGGCCTCAGACAGTAGCTGACCTGCACCCCATTGGAGATCCAGAAGCCAGTGTACCTAGTGGTCAGTGTGAGACACCAGATTTCAACTCCTCACATCCATAAGTGACACATTCAAGAGGCAGACTCAGTGAGCACCAAAGCTTCACTGAAATAAGTCCTGCCCCATAAGTGTGTCTTCAGCGCAGCAGTTCTTCCCTTATAGACACAGGGAGTGCTCACAGCTAATTGGCCTGGAGGTCAATTCCTCCCAGCATAACAACAGCAATTAAGGCTTAACTGCACCAAGACTTTGCACTCAGCCCACAAAGGGGTGTACCAAGAGCGTCCACATCAGGAGATTGGGGGGGCTGAGCTACTGCCCCCTATAGGTCACCTACCACACAAAGCCACTCCATCAACACAGGGAAGCAGCCAAAATGCAGAAACAAAGAAACATGTCACGAATGAAAGAAACGGAGGAAAGCAAACTACTGGATGACATAGAGTTCAGAACCACATGTATAAGGTTACTCAAGAATCTTCTAAAAACCGCTGAGAAACTTGATAACACTTCTGAGGAGCTTAGTGAGACCTTCAAGGACCTTAATGAGAATGCCAAAAAAATGGAAAAGGACCAGTCAGAAATGAAGCATACACTGTCTAAAATAAAGAATATACAGAAACTCAACTGTAGATCAACGTACCCCAAGAATCAAACCAAAGATCTGAAATATGTGGAAACAAAAAACATCCAACCAGAAAAACAAAAAGAAAAAAGAATCCAAAAATATGAAGATAGTGTAAGGAGCCTCTGGGACAACTTCAAGCGAACCAACATCCGAATTTTTGGGGTGCCAGAAGAAGGGAGAGAGCAAAATATTGAAAACCTATTAGAAGAAATAATGACAGAAAACTTTCCCTACCTGGTGAAAGAAATAGACGTACAAGTTCAGGAAGCGCACAGAACCCCATACAAGAGGAATCCAAAGAGGACCACACCAAGACACATCATAATTAAAATGCCAAGGGCAAAAGACAAAGAGAGAATATTAAAAGCAGCAAGAGAAAAACAGCTAATTACCTACAAGGGAGTACCCATATGACTGTCAGCTGATTTCTCAACAGAAACTATGCAGGCCAGAAGGGAGTGGCAAGAAATATTCAAAGTGATGAACAGCAAGAACCTACAACCAAGATTACTCTACCCAGCAAAGCTATCATTCAGAGTTGAAGGTCAGATAAAGAGCTTCACAGACAAGAGAAAGCTAAAGGAGTTCATCACCACCAAACCAGGATTACACGAAATGCTGAAGGGTATCCTTTAAGAAGAGGAAGAAGAAGAAAAAGATAAAGACAAAAATTATGAACAACAAAATGACATCAAACACATACCTACCAACAAGTGAATCTAAAAATCAAGTGAATGAAAAATCTGAAGAACAGAATGGACTGGTGAATATAATAGAATCAGGGACATAGAAAGGGAGTGGACTGACGATTCTCAGGGGAAGCAGGTGTGAGGGGTGCGGGAAGAGATTGGACAAAAATCTTACTCCTAAAGATGAAGACAGTGGGGGGGGGGGGTAAGGGCATGGGGTGGGGTGGGGAATCAGGTGGAGGGGAGCTATGGGGAAAAATAAAAGAGGAACACCTGTAATAATCTGAACAATAAAGATTTATTAAAAAAAAAAAAAGAAATGGTGTCTATAGCCTTTCTAAAAGAAAAAAAAATAGTACATTATGTTATACACCATTCTTGACCTTCCCTTAAGTCTTTAAAGCTTTTTTTGCGATACACAATCAACTGTTAAATGTTAATTTAACATGACTGTTTTTTTTAAAAATTAGTTTAAAATGAGTATAGATTCACTGGAAGTTGCAAAGATAGTACAGAGAGGGCCCATGTACATTTCACCCAGTTTCCCCAATGTTTACATCTTACACAATTATAGTATAAATTAAAGGCCTGGTGCACAAAATTTGTGCATGGGAGGGTGTGTCCCTCAGCCCAGCTTGCACCCTTTCCAATCTGGGACCCCTCGAGGGATGTCTGACTGCCCGTTTAGGCCCGATCCTACTTGGATCGGGCCTAAACGGGCAGTCAGACATCCCTCTCACAATCCAGGACTGCTGGCTCCCAACTGCTCACCTGCCTGCCTTCCTGATTGCCCCTAACTGCTCTGCCTACCAGCCTGATCACCCCCTAACCACTCCTTGCCAGTGTGATTGATGCCTAACTGCTCCCCTGCCAGCCTGTTTGCCCCTAACTGCCCTCCCCTGCAGGCCTGGTTCCTCCCAACTGCCCTCCCCTGCTGGCCTGATCCCTCCCAACTGCCCTCCCCTGCTGGCCATCTTGTGTCCACATGGGGGCAGCCATCTTTGACCACATGGGAGCAGCCATCTTGTGTGTTGGAGTGA
The DNA here is from genome assembly GCA_026230045.1 of Corynorhinus townsendii. NCBI lineage: Eukaryota > Metazoa > Chordata > Mammalia > Chiroptera > Vespertilionidae > Corynorhinus > Corynorhinus townsendii. The sequence goes on from JAPDVU010000008.1 coordinate 69,219,153, forward strand.
TGGTCAATTTGCATATTACTCTTTTATTAGATAGGATAGAGGCCTGGTGCATGGGTGGGGGCTGGCTGGTTTTCCCTGAAGGGTGTCTCAGATCAGGGTGGGGGTTCCCTTCGGGGAGGAACCTGTGGTGGTTTGCAGGCTAGCCACATTCCCCAGTGACCCAAGTGGAGGCCATGGTATCTGGGATTTATTTATCTTCTATAATTGAAACTTTATAGGCTTGAGCGGAGCCAAGCCTCCTGCTCACTCCATGGCTGCCGCCATTTTTGTTGGGATTTATTTATCTTCTATAATTGAAACTTTGTAGCCTTGAGCGGAGGAGGCCACGGCAGGCCAGGGCTGTGGAAGCTTGGCTTCCTCCATTGCTGGGGGCAACTCAAGCCTCCTGCTCTCTCCGTGGTCGCAGCCATCTTGGTTGGGTTAATTTGCATACTCGCTCCTGATTGGCTGGTGGGTGTGGCTTTGTGGGTGTAGTTGATGTATGGTCAATTTGCATATTACTCCCTTATTAGATAGGATTGGCATTGGTCCAATCTATGCTATTAAAAGAGAAACATGCAAATTGACCGTACCTCCGCTACGCCGACAAGCCACGCCCACAAAGCCAATCAGGAGCAAATATGAAAATTAATCCAAACAAGATGGCTGCTGTCACAGAGGTAGCTGGAGGCTTGGGTTTCCCTGGCGATGGAGGAAGCCAAGCTTCCTGGCTGGCCCTGGCCTCTGCTCAAAGCTACAAAGTTTCAGTTATAGAAGATAAATAAATCCCAACAAAAATGGCGGTGGCCAGGAAGCAAGCAGGAGGCTTGGCTCCGCTCAAGGCTACAAAGTTTCAATTGTAGAAGATAAATAAATCCCAGATACCAAGGCCTCCACTTGGGTCACCAGGGGGCGTGACCAGCCTGCAAACCAACACAAGCCCCTCATCCAGGCTGCCCCACGTCCCAAGTGAACCCCCACCCTGATCTGGGACACCCTTCAGGGCAAACCAGCCGGCCCCCACCTGTGTTCCAGGCCTCTATCCTATCTAATAAAAGAGTAATATGCAAATTGACCATCACTCCAACACACAAGATGGCTGCTCCCATGTGGTAAAAGATGGCTGCCTCCATGTGGACATAAATTGGCTGCCACAAGATGGCCAGCAGGGGAGGGCAGTTGGGAGGGACAAGGCCTGCAAGGGAGGGCAGTTGGGGGTGACCAGGCCAGCAGAGGAGGGAAGTTGGGGGTTACCGGGCCTGCAGGGAAGGGCAGTTGAGGGGGACCAGGCCTGCAGGGGAGGGCAGTTAGGTGTAACCAGGACTACAGGGGAGGGCAGTTAGTGGCAATCAGGCTGGCAGGGGAGCAGTTAAGCATCAATCAGGCTGGCAGGGGAGTGGTTAGGGGGTGATCAGGCTGGCAGGCAGAAATGGTTAGGGGCAATCAGGAAGTCAGGTAGGCGAATAGTTGGGAGCCAGCAGTCCTGGATTGTGAGAAGGATGTCCTAAATGGGCAGTCAGACATCCCTTGAGGGGTCCCAGATTAGAGAGGGTGCAGGATGGGCTGAGGCTCACCCCCCACCCCGTGCACAAATTTTGTGCACCAGGCCTCTAGTGTTTGTATATTATTCTATGTTTGTATATTGTTCTATGCTATTTTATCACATATGGAGACTCATGTAACCACCACTGAAATCAATATCTCCCTTGTGGGATCCTTTGATAGCTGCACCTGCTCTGTTACTCTCAGTCTCTCTCCATCTGAACTCTGATAACAAGTAATCTGTTTTCCTTTTTTATAATTTTGTCATTTAGGGAATACTATGTAAATGGAATCTGTATGTAACTTTTGAGATTGGCTTTTTTTCCACTTACCATAATGTCTTTGAGACCTACCTAAGTTGTGTGTATTAATAATTCATTCCTTGTTATTGCTGAGTAGTTCCATGGTATGCATGCACTATAGTTGGTTTCACCATTCACCTTTGATTGTTGAGAGACATTTTGTTTTTTTCCAGTTTTGGCTTTATTTTACAAATAAAGCTGCTATAACAATAATTTACTGGTTTTGTGTGAATATAACTTTACATTCCTCTGGTATAAATGTCCAGGAATGTAATTGCTGGTTTATACAAATGTATGTTTAGTTTTTTGTTTTTTTTCTTAATACTGCCAAACTAATTTCTCAAGTGTAGCATTTTACATTCCCACCAGCAATGTAGGAGAGAATAATTTCTCCGTATTACCAGCATTTAGTATTGTCACTATTTTTCATTTCAACTATTCTAATGGATGCAGTGATATCTCATTGTGGCTTTAATTTACACTTTATTAATGGCTACATTGAATATCTTGTCCTATGGTTTTTTGCTATCCATACAGCTTCCTTTGTGAATTGTTTCTGATAGATCCTCCCTTCCCCCAACTGATGGACAGAGAATGATGTAAACTCCACCTGCAGCCCGAACATTCCTGAACACCTAACCAGGCACCTTATATGGACTGTACATTGAACCACCAATCAGCATCTGCCAAATACCCTAACCCCCGATTTCTAAGTCCCTAATTATGTGCCTTATATGAAACCACCAATCAGCATGTGCTGAGTACCCTAAGCCCCATCCCTTCCCTTTCCTCCCCTCAAAAGGCGCCTTCATCCCAGCACATGTGCTCTTTTCTCTCTGGAAGATAGCCTAGCAGGGTCTTCTCCTCTAATAAATCCTGTGTCCTGGTCTCCGACCCTCTGTCTCATCTTTCAGTTTCTTTATATCCTTTGCCCATTTCCTAATTGGATTTTAAAAAAATAAAGCCTTTGTCCAATATATGTTTTGTAAATATTTTCTCCCAGTCTGTAGTTTGTTTCTTTATCCTCTTAATAGGGTCTTGCATGGAGCAAATATTTTCAATTGTGATACAGTTCTTGAAAATCTTTTTTATATTAACAACGTCATATTGTTCTTTTTAATGCTTGCATTGTATTTAGTTGTATGGATACATAATAATTTATATAACCAGCCCTTTATGTACAGTTAGTTATTTTCAGTAATTTATAATTAAAAACAATGTGTCAGTAACAATTTGTGGATATTCAACTTTGTATACTAGTATATGTGCAAATATATCCTAAGAATAAGTTTCTGAAAGTGGTATTGATAGATCAAAGATATGTGTATTTTAATTGTCCACCAAACACTGCAATAGTGGACATCTGTACTTGCAGGCCATGAGCTGTCTTTTACTCTACATGCTCATCATTGCGTGTTAGGACATTAAAAAGCAAAGAAAGAACTGATACTGAATTTTTGGACTGGAACCTGGATTCTTTGTCCCCCGGAATCGAAGAATGAATCCACGGACAGAAAGTGGTATAGCAAAGGTGGGTGATTTATTGAAGAACAAGTACAGACTCCCACATGGGGAGAGGAGACACAGAACTGACTCCCATGTAGGGAGGGGGAAAAGTCCCACTGGGTTCCCTATCCCTATGGCTTATAAAGGCTGCAGATCCTGGTACCTTGATATCCCCTCGGATTTGTCAATATTCCCCTTCAAGTTGGTTACTATGGTAACTCCTGAGCTCAAAGGTTGAACCTCACATGGCACATGTGAGGTTCTCCCCCCTCCTTCCTTATTGTTTTCGTATTCCCTTTGGGCTTTCTTCCTCTCCTTCTGAATGAAGGGCTTCCTTCTCTTTATTTTGTAAATATGACCTTTCTTGGCTACTTCCAGTTCCCTTGTCTTATGTAAATATACCTGTTGCTGCTTCCTTGTCTCATGGAAATGTAACTGCACCTGGCTTCCTTGTGTCATGGAAATGTACCCCCCCCACCTTTTCCCATGGACCCCAATTCTAAAAAAATCCCTATGCCTGCCTATGTCCCCCTAAAATTCCTGCTTCAGAACTCTGACAATCTAAGAGTTAAAAATAGTAGCTTAATGCTTTTTATCTGATTTCTTAATTGTGAGAGATACAGGATAGATTTATATGGAAGCCCTCTTTCCACCATGAGCTGTTTATTCCTGTTATTTGACCATTTTTGTCTCATGAGTTGGTGATCATTTTCCTACTGATGTTAAAAGAACTTTCAATGTTGAAGAAGGAACGAATCCCTTTCCTTATGCAAATGTTGTTCCTGTTTTTTCTTGATTACAGTATTTTTTTACCATGGAGAAATTTAAATTTTTATTTAAATTAAATTTTTCAGTTTTTCCATTGCAATTTCTGGGTTTGTGCTTAAGTAGAAAGGAAAAAAAAAGTTTAAAAAATTTCCCCACGTTTTCTCTCAGAACTTTAGTGTTTGCAATATAATCTAAAACACCAGTTCAGGTGGAATAGGTCTTTTTTGCTCAACGTGCTATTTGGAGAACCTCAGCAAGACATCCCCCAGGAGCTCCTTAGAAATGGAGGATCTCAAGCCCTACCAAGGCCATCTTGCATCACAATCTGCATTTTACAAAGCTCCCTAGGGCCTACGTGATTCTTATGCACATTAAAATGAGATAAACACTGCAGCAGGGGTGTATGTTTGCATTTTCCTTTTATTAAAAAGGATAGATGCAAGAACACATTCGCAGCTCACTCAATTTATCACTAGGTGGTGCACGAAGGATTTTAAATGCTTATGATTCCAAGTTTTAAATTCAGATAATTGTGAAAACCAGACCTGACATACTGGGTTCCTTTAATTCAGGATCAATTGTATGAGAGGTTGAGAGAGAGTGAATCAGGTCTGTGTTTAGGAGAGAGAGAACCCAGGATGTCTAGCTCTGTGATCTGATTTTATTCCCTTTCTGGTAATTGGTTTGAATATTTTTCTCAATGGCCAAGCCTGATGTTTCCTTCTTAATAACTCCATGTGAAGTATGGTAACAACCATACTTGGGTAAAAATTGCTGTTTAATATTTTAACCTTGCTGTTTTGGGTTCTGTACTCATTTAAAAGTTATTTTGATTTTCTGAACTTACGTATGATTGAATACTCTATTGATGGCGGTTTGAATATCCCATTGATTGTGATCTCACTGGTCATCGAAGCACATTCCTCTGGGACCCAGGACAGATAGTGATCCTAAATTGTCTCAGCAGCTACAGATAACTGAGTTTTAGTTGACTCAGTGATCTCAGAATCTGGACAGCATAATTATTCTAAAATTGCTCAGGTGGTCCCAGATAATGTGTTTCTGTTGATTCAGTGATTCGTAGATATTTTAGATAACTAAGTTGCTCGATTTTGCTTCTGTAAAAATGCTTTTTCGCGAAACAGGTTCCTCATTCCAGACCCAAAGATGTAATCAATACCTTTGTGATATTCTGCATATAAGCCAGAGTGGCTAGCTGTTCGGGGCTGCGAGGTCTGGAGCGCTTTTGCTCCCTCGTATGCTGCCGACTTTTAATAAATGACTCCATAATTCGACCTTTTTTTGAGGCGTCTTTTGTAAGATGGGGGTTACATCACAACACATGGAGATTTGTGGAAACAGACTGGTTTCTGTCAAGGTCTAGAAATGGGGGCTTGACTTTCCCCTATGTAATTGTTACAGAAAACCGAAGAATAAAGCAATACTTAGAGTTGCTTTTATTACGCGTGGGTCCAGAAGAAAATGTCTCTCAAATTCTGGGCCCCAACATGCAGGAATTTTCCCTATTTATATGTTTTTACCTTCTTTGTCTCCCAAATATGGGGTGTTTCCGGCCCCTTTTGCAAGCTCTTAAAGAACCCCTATGTGCTGGGGCCTTGAGACCTCAACCAGAGGCCTGGCCTGGCGCCAGCACTGATAACTGTTATGCCCAGATTTTGGGGTCCCCAAATTCAACCACCAGGGAGCCACTTCCGATGCAAAAAAACAAAAGAGTCTTTATTCAAGCCCGGGCTTGGCTCCCAGCCTCTTTACCGACGCAGCGGCGAGACGAGAGAGCGAGCCCCCGGGGAACAAAGGTTATATAGGGCTAGTCATTTGGGTGGGCTTGGGTGAGTGACATGGATTACAGAGAGTGGTCACTTTGGTCAGGGTTTTTCTGCAGGGTCTTACGGCACAAAGGCCAGGAGGTGGCCAATACATTCCAAGGTCTGAGCCATCCCCCTACCATTGCTTCCTGATAGCCTTATTAGGACCTTAGCTACATTCCTGGAGCTTCATTGGTCTACTCAGGCAGTGGTTGGGGGAGTTAGGACAATTCTGACATTCCTGTGGTGACCCCCAGTGGGGAGGGTCAGCTGAGGATCTAGCTCTGCAAGATGGGAGATAGTCAGTTCTGCTTTCTTCTTTCAATAACCTTGTCTGGGGAAGGTTTAATGGCCTCTCTGAAGTGGGAGTAGTCTTAGCAAGCAAGAATTTACAGAAGCCAAATAGCAGGGTTAAAATTTCAAACAGCAGTTTTTATGTAAGATGGATGCTTCAGAATTACCTCTTTGGTAACGGCTGTATCCAAGCCCAGTTAGCACCGGCTGTTGGCTAGTTAACTCTCACTGTGCTGGGTGTCACAAACTGCTGGAGATGTATTTACTTTGCCCTCTCCTTCTTCCACTCGGAACCCAAGGGGTCAAAATAGATGAAGTGAATGATGACAATCCTCTCTCAGCAAGAAGAATAAATTGGGAATTCTTGTTGAAAGATGAGACAGAGGGCCGGAGACCAGGACACAGGCTTTATTAGAGGAGAAGACCCCTGCTGGACTACCTTCCAATTGGAGAAAGAGCACATGTGCAGGGGTGAAGGCGCCTTTTGAGGGGAGGAAAGGGAAGGGATGGGGCTTAGGGTACTCGGCACACGCTGATTGGTGGTTTCATATAAGGCACATAATTAGGGACTTAGAAATCGGGGGTTAGGGTATTTGGCAGGTGCTGATTGGTGGTTCAATGTACAGTCCATATAAGGTGCCTGGTTAGGTGTTCAGGAATGTTCGGCCTGCAGGTGGCGTTTAAGTCATTCTCTGTCCGTCAGTTGGGGGAAGGGAGGATCTATCACTTGTACAATCAGGCACTTCCCATTCTCCTCACCAGCCAGTTATGTATCACTCTAGAGAGAAATATGCCAAATCTGTCCTCGACTATTCTTGGTAGCAAGGTCCACTTCCAAGTGCTTTTTAAAAAACTGAGTTACTGAAAGTCTTGATCCTCCAAATAGATTCCTGAACCCTCAGAGTTCAGGTGGGTGTTGCTGTTTTCTGGGAAAGATATTTCATAACTGACTTTAATCACTCACTCCAGTGTTTTAGACCTCCAGGGACACCCAAGGGAGTTGCCTATTTTCCTTGGAAGTTGGGTGCCTGCTTAGCAGGAAGCCCAAGTGAACGTGAGGCTGACTCCTGTTTGGTAAACTCATGGCACACAAATGGGCATTGTTACACAGAGGCTAGCTGCCCGAATCCAAAGCCTGAAGTTGGATTTAGGGAGCCAGACCCAAGCACCATCGAAGTGATGGGAGACTCTGCCTATATTGTCTGGTCTAGTTTTCTCTACTCCCCTTGCTTTCTCTTCATCATTAGAGCCACAAAGGAGTAAGAAGGGCAAAAAGGCAGGCAAGGTATGGAGGGGAGGCAGTGCTCAGTATAGTGATTTTTAAAGTGTGGTCCCCAGACCAGCACATCAACATCACCCGGGGACTTGTTAGAAATGCAGTTTATCAGGCCCCACCCTAGACCCACTGAATCAGAAAGTCTACAGTCTGTGTTTTAAGAAGCCCTCTAGGTAGATTTGATGCACACTAACATTTGGGAAGCACTGTTTTAGAAAGTCGGTACCACTGAAAGTCTGTGGGTCATGGTCACCTGGGAGCTAATTAGAGAATGTCAGGCTCCCACCCTCCTGAGATTCTGACTTAATTGTCTGGGGTAGAGGAGTCCAATTATTGGAAATTTAAAAAGCTCCCCAAGTGATTCCAATTGTGCATTGCCAGGGACTAAATATTTTTGTGTTCCCCCACCCCCATTCATATGTTGATATTCTAACCCCAACGTTATGATGTTTGGAGGTAGGGCCTTTGAGAGATAATGAAGTTTATATTAGGGCATGAGAGTGGGGCCCTGAGCATGGGATTCATGTCCCTGTGGAAAGAGATCTCTCCTGAGTGCAAACACTAAGGAAAGGCGATGTGAGGACATAGCCAGGAAGAGAACCCTCACCCAGAACTGGCCATGCTGATAGCCCAGCCTCCAGAACGATGAGAAATAAATGTTTGTTGTTTAGGCCACCCAGTCCACAATGTCCTGCTATAGCAGCTGGACTAAGGCATGCATCTAGGATTCAGAATCATGCTCTAAGAAAGACATTGTCAAACATATGGTGTTTTCCAGGAGAAAAGGTGCTCCCTTCTTCACAGATACTAAATAATTTTCCTTTGAGCTTTCCTGGAGACCAGTGAGAAGAGCTCAGTTATCACATCTCTCTCAATAGAGGGGTCATTTTCAGGGTGTCAGCAGCAGAAGATGGCCTGGAAGATTCAGGCCAGATGTCAGAAGTGACACAACACCAACCAATGATACTTTCAGTTTCCCTCAAGGGAATGAAGGGAAGAGCCAAGGTCAAGCTTTACTCCAATGGGAGGTAAAGGCCAAGAAAGACCAAAATGGAGATTAAGAAAAAGAGGAACTAGCAGTCCAAATTCAACTCCCATCCAGCCCAGGTTCAGCAACCAGGGAGAAAGTGGACAGCTGTCAGTGTGAGAGGAGTTGGGAGGCTGCCAGGGCTCTGCCTGAGGGCAGGGCGCAGGGTTAGCTGCTGGACAGGCCCAGCTCAGGGAGAGGGGAAGGCAGTGCTGGGAGAGTGTCAGGACTGTCCCCACCAACTGAGTGGCGGTCAGGACTGGCCTTGCTGCCTCCCCAGGAATCATCAGCGTCTTGGTCACTCAGGTTAACAAACTGACTGTGTATATGGGTACTGTGTCAAGGATGCTGCAGCTCTGTGATTTTGTGAACCTTCGCTCCCAGGAAGGCCTGCTTTCTTATAATCCTTGACGTGACTGGCAGTTATGTCTTTGGGTGTTAAAGGTTAAATTTACTGAATGCTCCTTGGGATGATGCTAAGCAGTGAGCTGGATTTTAATATTCCCCAAACCACCATGGTACCCCAGGCTTGTGTCTGATGGAATCAATGCCGGGAACATGAAGGCCTAAGCAAGATCATGGCAGGGTGACCGTGAGGTGGGAGGTCATTTATTTCAATCGAATGCACATTCCTTGAGGCCTCCTAGGAGTTAGACACTATACTGAATATAAATATGCTTAAGGCATAGTTCCTACATTTAGGAAGTGGTCAGTTAAGAATAAAATGAATTATCATCATCAGCAATAACAACAAAAGAGAAGCTGGAAAGGCAAAGAACGTTACAGAGGAAAGAGTAGTAGTCAAAAGAGCACGGAACCACCAGCCAGGGCACCCAAATAGAAGTTCCATCTTTGTTAGAAACTCATGGTGCATCTTAGCTTTCTTAGCCAGAGAATGGGTTTATCAGATTTATCACCATCAGTATTTCCTTTCTCACCTCCCAGGGTTATCTTGAGAACCAAATAATATCATAGGTGTGAAAATATCTAGTGAAGTACAAGCTTTGTCACTTTGTCATACTTTGCATCTGTAGTTCTTTGCAAATAATTTGCAAGCCAATATTTTTATTACTCTGACAGACAACTGCACTCAGCAGGAATATCTTCGGGAAAGGACACGGGCACCCCTGGGTCTGGCATAACCTGGGTTACTATCTTTTGCCACTTGGTGTGTCGTACGATTGCTTAATGATGAATTCACTGTGTTCCTTCCTTTCCCGTTATACACATTAAGGAAATAAACCACAGCTGTCATGAAATCAGAATATTGGTGAAACATATTGCAAAAGAACCAGGAAGCACATTGCAATGGAACCTGCTGGTGCTGCTGCAAGTCAGGGTGTGCAGGAAAATCACCTTCTTGTAGGTAAAGTGATAACTGTGCAAGGGAGTTTTGTTTTATTTGCTTTGAATGGTGCTGAGTGCAGGCTATGATAGAGTGTTGGAACATCCATGTTTCATGAGTAGACTAAAATGTGAATATGTGAGACAGGAATTGGATCCTAACATTTATCTTAGGACTTGGGCAAGGAAAATAGTCTAAAACTCACTTCTTCTTTATAAAGTGCAACAGTATTTTAAAATACCCTTATAGGATGGTTACAAGGATAAATGAGATGCCATATAGTGACCAGAATATTGCTTAGTAAATGGCCACTACTATTATAATTATTTAAAGAACCCTTATATAACTAGCTTGGAGATAAACATTTTTAATAGTGAATATAAGATACAAGGTTTTTTTTTGTTTTTTTGTGGGATTTTTTTTTTTTTTTTTGGTTAATCCTCATCTGAGTATATGTTTTCCATTGCTTTTCAGAGAGAGTGGAAGGAAGGGAGGGAGGGGGAGAGAGACACATCAATTGGTTGCCTCACCCCCCCCCCCCCAACTGGAGGGAGGGCAGGAAGCAAACCTACAACCCAGGTATGTGACCTTGACTGGAATCGAACCTGAGACACGTTGGTGTGCAGTCCGGTGCTCTAACCACTGAACAACATTGGCCAGGATAAGACTTTAAAATATAGGAATTCATTTCCCCTTATCTGATTTATCAGGGTAGGCACCCATTTTGATAATGTGTTCTTGCCACAGGGAGTTAGCAGGATGCTCTCCTAATTTGAATGTGATGCCTGAGGTAGAAAACAATCAAATTATATATATATATATATTTTAAAGAAATGTTGCCTCTAATATTTTAAAATTTATTCTTGTTTTGTTTCTTAAAAGAGATTCATTTTTATAGAAAAAAGTCAATAAATTTACAATGCTCATGAAAATAAAGTCTCCGTAGCCCACAAGGCAATAAAGTCAGCTTGCAGATCATTGAGTGAGGAGGTGGGGCAGAGTCCTCCTACATTGTAGACAACAGGTCTCTCCTCAGAATGGCATGAGGGAAGTTTTCTCATTTTATAAATTTTCCCACATTAATGAAAAATGTGTGATCTGTTTGTATGTGTATAATATAAAACCACGATGTACTTGTTGCCATAGATTTATTTCATGTACGTTTGAGAGTTCTGCTTTGTTTAAATCTTGGAAGTTAGGGGCTAGTGCCCTCCTGTCCATCTTTCTCCATTCTGCAAGATATGCTCACCCTGGCTTAGAGAATCTACAAAAGAACTTAAGAGTGTGGTAAGTCATGCGGGGTGAGTAAGGAGGTCAGTGGTACCCAGCATGGAGAATGAACACAGGGAAGAACGTCCCCAGGTGCATAAAGAGAATTGCTGTGGGTCTGTTTTGTTCACAGGGAAGTGGGTGGGTGGGAAGAGAGTAACCAAAGAACTTATAAGCATATTAGTGGCTCAGTGCATGGATTTGTGCACATTGAAAGGAAATTAATAAATTCCTGGGGCGGCACCATGGCTCAAAGGGTGTCTGTAGAGTGAGCGGGGTCCCTCCGGCAGGTGGGGTGCCTTGGCCTGGCCTGTGGGGATTGGGCCAAAACTAGCTCTCTGACATCCCCCAGAGATCCCGGAGTGAAAGAGGGCACTCCACAAAGTTGCTGTCGTACAGGGTGTTGGATGCAAATGCAAGTGTGCAGTAAACCAGATTCGGGGCCAACAGTGCCAAGGAACAACATACCCACGACCGAAGGTGGAATCGTGCTGCTGCAGGAATCTGGCTCCCTCTTCTCTGGTTCCAGGGTGCATCACCTGAGAACCACTGCTGCCAACTCACCGCAGTGCAGCAGCTCCTGCATTGAGCATCTGCCCCCTGGTGGTCAGTGCGCGTCATAGGTACTGGCCAGTCGGCTGATCGAATGGTCACTTAGCCTTTTATATATATAGATATATATGATCCATGGACACACACTAGTGAGGGAAGGCTTGGGGACAGGGCAGGAGCATGGTGGAGAGGATTAATAGGGGGAAAAGGGGACATCTATAATATTTTCAACAATAAAGATTAAAAAATGAAATAAAACAAAAAAAGAAAATTGCTGTGGGGATCAAGTAAAATGTACAACACAGTTTATCTTTAATCCTGATTTGATAAAGTTTCACATTAATGGACTAGGGCGGTGGTCGGCAACCGGTGGTCCACAGACCACTGGTGGTCTGTGAGGTCTTAAAGGTTGGCGACCACTGGACTAAGGATCCCTTCTCAATTTCTTCTTGTCTTTACCTGGATCACTGGCTAGGTGACCTAACCCAATCCTGTGTCTACATGATGACAATTCCCTGGTTTATGCCCCATGCTCAGGAACCTCAGACCCATGGATCCAGCTGCTGCCTGGACATGCTGATTTTCTCCTCAAGGTTGCTTTCCCCAGACTCAATCACCCCCATGAATGGACACTCCATTCTTCCAGTTGTCCAGGAAAAAAAGAGTCGGGTTCTACTCAACTCCTCTCTTTATATCACACGACACATCCAATCAATCAGCAGATCCTATTGTCTTACCTTCAGATCCACACTCAGACTGTGTCTCATTGCTGCCACCCTTATCACTGCTGCAGTCGCTGCCTAATGTAGCCACTGTTTCTGCTCTTCCCCCCTCCCCTATAGTGTATTGTCCTCAGAATGGCCAGTGGGATTCTTATAAAATACAAGCCAAGTAATAATGTTGTTTCTCTTCTTAAATATCTCTGGAATCTAAACTCTACATGTGACCTATACAGCCTCACATGATGTGTTGAAGTATGGTAGCAATCATCTCAGGTAGAAACTGCTGTTTGGGTTCTGTACTTATTTGTTTGCTAAAACAATAGAAAGTTATTTTGATTTTCTGAACTTATGTATGCTATCCCAATACTCCATTGATGATCTTTTGAATATCCCATTGATGGTGATCTCACTGGTCATCGAAGCACATTCTTCTGGGAACCAGGACAGCTCAATGATCCTAAATTGCCTCAGTAGCTACAGATGATAATGCATCTGGTTGACTCAGTGGTCCTGGAATCTGGACAGTACAATTATTCTAAATTGCCCTGGTGGTCCCAGATAATGTGTTTCTGTTGATTCAGTGATTCGTAGATACTTTAGATAACTAACTTGCTCAATTTCGCTTCTGTAAAATGCTTTTCGCAAAACAAGTTCCTCATTCCAGACCCAAAGATGTAATTGATACTTTTGTGATATTCTGCCAATATAAGCCAGATGTGGCAAACTGTTTGGGGCTGTGAGGTTTGGAGTGGTGAGTGGCTCCCTCGTATGCCGCCAGCTTTTAATAAATGACTCCATAATTCGACTTCTTGAGGTATCCTTTGTAAGATGGATGTACACTACAACAGTGTCTCCCTGCCACTTCCCCAACTTTGCCTCCTTCCCCTCACTCCACCCCTGCCCCCAGTTTCTCCCTGGTCTCAGGAGCCTCAGAGCCTTTTCACTGAACCCTTCCTCCTGAAACTCCTTTCCCCATATGGCTTGCTTGTTTCCTTCCTTCAGAATTAAGTCTCAGATCATCACTAAAAGCTCTAATGCACCCCAGAGCACCCCACATCGATCACTTTCTCTCTTTCTCCTTACTGAGAGTATGAGAGTATTAGTCAAGTATCAACAGGAAAACAGAAATCATTCTGAGTTTTTGAAACCGGGGTGGGGGGAGGGCGGGTTTCCTACAGGAAATTAGTGCTGTGAGTGATAGAAGAGGCTGAGAAGCCAGAGGAGGCCGTGAAGCAACTCAGAAGTTAGAAATAGTAGCAAACCACTAGTCGCCCTCCAGGGCAGGAGAAAGGCACCCGCATCACCTGGCCAAAGCAGGAACCACAGTGGTTGTGGCAGATGCTGGAGAGACAGACCCCACTTAGATGTTGTCACAAGGGGAGAGAGAGAGACGTCCGGCTTCTCCCTCCCTCCTGCCCTGGTCTCCCGCAGTGCCTCCTGCTGGATGAACTCATGCAGACAGGGGCTAACACAGAGGCTAGTGCTTAGCCTGTAGGAGCAGCACCCACCACCCTGTTCTCACAGTGTTACAGAAAACCGGAATAATCAAACAATGCAGGAGAGTTTGGAGTCACACTTTATTCACCGCGGTGGGCTTAGAGAAAATGAATTCAAATTCTAAGCAAAGCTACAAGCAGGACTTCCCTTTTTAATAAGGAGCCAGCCCTCTGTGCAATTAGTGGTTATCTCGCTGCTGTCTTTGAAAACAAACAAGGTTCTAAAAATTATGGGCACATCTAGTCTCTAGCCTACAAGGTCAGACAGCTAAGTTTATGGTCCTCATCATTCAAGCAGGCTAAAGCAGGCTAGAAAGCAAAGTTATTTTTTTAGAATAAGAGGCCGTCTAGGAAAAACAGCAGAGAATTCTAAACAGCAGTTTTTACAAAATAGGGGTTTGCCTTCTCAAAGGCACGAATGGAAGGCTACAGACCCAGCACGGGCACAGCCTGCTCTATTTGTCCTCAGAGCATTTATCATCCTGGACATATTCACCGTTTTTTGTCTATTTGTGGGTTCTTGACTTGGACTGGAATATAGGGTCCATGAAGGCAGAGGCTTTGCTATTCTGTTCACTACTATATCCCTGGCTCCTAGAATGGTGCCTCAATAAATATTATTTGATTGAAAGAACATGCCTCAACAGACAGTGCATCTGACTTAAAGCAGGCATTAAACAAACATATATTGAATACATGAGACTGATTAATCATTACAATACCAAGGTAAGTACAATGTAAAAAATAACAAGGTGACATCTTAGTTGAAATCTGTCTCAATAGATTTTCTAACACAGGACTACTGAGAAAAATCTCATATAATCAAAGAGCCTTGTAATTTATAATGCATTTTCAAATGTGATTCCTTCCTTCAAGTCCCTAATATCATAGTTACAGAAGGCTTTTTTAACTCATTTAATTTGTTTCATTTTCATGAATTTGTGTAGTTAAAATGCTCTCTATTTGATTTTTTTTTTTTTTTTTTGCTTCTAAGTTTTAAAATAGTTCAGGAAACCTGAAACTCTGGTTTGTCAAAAAATAAAACAACCTTGGAATTAAATGTCTGTACTATTTATTACTAATAAAATTAAACACTATACTTCTGGGAAAAAAAGGAATAAAATCATTAGTTTATTAAATTTCAAAATTAAAGCCAAATCTGGCTTAACAGGTTAATTAATAAATACTGCATGAAACTATATAACATTTATGATTTCATGACCAATTAAGTATGCTAAAAACATTTTTTAGCTACTGATCTTCGTTTTTAAGATTATCTATACCTAAAGACAAACAAGAGGCTAAAGATTATGTCATGTGTTTAAAATAATTTCCAGACAAAAACAAACCCATGCCGTTTCCTCTGGAACAAATGATTCATTCAGGTTAGCGTTTTAGGAAAGTCCACCCATGATGAACAATAGAAAGGTTATGATGAGTTTCTCTTTGTCTCTAGGCAAGAAGACATTCAAATACATTCTCTCTGTGTGAATTCATTTGTTTCATCTCAGCTGCTCATATCTCCAAAATGAGTAACTATTGTCAACAGTCTTGTTCATGCTTGTTTTTAAGACTGTTTCTTTCTTTCAAGATTCAATCACAGGCCCTGAAGAAAACCAGGAAGGACACAGTAAACTGGAACAGTTTGTCGTTCTGGTTAATTTGTTCCCAGGAGGTGTATGGTATAGCAGGGGAAGAATTGGTTCATCTTTTATTCCAGTTTTGAGAAACCCTGATATCAGCTTCTAGTTTTTCCAGTTGTTTGTACTTTGGGATAAATCGCTTAACTTACTTAATTACAGTAACGATGGCTTACTTTGATGGAGAGCAGCTTACTACTCATCAAGCACTAAGCCTATGTGCTATATGTGGCCAGTTGTTCAGCTTAAGAACTCCAGGAGCCTGGATCTCTTACTGTCCTCATTTCACATATGGAGACTCTCAGGCACAGGGTGGTCAGAACTTGCCCAGGGTCCACAGCTAGTTCGTGGAGGAGCTGGGCCACGAGCCTGAGCAGTCTAGCTCCAAAACCCATGTTCTGACCCAGCCTCCAAGCTGGGTCAGGGAATGAAAATGTCTTCTTTCTGAAGCAAGGTGAAAGTGTATTTTGGTTCTATTCTCTAGGAGAAAACAGAACCTTCTTAAGCTGCTTTTCCAAGGAAGAGGAAGCCATGATGACATATTTGAGAGACATTAAAGCAAAGTTACTGCTTAACTACTATATATATACTTTTTAAAAATAACCACATAAATAAGAAATTGTGTTCCTTGTAGAGGGCAAAGCAGGGAGGGATTTGGACAGAGGATCAGGAGGCTGGAGTCTGGGGAGTGACTGGGGAGTTGACTTGGGAGGTGGGTTGGTAAAAGGACATTAAGAATGTTGCTCTGGCCAGTTTTCTCAGTGGTCAGAGCACCGGCCTGCAGATTGAAGGGTCACAGTTTGATTCCCAGTCAAAGGCATGTATCTCGGTTGCAGGTTCAATCCACAGCCCAGCCCAGTGTGGGAGGCAACCAATCAATGTGTTTCTGTTATGTCCATGTTTCTCTCTTTCTCTCTCCCTCTCCTCCCTCCCTTCTACTTTTTCTAAAAACGAATGGGGAAAATATCCTGGGGTGAGGAAAGGAGGAGGAGGAGTAGGAGGAGAAGAATGCCCCTCCTCCCCCAGTTGCTTGTTGATGGGCTTTAGGTTTCCCATAGGATTTTGGAAGTCAAGTTTATTTAAACTCAAAAGATGAGTGATATCACCTGACCTCTGCATTATACTTATCAATCTTTAACTTAGCTCTTAAAGAACAGCTCCTCCTTCTTCTTCTTTCTCCTCTCCTCCTCCTCCTCCTCCTTCCCTTTAATTCCTCCAATATTCAACACATATGCTGTGGAAAATTGTTTTAAGATATTCCACTGGGTTTAAAATAGGATTATTTTTATGGTTGTATCTTTCCCTCTCCTATAGATTTTTTCCCCCTTGAAAATGATTGCCCATAAGCAAGTCTGCGTGCAATTTCAGATGGTCTCCAAATTATTGCATTTATAGATATTCATGCCACGGGACTGAGAATAGATGCAAGGAAATAAGCTTGACCAGCATTTGAGAACCTACTGCATGTTAAGTCTTAAACCACACTATTCTTTTAAATGAACATTATTGAAGTAGAATAACATATAATAAAATTCATTAATTTTGTGTACAGCTTTAAAAGAGTATATTCAGTAGTCACCACCATCATAATCATGACATAGAATATTTTAATCGCTCATGTTCCTTTTTTTTATTGATTTCAGAGAGGAAGGAAGAGGGAGAGTTAGAAACATCAATGGTAAGAGAGAATCATTAATTGGCTGCCTCCTGCATGTCCCCTACTGGGGATGGAGTCCGCATGTGCCCTTAACCAGAATTGAACCTGGGACTCTTCAGTCTGCAGGCTGACGCTATCCACTGAGCAAAACTGGCTAGGGCAAAACATATTTTTAAAAAATAAAAAGTTGAGCTGTTTTTCTTATTTTTGTATTATGAGTACATGCATATCTACAATATTTTCATTAAGTATGTGGCTTGCCTTTTTATTCTTTTATTTTTAAGACCAAGTGTTTTAAGTGTTGATGAAGTTTAATTTGTTAATATTTTCTTTTATGGCTCATGGTTTTATTTGTTGTATCTAAAAATCTTTGCTTAATCCAAGGTCACAAATTCTTTAAAAAAACTTATTTTTCAGAAGTTTTATATTTTTAATTTTTCTATTTAGAAGTCTGTGGCCCATTTTTAGTTAATTTTTGTGAACAGTATGAAGTAAGGTTGAGGCTCTTTTTTAATGTATATGGATACTTGGTTATTCTAGCACTATTTTACTTTTGCAAAGGCTAGCCTACTATTTACTACAAGCTAGGTGTTAAGCTGTAGTTCCTAAAATTTACTTTTTGTTTCAAATATGCAATAACTTTTTTCTTTGCCCTTTTCTTTTAGGGATTTAGGAACATTGAACTCAAGGGGAAATTTGTGACTTGGGGAAATAGCTGTAGGAATTCTGAGATTTTTTTTTTTTTTTTTTTTATCCTTTGACACCTGCTTAGTCTATTACCTTCTCAGAATCAGGTTCAACTGACAACCTCCCATCTTCTGGGTCAGAAAATTTACAAAGAGCTTTGCTAAGCATTTAGCTTTAAGAGTTTACAGGTAAAACCTAACCATAAGAATTTAGAAACTCAACAAATACCTGGTGTAACAAAGAGGGCAGGGACTTCCCACATATAGGTTTAGGTTTAGGTGACCCATATACCTCTAACACAGGGAGAAAATCTCTACATTTTTTTTATATTAAAAAAGTGTGCAAAAATCTTGAATTCAAATTCTCTAAGGAATGGTTCAATGCATTGGTCTATGCTTTGGGAGGTTGGAGGGAACACTATTTTCCTACTCCTGTTAGTTTTTTAATTGTTGGGGGCTCACCTTTAGTGTAATGCTTCTGCGTCTCTCTAGGCTCTCCTTGCTTTGGGAGGTGGAATAATTTACCTGATTGGCGAATTTCGGAGAAAAAACTGGGCTCATGACCTCCATCCTTGTTTCTTTCTCTTTGGGCTCTACACAGCCTATGGGGAGCTCACATTCTTGGGGAGGCCTAGTGCTTCCCAGTTCTTCCTATGACTTGTGGGTAAGTATGCCTCATTCTAGAATTAGATGTTAAGAATTTGTTTGACCACAGATCTATTCTCCAATATAAGCTTCATAACTAATAAAGATGGTATTTTGCTCTCCCAACTGTACGGTATTTCTCAGTGGGTTCAGAATGTGGATAGGGACAAGGGATGGAGTTTATTAGGCCTCTTCAACTCCAAACGTCCAGACAAAACCAAATACTAAAGATTGGTTTAATAAATGTCTCCAGTATTTAGTTATTATAAGACACATGGCTTATTTCTCCAAGTCCACAAAGTGTAAAATGGGCTTAAAGCACAGAGATAATTTTGTTTATACATAATAACTTTCTGTAAAAAAGAACCAGGCACCACAAAATGGCTGTTGCATTTTTATCCAATAGATATTTAGAGCTTGGACTGGCAACTTGATGTTAAAGAATAGTTTTAGTTTACTTTGAAACATAATTCAGATTAAAAGACCTCTTGAGATTTATTTTAGGTCTATGAATTTTTTAATAACTGTAGATTTCTTTCAGCACATGAGCAATACTGAAAATAAGCAAGTTTAAATTCTTATGATAAAATATCTCCACTCCTCCTGAATGTACTTTTTCCTTGCTGGTATTAAAATCAGATGATGAGTTTAGTGGTTCTTTACATTGAAACCAAGTATTGGGTTTCAGCACTCGGGTAATGTTCTTTGCCTTAGGATCATATTCAAATTGCTTTGATCTACGGAAGAAATAGAAGAATCCTAGAGAGAGAGAATCATGATTAGTTATCTTGCACAACTAGACAATGGTTCCATACTTCTTAATTTTATGAATGCAGAATAAAAAAATCATACAGAGAAAACAAACTTGTGTAATTATATAGATACATTTTACTTCCTTACTATCACGTGAGAAATATTACTTTTTTTTTTTTTTTCCTGAGGAAGAAGTTAAGGTTTGAAACATGAGTTTCAAGGGAGGTACTACCCTTTCTAGCCAGACTTTTGGTTTATGCTGAGGTTTGCAAAGTATGTGTCTCTGGAGTGTGAGGGGGAGAAGGCCCCTGTGGGTATAGATTTTGGGCCCATTTCCTCATTTTCTTAGAGTTGTTTTACTTTATCTATTTTAGGTGTTGTGATTCTGTGTTGGATGTCACTGGAATAAAGATTGTGTCACTCAAAAACATTTTTGGACTCCTGTTTACTCCATGGTCTGGGTCATTGTCTTTGAAACACTAATAGCTGGACTGGTACATTAAACTGCCTGAGGTTCTTTGAAGACTGTAAATTCCTGGATATCTGCCACAATACCATGTCCTCAAAACTCTGCAGAATTTGTAATTTCACACACCTGAGCTGTGCATATTAAACTATATACATTATAGTTCAAGAATCACTGTTCAGTTTATGTGCTTAGTTATTTTTTATGCTTAAAACTCATCAGTGAGTGTCTGCCAGGAGGTATCTTGGATCAATGATAAATAAAACTAATTTTGGTACTATTCACATAGATTCAAAGTGTTCTAGCAGAGAATATAATTCAGGATTTACTGATTCGGTTTGTGATGTTGCCCACAGAGTTAAAGTTTATTACCACATATGCTCGAGAGTAGTAAAATTACGTTAACATTAAAACCTTGAAGTCTTTGTGCTGTCTTCTTTTACAGTCAATAAAGTCTTCCAACTGTCCTAAGAGATTAGGCCTTGATGCTTACCTTTATGCGGGAAAGCAGCATCAACCCGGAGACCAATTCCTGGGAAGGATTTTACCACCCTTCGTGGGTACCCTCGGTCCATGGTTTGGGTCACTTCGTCATACCTGGATACATGGATAGGAAAAGTTTTTTTGGATTCTTTGTTTTGGGGAGCTTAATTCATCTACTGCCCAACTGGAAGTCAAGCAGGGATGTGGAGGAAAAGAGGCCTAGTAGAGGAAAGCTAATTGGATCAATATTTAAAAATGTGGCAAAGGCCCTAGCTGTGGTTGCTAAGGGGTTACAGCGTCAGTCGAGGGTTTGATTCCTGGCCAAACATATGTACCTGGGTTGCAGGTTTGATCCCTGGCCCCAGTTGGGGCTGTGTGGGGGCAACCAACTGATGTGTCTCTCTCACATTGATGTTTCTCATACTCTCTCTCTTCCTCCCTTCCTCTCTCCCTTCCACTCTCTCTAAAACTCAGTGGAAAAAAATATCCTCGGGTGAGGACTAACAACAACAAAATAAGGCAAATGATATGTTTGGTTGAATTGTTTACAGTGTCTTGAAAACAAGACTTGATGAGGGGGAAAAGCCACATCATTTGTCAGACTGATGCTATTCCAAGGAACTGTGAAAGTAAGGGTTCAGCTTGGAGCCTCATAGATTTGATTAAATATTTTTATGCCACCAGCAAGTTGGTTGACATCACCAGCTTTATTATTTCATATTATCTTTCTTTTTTAAGTGGGAGAAAGATCTTTGGACTCACTGACACATTTTTTTTTTTTTTTTATAAATGTTATCCATCTGAAATTGCCTTCAGCATAATTCACTCTAAGAAGACTATAGGTTAGTTTTATTTTTGCCTGTGCTAAAGTGATGCTGTGTGAATTTTTTTCTCCAGAATAAACTTACCTCCAGCACCAAATGCCCACAAAGAAGTAGGTTTTTCTTGTGCTGTGGTCACAGACAGCTGCATCAATTTTCTTTACATATCTTGGAAAGCCAAGTGTATAGATGGATTTGGGATAATCTGGTAAAACAGCATATCCTCTGATCATCCAGAAACTGTCATCTAGAAAGAGAGAAAGTAATTCTCTTATGATCTATTTTCTAGAATGAGAAATAGATGTCTTAAGATGTTTGAAAAAAAATTAGATGCATAGTTCCTTTCAGTTTTAATGCTCAGAGATTTAGTAATCTTATGTCTCCATGTACTCTTACCACTTTCTTTAGCTACTTGTATCATTAATATTACACAAATAACATATATCTGTAGTTAAGAGTGTGCCTACCCATGTAAATTGGTTTCACCGTATTGGTTGCTTTTCTAACTCTGACAAAACAATCAAGTGTGTTTGGACATGTTCTAAATTTCAGCACTCACGAATTCTCATTGGCAAGTAATCTGAACAAGTCCTTAGAAAAAGTAAGGTTGCTAGGTTAAATATAAAATACCAGCTAAATATATCAAACAAACAATGACTGTTTTTTGGTATAAGTATATCTAAAATATTGCAATACATACTCATACTAAAATTATTTGATTTTATCTGAAATTCAAAGCATCCTGTGATTTATTTGCCAAATTTATTTGCCAAATTCTATAAAGGGAATATAGAAAAGACATGGATTACTTTTATTTGGCAGAAAAAAGACTGTCTATACTGTTTTGTTTTTTTAATCTCCTGTGCAACTGGGTAGTGTTTATCTTCCCAGCCACGAAGAATCCCTGGATAGTTATTCTTTACGAAAGAAACCTAAGTACAGGCATGCATGGGGGGAAGGGAATCATGAGGGGAAAAGTTACCTTTAAAAACCAGAATCTTATCCTTAGGGCTCTCATATGCAGCTTGAATATCAGCTGGCAGAGATGGCCAAAGTGATGAGATTAATTCAAATTCAACATCGGTAATATCACAATAGATCCTCCATAGGTACCTGTGTTAAACAAAAACACTTTCTACATGCAGCCTATATACGTCTGCTTCAATGAGAATGTTTTAAACTGAGGCTTTTACCAAATTGGTTGATATTTTCCTCAAATAATTTAGAGCTTTAATACAATTTCCCTAAGTGAAGTTAGGTGGCTGTGAATTCAATTCTACCCTTTGGACTACCAAGGTCAAGACATACCTTTGTGCCCATTCTTTTGGGTACGTAGAGTAGCAAACTATCCATGGAATCCTCATAAATAGTTCTCAATGTTTTGGGGAGTTTAATTCATCTACTACCCAAATTGGAGTGCTCACTGGCCTCATTTTTTCCAAAGCGGAAATACCCAACATTCTAAGCCAACATCAAGCACTCTAAGAATTTTTTGGTGCCAATGTTTGCTAGAATGAAGGAACATTATTGTGGGCATTGCAAAATATTTCCACAGACTTTCCCTTCTGGAAAGTTCTGATTCTCTGAATGAGACTTGAAAAGTCCTTATATTCTGTCCCCTTCCCATGCTGGCAACCCTCCCCTGCCAAGTGGTTTCCTACCTCTGCTGTCAGGAGCATGCCATTACAGGGCTATATAGTCATGGGTGGAAAGAGTCTGATTTCAAATATTCTTTCCTTTTGTCCTATGCCTTGTTAGATGGAGTATGTCTTTATACTTTGTTCTAAAAATATGGCCATGGTGTACATAGCTGGCACATAATGCTGCAATTTATGCCCAATAAATTATACACAGTGAAAGTAGGGATTCCTACTACAGTTAACACCTTGTTGTTGTAACGTTAAGAAATGGCCTGCTGATATGAGTTTAACATTGGGCTCTCCAGGTAAGAAAAAGATCTAATTTTTATCACTTTCTGATTTACAGGGTGTAAATACTCTAACCATGGCAGGTTTCAAGCTACCAAAGTGATGTGAACTGGTTAACAAAATTCCTGAAAATTTAACAATTGGATCCTGAAATGCTAAGTCATCTCCAACAAGCCACAGAATTGATGTATTATTTTAGCTAAAAAAATCATTGAAAGCTGACTTTCAGTGGAAATTTAAAAATTTGCTTAAAGACCTTAAAAATCAATTTATCAAACAAGTAAGAGATATATGCAAATAGAAAAACATTCAAACAGTATGGGCAATTACAAAATGAAAAGTAAAAGGCACACATTCTCATTATGCTCATGACTCCCTTTTTATCCCCAAATCTCTTGAATAGAAAAATCTTTGTAGAAAGTTAAGGTATTTAAGGGAATGGGTTTACCTGCCTTTAAAGAACATTACTTCTCTGCGGAACGTGGTGATAGCATCAAAAGTCAAATCAGGGTCACAGGCATGGGGTACAGTGGGTCTCTTTGGCTTAGCAGGTGCCTTAGGTAGACCCCCTTTGATGAGAAAAGAAAACCAGAATTAAGAAGGCATGTGGAAATACCTACAGGAGGATCTTACCCAAGTGAATATTTTCTTCATGATAATATTTCAAGAAGTGATTTTCTCAACTTCCTTCTAGAAATCTTCCCATTTAGTTCACATTATATTCAGATTTATGGTGTCGCTCACCGTAGATGGATTGGATTCCGTTGATATCGTCCTGAGAAAGTGGGTATTTGCTAGGGTCCAGGGACACATAATTTGGGAACATCAAAGCTGTTTGGTCATTGGAGTGCGAGAGCCCCAGTGAATGACCAAATTCATGAGCAGCCACAAGAAATAAGTTGAATCCTTAACAAAAACAGGGAAAACAGGAGTACATGAGTCACTCAACAGGAGAATGGTTACACCTGAGACTAGGAAGTAACTAAAGGTTTGCCATACAGCGGTTAATTCTTGTAACATATGCATCATGATTTATATGGAAAATATTTCAATATTAATCAGTGGTATTAGTCATATCATGTAGAAATGTAACCCAAAGTAAGCAAATGGTAGAAATCAAGTGTCTCAGGAATGGATAGTATTAAAAAAGATTGAAGTTGCCAGCTTTGGTTGTTGTAAGGCTATGCTATATATGCTGTTTCTTCTACTCATATTCTTCGGAGGTTCTCCATTGGCTGTAGGGTAAAGTCCAAATATCTTCATGTATGGCTATACTATATCAAGATCTAGTACTTGCATTTTCTCCAGGCTCATATTTTATTTTCATATTCTATGAGCTAGCCATGTTCAATCATTTGCAGTTCTCATCTATGCTACGTTCTTTCTAATCTCAATGTCTTAATATCTCATTTCTTCTGCCCAGAATATTACCTCTCTGACCCCCTTGTTACCTAGCTATCTTACTTATTTCTCTGGAGTTATCTCCTTCATGAGACTTCCCTTATTCCCCCCAGCTCCTACACAGGTTGAGTTAAAAGAACCTCTCTGAGCTTCCATAGACCCAGTGCCTAATTCTAGCAGAGCGCTTTAAGGGACAGCAATTGTCTATTTCTTTCACCAAGCTGTGAATCTTTCAGTCAGGTGACCATGTCTTAACTATCTTTTATTCCTGGTGACTGTGAAACTTTTTATCAATAGTGAGTGCTTAATAATGGTTGCTGGCTATGCAGGTATTTATTTGGTTGATAGAATCGTTACATGCACCTCTTATATAAGACCATATTACCCTATACTTCTCCATACCGAAAATCTTACTATGCATGGGATTGCCTTTTTATTTCTCTGTCACTAGTCCTTAGGGTTCTAAATATTAGAGTCTGTCCCTGGACTTGGATCCTAAGCCAATGGATCCTAAGGAAAAGGCTGAGCCTTTCATGATGGAGCCTTGTCCAGTGATATTTGCACAAAATGACCATGGAATGGCAAAGGGATTATTACATGGTATTTCATGCTTGTCTTCTCTTGATGTTATTGCTGCCCCTTTTCTGGCTGGTAATATCACAGGATTTGCTTCTGGACAAGGGACGGGACAAATGACTGAAAAAAATAATTAAAATGCAGGTCATCTAAATGAGGTCCAAACCTCCATCCTGGCTTTCATGACCCTCTATAATCTGAATCCTATTCACCATTTTAGCCTTCTCTTCCACTGCAATTCTAACACTTCAGTTGGTTGGATTCTTCTGTCCAGAGCATTCTTTACTACACTTTGCCTTCAGAGTTCCTGCTTGGCTTTCAGGTCTCTGACTGGACGTCACTTCCTCCCCTGACTTCTTTATCGGTATTTGGGTGAATTTCTTTGGTGTGCTTCTATTACATTCCCATAGTTTCCTTTATCTGAATGTTGATCATACTGATTTGAATTGCCATTCGATAGTGTGTGCCCTCTAGATTGTAAACCCTGGAGGTCAGGGTCTGTGTGTTATCCACTATTGTACTAGTATATTCCATTTCGATCACAGAGCCTGGGCCAGAGGATGTTGAATGACTTCCTTTATCACGTATTTGTAGAGCATCATTCATGTGCTGAAAATGTTACAGAACGTATGATACTGTAGGAAAAGGATAACATCTCTGTGTTCTTGGAGATATGACTAGGTAAAATTTACATTATACATTGATTCCGTTGTGAATATTTTTTTCCTGTGCCTGGAAATAAATCATCATTACCATCAATACTAATAATCATCAATGTCAAGCACCTTTTGAATGTTCACAATGGGCAAGTGCTTTGCAGGGTGTTGGATTGCAGGTACTTGTGTCATCTTCCTGCAAGAATGGCATTATTAGCCTTATTTTACAGATAAATAAACAGAGCACAAGAAAATTAAGTCGTCCAGGGTCCCTCAGGTAGTAAGTAAATGGGAAGCCCTAAAAGAGACCAAGGGCTGCCAAACCACAGACCATCGCTCTTTCCACATCACAACACTGTGCACCGGTAGCATGTAAAGGGCCTGTTCAGGTGTTCAGTGCACGTCTCTGTGTAGCACATACACATTCACATACAGGCCTGGCTTTAGGAGATTCTTGAGAAAATCCCTATATGAGCTATAGGTTTGCCCTTCTGCCATCACCATGTAATGACTTGTTCTTCTTACAGGAAGCAGTGGGATTAGCAGATGACTATTGTCTATTGCTCTTAGGCAAGTTACACTAAGACTTTAGCGCCTTTTCCACAGAGAGACCCTACATGTTCCAATCAAGGAGGTAATTATATAGCATATATTATTACCAAATTTTTTATTTAAAAATCCCAATATGATTGTAGATTACATTTGCTTGAGGGTTTTGTTGTTGTTGTTGTTTTAGAGAATGGGAAGATATTTTCCCTTTTATGTCAGTGAGCTACAAGACATACTATTGGATTCCTTGGGGCTTACAATCTATACCTTGAAGAATATAATAAAGTAGTTAGGAAGCAATCCATTTATTTGGGTACTGTTGCTTGATTATGCACCCAGAACTTGGTGGAGGGCTCTATTTATTCCCTGACTTGCTCAAACAAGTTTTGCGAGTGTGGGGCCCAGAACTCTTTGGACGTTTTAATAAGCCACCCATACATCCCTCTTGGCAGAAGGTTTAGAGCAGGGTGGGTAATAGTAATGACTACTAAATATTGGACTTAATAAGGATGAAAGGATGGTGAAATCTTTGACTGATCTCTGCCGCTAGATATGAAAGTAAATCCTGGGAGTCATGCTGATTTGGGCCAATACTAGGATATTACCTGTAACTGCCCGATTCAACATATTCACACTGCCTTTAGGGCAAATCCAAAGACATACTGGCACATGTCTCAACAGAAGATACATAACCAATATGACCCATTTAACCCTGCTTCCCTCATCCACTTGTCTGTGATGCTAACCTTTGTGGCAATGGAAGCAGCCAACTCTAGACTTGCCCTGGTGCCCGAAGTCCAGCCATGCACAGCCTTTTTTACCCTGCTTGCTCACTAGCACTTGGAAGAATAACTGCATTACAGTGAGTGGCCATGAACCATATTGAGTCACTGGCTTTCAGTTTTGCAGGAAGTATAAAGCTGACGTACAAACTGTCTGGAGTTACTTGGCCAGAACTGAACTCTGGCATGTATACCACCCACCAGCCGAGCCACAGCCTCTGCTTTCCTGGGACCCTAGAAACCAGATACCAGCCCCAAGGTAACTGTGGTCAATGATAGAAAGAAAGAAAAAAAGAGTGGGAAAGTCTCCTGAGCTCCTTTGTTTGATGCACATGCTTTTAGGGTAGTAAAGTTTTTTGGTTTTTTATTTGAAAAGTAATAAAACATCCCTTATTTTAGTGCCAGGGAGGCCCTTTAAGAGAAATAAAATCAAATGCTTGTTCTGAAGGAATGAATCAAATGTAAAGATTAGGGTCTAATTTTTAGCAGATGGGCAGGAGTTTGAAGAGGAAGTTCATGCTTATAAACAGACCTACGAGCCACGAGTTCACACACATCATCCTTCAGTCACCAACTAAAAATTCCCACCTCTGTAGAGGCTTTTTAAAATCCTCACCTACAGTTGACTTCTACGGCATGTTCTGCCTTGGGTGCTGGTCTATATGCCTAGAGCTTATATAGCACAAGACCATGAACCTCTGACGGACTGGATTTTTTCTAGCACAAGCCTGTGGTTCCTACAACACCTTGCATAATTCCAGGCACAGAGTGAACCCTCAGCCATTGTGGGTGTATAAATGACTCTGAGTCAGTGAAGAATGTTATAATTATAATAAAATTAGCAACTTTAGGAGGCGTTGTGTGGCTAAGGCTCTGATTGTACAAGCACGATTGTCTGAATAGATATTGAACGCTTTCATCAGTCATCTGAAAAGATGGAAAATTGTGAGAAAATCGGACAGTAAAAAGCTACTACTTGCAAAACTATTTTCAGGAATTCTCTAGAATAATAAAATTTTGTTCATAAATAAAATTGGGCTCACCTGCTCCATCCTTGGTCCAGTTTTCATCTTCATCAAAGTGAGTGTCTCCACCCAGACCTAGACCAGGAGGAAAGGCATGGCCGAGGAGTCCCAAGGGGCCATCAAAATAACGAGGACACCGACCATGGACTGAGACAAAATTCAAAGTGGGGGACAGGTCAGTTTCTTCAAAGCCTTGAGATGAAATAGCCATATTTTTCTCACAATTCCAAAACTTACCTCGGGTCCAAAAGGCAATCATGATATCTGCAACCCCCTTGGAAATCTTGGTGAATGTTAGCGGAGTGACTTTGCCCCATACTTCTAAACCTTTTTGGATAGCCTCATCCACATCAGCTCGTGCCATATCCGGAGTGTAGTTCACGATTCTTAAAAATTAACATAAATATGTCAGTTGGTGGTTATACATGCATGTATGCATGCATATTACAAAAGAAAATAATGTCTATCTTATTAATCAGATGCTGCAGTGACTTTTGGTATGCTGCTATACTTATACTTGTATTATACTTTACTACTTAAATAAAGTACTTAATCAATTTTGTCTCATCTTCCTTATTCATCAGGTAGTATTATAACATGTTAATATATAAGGGTCAAAGAGGTTAAATGATTTCCCTAAGGTCACACTCTAAATGGGAAAGTATTTGTCTCATGGACGAGTTTGTTGTGTGTATGACTATATTATAAATGTTCTAAAAAGAATTAAGATTTTTCTCAGTTGGCTTGTGGAAATCAGTCTCATGCATATGTTGTACGTTAAGAGTGTCACTTGAGAGTCATGGATACTTACTCAGCAAAAGATGTTCCTTTGTTTATATTACCTATTTTGCTAACCTTATTTTTACCTCAAGCCCTAAGACTCAAGAAGATGAAGGAAGAACTATCAGGAAGATTCTTTAGGGCCAGCAGGAGGGGTCTAGAGCGATGGTCAAGGCCACTGACTCTATCACAGCTCATAGGAACACTTCATCCTCTTCCTGCCAGTAAGCCAGACCCTTTCTTTAAGTGATGCATGGAGGCAAACTCCATACTTCACTCTGCGGTCCAACTGAGATTTGGTAGCTTCACACTCATCTCTAAGGTCTCCCCATTTTCTCTTGAGCACATGTCATCTGTACCTTCAAAGATCTAAATCAAATGACAGTGCATCTGATCCTGAACTTATATGGAGGTGGCAGAGGCTAGAGAATTTTAGGCTTTTTAAAATCCTCACCCACAGATGATAAGTGTGCTGATAAGAGCTAGGTAACCTTGACTGTGGGAAATAAACTTTGGTCTCATTTTCTCTGTATTTAAGGTGGTAAAAACAGTAGTGCTTACACCACAGTTTGTTGGGAGGATAAATCAATGAAATCTAGGATGTGCCGTGCACATAGGAAGTGTGCGGTAAAGTAAAATATTATTATTTTTGTTCTTTGGAGATGATATTCCTGTTCCTTGGGACTGGAGGGAAATAAGTTGACAGAAGTATTACCTGTATGTGAGGTTGTATTTCCTCCACCCAGGGAGAGTGAAGCCATACTGACCCACATCAGGAACCCCACACCTGGGTGTCTTCATGATCTCCAGCGTATTTGAGTCCAGCTTTCCAGTCACTGTCAGCCCAAAAAATGCTTGCATTTCCCGAATTTTGCCATCTATGAGACTCCTGTTCATGCTTTGAACAAGATGGCTCCCTTCTATTTCCAGAGAGTAGAACTGGTTGAGATATGCCTGACCAAAAAGACAAAAAAAGAAAAGAAAAGAAAAAAAAAAGACTACAGGAAAGCAAATTTCCATCTCAGGATAAAACAAAATTGTCAGAAATCCTTTTGGGCAGTTGGGGAGGAGGAGGAAAATAAGCAACGAGGACAAGGAAGGAGCAAGGGAAACCAGAAGGAAACAAAGAGGAAAGAAAATAGTTGTCCTGTTTTTTCAATTTCCAAGAACTGTAGAGCCATGTGTCATCAGAATTGGCCAAACTACTCAACCCATAAAACTCCAAACCTCCACAGAAGAGAATCAAGCTTCTTCTATGTGTTAAATGATTACATATCTTATACATTTTTACTGTTACATTCATTTTAGTATTTCCTTGAAACAAATTCTAGATAAATGATTATTCATCTTGCAAATTTAATTGATTTAACCAAATATGGCAAACCAGTTGGACTGATTTTTAGAGGGAATTTCCAAAGCAGTGTATTTTTCATACATAGAAGGATAAGGGGATCCAAATTATATTTGGTGCCTCCTAGCTGGTCTTAAAATATTTTCATATGGAGCTCCATTTCTGCAGGGCTGTCCTCTTTCTCTTCTCATCAGCTCTTCACTTGTTATCATTGCTCAAAATTGTAGCAATC